>OX370999.1:3718033-4955710 GCA_947308005.1 Yponomeuta malinellus | reverse complement strand
AACCAACATACGCCATTTTGAACAATACGTTGGCCCGTCGTGTAGAGGCAACATCATCAACAGCCACTGCCCCCGTCACCCAATTATTCACCGGCCGTTGGCGTCGGTCTTTTTTGTCGGCAAAAATTGTGACTCAATGTCGGTCAGCGGCTGTCTTTGTTTCAGTGTCGCAAGCCCCAACTTACAACTCCGTGGTAACGGGTATAATTAGAAGCTCGGTACAGTTGGGGACATGTGGCCTGACTATACTTGGTACCGGGTAAATTCCCTTCATATAAACATACAATAAAGCGAAAGATATAATTATGTGAGGATCGTGGCTAACCTAGGATCATCATCATCATCAGTTCCTGTTGTTTCACATCATCCGACAGAAGCATAGTAGGTCGAAAAACAGATTTCCCTAGAGGCCGAGTTTACGCCATTAATTCTCCAAGCTTATTCAGAGGTATCTGTTTAAAATTCTTTCATTGAAAGACTAAAATACGACTGCTATTTCTTAGATGGTTTTATTCTGTTTCGAACTATAATTACTTCATAGATAACATAGCCCAGTGGGAATCAGAACACACCTAGTGCCGCAAATCGAGGAAATTGTTCAAGTGATTTCCTTCCCTATATTTTATCACTATTTGTCACCTGTGTTGAATCGTATCATAAGTAAGTGCAGTTCCAGGTATCTTGTTTCTTTTGTTAGGGTTCAAAAGGTAACCGATAGGTACTAATGCCTATCGACCCCGTTGTCCGTCTGTATGTCCCTTTGACTATATCCTTGGTCTGTCCGCCAGACCGTTTGTTTACTTGACCGGCTCTCCGTCCGTCGATTTGTCTGGCCGTCTGTCCGTTCGTTGGTCCGTCTACATAAACGGCCTATATAACGTCCCACTGTAGGCCACAGGCCTTCTCTCAGGGAGAGAGTATCTATCTGTTTTAGCATCTCTTGAACTATGTTACCTAGAGAGCAAAGGAAAATTTCACATAATACGTGTTATATTGTTGCTAATTTGTTGTGTATTTACGGTGTTACGGAACTTTTGATGCGCGAGTCCGGTTTGCACTTGGCGTGTGTTTTGGTCTGTATTGATACGTACTGAGACATCGGTTTCAAATTTCGAACAATAGAGTGGGTAGACTATTAATGTTAGTGTCAAGGTCAGTGTTAGTGTCAATTTTTACAAAACTGCTTTTAAAGTAGATATAATGCCACACTATCACAGTCTGAAGTCCTTCAATTTCTCAAGTTATTGACAACTTCAAAAAATAATCGTTTTTTATTTATGCCGCGTTTCATAAGACTACAATTCATAGTCTATTATGGCAATTCGATGTACCTTGCGTAGCCGATTAGTACAATAATTATATTGTAGACTAAGAATTGCAGTTTTATGAAACGCGGCCGGTCGATTGTGTTACGAGTAAGTCGGGGGAACTACGAATCGGTATCTTATTGCGTTACACAAGTGGAAGCACGAGTTTGCTTTTCGTCGTCTGCTGTGTGACCGAGTATTTCTCAAGTGCACTAGCAGGAAGCGATTAGGATCGTCAACATTTGCAGACAACACTGAAGGGGTTTGTTGGCCAGGGAGCAGACCACGATAAGAGTAGAGTATTATGGGTCTGGGATTAGCGATGTGTGGTTCCAGAACATATTCTCGCTTGCGATAATTGAAGCAGTGAAAGTTCTCAGTTTTCCGCTTAAATTCTCGATAGGAATACACTCGGGGAATATATTCTTTGAGTACATTCTACATCTTATTTCGCGCACGGTTTTTTTGCCGCATTTTTGAAAATGTGTCTTGTTGACACTGATAGAGCGCAACAAATGGGCTCTCTTCACTTGAATATTCATATTCATATTAATTTATTGACAGTCATGTTGTAAATAGGATGGTATCATTACATTATTTGGATCACACTAGGACGTGGCAATATAAGGTGCGTGCTTATAAATCTAATATTAATTTTAATTAAATTATAAGGCTTATCTTACCTTAGGCTTACCTTCCTCAGGGAAGAGACCCGTGCCCCTAGGTGGGGACATAATGGGTTGATGATGATAAGGCTTATCGAGTTAAATTAAATTGGTGGTTAATTACGAAGATTATCAATTAATTTTTCAGATGAAAATTTATTAACAATAATAATTTAATAATCATATCATAACTTATTTTTAGTGATATTTTCTGGCTTATTTTATGCATGCCTACCTTACCGGCCGACGGCAGCCATTTGGCTTCCATTTTCTATCGAGATTCGAACCCGTCGTGGGTTCCCAAATGAGAACAGACGATGTACCGTTCCGCTACCACCGCTCCTAAATTATGTGTATAATAAAATTACAGACCACAGACAACGTTTATCAAAAGCAAGTTTGAAGTAAATATTCTCCTTACTTAGGAATTTTCGGCCATTCTACCTCCACCGCGGTTGGGTATCATAGTTACTTGTGCCCTAATGTGTGGTGTGACCAGCGCACAAAGTCGCTTCAAAGTGATACAGAGATTCATAACATATTGTACCGTTGGTTACTGAGTATCGACTTATATTGCCACTCTATGTAGAGTCGTGTTTACGATTGTTTTGTTTTATAAAAAGAAAGTAAGTGACAATTAATTGAGTAACTGTTGTATTTCTTAAGGACAGACTGTAGAGCTGAATTCGTATTGCCGTATCATCCATCTAGAGACGAGTGCATATCAACCTTTACATTATAGTTGCAAAGTCTCCCGTAACGTAACCAACCCTTCCAACCCTGTCTTGTTCATAAATGGTAGAGCTAAAATTATGAGCAACTCATACTTTTTTCTCTTAGCTGAAAACTTTATTTTATCGTGGAATCTTATTTTAATACCTGTTTAATTAACCATCTATGTTTAAGTTAAACATAAACTTACGACTCTCAGTTAGGACGCATTACTGTTAATAGAAATATCTAATCTCCTGTCTAATTTATAGAACTGTTTCTATTATTTAACTAACTACATACTTATTTAGGTTATTACCTGTACCTAGGTACATTCTTAAGTTCTAAATAAGTTCTTTCAAATTTTGCCTATTATTTTTCATACACATGCGCCAATCTTCTTTATGTTAACATATACGAAGGTTTCCACAACACAGGCTAGACCTACCGTGGCGACCACAGTAAACTGTTTGTATATATGTATAACGTTTTTTATTAATAAAGAACTTTATTACTTTTTTTTAGTTTTTTATACACTAACAATCTGCTTTCAGTTGTTTTCTTGGTATACATTTTGGCCAGCTGTTCTACAGTGTAGACAGTAGATTAACAGATTATGTACGAGAAACAGGGGGCAAGTACAGTGCACGCACGTAAAGGTTCATATGCTGACGAGTAGGAATTTGCCTTACTTTGTATTCAACTCAGGTCTCAATCTGGCGTTGCCCTTTTCAGTTGGCCTATTATGAAATCGAAACGTGATTAGATTTTTATTGTTAGGTTTATTGATATTTGAGGAAGAAGAAGAAATACATTTATTTATCGCCACACAGACATTGTGCGAGGCATAGGGAACAAGGAAAAACGGACAAGGCCAAATCCTAGACAAAAATAGAAACAACAAGAAAGGGACACAGGCTATGACCATGCGGCGGTAAAACGGTCTCAGGCTTACTATTAGCTGCAGGTTTATTATTCGCAGCACTGATTTTCTGCCAGGGCCTGGTCTGGTGACTTACGATTTGCATTATAATATACGTAGAGTCTCAGGCTTACTATTAGCTGCAGTTTTATTATTCGCAGCACTGATTTTCTGCCAGGGCCTGCTCTGGTGACTTACGATTTGCATTATAATAGAGGTACATCCACCTTTCATCATCAGCCCTTTGACGCCTACTGCAGGACATAGGCCTCCCTCGTGGTTTTCATAACCATGAGGGGTTTTGCCATAATCGCCACGCTTGGCAGGCGGATTGGCGATCGCAGTATGCGGTTGGAATCTCAGGAAGACGCTGATGCCCGTGTCCTGGTAATTGATTTCCTTAGTCGCCTTCTACGACATCCACGGAAGGAAATGGAGTGACGCTGTTCTTAATCCGGTGCCACACGGAACTCCACAGATCCACCTTTACTCAGTCAGACGCAGCTTTTAACATAGGAACCGTCCTATCAGTCTGTTTTTCTATTTGTTGTAGAATACTATATCTGATATTACGGGTCAGTTTCTGAATTGAGAATTTCGCTAAGTGAATAATTAACTGTAGTGCTGTCTTCGAATTTCTCAGAAAAGAGCGTGACAGAACGTCACTTACATAACATAAACTCACGCCTGTATCCCAGAGGGGTAGGCAGAGACCAGGGACTGCCACTTGCTACGATCCTGACAGATCACTTTCGCTTCCTCAACATTCATTAGTCGTTGCATGCACGCACGCCGGTTTTTGGTACTTTTTATCTTGCCCTTTATCTCCTATTTGGTCGAAGTATGCCCGTCTGGGTCATCCCTTACCGGCCCTTCCATCCACATTCGCTCGATATATTTGTTTTGTCAATTTTTCTTCCTTCATCCTCTCCACATGTCCAAACCAACGCAACATTCCTTTCTCAATTCTAGTCACTACATCCTCTTTCAGTCCACAACGTTCTCTAATCACACTATTAACAGGCTCAACGATACATAACTATTCAGCATAATTCTCAATTCAGAGACCGGCGTTAAGACTATGTAGTAGGTAGGTTCTTGAGTTAAGTATTGTCCTATAGAATCAGACCAAAGTCGTGCAACTCTTTATTGTACACACCAGAAAACAAAATACATTAAAAGGCTTACATATCTAAGTTTATCCGTATACAATTGTCAGTCTTATCACCAAAAGCGATCTCATCCAGACAACCTTATATCCATTGCTTGCGATAAAGATGTTACTAAATGCACTCGTCGCTAGATATGATTGGCGAGTCGGGAGACCTTGTGCCGATTAGATAGGGAGCTATTATTTCAGGCACTTTATCTACGTTAACAAATTGATTCTTAATTTATGTTCTGTGTATCAGTATTATATTTGTGATTAGGAAAAACCGTTGGTTTGTGATTGACACCTACCATCGTCAGGTTACTTCTCCGTTCAGCATCCAAAGAGTTTCTAGAACTTATTTATATTCTCCGATTCTAACTCTTTAGTATAAGTACTAAAAAATAAAATTAAAACAGTTTCAACTCCATGTCATTTAGCTTTTTGTTAGATAAACAAACCGACGATAGAAATCGTCTAAATAGGGGAAAGCAATAATGTCTATCAAGTTGTTTACCCGTCCTAAATCAATCATTTATATAATTATCATCATCATCATCAGCCACTTGACGCCCACTGCAGGACATAGGCCTCCTTTAATGTTTCCCAAGCTTCCCAGTCTTGTACCGCCCGCATCCAGCAGCTCATCTCCACCGTAACCAGGTTGTCAGAACATGTGGTGGGGGGGCCTTCCCACGCTGCGTCGTCCGGTCCGCGGTCGCCAGGTCAGTACTTTTTCGGCGGCCATCAGTTCTCCGAGCTATGTGCCCTGCCCACTGCCACTTCAATTGGGCAATTCTTCGATCTATATCAGTAACTCGGGTTCTTCTGTGGATCTCCTCATTCCTGATTCGATCACACAGTGAAACTCCTAACATAGAGCAGCTCTTGTCGCGGATACCGCGATGTCAGGCTTCACATTTGGTAAGTGTGAACGTGCCGTTAACATTATTTTATCTGTTGATATATACGTTACCAATTTCTGAACGCAACCCTTTGGTTTGACAGTATGAGGAGCCACATTTAAAAAATATGATAAGAGTAGACAACAAAATGGCGCGAACAAGAATTCGGGCGCTATGATTTGACGGTGAGAGGGAGCAGGCTGTGGAAGCCAGCGAGCCACGATAAAACTCGTAGCTGCGCTGCCCGCTGCCTGTCCTGTCGTTACCGGTGAGTCGCTATTTGTTCATCTTACTCGCCTGTCTATTACGTGGTACGCTCATGTGTGTTGTGGCGATTCGGAGATGAGGTCTCCTGATTCATGAGCCGCGATTTGTTGCTCCGCGGGCTCGAGTATAGTATGGATAAGAATGAGGACACTGTCATGGAGGACAGTGTCATGCTTTGGCGGCAGTGGCAGGACTATAAGGGGTGATGTGGAGGTCCTGTGGGGTGAGTACACTCACCCCCTATATATATATGTATGGGCGCGATAGAAGGCAGACGGACTGAGAGGTCGTGACTTGCCCAGAATGGCAGGCCTTCTATCTCGATATGAGTGGCATGGAGAGATGCATTGTGCCGGCGTACACGGCGGCTTCTTATGAATGTGTTGTGTGTGTCAAAACGTTAAGTGAGTTGCTAGAGTCATTCATTAGACCCTAGACTGCCCACAATGGCAGGCTCCTTGTACGTTTACACTTCCTCAGAAGAGTTGTTAGAGTATTCAGATTCTATACTGCCCAGGACGGCAGGCTCTTCACATGCTACAATCCTAGAGGAGTTGATAGAATATTCAGGCTCTATACTGCCCAGAAAGGCGGGCTCCTGTGAATAATAATATGAGAGTGGGTAGAAGTAATAATACTGTACCGCCCAGAAAGGCGGGCTCTAACGAACATGTATTTAATGGTTTCAATACACTAATTCTGAATCGTTACAATAACATACTGAATTGTCTGTAATCTTATGTCGCAATCAATACCTACAGGTATATTTCTTCATAGATATATCAATAGCCGCGACATAAATTGGTGGAGGAGCTGGGATCTGCTGAAACCGAGGCCTTTCACATGCAAAGCGAAGTCGTAAAATTTAATCATCATTAAATTTCATGATTTAAGATAGGTTATATTTTTAATCTGTCGAAATTTTCAGAGGGTATCACGTTGTTGAGAACACTTACTTGTCTGTGTCCTGTCTAAGTAAAACACATTCTCCTTGCACGAACAAAAAAAAAAAAAAAAAAAAAAAAAAAAACTTAATAAATTATAATGGTTTTTTACTTGTGGTTGTTGTTTTATTTAAAAAATAAATAAATATATAAAAAAGAAATCTTAATGTTATATAATCGTACGTTTATACATTTTACAATAATACGATTTATTTTTTTTGTTCTTTTCTTCCTCGAGGAAACGAAAGACAATGTGTGAATGCATCTTTAAGTTCGTGCGCGTGTTTCCGAACGAATCCGTAAATTTGCCGCTAACCGCTCCTTTACTTGTCAAAAATTTTCACTAGAAAAGTTGTGGATTGTTTGTTAAGTGTTTATGTGATAAAAACTGGAAATTGTTGTTAATATAATAAAGGTAAGTGAACTACCGGCCACCATTCACTGGGAATGGTGATTTTAGCTAGTTTTACGTTATAAGTACGATGTAGATTACTTTTTACAGTACATCCATTTCATCAGACTAGATGTACTTATTATGTTTCTATGTTTTACTATGATGCTTTATTGTGAATAATTTGTTACTAGAGGTGCCGATTATATCTTCACCTTAATGGTTCATCGTGTTTAACAGAGCATCATTTCGTATCGGTATAGTCGTTATCGTAATTAATAATTACCTATAATGTTTAGCGTCCATGAATATGATGTTGACAATAGGCACTTGGTAGGTAGGCCCAGGATGCTGCCTTTCGTTCCACTTCTATAAAACGTTGCATTTTTCAAACTAAAAATGAAGTCAGTCAAGATACATAGTTAATCTGTGTAGTTCACAATATAAGTAAATATAAATAATAATTTCAGTGTATACTTGGGCTGAGCCGGTCTACAAGCGGTGGCAGTACATCTTCAAGATTGATGCTGATAAAATAAGGTAGTGTTTATAATCAAGTTAATCACATATTGACAAAATTAAATGTGAAGTATTCCTATTAGTATCTTATTGGAATCCTGGTATAATTTCAGTAAGCACCACAATGGAGGCTGCCATAAGTGCCAGGCTGAAGAAGAGACATCAACACTTAGTGCAACTGTCGGAGCAAGCCAACAATTTGCTGGCCGGAGAAACAGGCATCTCATTACTAGATCTAACTAATACAAAGGTCAACCTTAAGACTGCTATACAGGCTCTGGAGAGAGAGACACATGTGTATCTAGAAAAGTGTGCTGGTGGGTCCGGTATTGACACCGACCAGCTAATGGAAACACAAATGGCCGCCGAAGGGATTCTCTCTCAACTTGAGGCATTTGACACCGTATCAACTGTTGATGGCACCCCTGCACAAAACAATAGTTTTCATTCGGCTAAGTTACCCAAATTGAACCTATCAACTTTTGATGGAGATGTACTGAAGTTCACTGAGTTCTGGGACCAGTTTGAAGCAAATGTAGGTTGTAAGAATTTAAAGGATGTGGAAAAGTTGGCCTATTTAATGAAATGTCTTACAGGAAAAGCATTAGAAACACTCGAGGGATTGGGTACAACAAGTCTTAACTACCCAGTTGCAAGGAAAATGCTGATAAAGAGATTTGGTACCAAACAACGGGTAGTAGATGCCCACCACCTGGCTCTTATCAACCTGCCCAAGACAGCTGCATTCGCGGGCAACTGCAGAAGAACATTGAACCTCATAGAGAAACATTTACGGGTTCTTGACACACTAGGTGAGGACGTAAATAGTAACCACTTCCGTGTCTGCATTATTTCTAAATTCCCGGAGACTGTTGTGTACCAAGTCAATTTGAAGACTGGTGGCGAAGCCACAGTGTCATCTCTACGTGAGGCTTTGGACCATGTTATCACGGCCATGGAACTATCGTCGGCTTCAGGAAGTGATGCACTGCAAGTACCTATCACAGATACAGCTGGCACCACGTCATCCTTACACATAACACAACGGAGTCAAAAGAGAAAATTACCCATGCCGGGCAATAAGGACCTGAAGAAAAAACGTTTTAAAGGAACTACTAAATGTAACTTCTGCGGAGACAATCACTACCCTGACCAGTGCATGAAGTACCCTACCTTGAAGGACAGGAAGGCTAGACTTAAAGATCGTTGCTATGTATGTCTTCGGATGGGTCACAGAAGCAATAAATGCAATTCAAGGTCTAACTGTGTCCACTGTGGTGGCAGGCACAATCGTGCATTGTGTTACAAAAAATTGCATTACGATAAGGATGTGAACCAGCAAGCACAAAAGGTAGTAGATAAGTCTGCTACTGATGCCAGCGGCAAAGGTAAAATGTCTGAAAATTGTGTCAAGGACACACAGAGCCTTTCTGTCTCTAATCATTTTACCTTCTTGCAGACCGCTGTGGCCAAGATTAATAACGTACCAGTCAGACTCCTCTTAGACTCCGGTAGTCAGAGGAGCTACCTAAATAACCGGACTGCGAGAAGACTCAACTTAAGACCTGACAAGTCAGACCTACTTATGATATATACCTTTGGCTCAGAGACACCTAAAGAGATGTTAAGCCCATCAGTAGAAATCGAAGTGACGACGAAACGTGGCATCACACAAACGATACGAGTGAATGTTGTAAGCCACATCACTGATAGACTGCCAGTGGCATCACTGGGCTCTGAGACTGACTGTGAAAAGATAGATTTCCTTGCTGATGATGATACGATTGGGGAAGCTGTCGACCTACTGATAGGTAATGATTACTACTTTTCATTTATAAGAGAAAAGAGGATTAAGGCACATGATCACTTATACCTGATAAACTCTGACTTTGGCTGGTTGATATCTGGAAACATCACAGAAGAGAAGGGAGATAATGTTTTGTCAGTAATAACCTATTGTCAATGCTATCAGCCTGAAGGTAGTTATTTCACTGAACCAGATTTACCACTGAGGAATATTGACATGAAATTTCTGTGGTCTTTGGAGAGCATTGGTATCCTGGATTCCCCGAAAGCAAGTAGAGAAGAGGAGGTTGTTAAATACTTCAATGATACTACACTTTACAAGGACGGTCGTTATGAAGTGAAGTGGCCTTGGGTACAGTTTCCACCTGACCTACCTACCAACTTTGGCTTGACATTCGGAAGATTGAAGTCTCTCTTGAAAAAAATAGATGAGGACACCCTGACAGAATACACTGCGATCTTTCGAGAACAAATGGACGCGGGCATCATAGAGATTGTAGAACCGAAGTCATCTTCTTGGACTCAAGTAAATCCACCTGTCCATTACCTTCCGCACCACATGGTAAAGCAGAAGGACAAAAGAGGTCGTATAGTCTATGACGCTTCTGCTAAAGTTAAGGGCCAGAAAAGTCTTAATGAATGTTTGTACAGTGGACCGTCTATGTTGGAGGACCTTACTGGTTTATTACTGAAGTTTCGAACCGGAAGGATAGGAATAACAGCGGATGTCGAGAAAGCTTTCTTGCAAGTATCTCTTCAAGATGAAGACAGAAATGTGACTAGATTCCTATGGGTGAAAGACCCTACAAAGGAACTAACAGAAGATAATCTTATCCACCTGAGATTTTGCAGGGTACCTTTCGGAATAATCTCTTCTCCGTTCCTGCTAACAGCTACTATTCGACATCATATTGCTCGAACCAATAAAGACCTACTCGCAAAGATCGCAGACAAGTGCTATGTCGACAATTTAGTACTGGCAGTGGATTCTAAGGACGAAGCCATAAATCTATATAAGGACACAAGGAGTATATTCAATGAGATTTCCATGAACATCAGAGATTGGATGACCAACAGTAAAGAGTTTTTGGCGTTGATTCCTGAAGATCAACGGGCAAAAGAGACCGAGCTAATAAAGATTCTTGGATTAAAATGGGACTTGAAACAAGATAAGCTGATCTTGAATTTTGACAAGATTTCTGAAGAAGTAGAAACTGGATCCATAACTAAGAGAGATATGCTAAGCACGATATCCAAGCTGTACGACCCTTGTGGCATCGTGGCCCCCGCAATTCTGCCAGCAAAGTTAATATTTCAGGAACTTTGCATTCAGAAAATAAAATGGGACGCCGTTCTACCCGATAATCTGAAACAAAAATGGGAAACCGTACTTGATGAGTTGAAATTGGCCAAGAACGTCAACTTACCGCGATACGTCGGGCACTGTATGCCGACAGGTGAAATTCGGTATGAACTACATTGTTTCTGTGACGCCTCTAAAGATGCATTTGCCGCAGTAGTGTACCTACGGATGATCGTTGGTAAAGTAACCAAGACAGCCTTCCTTATGTCAAAATCTCGAGTAACACCACATGAAGATAAAGATGACCTGAAAATACCGAGATTGGAACTTTTAGCATGCCTTATTGGTAGTAGGCTTATCAGATATATGAAAAACAATATCGATGTGACTATATCCCGACAAGTCTTGTGGACTGATAGTCAAATAGTTCTGGCTTGGATGAAATCTAACAGACTCCTGCCTCCGTTCGTACAGCGACGTATAAATGAGATCAAGCAAAACAAGGAATTGGAATCGTACTACGTGAATACTAAAGCCAATCCAGCAGATATAGCTACTAGACCCGAGTTATGGCAAGCGAAACAAACCCTATGGTTTCATGGACCTGAATTTCTGGCCAGGGATGAAACGTGCTGGCCTTCCATGGTAGTAAGAGATCAGAGTGTGCTGCTTTTGGCCGGGGAGGCTCTGGACGGTACAGATGTCGTAGACGGTCCAGAGATGACCACTAAAGGCTATGAAACTAACTACGAAGACACTACACACCACTTGCTCGACAATGAGGTTGAGTCATCTACTTTGGAGTTTGCCTTGCCATCAGAAGATGTCGAAATGACGGAGAATGAAAACAATGAAGTAGAGGCTCTGAAAAAGCTCCAAGCAAAATACTTCTCAGAAGAAGTATCTGGAAAAGAGACCCATTTGTCTAGGAACCTTGGTTTATTTGTTGATGTGGACGGACTTCTGAGAAGCAAGGGTCGCATAGGCAATGCTGGATGCCCATATGACACTAAACATCCAATTCTTATACCTAAAGACAGCTCTTTCACTGATAAAATTATCCAGAAAGTGCATTGTGATAACTATCATATTGGAGTTCCACACACACTCAATATCTTGAGAAGCAAATATTGGATACCTCATGGCAGAGCGCAAGTTTCAAAAGTGCTTAGCAAATGTCCTAAATGTATAAAACATGGCGGAGGTCCCTACAAGCTACCACCTGCCGCTGTTCTACCTTCAGAGAGGGTAAATTATAGTAACCCATTTACCTACGTCGGAATAGACTATATGGGACCTTTGTTTGTGGATACGAGCGCTGGAAAACAGAAACGATGGATCTGCTTGTTCACGTGTCTGGCTATACGTGCAATTCATCTAGAAATCGTGAATGATTTAACAGCCCAGGAATGTCTACTCGCTTTACGGAGATTCATAGCAACTAGAAACCTACCGAAGAAAATCGTATCAGACAATGCGCTCTATTTCAAACTCGTTTCCGAAGTCCTGTCGAACCCCTACTGCCAAGAAAATGGAATACAGTGGAAGTTCATTCCACAATTAGCACCCTGGCATGGCGGTGTTTACGAAAGACTTGTGGGTCTGGTTAAAAACTGCCTCAAGCGTACGCTGGATAAGCATCTCCTAAATGACCATCAACTGTTGACAGTAGCGAAAGAAGTGGAAGTTGTGATTAACACCAGGCCACTTACGACTGTTGGGACGGAACCAGAACACGTTTTGAAACCATCGGACTTCTTGTCGTTCAATAACTGCTTAGTGCCAGTGCCTTCTGGCCATGTTACTGGTAATGAGACAAGCACTAAAATCGACCTAATGGGAAGTTGGAAGAAAGGACACGCAGTCATTGGTGAGTTCCAAAAAATGTTCACGACTCACTATCTGACCAGTCTACGTGAACGGTACAGACACTCTTGTAAGCAACCCAGAGTGAAGTCAGGCCGTCTACCGAGGATCGGTGATATTGTTCAACTGAAGGATGCTGCCAAAAACCGAGAAAATTGGAAGGTGGGAAAGATATCGTCTCTCATTAGAAGTGCAGATGGCCAATGTCGAATTGCGAAAGTGATAGTCGGTGATACAGAGTTCACTCGTTCTATAGGCCACTTATATCCATTGGAAGCTGACGTTAGTGATGGGTCAATAGAACCTACCAATGTTGAGAGTGATGCGTCTACGGACCCAATTCTCATAAGCCAAGCTGACGAACTTCATCCTTGTGCAGCCAATGACCCGGTGCCTCTAATCCCAGATGGTGAATTTCCTTACCATGTCGATTTGGAAGAGAGTGGTTCAAATCCTAGAGAAGGCCACGAACATATGGATATAGATTCTTCTGAAAGTCAACCCGCACAACTCAATGTGGGACCTGCTGAGGTGCAGCCGTCTTCTGCTAGTGATGTAAATGTAGCAGATGATAATACAGGAAAGGCAGATGATGAAGTCCCACCACCACCTGTCACCGAGGTGGCTGAGCCTTTAACCAGACGGGATGCTGCCATTCGGGCTAGACAGAAAATAGCCGAATGGACCCGTCAGTTGATAGCGTTGCTATAGCACGCTTTCGCCGTTGGGAGTGTCGCGGATACCGCGATGTCAGGCTTCACATTTGGTAAGTGTGAACGTGCCGTTAACATTATTTTATCTGTTGATATATACGTTACCAATTTCTGAACGCAACCCTTTGGTTTGACAGTATGAGGAGCCACATTTAAAAAATATGATAAGAGTAGACAACAAAATGGCGCGAACAAGAATTCGGGCGCTATGATTTGACGGTGAGAGGGAGCAGGCTGTGGAAGCCAGCGAGCCACGATAAAACTCGTAGCTGCGCTGCCCGCTGCCTGTCCTGTCGTTACCGGTGAGTCGCTATTTGTTCATCTTACTCGCCTGTCTATTACGTGGTACGCTCATGTGTGTTGTGGCGATTCGGAGATGAGGTCTCCTGATTCATGAGCCGCGATTTGTTGCTCCGCGGGCTCGAGTATAGTATGGATAAGAATGAGGACACTGTCATGGAGGACAGTGTCATGCTTTGGCGGCAGTGGCAGGACTATAAGGGGTGATGTGGAGGTCCTGTGGGGTGAGTACACTCACCCCCTATATATATATGTATGGGCGCGATAGAAGGCAGACGGACTGAGAGGTCGTGACTTGCCCAGAATGGCAGGCCTTCTATCTCGATATGAGTGGCATGGAGAGATGCATTGTGCCGGCGTACACGGCGGCTTCTTATGAATGTGTTGTGTGTGTCAAAACGTTAAGTGAGTTGCTAGAGTCATTCATTAGACCCTAGACTGCCCACAATGGCAGGCTCCTTGTACGTTTACACTTCCTCAGAAGAGTTGTTAGAGTATTCAGATTCTATACTGCCCAGGACGGCAGGCTCTTCACATGCTACAATCCTAGAGGAGTTGATAGAATATTCAGGCTCTATACTGCCCAGAAAGGCGGGCTCCTGTGAATAATAATATGAGAGTGGGTAGAAGTAATAATACTGTACCGCCCAGAAAGGCGGGCTCTAACGAACATGTATTTAATGGTTTCAATACACTAATTCTGAATCGTTACAATAACATACTGAATTGTCTGTAATCTTATGTCGCAATCAATACCTACAGGTATATTTCTTCATAGATATATCAATAGCCGCGACAGCTCTCTCCATTACTCGTTGGGCGACCTTGAGCCTTCTTATGAGGCCCATAGTCAGGGACCAGGTCTCACATCCATAAGTCTATTCATCTCAGGCAACACACATTACATCTTTGTCTTGAGACAATGAGGTATTTTGGACGCGAAAATGTGTTTTAGTTTCCTGAACGCTGCCAATACTTGGTATTCAAGAAATATCAACCCTTATTTTCAATAGGTACTCTGATACTGTTTAAAAAAATATTTATGTGAGCAATTCGGTTTCACGCAAGGGCGGTCTACGACGGATGCTGGTGTCACATTAGTTAAACATATATTTAGTGCATGGGAGGATATGTAAATGATTTGCCGTTCATGGTTCAAAATATGTCAGAGATAGTATTGTTTGCAGATGACACGTCACTTATTTTTAAGATTAAGAGACAAGAAAATGACCTTGCGGGTACAAATAATGCTCTCTCTAAGGTACTATATTGGTTTACTTCTAATAACTTATTATTAAATTCAAAAAAGACAAAATGTATAAAATTTACACTACCAAATGTCAAAATGGTTGACAGCAATGTTATATTGGGGAATGATAAACTAGACCTTGTAGAAGAAACTGTATTTCTGGGTATCACAATTGATGCAAAGCTTCAATGGGGTCCTCATATAGGAAAATTGGCAAATAGGCTCAGTTCTGCAGCATACGCAGTTAAAAGAATCCGGGAACTAACTGATGTCGCAACTGCTAGGCTTGTTTATTTTAGTTACTTCCATAGTATTATGTCCTATGGTATACTACTGTGGGGTCGGGCTGCAGACATTGAGACCATCTTCGTCCTGCAGAAGAGAGCGATCAGATTCATATATAAGCTAGGCAATAGAGATTCGTTAAGAGATTTCTTTAAAGAAACCAACATCCTAACAGTTGCTAGTCAGTATATCTATGAAAATATTATGTATGTTAGGAAAAATATCAGTGACTTTAAAACTGTAGGTAGCCAACACAATGTAAATACTAGAAATAGACATAAACTTTCGTTCCCAAAATTTAGGCTGGCAAAGGTTAATACATCCTTTATGGGGCATTGTATACGTTTCTACAATAAGATCCCTGAGGATATAATAAGCTTGCCAGAAACGCGGTTCAAAAAATGTGTGAAGCGCACTTTGTGCCAAAAAAGCTACTATAACATTAAAGATTACTTAGATGACAATGATGTCTGGAATTAAAGCCAGTTCAATGCATGAGTTTTAGAACATTTATATAAATCCTGTAAATTAAGGACTTGAAAAGACTAAGTTTGGAGTTTTTTTGTCCATTTTTTCTCCAAAATGATCTAGATTTTGAAATGGACACCTAGTTTAACTTGTAACGTTCATTAAGTCGCAGTTTCTGTGCTACTTTGAATAAAAAAATTTGATTTTGATTTTGATGCCACACCTGGCCGAAAAAGTGGAATAAAGTGAATTATAATAGTAGAAGTAAATGGAACGCTTTATCAAACAATGACTTGTGACATTCGAATTTGAACTCTATTGTACTGAAAAGAACACAGAACGAAAAGTTCTTACTAATGGGTATTTATACCAGCCAGATACAAGCATATTCTTTGTTCAAAAATGTACAAGACGTATTTTATGCCTGTCGTTTTGTCCTGGCTGCCCATGCACTCCTACGCATTCCTATCTTGTTTTTATTTAAGATTTATCATTAAACCCTGCCCCCAGTCAAGGTAAACAGTCCTTATAAGGAAAACAGTCCTTAGAAGGAAAGCCTGACTCATCGACATCATCATCATCAGATCGAACAATCACGATCCACGTCTCAATTAAAACACCCACGCGAGTGTAGGGTTCCGTTTTAATGTGGAACAATGAAACGTTTATTTGTAATTTTATGGCCAATAAATGGCTCTATTGGGGTATTAACCTGCAGTTTGTGGTAGTTGAGAAGCTGGACTGAAGTTGCCGTTGCGTTTACCATTTAATTTGTTTAGGTAAAAATATTAGATTGTAGACTGCTTAGGAAGATATTGTATGTAGGTCACATAATATAAAAAAAAAACTTGACAGCTGAACAAGATTTTACTCTTCAGCCGAGAGACTAACTGATTGGAGTGCACGACTGAAGGTTGATGTCGTGTCGACAGTACTTAATTTTTAAATGTAACGGTTTTTTGACCGGCAGTCGACTGTGCTTACAAGAATGGCGTTCTTACGTAAATTACTTGAACAATATTCTTATATTTCTCATTTTATTGTAAACGTCATCATCATCATCATCAACCATTTGACTTCCACTGCAGGACATAGGCCTCCTTCGTGGTTTAACCATAACCATAAGGGCTTTTGCCATAATCGCCACCCTTGGCAGGCGGATTGGCGAACGCAGTATGCGATTGGTAAACGTCATATTCTTACTATAATACAATAATTTACCAAAAATATCATAATCTAATACAATTTCTCCAGGCGACATATTACAAGATATCTGTCAAACAATGCTAAAAATATATTCAATCACTAGTCCATCCCAAGCTAGGATATCTTGTTATATGATAACCAGACAAGGCCGTCACATACGGGGAAAAACGTCCATACTGAGGCCTGTTCTACAAATAAAAACACGTTGGCCCCTCTATCTTCTAGTCACTCTTGCCGTGGGACCAACCGCGTATCATTTGGGGGCACGGTAGTGATACGGTCAAGCGAAATATTTTGACTAAGGTGTAGAGATTGTGAAGTTAGGGCTTGTAGAATTAGGGTAGGTATGTAGAGTTAGAACTACTAACCAAACTGATTTTATATATTTGTGATGACTACTTATCAAATGGATCAATGTTACCTGAAATAAATAAATATTACTATTATATTTTACTTTTATTTCATTTATTTATTACGTGGTACGGAACCCACAGTCTATTCTAGAGCACAATCTCAGCCACGTTTTTTTATTAAATGAATCAGGCGCCTACATCAAGACGCCAGCATTTAGCGCAATTCCCGACAGCTAACGAGCTATCATGCTGTAGGTAGATACATACTGTAATTGCTATCGAGGCGACACAGATCCAATTAATGGCTAAATATAGTTAGACATTGAATGGACCAATTAACTGTAAGCGAGGACTTGCACAGAAGTTGCAGACAGACCACTCTAAAATCTTATATAGTCTACGGAACATCAACCTTTACTTACGCACTCTAATCAGTTACGTTAAGGACTACTTTGCAACAAAAATGTAATATTAATTTTGTAGTTCAATGTTCTTCGGTGTATTTACACTTACTAAATCACCCGAGATTGCTCATATACCTATATGTGGAGTATTTGATGAAATAATATACTGAAAAGTGAGTAGAAACGACCATCTTACGGATGTGTGCTCTACCTTAGTTAAATTGAGACATCAAGATTTACAATCAATCAAACCTTACAGTTTTTTGAGTTTAATCTAGAGTATCAAGATTAATACATAGCTCTATTCTCTCTACGTTGGTTGGTAGGTCGTAATAAAACTGCAATAAAATGTTTGCAACAAGTTTACTTTTTGTAGTGGGTACTTATATCGGCATTAAAGTTCGATATTATTTATACTCAAGTATTTACCGAGACATCTACAGCAAGTTTCCTTTTCCTCTACAGCATTGATTGATGTGATGAAGTGTCGCACGTTGAGATCGTGTAGAGTTGAATAAATGCATCATAAACCCATGCAATCACACTATATTTGCCATCTAGTCCTACTAATATTATAAATGTAAAGGTTTTGAAGGATGGATAGATGTTTGTTACTCAATTACGCAATTAGGGCTGAAATTTGGCACAGAGATAGATTAAAGTCTAGAAATTCCGGGATAAATATGCTACTTTTTGTTCCGAAAAAATCCACAAAATACTTACTCAAAATTTCCACGCGAACAAAGTCGCGGGTAGTGACTAGTTTTCTATAAACATCCTCCTGCATGTGAGGACTAGACATAATCCTTATTCGGTCTGTCTAGGCAGACAAATATGGGACTGAAATGGCTCTGGAGAGACAACAAAGGCGTAAGAGTTACGTCAAGTCTTGGAACCAAACGTTTCCGTAGCTAAACCAATATAAATCAGGGAAAAGGATGAAAGAATGAAGCTACGTATTTAGTTAGGTAAGAATACATTTTTTTCCTATCCAAAAGAAGGCAGGGACGAAAGTACTTTTGACCTACTTCAGTTTATGGGCTGATAGAGTACATATATTCAATGCCCTGCAGATACTTGAACACAAATCACGCAGGTCGAGTCGGGCTGAGTTTGTGACGGACAACTATGAGCCTTTTTTTAAATTATTTCTTAATTTTATTTAGGAATACGACGCTGCATTTGAAAACTAAAATTGCAGAGGTTAGGGTTGCGACCGCCAAGTAAAAGTGGGATTGGGCTGGCCATGTCTGCCGTAGGAGCACAGGTGGACCAACATTGCGAGCGACAGAGTTCCGCAAAATGACGTCGCGGCAGACGAAGACGACCTAAATGCATTCTTGGTGGATGGTGATGGATGGTGCTTGGATGGTGCGAGGTGGCTGGGGACAGGGAGAGATGGAAAGCAGGAGGGTAGGCCTTTACCCAGCAGTGGGACACAAAAGAGGCTAAGTAGCAAAAAAAATCTTAGTTTGACTAAACTAACAGACGTTTGGTCGAAAATAACAGAAAATAGGAAGCACAAGGAAACAGCAATCTGTACAACTTTATCTTTGTATGCCATGCCATTACTGTCGTAATGAATGAACCGGGTGAACCAATTATTATTGCAACTGGTAACCGGGCAGTGACCCCAGTTCATTGTGGCCGAGATAAAGATAACTTCGCTCTAAAGCTGGGACCCTACTACGACCTACTTATTTATTCATGTAATATTAGGAAAATAACAAAAAACTTACCGTGTTATTCCCTGAATGGATCACTGTGCCCGAAGATACAATTTAATTTAGTTTGGGGTTCTTCATTCTCTTTAAAAATAATGGAAATCGTTACAAAAAATGATGGTTCTAACATAAATAATGATAGTTCGCAGTATCATGAAAAAACTATATTACACTGCCGTGGAAACCGTTTATTTTAGAGCTTTGTGTTAATTTATATCGACAGAAATTATTTGGTTATGTAAATATTATAGAGTCATAGGACTACAAAATCATTTCTGACGCTATAAATTAATAATAAACAGCTCTTAAATAGATGGCTTATGCTTTTGTAAATGTTGACAACAGAAAATGACTGTGTTTTTGATTTCGAAATTCAGTATTTCATCAAAGTCTCATGTGTTGACAGTTCAGTGCTATTGTGTCAAGATCTGAGGATCCGGATTTGATTCTAGACCATTCATTTTAGTTTTTTCTTATGTAGCCCCGATTGCTGGGCAAACGCCTCCATTTCAAATTTAACAGAACATTTGTAGTAGCCACAAGCTTAACCAGAACATGGAAAACTCAAGTTTTATACAGTTTGGAAGGAAAAACAGTGGGTATACAGTACAAGATTCAATATGTCGGATTATTTAAATAGCTTGCAAGTAAAAGCAATATTTTGATGGACGCAAGAGATAGGTAATTAAATACATTTACTTCTGAGTGTTATTAATAATTAGTTTATTTATTTATTTATTTATTTATTTATTTATTTATTTATTTATTAGCTACTCCAACAGTATTTTCACATTTCATTTAAAGACTACATTCTAATGTATAATTCCGTGTGAAACACCTTTACAGGAGTATACATCTTTCAAAATTGTGTGTTCGGTAAATTATGAAATTATGAGTGAGAGTGATGATACTTGATGCCAACGTAAACAGACTTTATTACTTGCGTAATCTTGCGCATTTGTTTGAAAATTCTTTTTAGGAACATCGAAAGTCACCCTCCGTTATGCCACCATTTAGCCTTATTATTAGCCACGACATTTTGTTTCACATTTGATATCATAACTAATTGATTTGGTTCAGTCAACTGAACGAGGCCGAACAAGCTCCTTCGAGTTTGACCTTTCGAAACGATCTCCTTTTGCAGCGTAAGAATTTTTCTTTTCTGAAAAGAAATATATTTTTTTCCTTCGTGATGCTTAACGGCATCTATATGCTAATAAAATAATGCTATCTTTATGGTGAGCAATCTAATCTAATGAACTTATTTATAAAGCAACCTCATTAGAGGGAGTTTGTGACACTGACCTCCATGGTGCATACCTAGTTTTTGAAAAAGTTTTGCTGGTTTTTAGGGTTCCGTACCCAAAGGGTACGGGACTCTATTACTAAGACACCGCAGTCCGTCCGTCCGTCTGTCACCAGGCTGTATCTCATGAACCGTGATAGTTAGACAGTTGAAATTTTCACAGATGATTGTAATTCTGTTGCGGCTATAACAAAAAATACTAAAACAGAATAAAATAAATATTTAACGCGGGCTCCCATACAACAAACGTGACTTTTTGGCGTTTTTTGCTCGATCTTAATAACGGCAACAGGTATACGCGTGAAATAGTCAAATGTTGCGTAGATAATGGTACGGAACCCTTAATGTGCCAGTCCGACTCGCACTTGGCCGGTTTTTTTTTATTCATACGACATAGACTAGAAAACAAAAGTGTATTACACAGCATAATGTATCGATTTCATGCTACGCCTGCAGCGTTAGGCGCGGATTTCACTGCGCGACCTATCCGTTATATATACCAAGACCAAGAGTAGGTACTGTGCCAAGACCATCGCCCACCGATAAAAACAAAATTGAAGACGCAAGAAAGTTGAGATTTTACGCAGCTAATTATTATGAATGCACCAATAAATAAAGTCTCGCCGATAATAAAAGATCCAGTGAAATGATAAAACTGGGAGAAAATAACGGTTCATAACGCGTCGTAAGTATTTATACGCGGGAGATATTGTGACACCACCGTTATATTTAAGGTTTCGAGATGAAAGCGATACAATAAGGCGATAAAGATCTTTTGCAACACTGAAAAGTGTATCCAATCTCATAAGCCCTCATCCTTACGCTCTTTGGCTAGTCGAAGATATAACCTGACGTCATACTGCGGTTACACGGCCAGTTGTTCTGAGTTATCTCCCTACATCATCATCAGCCATTTGACGGCCACTGCAGGACATAGGCCTCCTTCGTAGTATTCATAACCATGAAGGGTTTTGCCATAATCGTCACGCTTGTCAGGCGGGTTGACGATCGCAGTATGTGGTTGGAATCTCAGGAAGACGCTGCTGCCCGTCTCCTGTAAATTAATTTCCTTAGCCGCTTTCTACGACATCCACGGAAGGAAATCTAGTGACGCTATTCTTAATCCGGCGCGACACGGACAATCTCCCTACACTTTACTATTATCTACACTCTACTACTATTTTCCTTTCTACCTGAAAACCATTCAATATTCAGCGTTCTCTACATATAGATAAATATAGCACGTTGTTTGGAATTAAAGGAGCATGATTGAAACCTTATTTTAATAAAATATAACTTATAACAGAGTTTCGGCGCAGTCACATGCTCACAGCTGATTTATTAGAAACTCTTGCCGGGGTGCGGTTATAGCGCATCGGCATAACCACTCTGTGGGCATAACGCTCGCCTCACAGTCGAGAAGTCTCAAGTTCGATTCCGGCAAGTATAAATGACTTCGTTTTCTGTGAATTTGTAGGAGCAATATGAATGCTACCAAAATTAAACACTATATTCATCTTAGCGCCTTAATAAACGTTACAAATTAAACACAAGCAAGAACTACATTGCTGTGTACTTTCGTGTTTACGTTGTGTTTCTGTGACAATTTAAATAAATGTCTTCTTTATTTCCTTCTCTTATGGCGAAAAACTTGACAAAAAACCGTAAAGGAAAAAACATCGTGCGCGCATTCCTCAGCACTCGATTGCCAATCCGCGGTGGGCACGCCTGGTGGTTAACTCCATACATTGTCTCTGTGAGAAGGCTTGTGTCGTACCGTAAGTCGTTTATCGGCTCTACATGTTATGTTATGCTCATAAGATAAGATAAGTATATTCTTTATTGCATACAAGAAACAAGAGACATAAAATATGAAAGTTAATGAAAAAGTACAATGGTCGGCCATATTTCCAACAGCAATACCTTCCAGACAACCTTGTGATGGAAAGGTTGCTTATTAAATGTTATCAATGTAATATCCTTTTATAAGTTCGATTCCGACAGGGGGCCGCCGCATATTTGTACAAATTGCTTCAGTCTGGGTGTATTTCCATGTTTGTGATGTCCTTGCCTGGTTACCACAGCACAGGGTATCCTAGTTCGGAACCAGGACAAGTGATTGTGTTGTGTGAAATTTATTTATTTATGTCCAAGTACATCATTCCGGTAGACGTGACTTTACGATAAGAAAGTCTCCGACAAAGAAGCCTACAATGTGCAGTAATCCCATTGCACACACCAGACACGTGACAGATTGTACTCGTAAATCTCACTTAAACCGAAACCGTTAGATAACGACCAACTTACGTATCCCGATTCCCGACAGATTGTAAAAAAATTGGAACAAAGTTAGGCAGTTTAAACTGCCGCGCCACGTCGGTATATTTCCTCTAAATGCGTTCAGCTTGTGCGTGGCAAAAACCCAAATTCTAGGTATAAGTAAATACTCTAAATTTCTATGTTTTTTAGTGAAATCATTCCAAGAATTTGGCACACGTAGGTTCTCTATACACGTATGTTCTCAAGGACTTCTAAATCGGCAATATCAGCCGTATCTAAGATATAAAGACCTGACAAGCAATTTTACGAAATAAAGCATCGTATCAAAGTATGCTTTATGTATAAAGGCATTCTTTATATGGCTAGCTGCTCTCGGAAGTGGCCTAGCCAAGCCTTTCCTGTGCACCCTTCAGTCATGCTCGCCTCAGAACCGCAGACGAAAAGCTCTTATTACCCGGAGCATAAATGTGAAGATCTAAAATTAACGGGACGCCACTTCCGCGCGTAGTTAAGTGTAAAGCAACTCCTAAACGCGCCTTCTAGGTCGCTCTATAAAAGGACAATACTTGCTTTGCTGTTGCTCCGTCTCTGCAACCTGAGGACCGTTTACACTTTAGGCAAGTACCTAACTGGAGAGTTTAGTAGTGTGGATTGCCAGTGAAGTACTTGGTGGCAAGACAATTATAGGTGCAGTCGACATCACGTCGATTTTTACCTGCGTGCAGTCTACTCAGTCACGTTACGAGCGACTTTGCAAAGATTAAGCAAAAGTAAGCATGCTATCTACGTAACTAAAAACATAACAAACACTGTTTTACGTCTCTAGTGTAACACTTTATTTTATTATTACAGTCTTATTTATAAAAACCCGATTCCTTAAAAGATTACATTACATAAACTCACGCCTGTATCCCGGAAGGGTAGGCAGAGACCAGGATTTGCTACTTGCCACGATTCTCGAATTCTTAAATGCCGTTTAAATTGCCTGTAAGTAAAGGCTTTAGCACAGATTATTTAAAGCTAGGGTGTTTTAGAGGAATACTGTTTTTATAAATAAGACCGTCTCTGAAGTCCCAAAAAAAGTTGGATTAACTCGGGTTGTTTGTTACCATTGTACCTTACTTACCGAAGAGACAATTAAACTCAATGATTCAACCTAGCGGCGGCGGTGATTCTAGTCAGATCACTACTATCCGGTGATCTCTATTTATAAAACTATTTGACTGGAAGGGAGACCACCTGAAATATGGCCAAAAGGACCGAGATTCTGATTATGAGTCAGCATTTGCCATGACCATGAACATCTCAGTCACGCGTGCTTCGGCGGCCACAGACATCTAGTTTTCGAGAAACTATTTCTATTTACTTGGGTGTGGACCTTCGCTTTGTGAGACGGCTTAGGTAGGCACTTAACCGTATGGTACAGATATACCTACAAACGATTTCTAAAACTGGGGTTGGGAGTTTAGGTAGCAAGGATGCAAGTTGCTCGAATCTTATTTCTTTTCAATCACTGTTTCGCTGCCTTTCTTCTTTCAACTCTACACACTTAACACAAGATGCCAGCTACAAAGTATTTTGTAGTCAATTTTTAAGCATGATGTCAGCTACGAACTTATCCGTAGTTCTTTCCTCTTCTACATAGTTCTTTCAGTGGATACTTCGTGGTAGGTACAGTTTCTATGGTAACACCGGTTTTTCAAATGGTACAAAAAGACTGGTGGTGATTTCAACATATAATATTACCCAATAAAATCGCGATCGCAACTAAAATAGATAAAATAGCGATAAAAATTACCGAAACATTAACTGACAAATAGCCGTATTAACCCGCGACTACGGACGCGAGGAATTCGGATTTAAGTTGTGTCCTAAAGATAATGAGTGTCAAATGTAATTCGTGGTGTACACACATAAAAGAATATTTTATGAATCTATAGTAATTTCCTAGGTCCCAGGACATAAATAAGACAAACAATAATTCTAAACTCCTTAAGCTCCCTAACACATGTTCTGCACACTAGTGAGATGCGAAAGTGCATAATTATTGCTTAAATCTTTCACACATTCACGTAAATAAGCGGCTGGACAGAAGTGTTTAGGATACGATGTTATATTTCATAATAAATTGGGTACTTTTTATCGGAAATCCTATTCCAATAAGACTTCACACCAAGCTAGCAGCCGTACCTGTGTACCTAGCAACAGGGACATCCAGAGGAGTTTGTCTTGGTCAGTGTGTGCTCTGGCGCGTATCGGGGGCGGGGGTAACAGTCCGAGACGTATAAGATCGCTTTACTACAACTCTACAAGAGCCGGGGGCCTGTTCTACTACCGTATATACTCTCGGCAGTGTGAGGTTAGAGACAGTTGGAGTCAGAGGAAATACGCCTATGCCCAGCAGTGGGCTCTATTCATGGGCTGAATAGATACCTACATTATATCCACCAACCTACATTGTATCATTACACGCTTGCATCCCGGGGGTGCAGAACGAGACTAAGGTTTGCCACTAAGAACTAAGTTTATGAATATTAAAACGCTTCCAGCACCCTTGGACGAATAGTCGACAACACATCAACCGTTATACGCGTGCACTCTACTCGGTTACATTACGGGTGACTTTTCAACTAAAATGAATCGCTTTATCTGGTGTCCAATCTAGATGTAAATAGTCTTTATAAGTAGTTTATTGATTTCGTGAACTTTTTTTATGTCGAGTCGAATTATTTGTTCGAATTGGGCGCTACTTATTAGACATGAGTAGAGCTTACAAAATATGTCTGTTTACCAGATCTATACCTCGTTCCGCGTACTATGAATGCTGTAAATTCATCATAAGCAGCCTATATACGTCCCATTGTACGGCACAGGCCTTCTCTTAGAGACAGAGTTGGGCTAAATCACCACGCGTGCCCACCGCGGATTGACGATTTCAAGCGCTGAGGCATGCGAATAGCTCAGACACTCAGGCTTCCTCATGATGTTTTCCTTCACCGTTAGCGAGTGTTATTGCTACTATAACTTCACACACGTACATAATTTAGAAAACAAAGTCATAGGTACATGCCTGAATACATGAATCGAACCTGGGTCTCCCGCTTCCGAGTCTAATGTTCTACCCACTAGGCTACCACCACAGTCGTAAATTGTTCAAGTGATAAAACAAAACACGGGAGAGCCTGCCGATTGCACGGATAATTGGGTTTAAACTCTACACTAATTAGTAATTGGGTTGTTGCTTCGTTAACATTCTTTCGCGATAAAGAAGTGTCTACCAGTTGTTGCAAAGTTTTGTTTAACTATTTTTATGTGTATTTTTGTAGTTACATGTGTAGGCTTAGGAAGATCTCAATATGGCGATTCCAATCCAATCTCATCATCATCATCATACAGCCACAAGAAGTCCACTGCTGGACATAGGCCTCCTCCATGGAGATCCAGAAAGACCGGTTGGAAGAGGCTTGCATCCAGCGTCTTCCTGCCACTTGGATGAGGTCATCTGTTCATCTTGTGGCTGGTCGTCCTACGCTGCGCTTGCCGTTATGTGGTCTCCATTCGAGAACTTTTCGGCCCCATCGGCCATCAGTTCGGCGTGCTATGTGATGCGCCCACTGCCACTTCAACATACTAATCCGCTACGCTATGTCGACGACTTTCGGTCGTCTACGAATCTCATCATTTCTGATTCGATCTCGTAGAGAAATTCCGAGCATAGCCCTTTCCATAGCTCGTAGCGTGACCTTGAGCTTTCTTATGAGGCCCATAGTGAGAGACCACGTTTCAGTGCCATAAGTCATAACACCCAATCCAATCTATCAACCCACATTTGCCCAATGCAGTTTATTTGCAGTCCACATTCAGTCAGTTATTTTAGGACTGTTTGACATAATTATTATCATCATCATAATAGCAGCCTATATACATCCCACTGTAAGGTACAGGCCTTCTCTCAGAGAGAGAGTATGGGCTTAATCACCACGCGTGCCCACCGGGGATTGGCGATTTCAAGCGCTGAGGCATGTGAATAGCTCAGACATAGGTTTCCACACGATGTTTTCCTTCACAGTTAGCGAGTGGTATTGCTACTATAACCTCTATAATTGCTACTATAACCCCTACTATAACCCCTACTACAACCCCTACTATAATTATTATGTTATCTCAGAAACGTTTTTCGGTGACTTTATGACACTTAAAGAAAAAAAGATAAAAGAAAAGATTATTCAGAAACCCGCTTCCGGGGCGACTTTTTTACAACATATCTATATTATGATACATGAGTATTAACTAAATCTTTCCATGGAGAGAGAGATGCATTTTAACCTATGTCGTAGGTTTAAAAACGGTTCGTTCACAAACTGAGAAATAAAATTGAGGAACTATGGAATAGCTTAGTTTTACGCATAACTTAGAAGACCTTTTGAGATCCTTTGTAGCGTAACATTCATAAGCAGCCTGTATACGTCCCACTGTAGTGCACAGGCCTTCTCTCAGAGAGAGAGAGTATGGGCTTAAACACCGCGCGTCTCCACCGCGGATTGGCGATTTCAAGCGCTTAGGTATGTGAATAGCTCAAACACCCAGGTTTCCTCACGATGTTTTCCTTCACCGTTAGCGAGTGGTATTGCTACTATAACTTCACAAAGTACATAACTTAGAAAACAAAGTCATAGGTACATGCCCGCACTGAGAATCGAACCTGGGTCTCCCGCTTCCGAGTCTAATGTTCTACCCACTAGGCTACCACCGCTTCGTAAGCAGCGTAACATACCTTTCATAACTAAACTCTACATATAAAAGATAGTATATATTCAATAAAAATGCGTTTGGCAAGGCCTTTGAGGTAGGTATGTACTTCGTTCTGACATTTCAAAAGTTGAGTAACATCGTAACAACGTTGTCTTACATCGACAACTTTATTGTTAACCATCATGGCTTGTTTGTCATTTCGATGGTAATCGTGCAAAATTCCTGCTAAATAGTAGGTACACTCTACTCAGTTACGTTACAGTTATTTTGCAACTAAAATGTACCTAAAGGTTGACTTGCTGTCGATTGTAGTATAGTCAACAACTAATCAACCATAACATTTTTGTAACAAAAAGTCGCCCGTAACGGTAATGTGCTGTTGTGTGTTGGCTGTAAAATGTTTTACTATTATACAAGAACTTTCTTCTGATAACCTCCTTGTGGTAGAGTGTATTTTATCTCGGAAAATATTTGTAACTTTAAGGCTGCTGTTACGTCTTCCTCTTAAAGTACTTCTCTGTCACTGAAGATTGGCAGACAGTTCTTTGCAACGCTCTCTGTTCGGTGGAAATCTGAACAAGTCTTCCGCGGTTTTAGCATCGGTCCACTCGTTACCATAGAGTATAAAGTAGGCTATTTCTGTGGCTGTCATAAATCTTTAAAATCAGAAATGTTGTTGTCACTCGCCAAGCCGGTGGGCACCGGTGGACACGTTTGGTGATTACGCCCATACTATCTCTCTCTCTCTCTCGGAGAGATGGACTGCGCCCTTCAGTGGGGCTTGGCAGCTTATGTACCGCATTCCACTGCTTTAGATTCTACCAATCGACAGCAATATCCTTCACAAACCAGGTTTAAGTTTCATGTTGGGAAACATGATAGGAGTACTAGATTACCCATTCATTAAGCGAAGCGACGTGGAAAAAAACCTTCATATTTGTTTTCTCTTGTTCACAGTTGTAGTGGACGTGGACGACCGACCCGTGTGTGTGGAAATCTGTGATACTGCCGGACAGGTTAGTACCAAAGAGGTTTTTATTGCAGAGTTGATTTAATAAATAAATAATATATTTTTGTTCATTTCATGAACAATTTCATTTGTAAATATCTACTTAAACAAAGTTTCTTTTTTATAATTTTTCAAAAGTTAACATAATATTATATCGAAGTACATATTCTCGGTATCTTGGTGAAATACCTATTAATGATAAGGGTAATTAAATACGAAAAGGCAACTACGATGACTGATACGACAATATTAAAAAAACGAGCATCGCGCTGTGATAAAATTCCTTACAAAACACGGGGAGACTCAAAAAGTTAAAGAAAGTTATTCACGAAGAAATGGTGGCTATCCCCAAGATTCTGCTCCTTTATCATCATCATCATCATTCAGCCACAAGAAGTCCACTGCTGGACATAGGCCTCCTCCATGAATTTCCAAAAAGACCGGTTGGCGGTTTGCATCCTCCACATCATTATTTACTATTTAAAAGTGGTCTAGTGAATTTAAACGGGGTAGAGAGAGTATTGAAGACGACCCCTATGCCGGTGGGCGGATTAGTGCCACTACTGAAGAAAACGTCAAAATCGTTGAGAAACCATTACCAAAAAGAACTAAGCCATCCGCGGGTATCATTCACACTATCCTTCATGAGCACATGAATCTGTCAAAGGTCAGTGCAAGATGGGTGCCGCGAATGCTTACGGCTTCAGAAACAAGTGCGAGTTGGGTGTTGCCAGGAGTTTTTGGAGCTCTGCAGTGAAAATCCGGATAGAATTTTCGACTGAATCGTTAGTGGTGATGAAACGTGGATTCATCACTATGATCCTGACAGCAAGCAAGAGTCCATGCAGTGGCATAAAAAAGGAACAGACCCACCAAAGAAGTTTAAAGTAACCCCATCCGCCGGAAAACTCATGGCTACAGTGTTTTGGGATTCTGAGAGCCAGTTTCTGAATTGAGAATTTCACTAAGTAACGTTCTGTCACGCTCTTTTCTGTAAAATTCGAAGAGACAGCACTACAGTTAACTATTGACTTAGCGAACTTCTCAATTCAGAAACGGCCCTAAGGGAGTTTTACTGATTGAGTAGATACACAAAAAAGGTCAAATTATTACTGCCGTATCTTACCTTACGTAATTGAAAAGAGGCAATTGAAGAAAAGAGACGTGGAAAATAATTTTTCACGTCTCTTTTCTTTGACCGCAGGCACAGAGGAAATTATCAACCGCAGGGCGAAGGACAACTTCACGAAGGCTGCCGTGCGGGATTGCGGATTTGAAGAAATCTTCAAAACGTCGATTCAAATTCAAAGCATTTTTCCGACGACGAAAAATATTTTTAGAGGGTATTGAAAATTTACCTTGCCGCTTAAATAAATTTATTGAGGTGGTGTGGGATTACATTGAAAAATAAATTTTATTCAGAATTTTCCGCTTATTTTTCACTTCTATTCCGAGAATACATTGAACGTCCCTCGTAACAGTTATTTTGTTTCGCGTCTTTGAACTTTTCGCGTTTTATTACGTTTTTATTTGCAGATTCTTATTTAAACCGTTATTTTAAGGAAGAGTAGAAAGAGCAGTAATTTCAATTTCTCAATATCTGATTTAAAAAAAAATCGTAGCATTTAAATGAAGTATTCGTATTGGAGGGCACGAGTTATAGGTTTGCGTCTTTTGCCCCACCTGCAAAAACTCAAGTATTTTGAAGTGTATTTTACAAATTTTTGTTCCACTAAAGGTTTTTTTTATTAAGTCCTACTGAAAAAGGAGTAATTAGTTAAATTAAAATAAAAAAATGAGCTCGATTTATTCTAGAATAATTCGAAGTGGTATTATTTAATCAACCCTGGATTAACTGAACCCTGATTTTTCTTTCTGCCCTCTTTTTACTTTACGAAGGTAGAATGAAGGTTCCCGATGCATTTTTTTTTGTTTCATTGCATATTTATTTGGTCAATCAAATCTGTAGGATAAAACCTCCTTAGTAGAGTAAAGTACTTATTAAATATTGAGGAAGCACCTGGGAGCTGAAATGCCCAACACCCTGATACACATCACCTTGCCAAACAGTAGCTCAAACCAAACCTTCTCACGACACGGGCGCCATAAAGTTAACAAAAAAGGAGCACGTGCATTTCAATGAATGGCAAGATCAAACACTTGGTCCTCTAAGTTTTTTTCCTCATCCGTATTAACAAACGTCGCGTTGGATTCCCACAGTCTCTCAAAAGGTACGGCCAGGCAGGTAACTTAGCTCCAATTTTACCAGTACAACTAAACCCGGTTTGGAATCCCAGTGTGTCCCTTTAGTAAGAACCACCAGTTTCTTATTTGAGAATGTGTGGTTAAGCGATTCTAACCCCCGGTTTCCCGTACTCTAATCATCTGTTAATCTACTGTTAATAGTTGTCAGTTATCGCAAGTACATACATACATAAACTCACGCCTGTATCCCAGAGGGGTAGGCAGTGCCGCTTGCCACGATCCTGACAGATCGCTTCGAAAGTGCATAAAAAAGCAACAGTGCTGTTAACAAGAAATCTAACTAACGTGGTCGGTCCGTGGATTTTTTATAACATCAACGTAAAGAAGAATTCTAGATTGAATTGGATTGGATTGGAAGAATTATGACAATCCAATCCATCATTGGACTAATATGGGCTGTTGAATTGGATGCCTCCCCGAAAGCACGCTACTTCTTCCTGTCCTCGGCCATCCTGATCCTCAGCTGGTACCAGCAATCGGCCTTAAATCGTTGGCTCAATGTACTGGTGGGCATCCTAGGCTGCGTTTGCCTATTCGTGGTCTCTACTCCAGAACCTTTTACCCTAACGATCGTGTTTCATTGGTGAAATTCTCAAGTCGGAAACTGGGCGGCTCTATAACTTTATGTAACTCCCATCTCGGGTTAGTGACAAACCGAGTTTAGATTGAATGTTGAATTTGGGCCTAACTATAGGTTAACGCGATCTATTGTTGGCCAATCGGAGTTAAGGGACAAAACGCTCTTGAGGACAGGCAGTTGTGTAAAAAGTAAAGTAGAGATTTTGTCGTTTATTGTGTATCAGGAACATAAAAAATCAAATATCAAATCGAAATTAGTGTTTCCGAAAAATCGATAGTTTTGCAATCGATTGTAAAACGCTAAAATCATCTACACGATCGATAGGACAATCGATAGTATCGATACCATCGATAGTATCGATAGTATCGATGTCTCTTCTACTGCAATACTATCGGTAAACAGCAATACTATTGATAGTATCGATAGTTTCGTCACTGCCAACCAATGAACTATCAATACTATCGATACTATCGATAGTATTGCTCTTTAATCTCGAATAGACTATCGATAGTATTGATAGTATCGATACTATCGATAGTTTTGTACTATCGATAGAGATCTCTAATTCAATAGTATTGGATGAAGTATGCAAGCATAATGAGTGGTAGAAAAAGTATCGATACTATCGATACTATCGATTGACTATCGATATTATCGTGTTTTCTTTAACTATCGATAGGCTATCGATAGACAATCGATATTGGCCTATCGAGCGGCAACACTAATCGAAATAGAAAACAGTTAATTAAAAAAAGAGAAAACTAAAACTTTTGTATGTACTACACATTGTTAACTTAATTCCGGGTTCACTTAGGTACTTACTTTTTTGACGGAAGAGTCCGACCAGGTTTCGCTTCTGATTCTGATCGGACTATTCCGACAAAAAGTAAGTGCTGAATTAAGTTAATAAACGAGAGCATTTTTGTAAGCATTTCATGTTTGTGTTTTTCCTGGTACAATAAAGAATATTGTTATCTTATCTTATCTTAACATTGCAATAGACAGGGTGACTTTGATTTTGTTCACCGTATTTTAAGGGGCAATTCTTACCATAATTCACAAACATAATTATGGTGCTACTTTTGAAAACAGTTAGGCGTCGAAACAATTTTTTTTGTTACCCAAAATTACTTCACTTAAGTATAAAGAAAATATATCAGGGCGAAAAGTAAAAAAAAATCCACATACGTAGATCTACCAGTCCCTTGAAACTGTGAAAAAATCAAACTCCTAAGTTAACGTAAAAACAAAAAGATACGGTCGTTTATGCCGCAAAAAAATGTATATTTCGACACTCTAGGGAATCAAAATTTATAGGGTATTTTCCGTTGACTTAGAACTATCATATTTGGCAAGTAATATCGTCTTATACGACCTACAAGTGTAGGGAAAATCTGAAAACTATATATTTGTAATTAAAGCATAAAAAACCGGCCAAGTGTGAGACAAACTCGCACACGAAGGTTTCAGTACCATTATTTTTACAACATTAGACACAGGTCTAGAAAAACGGCAAAAAATCACGTTTGTTGTATGTGAGCCCCCCTTAAATATTTATTTTATTTTTAAAGCTAATATAGAACTTAATATTCTGTGAATATTCCAAGCGTCTACCTGTTGTCGTTATTAATATCGAGCAAAAAACGGCAAAAAATTACGTTGTATGGGAGCCCCCTTAAATACTTATTTTATTTTGTTTTTAGTATAGCGGCAACAGAACTCACGGTTTATGAGATACAGCCTGGTGACAGACAGACTGACAGACAGACAGACGAACAGACAGACAGACAGACAGACGGACAGTGAAGTCTTAGTAATAGGGTCCCGTTTGGCACCCTTCGGGTAGGGTACGGAACCCTAAAAATAGTCTTAGAAAGAAAAGCTAATTTGTAGGGAACCCTCGGTGGGCGAGTCCAATTAGCACTTGTCCGGTTGTTTTAATTGCTTAGGCATATCGGACATCACACTCTTAAGCATTTAGCATATTAGCTCCGTGTGGCGCCGGATTAAGAATAGCGTCACTCCATTTCCTTCCGTGGATGTCGCGATTCCGAAAGCGACTAAGGAAATCGATTACCGAGACGGGCAGCAGCGTCTTCCTGAGATTCCAACCGCATACTGCGATCGCCAACCCGCCTGCCAAGCGTGGCGATTATGGCAAAACCCCTTATGGTTATGAAAACCAAGAAGGAGTTTGGGTGCACGGTTTGGAGCCAAAGGTCGGAAATCACGAATATTTGCAAATATGTTTTACCATTACCGATAAATCCTTACTAACATTATAAACGCGAAAGGTTGTATGTATGGATGGATGTTTGTTACTCTTTCACGCAAAAACGGCTGAACGGATCCGGGTGAAATTTTGCACAGACATAGATTATTAGTCTGGATTAGCACATAGGCTATTTTTATCTCGGAAAAATACACATCAAAATTACCACGCGAACTAAGTCGCGGGCATCAGCTAGTAAATAATAAAACATTTTAGTGTTAATTTTAGAACGTCAGATCCAAGTTCCTTTACTGGTAGGCATATTATAAAGTTGAGAGTCGCAGCTGTATTATAGTACCTAATCCTAATTGGCAAAGTCGAATCCACTTTGAATGCAAGGCTCGATATGAAAGGATAAAATTATCGATAGAGAAATTGATTGACAGGCCGATGCTGTGCGCTGAGTAAGCTAAGCCTTTGACGAGAATGTTTCGACACATTTCTTTCTGGGTACGTACAGTCCCATACTGAATGCACAGGAATCGAAGTTTCGATAGGATTGGGCTTGATCATCATCATCATTATCAGCCATTTGACGTCTACTGCAGGACATAGGCCTCCCTCATGGTTTTCTAACCATGAAGGGTTTTGCCATGATCGCCACGCTTGGCAGGCGGGTTGGCGATCGCAGTATGCGGTTGGAATCTCAGAAAGACGCTGATGTCCGTCTCCTGGTAATTTATTTCCTTCGTCGCCTTCTACGACATCCACGGAAGGATATGGAGTGACGCTATTATTAATCCGGCGCCACACGGAATTGGCTTGATTTTCTTAATATCAAAGTGACTTCCACACAACACAATCACAGTCCTGGTCCCAAACTAGGATACCCTGTGCTATGGTAACCAGGTAAGGACATCACAAACATGGAAATACACCCAGACTGAGGCCATTTGTACAAATCCAGTATGACGACCTCCAGTGCGAATCGAACCCACAACCTCTGTTTTGGCCGTCACGCGCGTTTAGCGCTGCACCAAAGAGGCAGTTTATACAACAATAGGCGGTCTTATTGCTAAAAGCGACCTCTTCCAGGTAAACTTAAGATGGTTAGTACTGAAAAGAAAAAAATCTAAGATAAGTAGGTATCTAGTTTTGTCTTTGGCACTGAATTTGAATGTATTGGGATTCATATTCAAAAAATTCAACGGCTTCAGTTAATATACACACTTTCGTAATTCACTGTACTTATGATATAAGGCGTGAGATTTCTCTTGTCAATCGTTAGCTACATTTTACTTATTCATGCACAATCAATTTAAATGCATCATTTTATTGATTGTCTACTATTTGACGGCACATGTTGTAATCTCTGAAGTCGATCTAAAGGGTGACTTTGAATTCCTTCACCGTATTTTAAGGGAAAGGGATTCCCGTGTGGCGCCGGATTAAGAATAGCGTCACTCCTTTTCCTTCCGTGGATGTCGTAGAAGGCGACTTAGGAAATCAATTACCAGGAGACGGGCAGCAGCGTCTTCCTGAGATTCCAACCGTATACTGCGATCGCCCACCCGCCTGCCAAGCGTGGCGATTATGGCAAAACCCCTCATGGCTATGAAAACCACGAAGGAGGCCTATGTCCTGCAGTGGGTGTCAAATGGCTGATGATGTTTTTAAGGGAATGTTCTATCATTGTGAAAACAGTATTATTAATTATTTTATCAGTAATGGTAAAACATATTTGTAAATATTCGTGATTTCCGACCTTTGGCTCCAAACTGCGGCTGCAAATTCGAAATGGTAGGAAGTATCGTAACGATGACAATTTTTTTCTAATGTGTTTAATGCTGTAGAGTCAATTCAGTTGGCCGGCGCCGACCATAGGACGCTCAAAACATAGATTTTTGGATATTTACTACTTTTCATCCCGGTATTGTTTATGGCGCTTAATTGAAGTAATTTTGGGTAACAAAAAAATTTTTTTTTGACGCGTAATTATCTTCAAAACTAGCCACCATAATATGTTTCTAAATCATGGTTAGAATACGGTAAACGGATTCGAAGTGACCCTGTAGACACAAATTCTTTGCTTACGTACTGACCGACAAACAGACAAATGGCGCAGGCATATTATTCTACTGCGTCCGTACGCTCTTGTCAGAGCGGTCGTAGTCTTCGTGAAGACGTTTTTTGTGGGCTGATGTCGTGAGACTGACGATGTCCTCTCGGTTAGATGCTGTTTTGGTACATTCAATCATCGGACTGCTCACAGAGGACTTAACTTAGTTCATGTGAGAGGAACTGGAAACAAACAAAATCAGTACCTACTTAGGTGAAGACTTTCCAGATTCTAAACCGCGTTTCCGAAACAGGTACCTAGGTAGGTGGAGGTGGGTGGACCTTGCCTTAAGGAGAGCAATGCAATGCCCCGTGCAACCAGGTTTACGATTTGTTTACGGTAAATCATAAATTGTTATGCCATGCCCATGGTACAGTTTAGTGAGTAATCCGTGCTACAGCCGACGACAGGTCAATCTTTAAATTTTTGTTGCAAAGTAATCCTTAATGTTACTGATTGTACAGTGGGCCAGTAGGTACTGCGGATCTCGCAACGGATTTGATGTAGAGCTAAAAGTTCTGCAAGACTGTCTATTGTGAAAAAAATATTTATTGTAGGTATTGCACACTTGTAAAGTGGTACCAGCGTAGCGTAGCGTAGAACGATATCCTAGATACGAGAGGTTCTAGGTTCGATATTATATAGATCCGGAAATTGTGGGGATATCGATTTTTTTTATTTATAGGTACCGAAAAAAAATTTAGTTGAACAAAATTCAAAAGAAAAAACTAGCCAAGAGCGTGTCGGGCCACGCGCAGTGTAAGGTTCCGTAGTTAGCCGTCAAAATATGCTAACTTTGAGAAAGGGAATTCAATGGAATTTGTACGAAGTAAGGATAGATAAGTATTGTTCCTAGGTAGTACCTACTTATTAGATTTTAGCTTTCTTGTATGTACTCAAGCATCTCTGAGCTAAGCCGCGGACAGACAGGCAGCTCGACAGTCGGTCCGGCGGACCGAACCTCTTCAGATAGGTACCCAGAAGAAAACCTGCAGTTTTGCAGGGCATCTATTGAGGTCGCTGATTTAATGGTCCCAACTTCCCACGCAAAAGTTACGAACCATCGTTCGCACTAAAGTTAACCAATGCAATCCATCAGCACATGTTTGGCGGGACAATATTTAGAGGCCTTTCCAAGGCACGCCACTTCGTTCTGTCCTCGGCTATACTCATCCGGCCGCTAAACTATCATCATCATCATCAGCCAATTTACGCCCACAGCAGGACATAGGCCTCCCTCATGGTTTTCCCTAACCATGAAGGTCTTTGCCATAATCGCCACGCTTGGCAGGCGGGTTGGCGATTGCAGTATGCGGTTGGAATCTCAGGAAGACGCTGCTGCCCGTCTCCTGGTAATTTATTTCCTTAGTCGCCTTCTACGATATCCATGGAAGGAAATGGAGAGACGCTATTCTAAATCCGGCACCATACGGATAACTCAACTAAACTATACCTAAATAAAACTCTAAGCCTGCGTGCGTGCGTGCAGCGACTAATCATTATTGTGTTGATGAAGCGAAAGAGCTTTGTCAGTGACAATAACTTCCACACACCACACACAATTTGTCCCGCTCCCAATCTAGGATGCCACAAGCAATTACACCGTAACAGCGGCCATTTGTACAAATCAAGTACCAACGAGTTCCAGCGGGAATCTGAACCACGATCACTGATTTTGTAATTAATAATGTCACTTAAATTCAAGATCAAGTTCGTTTACGTTTCTGACCATGAGCCCTTAACATAACTCAACCACCCTCCTCTACTTCCAGGACTCGATGTCGGAGCTGCGCGCGCTCTGCTACCCCGGCACTGACGTCCTGATGCTGTGCTTCTCCGTGGTCCGCCCGGAGACATTCCGCTCGGTGGCCCAGCGCTGGACGCAGTCCGTGGCCGGCGTGGCGGCGCCGCTGTTACTCGTCGGCACACAAAGCGACCTGGCCACTGACGCCAGGGTTCTGCAGAGCTTGAGAGTGAGTTCGTCTGTCAGAAGTCTTAACTTATTTCACAAGTAAAAGTGAAAGCAATATCGTCTCTATTGTCAAAAAATTTAATAAAGTACAATAACTGAAAATTCTTAAAAAACTAAATATGGCAAAAGACCTGGCTTCTCAGCCTAAAGTCGCCAGGAAGCATGCCCTGGCGGTCTCCAAGGTAGTTAGTTATACCTGTGATTTCCGCATATTTTTTTATAGTTATTAGTACATACGTCCATTGCACATAAGTTAACTTACAATTGCAATACGGCGGACTAAATGCTACAAGCATTTGCCTCCATTCATCCAATTTTAAGGGCTCCGTACCCAAAGGGCGCCAAGGGGACCCTTTTTCTATGCCTACAATATCGCTCTTTGTCTGACCTTTAAAGGGCTTTTAGGTAGCCAGATGACCCCAGAATATGACCATGATAATATGGCGGATTGACCAACAAATGACAAAAATCTAACAAGTAAAAAGGAAGCGGGGTCGCCTTATACTGAACGTGATTTTTTTACGTTTCAAGTGTCAAACTTGGTGTGATATTAGCCCTAACGCTATATAGCAACCTATAATAAAAACTGGCCAAGTCTGAGTCGAATTTAAATTTCTACTAGATGTTGCCACCTGCCTGCCTGACATATTATATTATCATCATCATCATCAGCCATTTGACGCCCACTGCAGGACATAGGCCTCCTTCGTGGTTTTCATAACCATGAAGGGGTTTGCCGTAATCGCCACGCTTGGCAGGCGGGTTGAATCTCAGGAAGACGCTGCTGCCCGTCTCCTGGTAATTGATTTCCGTAGTCGCCTTCTACGACATCCACGGAAGGAAATGGAGTGACGCTATTCTTAATCCGGCGCCACACGGATGCTACATATTATATTGTAATAAAAAACAGCGAAGTGTGAAGAATTTATGCGTACCGGTGGCCTATCCCGAGAATTCTTCTACAGTTTTTACCGATTTATCTAAGCAAATGTGAATGATCGACATGTTCCATAGGAAGCCTCCTGAAGGCCGCAAGGAACTGGCATTCTGGCAAAGTAAACTATTTACATTCCATTTGTTGAATGTCGAGATACAACGTGAGCTGCATTCAGGTTGATTCTGTAGTTGGGAATAAGGCAGTGAAGAAACTCCACTCTGACCATCTTTTCTCAGTCACCTGTCTCAACCATATTATTTCGGCTTTCTTTTGAGTTGTCTAGCGTCTATTCTTCGTTTCGTCCCACCGAAAACTAAAACCAGTGCCCTAAGACGTTAATAAACCTAGATCCTAATAAAAATAGTCGTAAACGTAGCCGTAGCATTAAGTCCGCCACATTGCCATTGTATTTTTTTTACCTTATCATCATCATCATCATTCAGCCACAAGAAGTCCACTGCTGGACATAGGCCTCCTCCATGGATTTCCAAAAAGGGCGCTTGGAAGCGGCTTGCATCCAGCGCCTTCCTGCCACTTGGATGAGGTCATCTGTCCATCTTGTGGCTACTTGGTCGTTTTTACTTATGTGCAATAAATGTATTAATTCATTTTGATTCGTTATTCCTCCGGATCTCAAACTAGCAATTACATCCCTGTACTAAAACTGGGTAGGTACATTCATTGTCCGTAGTCTGATTAAATCAAATGACTTCCACACAACACTCACTTGTCCCGGTCCCAAACTGTGCTTTGACCCTGTGTCATCACAAACATGGAAAAACACCCAGACTGAGGCCATTTTTACAATTTAAGTAGGTACCTACGGCGGCCCCAGCGGGAATCGGACCCAAGACTTCTGTTTTGGTATTCAAAGTCAAAGTCAAAAAAATTTATTCACTATAAAAACAAAATGTTTACTTAATGAACGTCAATGCTGTTAGTTTCACAATTAATAGATTATGCGGAGAAAAAGCTAACAAAGAAACTCCACATTTATTCTTTTCAAAACAGGTTTGCGTAAATTAACAGAGTTTTCAACTTAAAGTTACACTACACTAGATACAATCGTTCCTGTTAACATTATTTAAATACCAGACATCCTTGTCTTCCAAATAATCCTTAATGTTATAATAGGCTTTTTTTAACAGAGTATGCTTAATACATTTTTTAAACCGCGTCGGTGGTAACTCTAATATATCTTGAGGAATCTTATTGTAGAACCGTACACAGTGCCCCATAAAGGATGTATTAACTTTTTCAAGTCTAAAACGTGGAAATGACAATTTATGTTTACTCCTAGTAAAACGTTCTTGTCCTAGTATCAAAATTGTGATGGCTACCAACATTTTCGAAATTGCTGATGTTTCTTCTAACATACATTATATTTTCATAAATGTATTGAAGCGTGACAAGCCGCTGAACCAACGAGGCAGTCATGATGTACGAATAAAAAAACCATAGAAGTACTTATTTAAAAATTAGTTTTTGCCAATGAAATGAGCTGCAGAGTAAATCACTCAGCGATTGGTGAAGTAATCGTTTATTGGGCAGTAATTATGATTCATTGGATAGTAAAAGACAGCGTAACTGATGTTTGGTTTTATAGGTGTGTATTTTGTTATGTATCCCATAGGTACCTTTCTTTCTCTTATAAGATGCTATTCTTTCTAAGTCTATCCTTCCCTTGCACTACTTGAGGACGCTCTATGTATTGTATTGTTTTAATAATAAACTTTGTCACTAGTGAGTCACTAGACCAGGCCCTTGCTGAAAATCAGTGCTGTGGGCAACATACCTACCTGCAGCAATTACTGAGCCTGAGGCCATTTTACCGCCGCATGGACATCCCTAATTGTTCTGCCGTTTTTTTATTTTATTTTTTTGTTTCTGTTTTAATATGTCTACATAATGTGGCGTTAAATAAAACGCCACACCAATGACTTCATTGATGTATAACCCGTCGACGTATCTAGGTACCTCGCAAGATGGCGGTTTCTCGGTGGCAGGTGCATAGATATTTTGCCCGGTAATGCTGAACTCGCTCCGATTGGTGACACAATTGACAAGCCCCAGCCAAAATCCCACAACTGAACGTAGGGTATTTTTTTAGCGCTGGTTAAAACATAGATGTCTAATCTATGTTTTAACTAGCCATGATGCACTTTTAGTGACTAGCCCTACAGCTAACACTTTATCAGAATCTAAGGCAGCCCTTTCTCCATTCCAGGCCCGCGGGGAGCATCCGGTCACCGAGGCCGACGGCAGAGCCCTGGCTGCCAAGATCAACGCCACCTACATCGAGACCTCAGCGAAGACCCGGCGACAACTCAAGGATGCCTTCGACGCCGCCATCTTGGCAGGCCTTCCCGTGATCACGAGCAAGAAGCCGTTTTGGAAGAAGCTCTTCTGTATGAACTAAGAAATGCATTTTACTTATCCTCACGCGCGACCGAGAAAATGGGATTGTTAAAAGATTGGTAGGCTGGCTGGAATGGTCTTACAATCTTGCTACGTAGGTACCTACAGTGGCTCAGCCTACGAATAAAAAAAAACCAGCTATGAGATTGCACTGGTCTGGCTAAATCTCACCACCTCTTCACTGAAGAGGTACTCGTCAATGAACCTAAGGCAAGAACACTTTTTTCAAGGGCTTTCAAAATCCGCTTGCCGAAAATGTGACTGGTATCAAGTAAAAGATAGGGTACACCTACCTACCTACCCTATTTAGTTAATATTGTGACAATTCGATTCACTTGACACAATTAGATAGAGGTAGAGGTATATAATTTCTTATCCAAATTTTGCTAGTTTCGGCCAATGTCTTTGTGATTTAGAGGAACTAGTAATTGGTAGGGATGATTTATGAAAGCAAAAAGCGTGGATTTCTAAGTTATACCATTAAATTTTAATTTCATTATAGAGACATGATTCCATCTGCATCCAGAAACGCATTTTGAAAAGTCTATCGTAAAGGTATTTATACGAATTGTGTTTTTATAAATGAGACTTTAAAGGTCTAATATAACATGAAAGCCTATTACATTTTATTGTCTCAGTGTGTCGATGGCAGAACCATGTTACCCCTACTCCGCGTAATTGGGCCCATTTAGCTTGTTGAACGTTTGTGTTTTTGATGAGATCTATAAATAGCAAGCTAGTTTGTAAAATAGTGCCTTTGAAGAGATTTCAAGAGGCTGCTGTTACGTGGAGCATGCTGTTTCGCTCACACAATTTAAAATTTTCAATACCTATTGTAGTAATATGAGTAATCTTTTTAAAAATCTGGTCTGATGATTTGATGGATAATTAAATTGCAGATATTCAAGGCATATTTTTCATATCCTGTACTATGGTTTTCATTGACAAACTTTGATTCTAAAATTAATAATTTTGGAAACCACTTTTCTTTATTAAAAACAACGTATAGGAAGACAAAAATATATTTAAAATGTCCGTAATTTAATTATGCATCAAACCCTCAGACCACATCTATCAAAAGTACCAATTTTATGACCATAAAGTTGTGCGAGCAAGACAGCTTGCTCCACGAAAGAACAGTCTTAAGTTTGTGACTCTGTCTATTGGAAACAAATACTTCTATTTACTTGGATAGATATGTCGTGTAAAGAATTTATTGTTAAAGAAATGATTGCTTAGTTAGGATTGTTACAATGTAGTTGTATATATCGGCTTCTATGTAATTGTTGTTTTGATACTCAACACACGAACTGATAATTATATCTATTATTATGGCTAATAAATTGTTTTTTTTATTTACTAACCTAATTACACTAAATTGTCCAAGCAACGTAGAGCTTGGCAAATTAATTAAACACGGTATTTTTTTAAGAAATGGACGTAGTTTTTTATAACTCTATGTAAGCGAATAATAATAATAACTTCCACAAAACACGTGTTCTGGTCCCAAACTAGGATACCCTGTGCTTATGGTACAACCAGCAAGGACATCAAAAACTTGGCAATCAGAGGCTGAAAATTCCACCCATGCCGGGACTTGAATCCGCGACCTCTGGCTCACCGTGCTACAGAGAATATAATCACTACTGAGCTAATGGGTAAGTCGTCGAGCCTCTTTACAAACTTCTCTGTATTACTTTCGTACAGGCAGCGACATCTGGCCGAAGCGATTTACATCACTTGCAGCCCCGAGCAACCCACTTTGCAGTTAGGTTTTTACATCGGATTTTACACAAATGCACTCACATTTCACAGACGTGCTGTCCATTACTAAGATGAAGAAAAAAATTTTTTGAACGCAACCTACTTTGACAATGCGACTTCGTGCGTCAAGCAAGTTGACGTCCAAAGACGTGGCAGCATGGTCTACGACCTTAGACGGTTCCTTGCGGAACGAACTAAAAAAAAAAAAAAAAAAAAAAAAAAGCAAGTTGACGTTTGTTTGTTTCGTTTTCGCGCGCGTAGATTATTTTTAAGCGATTATTTCTCGTATTATTATATTTAACTACGCAAAACCATGACTGACGACGTACATTATACCGACACTGACGTACCCGACGTGATTGAAGAAACAGACCAATACATAGGCAGCGAGAATCAAGTCGGCGAAGTCCTAGAAGACGGCGACACACTGAACACCATCCAAGACTCAGAAATCTTAGGTTCCGAAGACCCAATACCAGTTGAAAAGAAGCTACAGAGTGTGAGAAGCGATGTTATCCGATCTACGAGATTGCCAATAACCAGGATAAAGAATATAATGAAAATGGATCCGGATGTCCATATGGTCAATCCTGACGCTGTCTTTCTTGTTACTAAAGCTACGGTAAGCTTGTGGGATGATTTAAGTCCTGTTACATGGTTTATTATGCTTGAATAACAAGTCTATGCTTTAAACTGATTAAAACAGTACCAGTTTTTAACATAACCTCATTATAACTACATAATGTTTGAATACAATTTCATCCTGTCGGGAACAGTTAGCCTGAGTAAACAACTATAAACCCGTTACAATATCTGTGCACCTCGATCTATGACAACATCGGCACTCTGGTACCATGTGCAAAATAAATAAAGCACAACAAAGGTGCAAATCTGATGCTAACCATACTGATGTTATTGGACGAGAGCGGCGTGGTGAAACAGGAGTGTCATCGCATTCCAGCAAAGTTTACAGATATTGTGATTGTGTCATACAGTATAGAACATACTTTTAAACAAAAAATTATCACATGGAATGAGTCTCCTAGCTCATTACAAATATTTCATAGTAGGTATTTAGGTGTGTAAATAAAATTTTCAGTCACACAGCTGTGAGCATCTCATGCATTAATGTTTTCGGTATTTTCTTTCCAGGAAATGTTTTTGGAAACAATATCCAAAGAGACCTATGCATACATGTCTACAACGAAGAGGAAAACTATAACTAAGAAGGATTTAGACACCACTATCAATATGGTTGACTGTTTGTGTTTTCTAGAAGGTGCTTTGGACTTTTGAACCAAGTGAGTGAATAATTTACTTCTAATTAATTTAGTTTCATGAATGCATACATAATAAGTTTTATAGATGCATATGTAATAAGTTTTATAGATGCATACATAATAAGTTTTATAGACGCATACATAATAAGTTTTATAGCTGCCTACGTAATAAATAAAAGGAAGAGTCTCTTATTCATGTTATGCTCTCTTCTGGAGACAATGAAAATAACATGCAAATGCATAAAAAAGTTGTAAGTACCATGTTGGAGATAACAAAGTGCTACTCATATTACACTCATGGAACATGAAATAAGTTAAAATGATATTTCAATACCTTAATTCGCAAAACGAATATCTCCGTTTTAGTAAACTTTACAGGAGAGACTAGAAACTTCATAAAAAAATAACTAAAAGATAAAAAGGAAAAACAAAAATCTAGTTGGAAATTATTAATTTACTGAACTTAAAAATCCATTTAAAATAATATAAATCCTAAGCGTTTAGATTTAATGGCGATTTTTGGAGTTGATATATTTTACATTGACAAAAAATGAAACAGAAATTGGAGTTGTTTGGTTTTATTCAAAAAGTATTTACAAAGACAGTAATATAAAAATTAAACTTAGCTAGTTCAATTATTAATTATCGTGAGGTAGGGCATCGTAGTAACCCTGATAATCAAGGGGCATAGATGATTTTAATTGCTGTTGATCAGAATACTTTTTTTTTGTTATTTTGCGCCGCTCATCGTAATAGTTATTTAAGATACACGTGCGGAAAGTAAGGTTTCTCTAACTCGCTGCGCTCGTGTTTTCAATTTGGCACTTATTCGTATAAAAACCTTTTACGCTCAAGTATCTTACAACATTTTTCAATGCATTTTGCGAGAAAATACAACAAAAAAATAAGTATAATAAAGAAAATTTATTATAAATACCAAATTAATTGTTGAAATTGAAAGTAATTTTTTTTTGGACAGCAAAACCTCCTTGCATCTTTGTAATTTTTATGACTTGCACCATGCACCACAGTCAAAAACTTAAAAAAATTACTTTATTTCACGCGTGAAATAAAGGATTTCAGTACTGTTTTATTTCACGCGTGAAATAAAGAGTCGGTTTCCGCATGATTTTGTTACACAAAAAAGAAAACTTTACGAGCAACTGCAATGAAAAGATTTTTTTAATTTTCCACGGGGGTAGGTTAACAAGGGTTTTCCTTTGGTTCAGTAGTTTCCACTCGTCTCCAAACCTCAACTTGTAAAATATTTTCGATTAGGCCTATATTGAAGAGCTTTTATATCAGTGACCTGTAAAAGAAAAGCTTACTACACAAACTAAACTTACTATAAATTAACCTTCAAAATATGTGGTAGGTACCTACCGATTTTATGGTTTTACGGTAGGTACACTGTCTTTAGAAATTATCTCATCATTTTGTGAAAAAAAAAAACAAAGCAAACAACACCAAACAAAGCGTAAAGTAAATTAGACCACAAGAAGATAGCCCTCACTTAAATACAGGCAAGTAGGCAGGTAGGTAGATAGTTAGGCAGCTAGGTAGGTAGGTACGTAAGTAGGTAGGCAAGAGGCAGGTAGGTAAGTAGGTATGTAGATAGCTAGGTAGGTTGATAGATACCTACTTGGCAAGGCTAGTTGAAGGTATTTCTGAAAAAAAAAGTTGAATACGGGAGGTAAAAAACATAGTACTCCCAAAAGCCGTTACGGCATATCGAACAACTCCAAACAAATATGCAAAACAAACAATAGCAAAACTATCAACTCCAAGCCCAGCATTATCAAGAATTTTTTTGTCTTTAAACAGTGCCAAAATAAAGTTATCAGTTAAAATAGACTATCGAAACACTTACCGCGTTGTATTGTCAACTGTTTAAACACTATATACAGTCTCTAAATAACTTATGAACAGTTTTAACTTTCGAAAACACTCAGACGCATGCGCTTCCGTCGATAACGCCATACAAAATGGCCGATGCGAGGGAGTTGTTTGTCAATATTGAAACGTTCCATTTCAAGTGGAGTTGTTTGATTTTCTAATAGCGTTTTACTTTCAAACGGCGCAAAAACCTGGAAATATTTGAATTGCAAACGGTAGAGAAAAAAATCTAGTTTCTTCCGGTACCAAAAAGTCATTTTCGACAAAAAGTGGAGTTATTCGGTTTGCGAATTAAGGTATCGATTTGTAATATCCTTCAACTGTGATTTGCAATTTTTTGCAAAAAGGTAGTGTCAGGAGCCTTTTTCGAAAGACGTTTGAAAAATTATTGAAGTGGGTACTGACTCCACAATTTTTAATATATAAACGGCTCAAGTTTGAGGACTTGCTAGAAAAATTAAAGAAACAGTAAAAGTAAAATAACATTGTAACTATAATCAGAAAAAAACAAATAAGTACATTTATTTAAAGAATTGTTTTAAGATTAGAGCAAAGGTTAGTAATTGAATGCACAAATTTAATTTAGGCACAGCAGCTAATGAAGTGAGGACAACGGCAGAGTGTGCAGATATCGGAATAGCAGACTTAAGTACTCGATCCCTGAAAAACATTCCAGTTTATGTATCAACATTAGGTACAGGAGCTAGAGAGCGGAGAACGACAGCCGAGTGAGCCGATAACGGTATAGCTGTCTTGGGCACTCGAGCTCTGAAAAGAAACGTTCCATAAAAGCACAAGACTTTTTGCAACCTTGTTTCGGAACATATTTTACCATATGATAACATTGTCTTGAAGAAATATAGCTCCAGTGTCCATTGAGAATTTCACAAGTTACAACTCAAGTATCAGTATGTCTCTTTTGATTTCCCTTAAAAGAATGACACACACACTTTTGTACACTATCTTTTTGCACTAAAGAATTAACAATAATAATAATGACACAGAAAATACTTAGTTATTTAGTAAGTAAAATTCTCAATATAGAAACCATTTTAGAAAAAATTAAAAAGTTTTCTGAAATTGTAGTGTTTGGTAATAAACTTTAAATACCATAGGTATAAGTGATAATGGCCTACACATTAAAATCTCCCTATTAGTTGTAGCTGTTGTCTATTTAAGCCAGCTGGTTTTTTTGAAGGACCACAAATTCTTCAAGTAATCTGACAAAGGAATCAAGGAAGATTACTTACGGAAGAATCCGTTTCCACAGAAAAAAATAAACAACCTATCTTTACCAATGAGATATTATGTTCTAAGTACTAGAGGAGACATTACAACAATGCTTGTGTCACAATATTAAGATTTTGCAGAACTTCCCAACGGAAAAATCCATTGATTTTTTTTTTCAATTAGTTTGTACACGTTTTTTGAACATATTGAACGGTTCTGTTTACCTATAGTCTTTTTAAATGCCAGACTTAATAGCAGGCTTCATTATAGACTAATTGGCTGCAACTCTTGCGATACAAAACTTGTCTGAGATCATCTACTATACTCCATTCCACAAAACGAGCTCCCAACGAAAAACGTCCCTGTGCGCCCATTGGTTAATGCGCGTGACCTTCAATAGCCACTGCATTAAGGCTGCTCTTATGTGGATGCCGTCTCGCTCGCACAATTTTTTTTTTTTAATAATATGACTAAACTTGTGATAAATGTGGTCTGAGGGTTTGATGCGTAATGAAATTATGGACATTTAAATACATTTTTGTTTTCCTATACATCATCAACCCATTATGTCCCCACCAAGGGGCACGGGTCTCTTCCCTGAGGAAGGTATAGGCCATACTCCACCACGGGGGCCAAGTCCGGATTGGTGGAGGCTTGTAGACTAGTGGCTCGTCTACTGTCAGAAGTTGTCAAGCCGCCCTAAGGCCTCTGACTTGGCTTAACGACTGCCATCTATCGAAGGCAGCTAGCTCCTATACATAGTTCTTAATAAAGAAAAGTTGTTTTCAAAATTGTTCATTTTGGAATCAAGTTTTCTCAATCAAATACTTAATACAGGATAAGAAACTATGAAACCCTCAGACCAAATTTATAAAAAGTAAACTCATTTTATTACAACCACTAAAATTATTAAATTGTGCGAGCAAGTCAGTGTGCTCCACGTAAGAACAGGCTTAAGTAAACCTACCCTATGAAGCGGACCGTCTTCGCTTATTGTTTCGCTTATCTCTAGCCACGCGCATTGACCGATGAGATGCGAGTATAGTCCGCACAAATGTTTTTGGCGGTAACGTGAACATAGTCGCAGATCGTTTGCACATCGCTTACTGTCTTTACAGTGTATGTGTGAGTAATTGACTACTTTTAGTAATTGACTAATAGTAATTTACTACGCATCACACTACGTCAATTACTCACACATGCACTGGAAAGACAGTAAGCGATGTGCAAACGATCTGTGACTATGTTCACGTTACCGCCAAAAAGATCTGTGCACATAGTCCATATTTTGTTCCCTAGGAGTTCGAATCGTGGAACGGAGTTTAGGTCTACTCCGGGGTGAGAAAATAGAGTATGTCTCGTCTTACCCTTTCTCCTGCGAGCTGTCGACTCCGGAAGTCAGGACCTCAAGTTGCGACGGCAACAGGCGTACGGAGCTCAAGTCAGCAGTCTGGGTGGTGTTGGACAAATTCACGACTCCAACTATGGCCGGGGAGCCTGGCAGTAGCCTGTGCGAAATAAAGACATGGCAGGACTTAGGCTCGACGGACTGCATTTCAACTGCTTTCCGACTGCAAGGTTGCAGTTTGAATGCAGTTGGCATGTCTGCAATTTATTTCATATAATTTTATCGAAACATGTTCCTTGTCGGCTGGCGTACGAGCGAACTACCACATGGCTCCATAAACCTTTTTTTAATAAGAAAGAACTTCTACTTTTAGAAGAGTTCATAATTTTCTTACGTATCTCAACAACAGATCTTGACCAAAATGTATATGGGACCATCCTTGAAGTATCTCCTTTTAACAAAAAATAATTAATGAAATCGGGAAACGTGAAAAAAAAAAGGATAATTGAGATCCTCTTACTTATTTTGAAGTTTGCTAAAAAGTTGTCGAAGAAGTTTCTTAAATGACTGCCTCGTTGGTCTAGCCGTTAAGGAGCCTAACTACCAAAACCGAGGTCGTGGGTCCGATTCCCACTGGGGGCCGCCGAAATTTGTACAAATGGCCTCAGTCTGGGTGTATTTCTATGTTTGTGATGTCCTTGCCTGGTTACCATAGTACAGGGTATCCTAGTTTGGGACCAGGACGAGTGATTGTGTCGTGTGGAAGTTATTATAATTATTAGTTAAGCTATTTATTTATTTATAAGTTACGTAGCTACGTAGAGTGCACGGTTGTAAATATTAATGTGTATTTTTACAATTTCGTCTATTTCCCAGTTGTAAAGGTTGCTGTATATTGTTGCAATTTCGTCTATTTCAGAAAATTCTTGCCCTCTTACGTGGCAAGGATTTTCGCCCTTGGATACCTACGAAGTGTTTCATAAGACAGTTTTTAAGCATACCTACATAAAATATTCGTAGTTCGTTCGTTCTTCCAGTGAATACTTTAAGTATCAGTTTCTATGGAGGCCTCGGGGTTTTAACTCATACAAAAAGACTGTCATTCCATACGTTAGGTGTTAAGCACTTTGTCAGTTCTTTCGTTTTGCTTATGTGTCCCTAAGGCGTGATGATATTAGTCTTACCTGATAACAGCTAAGACATTTACGTTCACAGCACGCGTTTCCAAATCTCCCTCGCGAACAGCCGGCAACTTCTTGATACCCACGACGTCTTTGTAGAACTGAAACAAGAAATTTACTCGACTATACTCATTTATACTAAAATGAGTCTGCAAGAATCGTAAAATCGTTTATACGACTCTTGCACGACGCCATCTATTTTTAAAACACAACGTTCGCTCGCACAGCGCCATCTATTTTAAACCGAAAATAAATATTATCCCACGGGAACGCATTACCGGGATATCAAGTATGCTATGTCTCAATTCAGGTCTTTGTCCATCTGTACGCCAAGTTTCATGTAAATCCGTTCAGCCGTTATTGCGTAATTGAGTAACAAACATCCAAACATCTTCACAAACTTTCACATTTATAATATTAGTAGGAAGTAAGATAGTAGGGTATAGATTTTAGGTTTATACAGCTAAATATGTTAAGAAGGGTAATCTCTCAAGTTGAAAACTGGTAATCCGGATTCTACGTCCCTGTGTGATTTGAGTAGGAGGCCGCAAAGAAAAATGCGAGCTTTATTAACGAGTGAGTTACCTGGTAATGGCTCTTGCTAGCATTGATCTGGGCGGCCAAGTTCACCGTCCTGTAGTTAGCGGCCACAGGCAGCCAGGTCTCGCCGGTAGTGTTGGAGAAGCCCGCATTCGCGGTAGCGTCCCAGTGATAGGGCGTCCTTGTAGGGTCACGTGACTTGCGCCAGTAGTTAATCGGGTCGTCGGTGTTGCAAGCCTGAGGGTCCTTAGTGTCATTCCAGGAGACGAAGCCGTCCGTCATGCCAAGCTCTTCACCCTGGGAGAAAAGCGGGCTTATTGGTATTGCTTAGAAGTTTATATACCTAGATGTGTCTCATCAAACGCAGTTTGACTGGTCTGTGGTGAAGGAAAAGATTTCACCAAAGATTAAACTTCTTAATCGTCATTTATGGAGTCTTTTAGAGGAATCGTGTTTTCGTGAATAACTCCGAGGATCTTTGAAAGAAATGGTTTGCACTGTTAACTATGTATTGCTGTGCTGATGTCGAAGACGTTCCTCTCTAGTAGAACTTGAGATCTTGGCACTGATTAGCGTAGTCACTCACTTGGTAAGTTAGGGTGACCCCAGGAAGCAGAAGGGCCAGCATGTTCATGATGTCGACTCGGTCTGTTCCTTGGCGGGAAGCCAAGCGGCTCTGATCGTGGTTACCATTCTGGAAGAGACATGATGAAAACTATTTAGGAGGTAGACCATCCGTGTGGACAGAAGGAAGGAGTAGAGAATTATGTATATTGATTGCTTGCATGAAATTGGGACAAGTAGCACTCGACTGAAAATGAGCTAGTCTATTTCACAATTTATTTTGTTTAATTACACTTTTACATATTTTAAGCCGATCTCTAGCGAGTCTTAAGAGTATATCTGTATCGTCAGTGGTACCTCTGACGCACTTAATTGGAAAACCCTTTAACTACGATGACAAACCTTGTTTGCCATCGTTACGCTAAGAATAACTAGATAACAAAATAAATTTCCCACTCACCACCCAGTTGGCAGCGTTTCCAGGTGGCATGTAAGTCATCCAGCGGTCAATGGCCACCTTCATATCCTTGGCGTTGCTAGTATTGGTGATGTCACCCAGGAAGCTGAAGTTGAACGGGATGGACCCGTTGCGCGTCCCGTTGCCGTAGTAACGGATCATCAGGTTCAGGTCCGTGTAGGCCTCGGTCATCATTATCTTGTATTCGGTCTGAAATAGACGAAAGACTAAAAAGCTAGCGAGGGTAACGACGTTATAGGTTATGTGAAAAATGGAGAATTCTGATTGGTTGTCGGAACCGCCATATTTATTTAAGTTGCGTTCTGATTGGCTGTGCATAAACTACGGTTTCGATAGATAGTCTCTAAAATTTGCGAGCAGTAGTACCTAAGTAGGTACACATTCAGATACGAGATTATGTGCCATCTCGGTGGTCACATCTGTTGAGATATCGTCAGCCATTGGCGTATCGAGGTTTATTTACCGTGGGGAGGGAGGCCCGGGCCCTGAAAACCACCCTGAAACGCCCTTGGCGATGATCTATTACACCAAACCCCGAAGCATGTATGCAGTAACCCAACATCCTGGGGTGGACTTAGACAATATTGAGATGGGCACGTTCCACCTGGCCAATGCGGGCAGCTGATAGGTATACATTTTTAAGTCCTTTAGTACTCGTAGTGCCTAATTAATTATTATAACTCTGAGTTACTTATCTAATATATAAAAATCTCTTGTCAGTGTTTGTCATGGGACTCCTCCGAAACCGCTACACGGAGTTATACGATTTTTTTTTTGTGTATATTTGGTAGGTCTGAGAATAGGTCATAGGCTAATGAATATGGCAAAACAACGTTTGCCGCGTCAGCTGGTATTAATATAACTTTGAGCGTGAGCAACTGCTAAAAAATCAAATTTAAAAAACAATCCTTTTAATCCGTCAGTTCCTTTGTTTTTGGCATTTTCTAGGGATACTTTTGCAAGCATTGAAAGCAAACTGGTTTTTGTTCAATATTAGCACATAAAATGCGCTCTGTAAGAGCTACTTTACCTTGACGTACTCGTTGAGGACATCCCTCCAGTCATATACTACATCGTAGACTTCGTCCAAGTCCTTCGAGTAGGGGTGGTTCAGGTATTCGTAGTCATCTGGACCTGCGTCCGGGTTACCTAAGAAAGGGACTAGGTAAGTACGCTGATACGACGTTAAACTTTATGTGGTACTACAACATTCGCCCTCTACAAGCACTTGTAATAATAATAACTTCCACACAATACAATCACTTCCCGGTCTTGTGCCGGCGGCATCCAGCGATTCCCCGCCACCGTAACCAGGTCAAGACCAAGGCACAAGACCGGGAAGCTTGGAAAATTACGAGGGAGGCCTATGTCCTGCAGTGGGCGTGATGGCTGATGATGATGATAAATACAACCACTTGACCTGGTCCCAAACTAGGATACCCTGTGCTATGGTAACCAGGCAAGGACATTACAAACACGGCAATACACCCAGACTGAGGCCATTTGCACAAATATACTGCGGCCCCCGGTGGGGATCGAACCCACGATCTCATACCAAAAGGTAGCAAAGCGCCTTAACGGCTAGACCAACGAGGCAGTCTGGCCACCATGTCAATAGGTATTGACATGGTAGCCAGACTGCCTCGTTGACGACGACTAGAACATTAAGCGTGCTCTACGCTATTCGCGGAGATGTTCAAAATTGGACGAGGCAGTTCCGATTTGCCCTTGAAAATGATCATTTCTATCTATGTATCGATTTTCGGAGGGTCAAAACGGCTAATCGAACTCTGCTCCTCACCCATCTACTCAAGTAGTGTAGTGGACGCTTTACAAACACGGAAACACCCACACTTTTACGAGTCAAAGTAAGGCGACCACCACAAGAGAATGGAAGACCAAAGAGGTAGTACAGATTAGAGATTAGGACTTGGAAGCAGTTTTGGACAGACGTCAAAATCAAGAGCTTCAAAACATCGGAAAAACAAAAAAAGCCTGACGCTGATTTGTACTATCTCCCCGAGCCATAAAACCTTCACCTTTAACTGCCTCGTCGGTCCAGCGGTATCACTTCTGATTACCATGCCGCAGGTCGTGGGTTCGATTCCCACTGGAGGCCGCCGTATATTTGTACAAATGGCCTTAGTGATGTCCTTGTCTGGTTAACACAGCACAGGGTATCCTAGTTTGGTACCAGGGGGGCAATGCCCATTATGCATTTTAGAGACTTAATCCCCAGGTCTATAGGATTCACATTACTACGGTACCTAATGGTTGTTTCATTGACACCATCGGTAGTCTACTAAGCAATCGCATTCCAATGGTATAACCCATGCAACTTAACTCGGCGCCTCCCGCGATTCGATCGTCTCCGCGAGAGATGCCTATTTAACTTGTGCGGGTTATACCATCGGAATGACATTGTACTGCTATTCCTTTGTAGACTAACAAATAGAGACAAATAACTATACTATGACAAGAACAAGTGATTTATTATTTTATTTTTATTACCTGCCCCTATATTACGCGCACCAAAACCTGAGCGATTCCAATCGTCTGTCAAATTTGTATGGAATTTGACAGTTAAGCGATTGGAATCGCTCAGGATTTGGTGCGCATAATTGAGCCACTGAGCGCGGCAAGAGCAGTCGTAGCGGAGCGGTGGAATTCGGGAGGTCGCGGGTTCGAATCCTGGCATGTACTTTGTTTCTAAGTTAATTACATTTGTGAAGTAGTAGTAGCAATGCCAGCCCCTAACTAGGAAGGAAAACATCCTGAGGAAACCCTAGTGTCTGAGCTATTTACATATCTTAGCGCTTGCTACGTACAATGGCCCAACTATGAGGCTAAGGGCCGGTTTCTGAATTGAGAATTTCACAAAGTAAATACTGAAGTCTCGTTCTGTTACGCTCTTTTCTGAGAAATTCCAAGTGACAGCACTACAGTTAAACATTTACTTAGCGAAATTCTCAATTCAGAAACTGGCCATACGTGTGGGAATCTCAGGTCTAACTAGAACTAGAACTACCTGAGCGCGGCTCGTCTGGGAACCTGCCGCCCCAATCGCTGGGGTCAACCTCGTACAGCATATTGACAGCGTCCACACGGAATCCGGACACGCCCTTGTCCAGCCAAAAGCGGAGCACATCCTGCGCAGACCGGATGGATTATTACTACAAATTAACGTTTCTGGAGTCTACGATAGTAAACACAATAAATCCAATTGTTAAAACGTCTTTAAGAAGGCCTCGGTGCTCAACCTCAGCAGACGGACCTCCCGTTAAATTGTTGATCTTGTAGTGTAGGTAAGTTAGTTTGGTTCCGTCTGTTGAGGTTTAAAATTCAACGGATGCACTTAGGCCTTGTACCAAAACTTTTTAGCAGTCGGGTTTTTGTTAATAAAGTAAGCTTTTTTTATTTGAAGATTTTTGGTGATTCACAGTATAACAGCTAACGTCCACCATTTTGTATTTTTCGTCACATCAGAGCCAATGAGCTCATTTGTCAAAAATGGTCCCGCTGTTTGGCCTCTACACGGTCATAAAGAAACATACATACATACACACGCACGAAAATATAACCCTCGTTTACCTTCGTCGTCGTTAGGTAAAAATTTACAGTCTTATTTATAGAAACACGATTCCATAAAACACTCCTCAAATACAGCCTGACAGACAGCTTCAGACTATTTAAACTGTATTTGAGGAGAGATTTAGAGAAATCGTGTTTTTAGGGTTCCGTAACACAAAAGGAAAAAACGGAACCCTTTACTTAAGTATTTACTTAGTGAAATTCTCAATTAAGAAACCGGCTCTAGGTATCGTCCCGACCGATTAATATTTTATTTATAATACATTTGTGATTAAATCATAAAAAAAGATCTTCTAATTTCGGGAAAAGCTCGGAAAAAATTTCAAGATTCGATTCCCAAACTATTTATAATAGGCATGTATTTAACGCGGCGACAAATTGATACCATTCCGGATCTTAAAAAAACTGAAAATGGATCGTAAATAAACTACTTTGGCGACTAATTTGAGGTAGCATCTTAACTAGAAAGCGGCGGCTTTTTAATGAGTTTTGAGGTTTTATTTAAATTTTATCTGGCAGTGATTTTCTTTTGTGGCAATTGAATTTCTTCTAAGGCGACAAATTATTGGCGGATAAAAAAGTTAAAATAGGCTTTCATAAATTCTAAAATGGGGTTGTCTATAAACTTGACTAAGGTCTTAAATAAATACAAACAAGATCTTAAAAAAATACTTTTGGCTACATTTTCATAATGTAGGCCCCATGACTTTTCCATGCACCAACCTGATTTAAGTTTGACTCAAAACTAAGTTTTTTAGTGAAATATTTTTTTTCGCTTTTATATAAAAAAAACCGGCCAAGTGCGAGTCGGACTCGCGCACCGAGGGTTCCGTACAAACCTGCAATGTCAACAACATTTTTTCACGGGTTAAAGGCAATTAGATCTAAGTATTTGATATGAATTTCAACTTGATAGCTCTACGCGTTCATGAGGAAAAAAGTAATAAGTTTATATTTATTAAAAAATATATATTTTGTAATGTAACTAAAAATTTAAGGTTTTCGGAATTTTTCCTTTATGTGTGCTATAAAACGTTGCTTCATGCCAAATTTCAAGATTCTAGGTCGACTGGAAGTACCCTTTAGGTTTTGATTCCCTTGCGAGTACTTGCGAGTTTCAAAATATGCAGCTTAAATTGCTGCTTCTTTTGATTGCGTTGACATAGAAGTTAGATTTTGTTACAGCTTAAAGGTATTATAGACCTGAGTATTTGGTATGAATTTCAATTTAATACCTCTACGCGTTTATGAGGAAATGGGTAGTAAGTTTAAAATTATTAAAAAAAATATATATTATGTGATGTAACTAAAAATTTATGGTTTTCGTAATTTTTCCTTTATCTATGCTATAAGACGTTGCTTCGTACCAAATTTCAAGATTCTGAGTTCACGGGAAGCACCCTGTAGGTTTTGATTCCCTTGCAAGTGTCGAAAATTTGCGGCATAAACGGCTGTATCTTTTGATTGCGTTGGCTTAGAAATTTGATTTTTTCACAGCTTCAAGGGACAGTAGACTTGAGTAATTGATATAAATTTCAGCTTCATACCTCCACGCGTTCCTGAGAAAAAGGGTCTTGACAGACGGACGGACGGACAGACGGACAACAAAGTGATCCTATAAGGGTTCCGTTTTTTCCTTTTGAGGTACGGAACCCTAAAAATATATATTTTGTAATGTAACTAAAAATTTAAGGTTTTCGGAATTTTTCCTTTATGTGTGCTATAAAACGTTGCTTCATGCCAAATTTCAAGATTCTAGGTCGACTGGAAGTACCCTTTAGGTTTTGATTCCCTTGCGAGTACTTGCGAGTTTCAAAATATGCAGCTTAAATTGCTGCTTCTTTTGATTGCGTTGACATAGAAGTTAGATTTTGTTACAGCTTAAAGGTATTATAGACCTGAGTATTTGGTATGAATTTCAATTTAATACCTCTACGCGTTTATGAGGAAATGGGTAGTAAGTTTAAAATTATTAAAAAAAATATATATTATGTGATGTAACTAAAAATTTATGGTTTTCGTAATTTTTCCTTTATCTATGCTATAAGACGTTGCTTCGTACCAAATTTCAAGATTCTGAGTTCACGGGAAGCACCCTGTAGGTTTTGATTCCCTTGCAAGTGTCGAAAATTTGCGGCATAAACGGCTGTATCTTTTGATTGCGTTGGCTTAGAAATTTGATTTTTTCACAGCTTCAAGGGACAGTAGACTTGAGTAATTGATATAAATTTCAGCTTCATACCTCCACGCGTTCCTGAGAAAAAGGGTCTTGACAGACGGACGGACGGACAGACGGACAACAAAGTGATCCTATAAGGGTTCCGTTTTTTCCTTTTGAGGTACGGAACCCTAAAAAGAACTAACACCCGAACTTCGAACCTATTTTTGCTTATGTGTACTGACCTAACAACCAACCCAAAATTTAGATTGCCAGTAGTTGCCAGTGAAGAATGTTTGATATCCCCTCGGGATAATTAGTCGCCACATTAGGTTTTATAATACCTTAACCAGTTTTACACTGATCCCGCTTGATATATTTGACACCTTACAGTAGCCGCCGTTTTTTAGTTTTTTTGATCCTAGCCTTTTGTTGCTTGTATAGTTTAATAGTTGCTAAGATATTTAATCACTGAAAAGTTAGTTTTTTTGTGACTTAATAGAAAGTCGCCTAAAAAGGATTTCAGTTGCCGTGTTAAATATTTGCCTTTATAATATTGTACGGAACCCTCGGTAGGCGAGTCCGACTTGTCCGGTTTTTTTAATAGCACCGTATATCTCTCCTCAAGCACATAAAAACAACGGCTAAGATTTCTCAAAAAAAAAGACCGGCCCAGTCCCAGTATTTACTTAGTGAAATTATCAATTTGATACTAGCAGTAGACCATTAATTAATCTGGGGGGGCTGTAAGTCTCCAGTGGCAAATACCAGTGAGATAACCAGCGTAACAGTACCTTCATCTCTTTGTAAAGCGCCGGGTCGCGGTAGTTCAGGTCAGGCTGGCCAATGACGAATTGGTGCAGGTAGTATTGTTGCCGCACCTCGTTCCACTCCCACGCGCTCTTGCGGAAGATGCTTATCTGTGGCGGACACAGTAAATTTAATGTTTGATGGGTTTTTGTTTATATGACTTTATTTGGCTGACTAAAAAGCGCGGTGGTAGCCTAGTGGGTAGAACATTGGACTTGGAAGCGAAAGACCCAGGTTCGATTCCCAATGCGGGCATGTACCTATGACTTTGTTTTCCACGTTATGTACATTTGTGAAGTTATAGTAGCAATACCACTCGCTAACTGTGAAGCAAAACATCGTGAGGAAACCTGAGTGTCTGAACTATGCACATACCTCAGCGCTTGAAATCGCCAATCCGCGGTGAGCACGCGTGGTGATCAAGCCCATACTCTCTCTCTGAGAGAAGGCTTGTGCCCTACAGCGGGACGTATATACCGACTGCCTCGTTGGTCTAGCGGTGTCACGTCTGATTACCATGCCAGAGGTCGTGGGTTCGATTCCCACTGGGGGCCGCCGTTCAATTGTACAAACGCTCTTAGTCTGAGTATATATCCATGTTTGCTTGGTGTCCAAGGTGTCCTTGCCTGGTTACCATAACGCAGGGTATCCTAGTTTGGGACCAGAAAAGTGACTGTGTTTTTTTTTTAAACATAAACATTTTAAACATTTACATACAGGCACATACATTGCTTCTGGCCCCACACTAGGATACCCTGTGTCGTGGAAACCAGAAACAGCGACATCACAAACATGTAAACATCCAAGACCTGGGGGTTTTTTTTTGTCCCCAGCCGGGATTCGAACCCGGGACAGTTGTCTGGAAGTTAAATTATAATTTATTCTATCCACAAATTACATTCAAATACAAAAACTACTTTGAACAAATGATACACTGCAACAGAATGTACTGGTCCTAGAAACACTGAAGCCTAAACTAGATCAAAAGGTCGAGTCAAATATGATACCAATCTTTTGTAGTTTGGGAGGCCTGGAAACCTAAGATACAAGTGGTGGTCTCCCAAACTACAAATGATTGGTATCATATTTGATGCGGTACTTGTTACGCGTTACGTAGATATCGAAGTGGCAGATATTTTTGAGGCAAAACTTTCGTAAGCACTGCACGTTATTAGCTTAAGTAGGTAATTCCGGAATCATTGATTTATTTTTTAATTTTTATCTGTGGAGAAAAAGCTTCCAGTGGAAAGCACCGATTTTGGCAGAGGTTTTCGAGGGGCTCAAGAACGTTTGCTCCATGAGTGCCACTAGCGACAACAGTGAAAAAAATCCTAACTTCACAGACAATTTTTGCTTCATGCAATGGGAAACTTGCGTCAAACTTCCATTACTTAAACTGTCTTCTATGGTTTAATAGAAGACACAGAAAAATGCAGGAAAATGAAAAAAAAAGTTACTTTTTTTATGAAATAACTCAAACATTCATAAACGCTACATAAATTCTAAGGCGTTACGTGCAAGGTGTGACGTCATAGTTTGAGCCCGTTTTGTATGGCGTGTTTTTGCACCACGTGACTAGAATGAGTTTTCGACGGGTTATATCATGAAAAGTATTAGACGTAGAGAAAATACACCACGTTTATTTATCTTTATGGCCTTTTTTATTATTTTAAAACAATTTTTTGTGCAAGTTCCCCATTGTCATTGTATTACAACTCATTAACGGAAACCAAATCAAGCGCTTCACGTGGTCTTGTATAGGATCACGCTTTCTGTCTCTCTCCTCCGCTATTCAGAACCCATATCAGAACGACTTAAAAAAAACCGGCCAAGTGCGAGTCGGACTCGTGCACGTCGAGTTCCGTACCATTATCTAAACAACATTAGACACAAAGATCGAGAAAAAAACCGCAAAAAACACGTTTGTTGTATGGGAGCCCCCCTTAAATAATTATTTTACTTTAATTTAATAATTCATTATATATTCTTTTTGTTGCACTAACCCGTGCTGAGGTCAATTTTAAAAACCTATTTAGAGGCTAAAAATTCCACCCATGCAAATTATTCATGTTTGAAGCGAATATAGAACTAATTATTCTGTGAACATTTCAAGCGCCTACATGTTGCCGTTATTAATATCGAGCAAAAAATTACGTTTGTTGTATGGGAGCCCTCCTTAATTACTTTATTCTGTTTTTAGTATTTGTTGTTATAGCGTGAATAGAAATGAATCACTATTCATGAGATACAGCCCGGTGACAGACAGACGGACAGTGAAGTCTTAGTAATAGGGTCCCGTTTGGCACCCTTGGGGTACGGAACCCAAAAAAATTGCCCAGTTGCCCCCAAAGCTTACCCAGTTGCTAGGCGGCAGAGTATTGCTAGCGTTCTGTGGGTCGGGAATGCCATCCGCCCAGACGTAGTAGTTCTCGTAGCCCGCCTCCCTTTTCGCGGACCTGATGAACCACTCGCTCTCGTTGCTCGTGTGGTTGGGAACAAAGTCCAGGATCACACGGACTCCTGGAGCAATAAGGAGTTTTATAAAGATAAGTTTACGCCCGAGAACGTGTGTTGTGTAAGTGGTGTGTGATTGAACCAGTGTGTACTTACTTCATGGTCTCGCAAGCGCTTTTTGCAATTAAATCCTTTTTTAGGGTTCAGTACCTCACAAGGAAAAATATAGGATCCCACCAAGACAGAGGTCGTGTGTTCTATTCCCATTGGGGGCTGCCGTACATTTGTATAAATGGCCTCAGTCTGGGTGTATTTCCATGTTTGTGATGTCCTTGCCTGGTTACCGTAGCACAGGGTATCCTAGTTTGGGACCAGGTCAAGTGATTGGGTTGTGTGGAAGTTATTTATTTATTTGTTTGTGGTCCGTCCGTTCGCCCGTCCGTTCGCCCGTCCATCCGTTCGCCCGTCCGTTCGTCCGTCCGTCCGTCCGTCCGTGCGCCGGTCCACCCGTCCGTACATCCGCCCGTCCGTCTGTCTGTCTGTCAAGACCCTTTAAATCGGGAACGCATGGAGGTATCGAATTGAAATTAAAACCATATACTCAAGTCTACAGTCCCTTGAAGCTGTGAAAAAATCTAACTTCTAAGTTAACGTAGAAAAAAGATACGGCCGTTTATGCCGCAGAAAACGTTTATTTCGACACTCAAGGGAATCAAAATTAATAGGGTACTTTCCGTTGACCTAGAACTATGAAATTCGGCAAGTAATATCGTCTTATACTACAGGTAGAATCATCATCATCACAATCATCTGAAAACTATACATTTGTAATTAAATCATAAAAAAATTGTCTTTGAAGTTCGGGAAAAGCTCGGAAAAACTGCGAACTCGATTCCGGAACTATTTATTATATATAAGTACCTACAAATTTGTACGGAAATCTCAGTGGGCAAGTTCGACTAGCGCTTGTCGGGTTTCTTTATTACTGTATTGGTGTGTGATGTAGTAAGAGCTCCTTAATTAAGTGTACCTCATCCCTTGCGCCACCACGGGAAAAAAAATCTTCTTTTATTGCAAAAAGTGCCTTTCTATTCCCTCACTCATATAAACAGTCATGGCCTAAAATATAGTACATGTACACTTTTTGCAAAACCGATCAGTAAAAGATATGATTACTTTTGCATTGTATTGTATTCATTTACTTCAGGCAATGCCCATATAGTATTAGCATTGAATTTTAGTACTAGTAACTATCGTGACTTATGCTATGTTATAGTAATAATATTCATATGTACTCATTAAATGAAATTAAATCAAATCGAATCGATTCAAACTAAATCATATCAAATTAAACTGAATTAAATGAAATTAAGTCAAATTAAATTGTATCAAATTAAATTATATCAAATTAAATTAAATCAAATTAAATTAAATTAAAATAAATTTTTACATTGTTGGCGCCAGCGTATCTCACGACTCACCCAGCTTCTTGGCCTCCGCCAAGAGGTTGTCGAAGTCGGCCATGGTGCCGTACTCGGGCGCGATCTGCCGGTAGTCCGCGATGTCGTAGCCGAAGTCGTACATCGGTGACAGGAAGATGGGGGATAGCCATATCGCGTCCACTCCGGTATCGTGGAGGTATTGCAGCTTGGAGGTGATGCCTGTGGCGAGGTCGAGGTGACGATTAAGATGGGGTATACACTAGGTCAAGAAAACATCGTGATTAACCCCATACTCCACATTCTCTCTCTGAGAGAAGGCCTGTGTCCTACATTGGGATGTATATAGGGTACATTATTATTATTATTATTATTGTTGTTGTTATTATTATTATTAAACAAGCCATCTCTAGAACTGCTTGAAAAATCTTTTTAACTTTAAATCAATTAGTTGGGGACCAAATCCTGATCCTAAGTATCAACTATCAAGATCTTGACACCATACCACTGAACTATCAAGACGAGAATTTCGGTGAAAATTAAAATCACGTACTACACATTTTAAGGCCACTTTCTATTACGGACCATTAGAAATAGCTTTATAATTATTATAATATGGTGGAAACCATCAGTTTTAAGACTCAGAGTAGGTATAAAGTACCTACCTACTTATCTTTTTCTATTAGTGACATAAAATTATTTTGTAGTCACATATATTTTTATTGCAGTGGGTTTATTGCAGTGCATTATTTTGTGCACATTACAAAGTAGCATTATTCATGTTAGAGCCTTTCTGACTGACATGACAGGCTCATAAGCATAACAAAATGCTAACGTTTCTATTTATAAAAACACGATTCCTGAAATCACTCCTCAAACTTATCAAATACCTGTGTAATTTCCATTTTATGTACAACAAAGTATTCTCATTTTTATCTATCTTAGATTAAATAGTCTGTTGTAAGCTGTCTCTGATCTGTGTTAAACTTGTTGACCCCTTAAAATAAACAGGTAAAAATGACTCAAAATCTTTTGAGAAAAACATATTGTCCAAAAAAAATATGGTTTTTCCAGATTTCCTACTTTGAGAACATTGGGTGTGAATTTAGAAAGTTATAGGTGATGTCCTATGTATAGGACGCCGGGCTTAGGAATCGTGTTTTTAGATATTTTGGGTCCCACTTATTTTTATCTGAAATCTCGCCGAGACGGCCAGCTCTTGCAATTTTTACTTCTATCGAGTCGTCATAAGCCAAAATCCTAGTTACCTACCCGACAACAGAGTTTACGTCCTACGCAAATCCCAAAAACAGGAGGGCCTTATTATGCTCACCAAATCCTGTCGGAATCCTGACTTTCAATCCTAACCTGTTCAGGATTTGGTGCGCGTAACGTAATATAGGGGCTGAACACCAGCTCGGTAACTCCTTTTTTTTTGTAGGTATTCTTCGTCGGGCTACTGCCCGTTGCGGTGAATTTTACCGAGTAATTAGCAAAATTAAAGAGCTTACCATTGAGATCTCCAATGCCATCCCCGTCACTGTCCTTATATGACCTGGGGTAGATCTGGTAGATAAGCGCGGTCTCCCACCAGTCCTTAGCGGCAGCAGACAGGCCTATAACGGCCAATAGCACTAACAAAGTAAGCCCACGCATGTTGACTGCGTCGGATAGACCATCACAATGCATAGTTTTCGAAGACGACAGACTTTATATGGCCGGTCAGTGAGGACTCGATTCAGTGAAGGTGCGAAACTAGGTAAAGGGTTTAACGTGGCTCTTATTGCGCAGGGCAGAAGTGCTAGTATCAAGCAGGAAAGGACTGAGGTTCCAGTGTCGCTAGGAGTACCTTGACTACTTGAGATTACGATGTTCATTGGGACACTTAATCACAGGATATTGACTAAGTATACTTGAATTGCGCTCAGTGTAAGACTAGTTTCACTAGCAGTCCTCACGTTACGCCTTGGTTCTGGCTTATCATCATCATCATCACCATCATCAGCCATTTGACGCCCACTGCAGGACATAGGCGTCCCACATGGTTTTCATAATCATGAGGGGTTTTGGCATAATCGCCACGCTTGGCAGGCGGGTTGGCGATCGCAGTATGCAGTTGGAACCTCAGGAAGACGCTGCTGCCCGTCTCCTGGTATTTTTTTCCTTAGTCGCCTTCTACGACATCCACGGAAAGAAATGGAGTGACGCTATTCTTAATCCGACGCCACACATTCTGGCTTAGGCGTCGCTGAAATAGAATGCGGATTGCTAAGCATACATACCTACATAAACTCACGCCTGTATCCCATAGGGGTAGGCAGAGACCAGGGGCTGCCACTTGCCACGATCCTGACAGATCACTCGCTTCCTCAACAATCAAAAGCAATATAGGAGGAGTTCATATACACACATAAACTCGCGCCAGTGTCCCGGAGGTCAGACTATATTTTATTCAATGTAGCATAAAAACTGCGACTTGATGAAAATTACACACTAAAAATAGTTATCGATTTCATGACTTAGATCGTTCTGGAGAAGAAATGGGCAATTAAACTCTACTTCAGTGTTACAAAATTTGTTCCTTAACAAAGTTTAAATTATCGTTCTGGAGAAGAAATGGGCAATTAAACTCTACTTCAGTGTTACAAAATTTGTTCCTTAACAAAGTTTAAATTCTGGTCTTATTTATAACACCACGATAGCTTAAACACTCCTCAGAGGGGTTTAAATAGTCTGTGGTAAAGGGAAAAACGTAACCACAGATTAAAAAAACTGCCTCTGAGGACTGTTTTAGAGAAACCGTGTTTTTATAAATAAGACCGTTATTCTAAAACTTAGAACTGCATTGATCTCGTTTTAATGCTTGACATCTTTGTCATCTAATATTACGAATAAGCAAGGAGTTTTACTCCTTGGTATAAGTAATCTTGTTGCACAAAGTATGTTTGTTTGCATAGTTTATTCTGATTTTGCAATAAAGTATTCTATCTATCTATGGGCAATTAAACTCTACTTCAGTGTTACAAAATTTGGTCCTTACAAAGTTTAAATTCTGGTCTTATTTATAACACCACGATAGCTTAAACACTCCTCAGAGGGGTTTAAATAGTCTGTGGTAAAGGGAAAAACGTAACCACAGATTAAATAAACTGCCTCTGAGGACTGTTTTAGAGGAACGGTGTTTTTATAAATAAGACCGTTATTCTAAAACTTAGAACTGCATTGATCTCGTTTTAATGCTTGACATCTTTGTCATCTAATATTACGAATAAGCAAGGAGTTTTACTCCTTGGTATAAGTAATCTTGTTGCACAAAGTATATTTGTTTGCATAGTTTATTCTGATTTTGCAATAAAGTATTCTATCTATCTATCTACGCTCTGTACCTACACTTTTAAACCGCGTGTCTTTGGCCTTTGCATCTACGTAATGAGATGATTCACAGCGTCCAGTGGCATCTTCACTCACAGAAGATGGGTGAAGGGGATGCTGCAGTGCCTGGGATATTGTTTTTAAGATGAAGTAGGCTTTCCCAGCAACTATACCATCCTGACAGCTTAGTCGGCCTAGCCCACGGGAAAGACAAGTCAATATGTGCGTAGCCAACCAAGCTGCAGGTTTCCTCACGATTTTTTTCTTCACAGCGTCTCTAGTAAAGCTAATATACGGGGTGTAACAAAATCCCCATAGACATCTGAAAATGGGGGCTTCTACTAGTCAAGTTTTGTTATGTTGTTACAGCCGCAGGTGGGAACTTCAGTATGGAACAGCCTAAAAAATGGCCCCACGTTCAATTGTGTTACCAATAGGAGCGAGTTCAGTACTAACCGGCAAAATATCTACGTACCTGCCTCCGTCAGAGCGCCATTTTGCGAGGTACCTAGATATTTTGACGGGTTATTTACATCAATGAAGTCATTGGTTTGACGTTTTCGTATAAAACCAACCATCAGGTTACGCTGTCACTTTCTATGGCCCAATCAACGTTAACGTCGTCACGTATGGCGCACAGAATGAACCAATCACAGAGTGATTTACTCTACGGCACATCTTAAGCTCATTTCATTGGTACAGACTAATCGAGAGGAGAGGAACCGTTTTTGAAAGTGAATTTTGCAGGAAAAAATACTTCTATGGTTTTTTTATTCATAGGGAAATTTTTTTCGCGACATCGAATTTTCCCCCATAGTTCGGAGTATACAGGAATTTTGTTACACTGTATATTCAGAAATATTATTGTAGCAGCGTAGGTATATAACGACACATATAACGACAGATTATGCGATATTTTTATATTTCAAACTATGACAGTTTGTACAATTTGATTAAATTCGCGCTTTACGTCCTCTACCAATGTCGCAGACTCCAGTGCCTACATATAGAAATAGAAAATGTTTATTTGTCTTCAATATAGTAGGTAAGGCAAAATAATCACTTATAGATTTAAAACAATGATGACAGTTTAGTGAGTAATTTATTTAAAAGCATTTTAATTAATTAGGTATGAAGACAAAAAGGTCTGTACCTCGGCTAGTAACTAATGTGCACCAGTGTGCAATTAGTTGCCGATTTTCAGGCAAGGCCTTTCCTTAAACTACGTTGTACCTATATATACAAGAATATCCGTTCTATTTAGTTTATCTGGATTTAAGCATTATCTTTAATCTATGATTATTGCCTGTTTTACGTGCCTAATAAACAAAATAAAGTAAATAAATAAACAGCGCCACTCAAAGCAGTAAAATTTTGTTTTTCGGATATGGTAACCGGATCATAAGATTTTCAAAAGTTGTAGATCTAATGTTGTTGAAAATGTCAAACCTTAACCCACATGTTTCATAAATTGCGCATTTTAGAAATAACCCCGTACCTACTTGTGATTTCAAACTGAAACATAGAAAGTCACAGAATCAGGAACTAATTACAATCAGAAGTAGATTGTCTCGAGGTATTAGTTATGTTGTTGTCCGCAGAGATAGCCATCGTATCCCTCCATCCGTTTATCTGCACTAACATAATGTCACTCAAGTACTTACCTACCGAGGCTTCCGTGCAAAACGTGCGGTAAACACTTGATTAAGGCGCGATTAACTTCCATGGGACTTTGTTTACTTAGAACTTCAAATATTCACCTGTAAAACATAAAAAAAAGGTCGTTATCGTGGTTGGTATTTGCTTTTAAAAGGACATAATTAGGATAGAGGATTTAAAAAACTAATGGTACACAATTGGCGGTCTTATCGCTTAGAGCGATCTCCTCCAGACAACCTTTGGATGGAGTGGATTGCAGGACGAATATAGCCGGTAGGTGGATGTACATATCGTGGATCTTTGACCCGTGGTTTAACGTGGATGTTTTATGCACATCGAATGCAAAGCACTTTTATCTGGAGGAAAAAATCAGATGTTCCAAACTCACCCAAATATAACATAATTAGATTATCTTCCGTGTGACACCGCGTTAAGAATAATGTCACTCCATTTCCTTTCGTGGATGTCGTAGAAGGCGACTAAGGAAATCAATTACCAGGAGACGGGCAGCAGCGTCTTCCTGAGATTCCAACCGCATCCTGCAATCGCCAACCTGCCTGCGAAGCGTGGCGATTATGGCAAAACCCCACATGGTTCTGAAAACCACGAAGGAGGCCTATGTCCTACAGTGGGAGTCAAAAGGCTGATGATGAGATTATCTTCTTTCTTATATATAAAAATGAATTGCTGTTCGTTAGTCTCACTAAAACTGGAGAACGGCTGGGCCGATTTGGCTAATTTTTCTTTTTTTGTATTCGTGGAAGTCCAAGCAAGGTTTAAACGGTGGAAACAAAATAAAAAAAGATTGATGTACCTAGGTGAGTGTCTAGTGTACCAAGCGGCTGCCATAGGTGACACCTTATTTATAAAACACGATTCCTTAAAACACTCATAAAAATCCTAAAGCAATTTGGCTAAAAAGCCTCGAACGGGCGGAAACTGTGACAAAATAAACATTGACGTCCATTTCTAGCAAGATCTACCTAGATTGTTTTTTCTATTAGCTAGCTTACTCAGATCGCTCCAGGGTCACTCTCTTCTGCATAGATGTTGACAGATTTCGATTAAATTTAAACCGTAACTAAAATGACTTCGCTTAACAAATACTGCACAACTGTGGCCAAAAAATTTGCTGCGTTTTTTCTGTGGAAATAGTGACGTTTTCCCCCCGGTTGCATTCCAGTAATCCCACTACCTACCTACAATGATGACGCGCAAGAACACCGCGCGCGACAACGAGCAGCGATTGAAGATAGCGCTAATGGAACTTCAAGCGAGTAAAACTTATAGAGAAACGAGGGGAGAGTGAGTTAAGAGGTTCAAAGAATTGTGGAAAAGAACACCAAAATTAAGAATGATCTCGCCGAACTGGACATCATCTGCGAGGACTTGCACGGACTGCGAGATGTACTTCAAAGAATAGTCCATAAATTTAATATGACCAGTGTCCGAGATACCCTTTAAGTAGCCCTTTCGCGCATAAAACTACTGGAATACCAGCTTTGTGAAGCGCATAAGGAACTTCGAGTGCTAATATGTCTGTATGATGAACTAATAAGTGACAATACCACATGTTCTCTCCTCACAAACTGAATCCTCCCAACATAAAGTGCCGCTTCAAGGTTCTAACTAAATTAAACGATAGGTACCTGCATTCGAGCAAAAAGACATTAAACGCATCAATAGTCTTGCTAGTTTCGTCCAATGTTTCCCAGCTGCTTTCACAATGCGTTGGCCCACCGGGCTGGTGGTCTCCCAACCGACCGTCGACCCGTTCTTGGCCACCACTCAGTGGCTATTTTTGTCCACCGACCGTCTTCCCGTCTAACCAAATGTTGCATTGCGTGTAGAATGTTGGCAGTTAAAGGGTTTGAAAATCCTACTGATATTATAAACGAGCTGTCGCGGCGAACTTCGTACCGCCGCAGAATCCGCTTATACGATTCTTACACAACACCATCTATTTTTAACATGGATCGGTTTGTATCTTCGTGATTGGTGTAATATGCTACAGAATCAGCCACTAGCGTCACTATGCCTCTCCACACCAATGCACGACCCCACTGAGGATATAAGTATAACCCCAATGCATTACTGGAATAACTTGCAGCCAACGTGAGTCAGACACCACGAGCATGACTGAATCGGCAGCAAAAAGGGGGACCATCATCTTCTCCGATAAGGTAGGTGTAGGGTTAGGTCTTTTGTTAAATGACAGGCTGACACATAATGTGCTGAATAAGTGCTAACCCTCATTCCAGTTTTAGTGACATAGTTAAAGAGCTACAACATACATTTTGTTAGTAGGAAATAGCCGTTAAAAAGAGTGATTTAAACCCTGTGTTTGAATTATATGGTCGAGCTCCAACCGTGGACGGGAACGTTAGTTTTTTGCGCTTTCCCGTATTCTCAGTCCCTCTCTGTAAGAGAAAATAATGACATCCACCGCTGGAACATACACATTCACCATTTGACATGTTATAGCGACATATTTCGATCTCAACAAAATTTGTTAAGCTAAGAATTATCTTTTGAAGCGAGATACTGTGTACCTCACGAAAAATAGTCGACGTAACTTAGTCAGTTTATTGGCTTACAATATCTTTGATTCTGTTGTTATAGGAAACACAGCCAGACGAAAATCACTGTACTTGGCAATTGCAATGTGTTGTTGCCCTGCTGTTTTGTGTCGTTACAAATACTTAAATAAATAGTGAAACGTCATAGTCAGGTCTGCACATAATTTTATTGGAAAATGTTTTTGGACTTTATACTGCTGAACCAAAGATCGTCCAGTAAACTTCATTTTTACAAACTGTATTTTGAAGACTTTTTTCATTTCTACTTTCAACTACTTACATATTTTTTATCAACCGAGATGTTCAATAAAGTCATGAACTGTAATAAAACAATTTGTACTTTTTTATCGAACAATACCAAGTTGATGTTATACAAAATATAGCTTAATTTATATTAACATAGTGCTTGGAATTTTATCAACTACTAGGTAGAACAACGTTTGGGTAGGTACTATAGATTTTAGTTCCATTGTACTTTGATTGCACTTGTACTTGGCTATGCGCCTCTGTTTTAAATAAAAGTTTCAACAATAGTGTATCCCGATATTGACAAGTGGTCCTATGAAAAGACATAAAATTGTATACATCATGATACTCTCTAAGATTTAACACAGTTTATATATGTCCTTAAATTGATTCAAAATATTTTTTTGGCCGTCCAGTGTAAGTCAGCAATACTCCTTCCACAGTTGGACATGAAAGCTGAAACCAATTTTTGTTTCGATAAAGGAGTTTGATCCTTTTGGCATAGTGAGTGGTGACCATATTTTTGCGGGAATTTCCCGTAAAAGCGTCGCATAATGAAACCTGCGAACATCGAGAAAGTATTTACAGACGAACTATTTACCGGTACACACAGGTCTCACGTGCGGCACAGTCGTCACTATGCCATCCTCTCATATAAAGAGGTCCTAACTCCTTTGCAATCTGGCTTCCGATTAGAATACAATTGAACTTGTTTGGCCACGTCACAAAATAAGGGGAAATGCAAATAGTTACACTTAGATTTTGCTAAGTTTAAACACTAAAGCCAACTTGCGCCACTTTAAACGTTTCTCAAGCAGCGTTCAATTAAACGGTCTTATTTATAAGACATGATTTCTTAAAACGGTCCTCAGAGTCAGTTTCAATAGTCTGTAGTAAGAACTTTAAATATTTAACGGGAACGATTGTGTCTAGTGTAGTGCAACTTTAAGTCGAAAACACTGTCTTGAAAAGAATAAATGTGGAGTTTGTTTGTTAGCTTCTCCTCCGCATAGTCTATTAATTCTGAAACTAACATTTTGTTTTTATAGTGAATAAAATTTTTGACTTCGACTTTGACTTTGATTCCTTTAAAACACTCCTCAGAGGCAGTTTAAATAATCTGTGCTTACGTCTTTTCCTTTACCACAGACTATTGAAACTGACTCTCTGACGGTCCCCAGTTTCAAGAAATCTTGTTTTTATAAATAAGCTTGTAAAAGTCTACTTAACTGAAATTTAAGAAGTGGTGCTAGTAGTCACGTAATTAAAGGACTTATGCCCCTCTTACCCACGGTCCACCTCCTGAGACCACCTGGGTGAACCATGGGTTTTTTTTTTACAATGGATCTTTGTTCACCTGGGTGTTCGTTGGGAATTTTTTTTTTTCCACCGTACACCTTGATATCGAGACTCTCTAGAGTCTGAGGTGGAATGTCACCAAAAACAAAATTAGAGCCGTTTAATGTTTTATCCGAGAGGTGAACCGTTGTAAAAAAAATCCCACGGTTCACCCAGGTGGTCTCGGGAGGTGGACCATGGGTGAGAAGGGACTTACGCTACATGTATGGAAGTTCTAATTCTAAACACAATTCAGTTACCCCTCATCTGACAGTCGAACAATACAAACCTTACATTTTGTCACCACTTACATCTGCAAGCCACTTGATTCTGATATTTAGACTGACCTAAGTACAAAACGCTTGAACCCAAATGAGGTATGTCAAAGTATCGTAGTGAGATCCATCGAAACAATATGAGGCGCAAGCATTCTTTACTTGGATCAAGTCTACATTCACGCAACACAAGACAGTGGTCGAAGAACTTGAGATAAGCGATCTTAAAATATTTAACAAAATAAACGATATTGGGAATCTTCTACACCGATGCGATTCAACATTCAGCGGTAAATACACTGTGTAAGTTCAATAGCTTCAAAATCGACGAGGTTGTACCGTTGATAGCATTAAAATGTGAGAATTACATTGCTAAGTTCCGCCAAAATCCCACAAGCACCGTGCGGTTAGTTAATGCACCGCCCTCCCTCCAACTTTTTCAAGCAGAAGCAAGAAACAAACACACCACCACCGACAACAATACTTGCTTCTGCTTGAAAAAGTGCCCTCCCTGGGCGGTGCATTAACTAACCGCATGGTGCTTGTGGGATTTTGGCGGAATTTAGCAAAGTAATTTTCGCATTTAATGCTGTTATGGATTTCCGCAAAGTAACGCCTGATTCCCTTCAATTACTGGTGATACTAAATTAAATTCCATTTTTTGGACCCAAAGCACTGAAAAAATTGTGATATTTGACATGACACCGTTAGAATTACGCGAAAAACGTGCAAATGTTGGTCCCCCGCACGTACAAGCCGCGAATAGGCAGTCACATGTACTCACAGGCCCGAGACTCTAAGGCCCAGTGTTTTTCAATAGACTTAAAAAATTAGCGCTAAGAAGATCGAATCGTGCGAGACGCCGAGTTAAGTTGCGCGGATTGTACCATTGCAATGCGGTTCATTACTAGACTACCAAAAGTGTCATTGAAACAAACATTACCGTACTAATTTGATTCTACTGAACTACTATGCATTTTAGAGACGCGCCCGCCAGATTGAAAACGCGGATTGAAACTACTAGGAGCGCGGAGTGATTAGTAGTGACGTAGAATCACTGTACACAATTTTAGTAATTCTTTGGGCCGGTTTCTGAATTGAGAATTTTACTATGTAAATACTTAAGTAACGTTCTGTCACGCTCTTTTCTGAGAAATCCGAAGAGACAGCACTACAGTTAACTATTTACTTAGCGACATTCTCAATTCAGAAACTGGCCATAAGTCACCCTTACTCATACGTAACTTCTGAACAGTTGATTGGTTCCCACGAGCGCATTTTTTTGTTATGTCGTCTTCAGAAGAACACCCGAACAGATAATTTATTACCTACACATACTAGCAACGAAGTGCGAGTTCGCATCGGTGTACGACTACCTTTTCTAAGTAGGGCTTTCCTTCATTATAAATTTATACAATATAATTCATATTTACATAATGTACAATCGACCCTAAATAGGATTATTTATTTTTTTAGCTCGCAATAGCTAGGTTTACACTACACGCGCCATCCTGCATAAGTGACGTCAGTCCCATCTCTATATATTACCTATTACAATATAATTAACATCATTATGCTATAAAACAGAGGAAGGAACTAAAGTCGATCGTGCTAGGTTGCTCATCAGTGTAAACATAGCTAATAAGATGAGTCAATTATATGAAAAACATTTAACTGCGGAATGGCGGATACGTATTTTTATACGCCATGTTTAGTATATCTTATCGTCAGAGTTTGCTACGTTGACATTGGCAATACATCAAATACTTTTGCCACTCACATCACTGAAAAGTTTACTCAGTACTGTGCGAATTAATGTGAACACGTGACAAGAATTTTTTTTTTTTTTTTTGCTGTTGGCAACACGTTTATTTGTCAAAATGGGGGCCATTTTGTGTTCGTGTATTGTCAATCAGTAAGTTACGAGACACAAGAAAGCTACAGACGCGTTAAATATTGTTACTTTTTAGCACTATAGTTTTTTTCCAGACATAAACTTAACCAAAGTTTTTTGTTTCTTATTTTTGAAGATGGATATTTCTCCGAAAAAATGCCCTAAAATTGTTACTTTGAGTGAACCCACGTCAATGACTCAAAGAGATATAACCAATGAGCGTGGAATAAGTTTGGGAGCTGTTAATAAGATTTGAACAAACTGTAACTATGAGTAGACTTGATGATTAGTTTTTAAGATCGTCTCATACAGTTAAGGATTTTAATATTAATTCTCATTTGTTACTGTCCCCATCATACATATAAATAATATTGTGTGAGGGTGAGAGATGGATGAATGTGAGCACACCTGTTTAGGGCAAGATTTGGTGCTTCTATTTTAAATAGCAACCGTTACTGCTAAATGTGTACCCCATGTCTAAGCTCACAATAAACGTTCTTGATTCTTGACTCATCTAAAGAAGGATTGAATATAGAAAACAGACACGTCTAGCGGTCAGTCCTCCCACACTTCACTAGGTGAAATGACCATTCAGACGCTCTGAGACAAAAAAAAAAGTTTGTGTTCAGCAAATTACCTACATATTATTAGTCACTCTAATAACCTGGGATAGCTTCATAGCTCGCCAATATGAACATAGCAATTGAGTCGGTTGTATATTTTTTACGTTGTTAGTCTACCCGAGGAAAGTTTCCGTGTTCATCATAGCTGCAATCTATATTACATTAAAGCTCATCCTATTCCATTTGGAAGGGCAGGTTGGCTGCGATTCTCGGCTTTTTCTTACGCTGCGGCTTCGATGACGCGTTGCTCGGCTGAAGCGGTTTCTGTGAGTCAAAAGGCGCAAGTGGTAGCTTCTGTTTAAAAATCCTTTGTTTTAGTATTTTCTAAGGTTAACACGAGCACTAGACATAATAAAAACTGAATTTGAACGGATATTTTCCCGTTTACTTTTTAATTTCACAATTTTCCGATTTTACAATTAATTGAAAATAGCCTATGACACTCGCGCAAACACGACGAATCGATCTTATTTGTCAAAATTTGACCACTGGTTAAGGAGGTATGAGGGAGCGTAGAATCGGACATACTTGCATACATACATACAGACAAGCTAAACAAATTACCCTCCTTTTGGGCTCAGGATGAAGACTCCGCCATTTTTTTTTTTTTTTGTTAGACGGAGCAGTTAATAATTTTTTCGCGATTTCCACATTTTCCTCATAGTAAAAGTTGGTCGCATTGACGAGTAGAACCACCCTATTTTCGCATTTCTTTCGAATTCGGATTTCTGTACACCCTGTATAGGCTTTAGAAACTTACCTGCTGTCCAGAAGGCAGCTGCGTATGCGCCGGCGCCGATGGCTTGGCCTCTCGCTCCGACTGGACTTTCTTTTGATGGACACTCGGGTTTTGCACTCGTCTGTGAACAATAAGAGACATTTAAGCATGATATTAGATTGTAATAAAGTACTTTCGCGGTTGCCGCAATAAAATGTTAATCGGGACGATACCTACGCTCGGTTTCTAGAAGAACGATCAAATGTTAATCTCATGTTAATCTCACGTCAAGCTAATTTCAGCCAATCACGTGCCGGTATTTTGAATTAATCTTAGAATAATCTCCTGTTACATTTGAACACTCTTTCAGAAACTGAGGCCTAGTGTCATAAATCGTGTCGTATCCCGGAGGGGCAGGCAGAGACCAGGGTATGTTACTTGCCCCGATACTGAAAAAACTAGTTCGCTTCAAGAATTTTCATTAGTCGCTGCACGCACACACGCCGGTTCATCATCGTCAGCCATTTGACGCCCACTGCAGGACATAGGCCTCCTTCATGGTTTTCAGAACCACGAGGGGTTTTGCCATAATCGCCACGCTTGGCAGGCGGGTTGGCGATCGCAGTATGCGATTGGAATCTCAGGAAGACGCTGCTGCCCGTCTCCTGGTAATTTTTTTCCTTAGTCGCCTTCTACGACACCCACGGGAGGAAACGGAGTGAGGCTATTCTTAATCCGGCGCCATACGCCGGTTACTATAACCTTATCATAACTAGTTAGGAATTTTTGGAAAGTGGGAAAAACTCATTGGCTTTCTCAAGGAAACATTCCACCGGCACTTGTGAGTAATAGTGTGAATAATACGAATACTAAGTACTAGCTCAATAGCGCTGCCGTGGCTCAAGTGTTTACTAACTAGAAAAGAATATCAGTACCCTTGATGTCGATTGGCCGTTCTCCATCTGATATGGCACTTGATACTCACAAGTACGTTACTGTTTAATCCTACTAATATTATAAATGCGAAAGTTTAAATGGATGAATGTTTCTTACTCAATCACGCCAGACCGGCTGAATGGATCTAAAATAAATTTGGCACAGCATATAGGCTACTTTTATGCCGGAAAAATACACACCAAAATGTCCGCGCGAACGAAGTACCTAAATCTTATATATTATATAAATTAATTGTCTATAACTCGCTAAAACCCGAGAACGGCTGGACCGATTTGGCTAATATATATTTCTATAGTTGTGGAAGTCCAGGGAAAGTTTAAATGGTGGGAACAAAAAAAGACAAATAAATGTAGTATGTTGTTAAGCGCACCGCTTGAAAACGGTTAACAGTTACGATAAAAAAAATACAATCGAGGGCTTTATTACTAAGAAGCAATTTCATCCAGACAACCACAGACGGCGAATATATAGGACTAAGTAGACGGGAAGCCGGTGCCAGTAAAAGAAGAAAAAGATGAATTATTGAAAAAGATCAAGTGAACATATTTAAACCAGACATAAATATTTAATGAATACATACTTAAGAATAAATAAACCTAGATTAATTAATAATAGCAGTGCCCGCGACTACGTTTACGTGGTAAACGGATTAGACTAAGTTATGTACATTTGTGAAGTTATAGTAGCAATACCACTCGCTAACGGTGAAGGAAAACATTGTGAGGAAAACTGAGTGTCTGAGCTATTCACAATACCTCAGCGCTTGAAATCGCCAATCCGCGGTGGGCACGCGTGGTGATTAAGCCCATACTCTCTCTCTCTCTGAGAGAAGGCCTGTGTTCTACAGTGGGAGGTATATAGGCTGCTTATGAAGTACTTTATAAACGTTTCCTCTTTATATTAATGTAGATGTACAACGATGGTAGTACATCTACACAACGGTGTAGATGTACGACGACCTCGTGGCGCAGTGGTAGTGCATCTGCATACCATGCGAGAGGTCCCGGGTTCGAATCCCGGCTGGGAACCAAAAAAAAACCCCCAGGTCTTGGATGTTTACATGTTTGTGATGTCGTTGTTTCTGGTTCCCACGACACAGGGTATCCTAGTGTGGGGCCAGAACCAATGTATGTGCCTGTATGTAAATGTTTATGTTTATGTTTACATAATACACGGGAAGAGGACACAATAGAAATATACCTACATGTCAATAAATCCACTGATTTGGATCTTAATGAGACGAACCAAATCACTGCTAGACATTAAATACTAACAATAGGCTAAGTTCTATATTTATTGATACTGACAAAATATTGGATAATATTGTCTGTAAATTTTGAAATAAATAAATTAGGGGAGTACACACATGCATAGCCTAAGCTGAGGAAATATTTCTGTTGAAGGCGAAGGCTTATCGTCAGTGGCAGCTCACTTGTATTGATGAATAGGATAACCCCACAAGTACTACCAGGGGCTGTTTCGTAGAACTACTATACATGGTTTACTGTGACAATTCGATGTCAATTGCGAAGTCGATTAACCCACAGATTAACAAGTAGACTCTACTACGCAATGTACCTCGAATTTTCATAATTAACCACGAACTGTAGTTTCAGATAAGATAAGATAATGTTTTATTTACATACCAAAACACACATTTATACATTTGGGTGAAATGAACACATAAAAACCTAAAAAAATATAAAAATAAAAAGACTTAAAGACACCAAACACCAACCCATTTATAAAAACACTATTCCTCCAAAACACACCGCAGAAGCAGTTAGTCTTTCCTTGGAAAATCTCTACCACTGACAATTATATACGGTGTTTATAGAGTGTTTTACACACACGCACGCACGCACGCACGCACGCACGTACGCACGCACGCACGCACGTACGCACGCACGCACGCACGCACGCACGCACACACTCACTACACAAGTATAAATCATGTCAGAAATCTTACTTATAATTAATTTCTGAAATTTATATCTTTAAATAAAATAGACAATTAAATTAAGCTCACACTTAAAACAAAATCTTTATTTTGCGTAGGTTTAGATGTTCAACCTTTACAAGTTATGGAAGAGCGGGTTTCCCTGGCACAGGTACTTTATACTTAAAAGGGAATCCCAGCAAAAGTGTATGTTAGCAATGGAATTGGTTGGATGAATAAATATTTTTGTATTTTGTATTTTTGTTTTGAGGAACGGCGCATTCACAGATAAGACCGAGGTAAGTTTTATGAAACTACCTGTGATATCTCCTGTAGGTTCAAGGTCTATAACCAAGTATAGGTTCTCGAGTGGAGAGCACGAACGTACAAACGCAGCGTAGACCGAGGACAGAAAGAAGTGGCGTGTCGGAGGCCTATGTCTGGACATACACTCCCCTGCTGGCAGTGGACGAGTACGAATTGATTGATTGATCGATCTTGATTGACCTTGTGGACGTCTTACCTTTGACTCGCCACGACTTGCAGTGGCACGAAAGGGTTACTTGTCTTTTCCATACCGCTCGCAGGTTTGCAGCTGCTTTGCTCAAGCGCCGGATTTGTCTGCAAAAATTAAGGTCAAGTTTAGATCAATCAAGCAGAGCCTGTAAGCAAGGAGTATTTATCCGAACTGCTCTGGGCCATTTTGTCTTGCATGACTGTCAATCTGCGTTACGGTCGATAGGCCAGTGCAGTTTACAGTTGCCAATTGTGAATCTGTACTTCAGAATAATGATTTTTTGGCCATTTCGTGTCAAGACGTGACTTTGGCAGAATTTGTCGACATCAGCTGGTTGCCAAATTCAACAAGAAGGAGACTAGAAGTATCTCATTGTTTTTTATCCATGAAATAATTTGTGCTGCCTTAGAACCGATGTACCGTTCCCGAAAGGAATATTCCCAACTTTTCCAGAACCACCTGTGCCCTACATGATATTTAATTCAAATATCTACAATTCGAAATAACATTCGCAGTTTTGATTTTCAGCATAAAAAGTATTGTACATGCATACATAAACTCACGCCTATATCCCACAGGGGTAGGCAGAGACCAGGGACTGCCACTTGCAACGATCCTGACAGATCACTTTCGCTTCCTCGACATTCACTAGTGTTTGCATGCACGCACGCCGGTTTCGGGTACCAAAAGTATTGCGAGTTCGGAATATCGACTGGTATAGTCGGTAGCAGGTTAACCTTTAAATTTTTGTCGCAAAGACGCCCTTAACATAACTTGTTAGAGTGTACGTTGATGTGTGCGTAAGCATGTAAATATGTAGCATTGATTTGTGTGTGTTGGTGGTACTCTACGTGCGTTTACACCAAAAATAATTTTAGAAATAAAATGATCGAGATTAAAATCAACAATTATGTAGAACGTCAAAAGATGTGGCAACGTAACACAGATAGTTTCTACTACACTATTTACTCTAAAAATTTTTCAGAAAAATATAAAAACTAAAGTTATTTACCTTTAAATACGTATACTTAATTAGAAATTATATTTATTAGTATTAGTTTATAAATTACTTAACGTTTCTTTAAAAACTAAATCTATTCATTCGTTGATAGTAGGCAGGGTATGCTCCTTTCATATAAAACTAGACACGAAATAAAGAATAAAATACAACATACCGGTGCATTATTCCACGATGGCGCCAACGTCACGTTGGGCCCAACATTGGGCAAGTGTTTGGGGAACGGCCCATTCTGACTGAAACTCCTATTGAACTGATTCTGAGTTCCAGGTTGGCTGTTCGGACCCCCAAACGGCATGAACTGGTTGCCAACCTGTCTTTGATGGCCCTTGCCGCCTTGGTTACCAGGGTCGCTACTCTGACTTCCGTAAGGATACCTCTGTCCTTCGAAAACTTGGTTATTCATGGCACTTCCAGGCTCGCTATTCGGATTCGGAAACGGGAACGTTTGGGCTGCAAACGCTTGATTACCCTTGGCAGATTGGCTGTTCTGGCTTCGAGTTAGGTTGTTGGGACCTAGCTGGTAGTTGTCATGGTTACCATGCTGAAAGTGGGGGTTCTGGAACTGTGGGAAGGGGATTTGTGCTGGCTGGGGGCCGGAGAAGGCGGGTTGCCCGAAGGTTGGGAACGGCGGGACGGCCGGCTGGCTCTGGAAGAGAACATAATATTATAAGGTAGTATAATATTATAAGCCTACTCCATCTAAAAAATACAATGTCTCAGGCACTGCAGTGGTCCCTTAACCCATTTAGTGTGAGTAAAGGTGCCACTGAACGCTGTATAAATCATCTCATTACGTAGACGCAAAGGCCTAAGTTTATATAAGCGAAACCCTATAATTGGCTTATAGTCGTTATTTCGAAGTTATTAAGTGAGTCTTTAAGCTGTTGGTTTTATATATATATATCAATCTAATATATAAAATCTCGTGTCACAGTGTTTTTTATCGAACTCCTCCGAAACAGCTTCACTTCGGCTTTTCATGAAATTTTGTGTATATATGTGGTAGGTCTGAGAATAAGTCGCAGGCTTATTAATATGGCTAAACAACGTTTGCCCGGTCAGCTTGTAATAAAATAAATGACAAAAATTACTGTTGAGAATTGGACTGTGTAACTAAGGAAAAGTGCTGTGTGATAGTTTTAATCAGTGGACAAACTTAATTATGTCCTCCTTGTCAGTTTATATTTAGGTTTTTCTAGTTCTCGAATGGAAACCACATATCGGTAAGCACAGCGTAGGACGACCAGCCACAAGATGGACAGATGACCTCATCCAAGTGTCAGGAAGGCGCTGGATGCACGCCGCTTCCAACCGTTCTTTTTGGAAATCCATGGAGGAGGCCTATGTCCAGCAGTGGACTTCTTGTGGCTGAATGATGATGATGAATAATAATAATAATAATAATAATAATAATAACTTCCACACAATACAATCACTTGACCTGGTCCCAAACTAGGATACCCTGTGCTATGGTAACCAGGGAAGGACGTCACGAACATGAAAATACACCCAGACTGAGACCATTTATACAAATGTACGGCGGCCCCCAGTGGGAATCGAACCCACGACCTGTTTTTGTAGCTAAGCGCCTTAACAGCTAGGCTAGTCGTTTGTAGTTTTTTATTAAATCAGGTGAATGCTAATAAAAACCAGAGCCGTCACGTTGTCACTGGCGGCGTAAGCTGAACACACACCTTTTGCTGTAACCTTAAATGCTATATTTATTCTTAGATAGATAGATGGAATCATATATTCTTCGAAATTCGTCAAATTTACTGTGTTATTGGTCGCAATATTTAACACATTTTTATTTCTCTTTAAGCAAATTGAAAACGGGTAGAATGTGGCATGGCCGTGAAAATGCAGCAAAATTTGTAAATGACATTTGACAATAAAACATTGTGATAGAAGTAAAGTGATAGTGAAACTTACATGCGGTGGTGCAGCGGTTGAACGCCGACCTCACACTTGAGATGTAGTGGGTTCGAATCCCGGCAAGTACCAATGACTTGTCTCCTAAGTTACGTACATTTGTGAAGTTGCAGGACTAGTTACTGCTTAGCAATATCACTGGCTAACCGTGAAGGAAACCATCGTGAGGAAACCTGAGTGTCTGAGGTGTTGCAGCACCACAGGGCAAATTGCCAAAACCTTCTCTCTCCCTTAGAGAAGGCCTGTGGCCTGCAGTGAGACATACTATTAAAAACATAGAGTAAAAAAACGGACAAGTGCGAGTCGGACTCGCGCACGAAGGGTTCGGTATCATTATCTATGCAACATTTGAATATTTCTAACTGTTGCCGTTATTAATATCGAGCAAAAAACGGCAAAATAATCACGTTTGTTGTATGGGGGGCCCCCTTGAATATTTATTTTATTCTGTTTTTAGTATTTGCTGTTATAGCGGCCACAGAAATACATCATCTGTGAAAATTTCAACTGTCTAACTATCACGGTTCATGACATACAGCCTGGTGACAGACGGACGGACAGCGGAGTCTTAGTAATAGGGTCCCTTACCCTTTGGGTACGGAACCCTAAAAACCGGCTAAGTGCGAGTCGGGATCGTGCACCTACTTTCATACCACCATGAAATTAATCCTACTTAATTTCATATTATAAATGTGAAATTTTGTGAAGATGTTTGGATGTTTGTTACTCAATCACGCAATAACGGCTGAACGGATTTAGATGACAATTGGTATGGAGATAGTTTTAGTTCCGGGAAAGGACATAGGATACTTTCATCCCGGAAATTACTCATTCCATGCGACGAAGTCGCGGGCAAAAGCTAGTATTTCCATACGTATTTACTTGATAAAAATGTGTTTTCACTGAGTCTGGGATCCTTAGCGGAAGTTCGATTCACACTTGGCCAGTAATTTTTTTCATACTATATTATTTGTTTGCCTATAATAACATAAAGTCTGGTACTTGTATGTATTACCGTTTTTAAAAAACAAAATGGCGAACTTATAACTAGCAAATGACAAAGCTACCAAAAATTGTCATATTATCTCAAGTATTCTTTATGGCGCTTGCGAGTGAGGCGTGTGACCGAAGCATCAGCTTTCAACATTGACAACATTTGAATTATTAGATAATTTGACCGCCTCGTTGGCGATTACCACGCCAAACACAGATATTGGGTTCGATTCCTTGGACGCCGCCGTAACTCGATTTGTACAAATGGCATCAGTCTGGCAAATGTATCTTTCGTGATGTCCTTAGTCATCATAGCACAGGGTATCCTAGTTTGGGACCAGGACAAGTGATCCAAAACGATTGCTTATAGATGCAGAAGTTATATATTTATAATTTATAACATACCTTGAAGTTTTTATTGGACCAGTCGGAAGGCGGGGGAGGCTGCTTCCGGTTATTGTTATTCAACGCGGCGCTGTTTTCTTTACGCCAATTCACTAGCTGAGGTCTGCAACACAAATTCATACTTGCAGTGTCGCCCCAATGCCAACATCTGCATGGGACCCAGGCCTACGGAAGTGTATCGAAAATGTGAAAATATACAATCAATATACCTACAATATACATACAATATTCCGTGTAGCGCCGGATTAAGAATAGCGTCACTCCATTTCCTTCCGTGGATGTCGTAGAAGGCGACTAAGGAAATACATTATCAGGAGACGGGCAGCCGCGTCTTCCTGAGATTCCAACCGCATACTGCGATCGCCAACCCGGCTGCCAAGCGTGGCGATTATGGCAAAACCCTTCACGGTCAGGAAAACCATGAGGGAGGCCTATGTCCTGCAGTGGGCGTCAAATGGCTGATGACGATACCTACATATAAAAATGACTAGCTGTTCGTTAGTCTCGCTAGAACTCGAGAAAGACTGGCCGATTTGGCTTTTTTTATACTTTTGGAAGTCCAAGGAAAGTTTAAATGGTGAGGACAAAAAAATAGATAGATGTAGTTGATACGAAGTTCACTGGGTCATCTAGTATTTTATATAGTAATTGTATTTTAGGAGTGTTTAAGAATAACCTTTCAATATATAACCCAGGTAAAGTAGTATTTTTATATATCTTACCCAGAGAATAGTTTCCAAAACGGGTGCACCGGATTGCTTGCAATACAACGATAAACTTTTATAATATTTTCGATTCATATTAAAGCTGTTGTTACGGCTCTCGCTCTGCTGTCTCGCTCGCACAACAATTTTGTGATTTCAATAAAATTTGTATACTTTTGATAAATGTGGCGTTAGGGTTTGACAGTGCGGACATTTTTAATAGATTTTTGTCATCTTATAGTTAGTTTTTGATAACTAAAAATTGTTTCCAAAATTATTAATTTAAGTAAAAAAATATCTCAATTAAAAACTAGGCACAGGATGTGAAAAGTATGTCTTAAATATCCGTAATTTTAATATATATCAAACCCTCACCACATTTATCACAAGTATACAATTTTTTTTTACAAAAATTGATAATGTTAAGATTGTTAGACGCAACAGCAGCTTTGAGCCGCGGCCCGCCTGTAAAATTATGCAAATTTGCCTGTGAGTCAGTCATCGTCCGAGTAACGCGTTACTGTATCCGAGTAACGCGCACACAAAGCGCCGCGAGCAAAGACAAATTGAAAATAGATCATGTTCTTTTTTTTGTTGCACTAACCCGTGCTGAGGACAATTTTAAAAACCTAATTAAAGGCTAAAAACGTAATACAGAGAAGTTTGTAAAGAGGCTCGAAATTTCGCCGATGCCTGCACTTGGCTAATGGCTCAGTTGGGAGAGCGCTGGCACGGTTAGCCAGAGGTCATTTGGGTGGAATTTTTAGCCTCTAAATAGGTTTTTGAAAATAGATTATTAACATGTATATTATGTTAGTCTCCACTGTGTTGAGTCAGCCATCTTAACACTAAAGTACGTATTTTAAGTTCGTGATATTTGACAATTAACGTCGCTAAAAAAAATTACGTCACCCAACCTAGTGGGGCTTTGCACAATGCGCCTTAATTGGGTATTTGACAAAATATCAAATGAGTTACTTTTAAAACGGAATTTTGTATGAAAATACTGGCTTATGACGTCACATTTCAGAGCACTCTTTTTATGTTTAATCTATTTAAGAATTGTAATAATTGACTAAAAGAGATACATTTTCCGAGATATTTTGTAATTTTTGTTTTAATCGAGCATATGAAATAATTTATTGTTGATCGTGTCAAATACCGTAACAAAATATAATATACTTCACTTTGTCATATTAACTATACAGCAGTACCAGGTAAACATTCTACTTTGGCACACAGTATATGAAATGGAAATAACCCGTAGTCGCCAACAGAAGCCGACTGAATAGGTATCGGTCCTCTTTAAGCTATATCTCGCTGTTGGAGCTTTGAAACAAACTAATAGGGAAGATTTTGCTTTTCAGACGGATAAGCATGAGTCCGAAAAGTGAGACTTACATAATAGCATGTCTTTTATAGCATCTCCTGCTGAACTAGGTTTATAGCCTGTATTTCAGCATACAGCGCCACTTTCCTCTCTTTTTAACTATTTATTACATAGCCAACAAATTTTGTTACATACTTGATTAACAATAAACATTAATTATTGAAATTAATATAAAAGTACATGTTTCAGTCTGGACTGGAGAATAAAACTGATGTTGTTACTGTCTTGTCGAATGATTTAGAGAGTGATAGCATGCAATTTATTCTCCAGTTATGTTTTATCTGACTCTTGAAAAATTGGCTCTAAATAAGATAAGACATGTATGTATATGCAAAGAAGGTGAAATTGTAACTTACTTTTGTGGTGACTGCGCAGGCGGCTGGGACGGCTCATCCTTGACGCGCCAATTCGCCGGCGATTCGGGCTTTACCGACTGTTGACGAAAACTTAGTTTTTAACAAACACAATTGACCACTAAAATTGTTGACTTTCTTTCTTTCGTCATTTCGTTTTCCTATCTAACCTAAGTATACCAAAATTACAACGATCTAAAATGTCAGTGAATTGCACAAAAGTAAAATTAAAAACTTAAATAATTATTAATTTTTTAAATTATTATTTATTTTATTGATTATCTCTGACAATTATCTATTTGTGAATTGGTTATTTTTCTATTTTTATTTTGTACTGGTCGTCCACCTTTGTACATCTACACTTACCTGTTGTTTAAGTTTTTAATTTTATTTTTGTGCAAGGAAGCGTAACAAACAAACAAACAAACACCTTCTTCAGCTTCGCTTCCACGTCATCCTGGCTGATCTTGAGCAGGCTCTTTAGAAGCATGGTGCTGTTGTCCTGCGACGTATCGGGAGACACCTTCGGAGTAGCGCTGTTGCGAGTTTCCACCACGGGCGTCTGCCGGTCCGTCGTGGGGCTGAAACGATAGAGTTATGTTATCTTTATGTTCCTGCTAGCAGTGCCCGCGACTACGTTCGAGTGGTTAAGATTAGCCTACATCCTATATCCACCCTGAAGGAAGGAATTTATAGCGAGCAACACTAATGGGATGCGCCCTCTAAGGGTGACACGGGGTAAACCTCCGCGTCGCTACTCCCCTCACACAGACCTCAGTCAGTCGTTAACGCTATTAAGTGCAACTCATGCGCAAGGTGCGCTCTGCTAATAGTAATATTGATAGTTTAGTGCCTTTATTTCAACTAATCCGTGTCAGTAAACTTGTGTATCGTGTTTGTGACATTAAACACTTTTTCCTATGCACACAAAACTCTTTAATCAGGACAAACCCACTAAAACCCCTAGCTAGCCGAGTGGTCGTGGCACCTAACGCCACAAATTTCATTTCAGTTGTATGAAAATCCATTCCTGCCCGGCTAGCGTTCTTTTGTTTTATATATAAAAAAATGCAAACGTCAAATCTCAAAAAAGTTAAAATGAAAATTTCTTTATTTAACCGCCACATAAAATCGTACTTTGCTAGATCGGGTTTATCAATAGTCAGATAAAACCCACCGGAGAATAAAAATTATAATTAGAAAAAGAGGTGGAATTTTTTTTGGTACTCGATTTTCAGTGAACGGAGGCTGGCAACCTTTTTCTGCTAATTAGAAAAAAAGAGGTGCGATTTTTTTATACTTAATTTTCAATGAATGGACGCTGGCAACCTTTTTCTGCACTACGACAAAAAACAAGCGAGTCAATTTGTTTTGTTTTGTTAAATTTTGTTTTTTACTAAATTGATAATTTAACAGTACGATTTTAATTATTCTAAATAATTTTATTTTCCTCGTAGGTGTAAAGCACTATGTATCACTCGGGAGAAAGGTCTAATTCTGTTTTGGAGTTTCCTTTAAGCCTTAAGCATACTCTCGAACAGAAATAGACCGTTTTCTCCCCTCTGTGTACAATGTACTATTTCACTTCCACTTTATAATGTGGAAGTGGAATATATAATAGTGGTAAAATGTAAATAAGTTTTTTAAATTAAGTAATTTTTAAGCCTACTAACATACTTTGTACTTCTAGTTTAGTTTTAGTGTTTAAGGCTACTAACAACACTATGGATCTCTGTTCTATCCGAAGTAAATGTTTATTATTATTATAACATAGATCAAGGCGAGTAAATCCAGTATTTCACATGGAAAAGGTGTCATCTAGGTCAGTATTCCGCAAAGTGCGTGCCGCGGTACACTGGTGTGTAGTGGTCATCACTTGGGTGCGGCGCTGGGAGCGTAAATAATTATAATTTCACTAAAGTCCGAAGAATTCTAAGTCACCGCCAATTCGCAATGTAAAGTTTTTTTTGTAGGGCTGAATTAACAACCAATGCAACCAATATAGTTCAAATAACAATAATGCCCTTGTTAAAGCTAGGAAATATTATCAATATTGGCATTTTGAACAAAAAAATCACGATATATTTGCCTTTCACTGTGACCGACTGTGACTTCATTTGCAAGATAGTATATTTGGCAGCCAGATCAACATAGAAATCAGTGTGAATCTTATTCCATCGCGCTGTGACCGGTCAACACAAAAAAAATCGGGCCGACTGTCGATCTTTTCACCCACAGATTACCCAAACAAACAGTTCAATTGGTTCAAACAAACAACCAAAACGAACGTCAGTCTGACAAATAAGACAGGTATTCTCATCCGATGCATTATTTTCAACTCAATCTCTTGCGCCTACAACAAAAATATAAGAAACAAAGTCATGCATCAGTTGGGAAAAAGCCCTCGCAAATGACGTAAATTTTATTTTTAATTTTTTAAGGTGCTTAACAATAACTTAGAACCACAAAAATTAAATTAGTCCTAACAAATTATGACTACTGTCGAATAAAAAAAAATATATGACCCTTAACCAAACTTTACATTGCGAATTAGACACAAAATACGTCCATGCCAAGTCAAAGTCATTTGCCTAAATTAATAATAATAATCATCATCATCAGCCATTTGACGCCCACTGCAGGACATAGGCCTCCCTCATGGTTTTCCAAGCTTCCCGGTCTTGTGCCGACAGGTCAGGTCGGTCGGTTGTACCAGGTCGTCAGACCATCTGGTGGGGGGCATGCCCACGCTGCGTTTTTTTTTCAACTTTTCCGCCCCAACGGCCATCAGTTCTCCGAGCTATGTGCCCCGCCCACTGCCACTTCAACTGAGTAAGCTATAAAGCTAAGCGACGTTGAGCCTTCTCAGGAGGCCGCATAGTCAGCGTCTAAAAATAGGTCTAAAAATAAATAGTTAATTGATAAATGGTGGCTGACCTGTAACTAGCGAACGCCGAGTTGTGTCCGTCCTCCCGCCGCAGCAAATTGGTCGTGGCGCTGGGAGCATACATGAAGGCGGTGTCCACGTTGGCCGCAGCGACCGCCTCGCGCAGCTTCCGGCCGAACGAGATGTTGAGCATGTTGCACGGCTGCAGTCTGGGGATATTAAAAACTATCCTAGAATTCGGGTTGGCAGGAGCTCGAATCTCGAACAGGGAGGAGTGGCGAGCTAAAGGGGAGGGCTTTGCCCAGCAGTGGGACATAATCGAGGCAATAAAATCTTGTTTTTCTATTTAACTTTTTTACTGATTCAAAAAATACATATGATAATTTACATTTTAATTTACCTCGCAACTTTATTACTTTACTAAAACATACATCTATACACTTATCTTTTAAAGAAAATAGTGATGGAGTTTGTTTATTTCAGAGCTGATACGATTCTACTGTATTCAAGGCGCATTTTTTTCTTTTTTTTTGTGGAAGACAAAAGATTCTACGCAAAGACTGACAAATATCCTATAGCAAAGAATGCCCCTGTCGAACCACACTAACCTGTAGTGTCTTGGGGTTTCGAAGAGTTCCTCTTTCATAGCACCAGGGAAAGGCTCGTCGAACAGTACCTAAAATTTAAAAATATTTTTTTTTAGTAGAGGATCACTTGCTTTAACCGCATACAACGAAAGCATGTCGCCTCGGCGATGGCTGTAATTCTGTAACTACGTGTAGCGTGCAATTCATGTTTAAATCGTTGAGTACAGCAACGTAGTCGTTACTCAGATCCTCTTGACTCGTGCCGCAAGATGGCGCCAGTGCCGCGGAACACATTGCGCAGTTTGAGATAAAAAATTAACGCACTTATAGACGTTTCATGTTAAACCAAACACAGTTTTTTTTATCTTACTGCAGGTGTTCAGAATTTTAAGTGCTAATTTCTGTAGATTTTTTCCTTAAGCAGCTTTTTAAATGGAACAATGAGCTATAGAGTGAGTGAGAGAGTGGCAATAAACGCATTTTGTCTTACTTTTACGTCTTTAATTAGTAAAATGCGCAATTCCTCAGAGACCCCAATGGAGTCTGTGGCAACAACTTGAGATTTTTGCTCAGATTTTTATTTTTCGAGATATCAGGGTTTATGTAATTTTACAAAATTCGTGCTTTATGCGCTTTACCAATTTCGCAGCCGCCTGTAAATCATTTCACAACATAGAAGAATGTCTAATCTATTTAACACAATGGTTTGAAACATTATCTATCAAAGAGCGCAGAAAAAAAGGAGAGTTATCATCTTCATCATCATACTGCAGGACATAGGCCTCGCTCATGGTTTCCAAGCTTCCCGGTCTTGTGCCGCCCGCATCCAGCGACGAGAGTTATATTTTTTTTTAATGGACAATTAAACAAAAGTCGTGGAACAAAAGCCCTAACCGTCATGTTTCAGGAATTGTGCACTTTAGAAATAAAATAACCCTGCACGAGCTGCGTTAAAAGGCTGACCTGATAAGACGCCTCCACGTTCAGTTTATCCGAGAGCCGCACAGTGTTAGAGTTTCCGGGCTTGTAGACGGCGGTGATGGTCCCTTTGGCTCCCATCGGGACGGTTATGATTTTGGAGACGCACACGACCCGGTCGTACATCTTGAAGTCCGCTTTGGGGTCGGGGTTGATGCTGCCTTCGTGGAGGTCGGGCTGGAAGGGAAAGGGACTGTTACTGGCTTTGAGAGGCAGAGAGGCCTCTTAAGGGGGCATTAAATTAACTGTCCCTCTTAGCTTAAACTGTTACTTCGAAAGAAAGAGGGACCGTTAAATAAAATTAAATTGTGCAATGAATTCTATTACGTGAAGCTTAAAATGTTACTTTGAAAGGAAAGGGGTCTCTTACTTGAAGGGGCTGTTAAATTAAATTAAATTGCGTATTAAATTTTGTTGCTTAACCTGTTACTTTGAAAGGTATAGGGTGTTACTTACTTACTTTGACGGGAAGCGGGGCTGTTACCTAAAGCTTGAAAGCTTATGAGCCGCACTCATAATTTGACATCTTTGTCCTAGCAACATGAGCTCTCTCACCTTTTAAAGACAGTTCCATTTGATGGAGAGAGAGACAGTCTTCTGTTTCTTCGCCAGGGAAGCCAACTGTTTGTCCAAAGAGGCGGCCATTACCGCCATCTCCTCAGTTTCCAAAGCTACTGAGCCGCACTCACTAATTCGAGAACTCTGACCTGCCAACATGAGTTCTCTCACCTTGGAAAGAAGGTTCCATTTGACGTGCAGAGCGACAGTCTTCTACTTTTTCTAGAGAGCAGCCAACTATTTGCCTAAGAAAGCGGCCAGTACCATCCCCTCAGTTTCTAAATCTGTACTGACAACTTTGAGAACTTTATCCTGGAAACATAAGCTCTCTCACCTTGTAAAGATCTCCCTGTCTTGTGTTTCTTCTCCAGGGCAGCCAAATTTTCGACCAAAGAGGTATTACCACTATTTCCTCAGTTTCAACAGCTTTTCAGCTGCACTCTCAACTTTGACCTGGTAATATGAGCTCTCTCACCTTGTAAAGATGGTTCCATTTGACGGACAGGTAGACCGTTTTCTGCTTCTTCTCCAAGGGAGCAAACTGTTTGTCCAACAAAGCTGCCCGTAGCACCATCTCCTCAGTGTCCAAAGCTTGTGAGCCGCACTCACAACATTGAGAACTTTGTCCTAGAAACAGGTCTCACCTTGTAAAGATGGTTCCATTTGACGGACAGGGAGACAGTCTTCCGCTTTTTCTCCAGGGCAGCCAACTGTTTGTCCAAAGAAGCGGCCAGTACCACCATTTCTTCAGGTTCAAGGGCCTCAGAGCCGCACTCTCGGCGCACGGCCGTCTGATGGGGCTGAGTCTTGAGCCACGCTGCGATCTCTTGCGGTTTGCCTTTGCTGCGGAGGGTATGAGGCGTACACTACTGTATTACGCAGGAGACAGGATTTAAAGCAAAGCATTTACACTGTGGCAGATAAATGGATGCAAGTCATACAAAATTGCTGTTTTTTTTATCCATTTGTCCTTCAACAATCTAGACCTTACTTGAAACGATGAACCTATGATTAATTTGTAAAGTTCAAGTCAGAGTTTTTGGATAAAATCATCAGATTTGATCTGCTTGTTCGGAGAAAAGAAGGTTTACCCCCGGTTTCTCGTACACTAACAAGCTGTTAATCTACTGTTAACAGCTGTCAGTGGTTTTTTTTTGTATGCACTTTGGTCAATTGACAGCTGTTAACAGTAGATTAACAGCGTGTTAGTGTTCGAGAAACTGGGGGTACCCCCGTAAATTTTTCGTACACTAACAATCTGTAAATCGTTAGTTTGTTGTTTTTTTTTTTAGGATAGACCGGGGTTTACTAGATTAGGAGCAAGACTCACGCCTGGCTGCTATGTTAGGTCGGCAGGTGACGCGTTTTTAGAAATAAGGTTTGGAATCCTAAAACTCACCCGATCTCCCCCGGGAAGAGGTCGCTCTCGAAGAAAATGTCGTTCCCCATAGCTTGAGCTAGCGTATCGAACAACTCGGGGAATCGCTCCACGTAGCTTGCGACCAGCTTCACACAGCGCGCTGAGTAAAGCCAGGTGTTGGTCAGCGGGCAGCGGCGCGTGAAGCCCGCCACCTCTTGGTTCTGGGGGTGAGATTAGATTAGAACTCTTTATTGTACACACCAGGAAAGAAAATGGTGAGGAGACGATTAGAGGGTTCCATGAGGTCCACTGAGGTTTCGAAACGCCTGTCTATATTTTCCTAAGAGAAGGCCATCTGCTTTTTCGGACATATCATGCGTTCTCCCGGACACAGTTCGGAGAGGCTGATGATCGCCGATCGGGTGGATAGCTAACAGGGACCCTCCTCTCTCACGTTAGTTAATCTATCTCTCAATTGGGTATTTGACAAAATATTAAATGAGTTACTTTTAAAACGGAATTTTGTATGAAAATACGTCACATTTCAGATCACTCTTTTTATGTTAAATCTATTTAAAAATTGTAATAACTAGTAATCGGCTAAAAGAGATACATTTTCCGAGATATTTTGTAATTTATTATTAGTATTATTATTAATATATGAAATAATTTATTGTCGATCGTGTCAAATACCGAATTAGCCGTTACGGCATAAACCAAAAATGAAAAATTTATTTCCACATAAATGCATTCTGTTTGTTGAATGTCAATGAACATTATTATCCACTGCCTTCGGATCGAGTTGTAGTGGAGAAAAAGACAGCGATAACATAGTCCACTCTGACTATCTTTTCTCAAATCGTCTTAATTATAGTACAATAAAATGCTAGTCCCAGGTCCTTGACCCTAGGTTCTGGTATCTATGTGCGCATATTGTAAAATAGTGTTTTTTACTTTGGCACTAGTTTCCAAACCGACAGACGAAAGAAAAAGATGACATTTTTACACAACTAAAACTTTCGTGAGCACTGCACATTATTAGACCAATACCGCATTCACTTACTAGATTTCTTGTCGGAAGATAATCAAGTAACTGAATTCGAAATTAAACTGTTACACTATGACCCTGAAAAGAATAATTAAAAACCATTGTTATGGTGGACCGATCGGGCCATTCAGAATTCTACAGATTACGCTAGTGATTTTTTACAGATATAAAAAGCTTTTACAGCTTTTGCCCGCGACTTCGTCCGCATGGAACGAGTAATTTCCGGGATGAAAACTATCCCATGTCCTTCCCCGGGACTCAAAATATCTCCATACCAAACTTCATCCAAATCTGTTGAGTCGTTATTGTGTGATGGAGTAACAAACATCCAAACATTTTCACAAACTTTCACCTACTAATATTATAAATGTTTGTTACTCAATCACGCAATAACGGCTGAACGGATTTACATGAAACTTGGCGTACAGATAGACAAAGACCTGAATTGAGACATAGCATACTTGATATCCCGGTAATGCGTTCCCGCGGGATATTTATTTTAAGTTTAAAATAGCCGGCGATGTGCGAGCGAACGTTGTGTTTTAAAAATAGATGGCGTTGTGCAAGAATCGTAGAAACGGATTCTTAGGCGGTACGAAGTTCGCCAGGACAGCTAGTTTATAGCATTTTCTAACCCTTTAACTGCCAACATTCTGCACGCGGAGCGACTGAACCGGTGAGCCAGTCCTTACCTTCTTATTGAACTTCAGGTTGAGGCCGATGCCGAGCTTGGCCATCTGCTCGGTGGGCAGGTCGCAGCGTTGCCCCGCCACCATGAAGATGCAGCCGGTGATTCGCGACAGCATCTGCGTCGAGATACCTGCCCGGGGAAGATAGCATAACATCACCAGCTGTCTCGGCAAACGTTGTTATGCCATATTGACCTACCAAATTTACACAAACAAATTCATATTCTCAGACCTACCAAATTTACACAAACAAACAGATAACAAACACTGTGACACGAGATTTTTATATATTAGATAAGATAAAAATATCCTTTATTGTACACTAGAGCACATGACATACAAATTTGCAAAAATACAGTACAATTCGGCGGCCTTATCGCTCATAACAATTTCTATAGAACGAACGGTCAGTTTAAGATTGAAATCATAGCATACTTATCGCACTCCACAGCAGATGGCAGCGGCGTTGTGAGCGGTACGGTAAGGCATTCGAAACTTACATCTCGACTGCTTGCGGATGGACTGATAGCGTAGTGCACGATGCGGTAATGGTTGAACCCAATCGGAACGAGACTCTGCTAGTGTGACTCACCGCAGGACGCGGGGTGTGCGGCCGGCCTGCTAGTGTGACTCACCGCAGGACGCGGGGTGTGCGGCCGGTCTGCTAGTGTGACTCACCGCAGGACGCGGGGTGTGCGGCCGGCCTGCTAGTGTGACTCACCGCAGGACGCGGGGTGTGCGGCCGGCCTGCTAGTGTGACTCACCGCAGGACGCGGGGTGTGCGGCCGGTCTGCTAGTGTGACTCACCGCAGGACGCGGGGTGTGCGGCCGGCCTGCTAGTGTGACTCACCGCAGGACGCGGGGTGTGCGGCCGGTCTGCTAGTGTGACTCACCGCAGGACGCGGGGTGTGCGGCCGGCCTGCTAGTGTGACTCACCGCAGGACGCGGGGTGTGCGGCCGGTCTGCTAGTGTGACTCACCGCAGGACGCGGGGTGTGCGGCCGGCCTGCTAGTGTGACTCACCGCAGGACGCGGGGTATGCGGCCGGCCTGCTAGTGTGACTCACCGCAGGACGCGGGGTGTGCGGCCGGCCTGCTAGTGTGACTCACCGCAGGACGCGGGGTGTGCGGCCGGTCTGCTAGTGTGACTCACCGCAGGACGCGGGGTGTGCGGCCGGCCTGCTAGTGTGACTCACCGCAGGACGCGGGGTGTGCGGCCGGTCTGCTAGTGTGACTCACCGCAGGACGCGGGGTGTGCGGCCGGCCTGCTAGTGTGACTCACCGCAGGACGCGGGGTGTGCGGCCGGTCTGCTAGTGTGACTCACCGCAGGACGCGGGGTGTGCGGCCGGTCTGCTAGTGTGACTCACCGCAGGACGCGGGGTGTGCGGCCGGCCTGCTAGTGTGACTCACCGCAGGACGCGGGGTGTGCGGCCGGTCTGCTAGTGTGACTCACCGCAGGACGCGGGGTGTGCGGCCGGCCTGCTAGTGTGACTCACCGCAGGACGCGGGGTGTGCGGCCGGTCTGCTAGTGTGACTCACCGCAGGACGCGGGGTGTGCGGCCGGTCTGCTAGTGTGACTCACCGCAGGACGCGGGGTGTGCGGCCGGTCTGCTAGTGTGACTCACCGCAGGACGCGCGGTGTGCGGCCGGCCTGCTAGTGTGACTCACCGCAGGACGCGGCGGCGTGGTGTGCGGTGCGGTAGGGCGCGGACGCGGGATGTGCGGCCGGCGCCGGCTCCGCACACTCCGACACCTGCACCCTGATGCGGCCGCCGCGGATGGACTCCGAGTCTACCACCTGAGGGGCAAAGTTTTAATCACTATAGGGACGGGAAAATTGTAATTTCGGACGCTTTCACAGACGCTATACGACCTCTGAGACCGTTCGACGCTGATTTTGGTTAATCTACGGTCGGCCGACGCTAAGCGGCGAATTAAAAACAGATTTCAAGGTCCAATGACCTTACTCTTTTCTCACCTTATCGAGACAGACGATATACTTTCCTCGGGTAAGTAACAACACATCAAATACATCCACTACATAGGAAACCACGTTGCAAACCACGGCTTGTAAACCTTTCTAAAGTGGGTCCTGCTTGGCTAGGCTATTTTCTGGTACATTTTCAAAGTAACGAGCTAATCGAGCTCCATAATTATGGCGCCTACTTTTTTCTCAACTTAGCGAGGCAGCCATAGTACTTACTGTCCCTGGGTAAGTAGAAACACGTGTTTCCCAGGCGGGTAGCTGTAACTGTATTCAGAACAGAGTGTAGCAAACGTTCGAAACCAAATGGAGACATACCTTCCAATTTTTTTTTTGGGTGAGTAGAAATACGTGTTCCCTCGGCGGGTAGGCCTCTTTTAGCATGACGAAGCAGGTCGTCACATCCGCTACATAGGACGCCACCTTGCAGACCACGGCTTGTCCACCGTACTAAAGTGGGTCCCGCTCGGCTATGCCACTTCGTGGTACATTTGAGCTTATCTATCATTATGGCGGCTACCTTTTTTTCTCACCTTAGCGAGACAGCCATAGTACTGTCCCTGGGTAAGCAGAAACACTTTTTCCCCCGACGGGTAAGCCTCTTGGAGCGTGGCGAAACGGGTCGTGACGTCAGCTACGTAGGACGCCACGTTGCACACCACCGCCTGCAGCGCGTGACCACACGGTACGCCGCACCACTCCGGCTCCAGAGCCATTTGCGTGTCCTCCTCCACTATGTATTTGTAGCCTGCGGGAGAGTAACATCGGTCTCTTCTTAGTTGGGTTTAAGGCTGATCTTACGTGGAGCATGCTCGCACTTTTTTGAGATTGTATTTAAATGAGTATACTTTTTATGACTGCGCTCTGAGGGTTTGATGGATAACAAAATTACGGACATTTTAAATACATTTTGGTTTTCATATACGTAGTTTTAATAACGAAGTGGTTTCCAGAATTATTAATTTTCGAATCTTATTTTCTCAATCAAAAACTTAGTACAGGATAAATATACCTTGAATATTTATCACTAAAAATATTAACAGCCTTAAGGCTCCTGCAGGAGCAATTCCCATACAAACGTAGTTTGGTTTTAATTTACAAACGACACGCCGGATCTCTTTACCAATATGTTTAGAGGACACAGATCAAGGTTTGCTAGTGCTTACAACTAAGAAAACAGAATAAAAAAGAAATTAAAGCCTCATAAGACTTCAAAGACCAATCCGGACTTGGCTACCAATCCGGACTTGGCCCCCGTGGTGGAGTATGGCCTATGCCTTCCTCAGGGAAGAGACCCGTGCCCCTCGGTGGGGACATAATGGGTTGATGATGAAGACTTCAAAGAATCTATTCACAAGGCTATAATTTCTTTTTGAAAAGTTTATTTACAATTCTAAGCATGATCAAACTACATTTGTATGGGAATTGCTCCTTGAGGGCCGCTTTAATGACGCGGGCGTTTAGTTTGACGTCGTATATTGGAGTCCCTGAATATATAATATAAGCAGCCTATATACGTCCCACTGTAGGGCACAGGTCTCTCTGAGAGAGAGTATGGGCTTCATCACCACGCGTGCCCACCGCGGATTGGCGATTTCAAGCGCTGAGGTATGTGAATAGCTCAGACACCCAGGTTTCCTCACGATGTTTTCCTTCACCGTTAGCGAGTGGTATTGCGACTATAACTTCACAAATGTACATACGTAACTTAGAAAAAAAAGTCAAAGGTACATGTTCGCACTGGGAATCGAACCTGGGTCTCCCGCTTCCGAGTCCAATGTTCTACCCTCTAGGCTACCACCGCCTCCCTTCCCTGAATATGGATTAAACATAGTATATCAGTTTTTTTTTTTTTTTGGGGCACGCGGTGAAAATCCTTATGGACGCCAGGGAAGGGAGGGCCCTGGCAGTGCCGGACTTTTACCGGCTAAAAACACCGCGTGCCCATTTTCTGTCACCTCTAACATGGGTGGGTCAGAGCCTTTATTATATCATAGTTGGGGCACGGAGGTGTCATCACACTAGCGTACTTTAACATACATAGTTAGGGCAGCGGCGGCGCGAGACCGTTCGCTCTAGGACCAAGCCGAAATGTCGGAAAAGTCGATTTACGATGTAAGCTTAAACTATTTAAAACATTAAAATTTAACATGAACATCGATCTGTAAAAGAAGATACGATTATTTCTTTTTCCTCGGTGGCGCTAGTGTTCCTCCCTGCAGCCCCTTGAATAGACGACGAAAAATATCATCATCAGCCATATGACGGCCACTGCAGGACATAGGCCTTCTTCGTGGTTTCTCATAACCATGAGGGGTTTTGCCATAATCGCCACGCTTGGCAGGCGGGTTGGCGATCGCAGTATGCGGTTGGAATCTCAGGAAGACGCTGCGGCCCGTCTCCTGGTAATCGAGTTCCTTGGTCGCCTTCTACGACACCCACGGAAGGAAATGGAGTGACGGTATTCTTTATCCGGTGCCACACGGAACACGAAAAATATAAAATATAGGTATTATTTTCATGATATAAAGGCCGACTCAGTTGAATCAAAATTTACCTTTCAAGTTGATCGCGTGAACGATGATTTTGACATCACCCAACTCGATTCCGAGGCGGTTCATATTGCTGAAATGAAAGAGAAAAATGTATAGAGGAAGTGGCTAAAAATTCTCTAAGGGGGTTTTACTCATTAATACGAAAAAACCTGCATAATGGCACCAACCACTTGGGAGGGTTAAAACTTGAACGATTCTTATGATGATATGATTCTTGAAAAGAACAATGTTTTAAAACACAAAATGAGGTGTTCCAGAAATGTGCATTTTAAAAGTATACTAGCTGACTCGGCAAACTTTGTTTTGCCATATTAATTAGCCCTCGACCTATTCTCAGACCTAACAAATACACACAAAAAAAAAATCAAAAAAATCGGTGAAGCCGTTTCGGACGAGTTCGATAACAAACACTTTGACGCGAGATTTTTATATATTAGACTAATGTTCAAATCCAAAATGAGTAAAGTCACCAATCCACTTACTGCTCAATAATAGTAGACCGCTCGGAAATCCACTGCTTGTGCATATTATCTTTGTTCAGCTCTACAGAATACTGCGGCGCGCCAGCGTTGTTATTCTGTGAATCAATGTGGTGGAGACGCTGCTTCTCGTTCGATACTGAGATTACTCTGTAGGCAAAAAGGGACGTCTATAGATTTTACTGTAGTCTAGCTGAAACGGCAGACATCATCCTTTTCAAATTATTTCGTGGGATCCCGCAAAATTTACGAAATCTACCAACACTCCGAGCAACTTTTTAAATTTTTAGGTTTCCGTACCCGAAGGGTGCCAAACGGGACCCTATTACTAAGACTTCACTGTCCGTCTGTCAATCTGTCTGTCACCAGGCTGTATCTAATGAACCGTGATAGCTAGGCAGTTGACATTTTCACAGATGATGTATTTCTGTTGCCACTATAACAACAAATACTAAAAACAGAATAAAAAAATATTAAGGGGGGGCTCCCATACAAGAAAATTAATTATTTTGCCGTTTCTTGCTCGATATTAATAACGACAACAGGTAGACGCTTGAAATATTCACAGGATATTTAGTTCTATCCTGTGAATATTTTAAGCGACTTCTAAATTCTGACCAGTGGCGCCTGAAACTGAAAATTTAAATAAAATCCATCGAAACTGATTATTTCTTGAGATGTCACATTACCGGGGTTATCAAGACATAATCCCCGATAAAGGAAGTTGAGTAATAGGAGTTTTTAAATAGATACAGGTTATGTAATCGCCAGGACAACGACGCCCAATCTAAGTTAAATCTACTAAAATTTCATAAAATATTTTAAAAAAATCCTTGGAGACAGGAAGTCACGCCACGGAGATACGGAGTCACGCCACGGAGATACGGAGTCACGCCGTGGGCATAGGAAGTCGGTTTAGCCTAACATATGACCAAGTTAGTTACAACAATACTCTGACTGTATTGTTGTAACTAACATGGCCTCGGTGAGATGCGGCCAGCCGACACAGTTGACCTTCTCCAACAGGTTTAGCGCCACATTCTCCAACGCCGGCTAGACCTCCGTATCCACGAAAGGTGGCGTGATCAGGAAAAGGCCTATACCCAGCAGTATACCTGGCTGATGATGATGATGAAACTCGTTCTTTCCTTGACATGTGCTTCGTTACGATAAATTCTTAGTCAACTAACTTGGCTTTGGTGAGATGCGGCCAGCCGACCCAGATGACCTTCCCTAGGAGATTCTGAGCCACATTCTCGAGCGCCGGTTCAACCTCCGTCTCGCGGACGAGCTGGACTATCATGTTCTCGTTGCGAGATGGTTGGTCGAACACTTTCACTTTGTTCTTCTTTATGCACGTCTGAAAATTAACGATGTTATCTATAAACTCACGCTTCCTCTAAAACACGTGCTAAAGTGAAAGACGTAACCACAGATTATTTAAACTGCATCTGAGAAGTGTTTTAAGGAATCGTGTTTTTAAGAGACCTGAAATATCACAAATGTAATTTATCGCATAAACAAATATTTTTAGGATTACAATCTCACTCAACTTTGCAGTTGGATTCTATGTGACAACATTTCGATTGCAAAGATTCTAATGATTTGTTCGAGACTTGTCCGGTTTTTTGTCCCGTAAAACGCTGCATATAACTACGCTACACAGCGTTTTAAACATTAACTTATATGGATCTATTGCTTGGGGAGTCACTCATTCGGATTAAAAATACAACGTAACAAAATCGCCATAAACATCCGAAAATCCGAAACATCCGTCAATACAATAGTAACAACATTATGGGGAAAACTTCAAAATCGCAAAAAGATATCATCTGTTCCATACATTTTAACGCAGATGGTAACTATAGTATGGAACAGCTGACATATTTTTCGCATTGACGAGTGGAACCTCCCACTGTCGGAATTTTACGGTGATTTTGATAACCCCGCAAACAGTGCGCATAATAATAACACGTTTTATTTATAACAACTGTGGCCCAAAAGGCATTCTACTGACCTGATACTTGAGATGCCTCATGGTGGGGAAGCCCGGGAAGACGAGGTCCCGCGAGGCATTCGGGAGCATGCCCCGCTTGAGCTGGGATAATGGTACTTCCAGCTCTTGCCGGAAGATGGCGTTCTCCATGGCGTGACACTCCAGGATAGGGGGGAAGTACTGGGGCGCTTCGGCTGGACCTGTAGGATATTTGTATAGACTAGCTGACCCCGCAAACGTTGACAAACAAACAAAGCCTCAGGATAGGTGCCATGTTTGCGATGTCCTTGCCTGGTTACCATAGTACAGGGTATCCTAGTTTGGGACCAGGACAAGAGATTATGTTATGTGGAAGTTGGTATTATTATAATATTATAACTAGCTGACTCGGCAAACGATGTTTTCCCATATTAATTAGCCCACGTACAATTCTCAGACCTACCAAATATACACAAAAAATTACGAGATTTTCATATATTAGTTAGAAGATAGAGATAGAGACTTATTTATAAGTTGTAGCAGTAATGACGTTACAGAATCCGCGGAGTTTTTGAAAAGTTTGGGACAGGGTTCGATCATATATTATATGCGTGATATATAATATTTATCACGATATATTTTCAACGCCGAAACGAATAGTACATTACTTCAAAGGGAAGAAAGTGACAGTTCCATACCGAGATTATGGCATTTGCGCCACGAGCTTGCGAGGGGCGCAAACCATTTGAGGTGTGGAACTGTACTTTATTCTGAGGTATGTATAGTGCTTTTTATTACACCTACGAGGAAAATTATAGACATAAATGCATAGAAATGTTTATATTTAGTTAAAAAGTATATTCGCCCGTTTCTGGAGTAGGCTAAGATCATAAGGTCATGCAGCCACTTCTTCCGCGGTTCCGCGCGTTTTATATACAAAAATAATTTCGTTTTTAATTTTCTGTATGCACCAAGGAGGTTGGTAACTGGTAAAAAAAAACTGTATGTGGCCAGTAACAATTTACTTGAAATTTAATTAGTAGACAGTTAAAGTCTCTTTGCAGTATGACTGCTGACAAATTAAAAAAAAAAACCGGGTATGTAATGGAATTTCATACATACTTCCCACCCTTGGGTCGGAAGGATTTTCATACAAACTTCCATACCTTGGGATGAAAGGATTTGAAGGGCGGGATAAAGGCGTTTCTTCCCTCTAATTGTATGTATATAATTAGTATGTATTTTCAGAGCAGGTGTGATAAAAAAAATATTTCTGTCCTAACATATAAAGTTTCCACTACACATAATAATATGAATCCTGGAGGAGTAGGCAGAGTCCAGGGTTTGCCTTATAATGTTTATAAGTATTTATAGGTATAAATAAGTGTTTATGTTCTTACCCCCAGTTTCTCGTACACTAACACGCTGTTAATCTACTGTTAACAGCTGTCAATTGACCAAAGTGCAGTAGATTAACAGCTTGTTAGTGTACGAGAAACCGAGGGTTAGTCTAGTAACGTGACACAATTACCTGTAGCAGGTTATTCTGACGAAGGGTGTTCACCTTGACTCTAAGGCGTCCAGTGGCAGACCATCATGTGTGTGGCTTCCTCTCCTCATCAATGACCCGCTGGTAACATTGCGGATATCAGGTTAGTCTGACGCAGGGAGCTCACCTTGACGCTCTGGTGCCCAGTGGTAGGCCATTACGTGTGTGGGTTCCTTTCCTCACCATTGACCTGCTAATAATGTGATGCCATCGCTGATAGCAGGTCCTTCCGACGAAGGAAGTCTCCGGTGTCCTTGACTCACCCTTGACTCTCTGGTGTCCAGTGGCCATTACGTGTGTGGATTCCTTTTCTCACCATTGACCTGGTAGTAATGTGATGCCATCGCTGATAGCAGGTGCTTCCGACGAAGGGAGTCTCCGGCGTCCTTGACTCACCCTTGACTCTATGGTGTCCAGTGGCCATTACGTGTGTGGATTCCTTTCCTCACCATTGACCTGGTAGTAATGTGGCACCATCGCTGATAGCAGGTGCTTCTGACGAAGGGACTGTCCGGTGTCCTTGACTCACCTTGACTCTCCGGTGTCCAGTGGTATACCATCATTGGCCCGGGCGTGTTCCGTTTCCTCTCTTCGTCAGTCAAGCGTTGGTAGCAAGGCGCCATCGCTGACAGCAGGTTGGTCTATCGAAGGAAACAATATTGGTGCTTAATGGTCTTAGGCCGAGTTGCACCACTTCTTAAATGTCACTTAAGTCACCATTAAAATCAACTTTTGTATGAAGAATTTTAGTTAAATGCGGCCTTAGTCTGTGTTTATCTCCATGTTTGTGAGGTCCTTGCCTGGTTACCATAACACATGTATGCTAGTTTAGAACCAGGAGAAGTGATCGTGTAGTGTGGATTTTTATTTTATTTAAATATCAAGAGACACTGGTATCTAACCAACTTATAAGCCCAGTGTCTACTGCAGGTATTTATATATTTAGAAACAGCTTAGTACAAATACCGGCAACAATGCGCATTAGTCAATTTGTGGGACTCTTTGGATAAGAAGATAGATAAAAACATGGGATAGTAAAACTTACCAACAAGGTTGTAAAAAGAAACACAAGATGGGAAGACTAAATGTGCCTGGAAGATTCCACTACCCAGCTCATGGCTATGATGTGCATGATTAAAAGAGATTCGGTAAATGATAAACCGTAAATTATACACTCTCCAATACTGATTTTTATTTCAATGATAAATAGAAAACAGAATAAAAGATAATTTGCAAAGTAAAAGTTGCCAGTGATGATGTCTCGTCAAAATGAAAATCCAAAAAAAATCTAGAAATCGGTGACGTAATTCTAAAGTTTGATGAAAAATTGTAGATAGAACGAAAGAAATGTGGAGTTTTTATGTTAGCTTCTTCTCCGCATAATCTATTAATTGTGAAACTGACAGCTTTGACGTTCATTACGTAAACATTTTGTTTTTATGGTGAATAAAAAATTTTGACTTTGACTTTGATATATAAAAAAAAATCGTGTAAAGCGGTTTACACCGTTACAAAGTCATACGAATAAGCTAAGTCCGTTCCTTTTTACCATAAAAGTAATGTACACAACTTTATTGTTGTTTATCTTGTAAGCATTGCTTTTATGGTGTTTGCGGCTGCCATCAAGTATTTAATACCTCCTTTCTAGTTAACTGATTCTTTTATTTTGTAATCCGTCTTTTGTTTTTTTCCCGTCACAAAAATATTGATGCAAGCAACATGTATTATTATTAAAACTGATTCTATCGAATAGTCGCCGTATAGTATTTTTCGAAGAGGATTTACAGGAGCGATAATTCTCTGCATTTGGCGACCGTGCATTTGGTAAATAAAACATTTTCACTTCCACTGACCTCGTCAATGAACGGTATAAGCACGACCGCCTCCCAGTCGTTCCTCTTCCCGTTGAGATCGGTCTCGAAGTTGACCGGGTAATATGGGACGATTGGAGAGTCTTCGTCCGTCATGAGGTCGTAGATCGATGGTGGATAAAATGCGGTGATACCAACAAGATTGCACAAAGAAAAACAAGATCAGAAGACAAAAATTTTCCAGATGATGCCACTTACCTCGTCAATGAACGGTATAAGAACGACCGCCTCCCAGTCGTTCCTCTTCCCGTTGAGGTCGGTCTCGAAGTTGACGGGGTAGTAATGAACGATGGGAGAGTCTTCATCAGTCATGAGATCGTGGAACGGCGTTGGCAAGAGGTGTTTGCTCGCCGCTGGCAGTACGGCTAGCAACTGTAGGAAGAGTGAGGATTACGTTTCTTAGCTGTAATAATGACTGCCTCGTTGGTCTAGCGGTATCACGTCTGATTACCATGCTTGAGGTCGCGGGTTCGATTCCCACTGGGGGCCGCCGTACATTTGTACTAATGGCCTCAGTCTGGGTGTATTTTCATGTTTGTGATGTCCTTGTCTGGTTACCAAAGCGCAGGGTATCCTAGTATGGGACCAGGAGCCTATTTGTCTATCTGTTGAATCTATCGCGATCGCTTTCAATTTGACGTTTGAAAGGTGCTGACGAAATTCAGACTGCATTTAGTTAAAAAAAAATTATTAAAATTTAAAATTTAAGCTGTTTATTTTATAAAGATGAACAATAACATGCCAGTCTTAACTGCTAATCTTAAACTAGAAAGATTTTATGAGTTAAGGAGTCTAGTATACAATACAATACAGCACGAGCTGTTATTGAAAGTGATAGGGATAGGTTAAATGCAGTCTGAAGTTCGTCAGCACCCTTTCAATTTGACGTTTAAAAGGGATCGCGATAGATTCTGGACAGGTGATTGTGTTGTGAGGAATATTTATAATGCAGCTTATATTCGTCCCACTAAACGGCACAAGCCTTCTCTTAGAGAGAGTGTGGGCTTTAATCGCCAAGCGTGCCTACTGGATTGGCAATCAGGTTTTCTCACAATGTTATCCCTCACAGTTAGCGAGTGGTATTTCTGCTGAAAATTGAAAATTCAAAAATGTACGTAACTAATCCCCAACATTGTACACTAATAATTCTGTTAATGTACTGTGAAAAGCTGACACTTGTTTTTTTTTGTATGCACTTTGGCCAACTGACGGTTGCTAACAGTAGATTAGCAGTTGGTAATGCACGAGGAACCAAGGGGTTGAAAACAAAGTCATTGAAGAAGAAGAAGAAGAAAAAACATTTATTTGACGACACAATACTCAAAACATAAACATAAAATCACACAACAAAATGCAGTTAAAACAGTTAAAAAAAAAAAGAAAATACACAATATCAGCTAAAATGTGAGTAGCATCAAAATTATAACACGAAAACAAGCAAACAATAATAATAAAAAAAGTGCTGGATATTTTAAGTATTCAGTCACCGAAATTGAGTACATACCGTGTTTGAAAACCACTAACTTTTGAACGTGATGCAGTCTTTCTATCGACTGCGCTACTGCTTCTAAGCTAAGCCTTTTCTAAGCTATACAGGGTGTTAATAAAATAGCGATATCTTTTTTTTTCGAAAACGAATTTGAAATACCAACGCGCGTCTATAGCGTGCTAATATTTTTTTTAATTTGCCAGCACAAGTTTAGCAAACATTAAGGAACCTAAGAATTACTGTAAGACATGTTATGTACCCATGTTCTAGCAAATAATTGATTTTTACTTTTACTTTTTTACTGGGAATAAAGTGGTTTGTTTAGTATTTTAACTTCCTAGTATGCTGTGAAAATTTGGTGCTTTTTGGCAACTAATTTCCAAGTTATTAATTAATTCTGTTCATATAAGTCACTCTTTCACACAAGCCGCTCCATAGACTCGATAGAACGTAACTCCAAATATGACGTGTTTGAATTATGTTCTACTTTTTTTTAGACACTCGCTAAATAAAAAAAAATGTCTGCAATAACCAAAGTCAAAACTTGCAATTGCCTCAGCGCTTGATATTGCCAATCCGCGTGGGCATGAGAGAAGGCCTGTTTCCTGCAGTGGGACGTACACAGGCTACACAATAAAAGCTTTAAAGCCCTCTTTCGCTTGGCAAGAAATGGAGAAGAATACGGAGAGCTGCAGACCAACCTCCGCTAGCGAAGAGGCACAAAACGGAAGATTGTAATACAAATCACTGGTAATCGTCAACTCACCTGCTCAAACGGCTTGAACGGCTCCCCCAGCTCAAACTGCAGGTCCAGATGTGCGAAGTCCTTAATATCAGAGATATAAGGCGCATAATGGTGCGGGTAGTACCAACACCAGGACGCGCAGCCGCGGTAGTAGTAGTAGAGGTTCCACTGTATCGCGCGGACGTAGCACTCGGCTTGCGACGCGAGAACTTCGCTGTTGGGGGAAAATGAACGTTATGCGTGGCCGTTTAGAGTTTAATGAGAAAGATTTTTAGTTTTCTAGCTCGCTTAGCTTGATTTTCGCGCCATCGCGCTCCAACTTGCCAAGTTGAAGAGCTTTTAATTTATTACGTAAGACAAGTGGACAGAGGAGGAGTCTTACTCGTGGGTTGAAGACGGCTTCATGTGTCTTACTTGGGGGAGGGGTGTCATAGAGGGAGTCAGAAAGTAGTCAAATTGATTGTCTTACGTGATAAATGGACATTCAAGTTCAACCGTCAAGGTCGAGCTAAAACAAGTTGGCGCTAATAATTTCGCTCTAGTGTTGCCAAGCGAGCACGGTTATACAGTGTACTTAATTGGATAATTGAACTATTACTCAAAAGTAAGTTTAGTAACGATCAAAGGAAATTACGTATAATGTTCACTGAAAAGCATGTCTGGTCAAACATAGCCAGTTTTTTTAAGTTTTGAAATGTGTTTAAATTTTTTTACGGAATATGTACATAATAATATGGTAGAGCATGTATTGATTTGTAAGATAGTTTTGGGGTTGTAAGAGTTAGGGTTAGGCAGTAATTAGTTACCTTATGAAGGTACTGAGCGGGCTGACAGAAAGAATTTAGACCTGTAATCATGGTCATACCGCACATACAAAATTATAATTTATGACATGTCAATTTGGAATTTATATTCGTGAGTGTAAGGCACATTATGGCATGAATATATTTGGAAATGTACTCACTCGGTGACTTTGGAGTAGTCTAGTTTGTTCATGTAGTAATCCTTCTTGTGTAAGACAAACTCCATGTTGAAATTGGCTTCCTCTGAAAAACAAAACAATCTTGATATTTAGGTAATACAGCTTAGAACGAGCATCAAACAAAACAAGCAAAGAGCGACTAGGGTATTATAAAATGGTTAATTAAAATAATTTAACCACTATTTGCCTGTATAATCTAATATATACAAATCTCGTGTCACAATGTTTGTTATCAATGGTAGGTCTGAGAATAGGTCGTAGGCTAATTAATATGACAAAACGACGTTTGCCGAGTCAACTAGTTATAATATAATAATAACAACTTCCACATAACACAATCTCTTGTCCTGGTCCCAAACTAGGATACCCTGTACTACAATAACCAGGCAAGGACATCACAAACGTGACACCCAGACTGAGGCTTTGTGTACAAATGTACGGCGGCCCCCAGTGGGAATCGAACCTACGACCTTCGGCATGGTAATCAAAGTGATACCGTTACACCAACGAGGCAGTCAATCTCACACAATACTGGCGTATATGTTGTGAGTGAGAAGCAAATAGTTTTTTTTATTACAAAGTAAAATGTAACGTAATCGTTTTAACAAAGCGCGAGTACTTGCGCCTGCGCTCAAACGATCCACTCACATTAAGGTGGGATGATTCCCATACAAATGATTATTTTCAAATTTGTTAAAAAAAAATACATAATTATACACTGGATTTATGTCTGTCTGCATTCATTCAGATTTTTATTTGCGCCAATATATATTTCCTTGAATAAAACAGAAGTTTAATAGGTTAAATAAGATCGATAATGTTTGTATGGACTAAATTGACGAACTCATTTAAGCTATTAAACCAGTGTTTCTTTTTAAGAAACTGTATATTGGCGCAAATAAAAATCTAAATTAATGCAAATAGATTTAATTTCACTGTATAATTATGTAAAATTTTCCACAAATTTGAAAAAGTCCGTATGGGAAACGTCCCACCTTAAATGTTCAGCATAATCAACAGCTCACCGCTGTCCACTGCTGGACAGCGGTGGGCCGACCTTCCCTCCGAATGCCACCTCTCACGGTCCCTTGCCATCCACGTCCACGGATCTTCCGCCGACTCAACGATATCGTCCGGCGACACGATGAAATTGTATGCGCACGAGTGCACAGCATTCCTCTTTGAGAGCAGTACCAACGGAAATGGTACTGCTGCATCAAATTTCAAACGGCGCATCGTCTACAAACGGCATATACGGCTTATGTCGGTAAATATTGCCACAAGTCGTCGAGTAAAGTCAAAGTGAAAAAAGAAAAGTATTCACTACAAAAACAAAATGTTTACTTAATGAACGTCAAAGCTGTTAGTTTCACAGTTAATAGATTATGCGGAGAAGAAGCTAACAAAGAAACTCCACATTTATTCTTTTCAGGACGGGTTTGCTTAATTAACAGAGTTTTCAACTACACTACACTCGATACAATAGTCCCCGTTAACATCATAAAAACACCAGACATCTTTGTCCAAATAATACCTAAGGTTATTAAAGGATTATTGTTAATGACTTTTTGCATAGAGTATGCTTAACACATTTTTTAAACCGCGTCGGTGGTAAGTCTCATACATCTTGTGGAATTTTATTGTAGAACCGTATACAGTGCCCCATAAAGGAGTATTATAATATGTTGAAACAAAGATGGCCTACTTATTTCCTAAATAAAAAAAAGCCCTTCAGTATTCTTACCGTCACTGCTGTCGATATCTTCATACTCTCCATCATCGTCCACGTCCTCAAAGAACTGTTAAAAGAGAATCAATTGTTAGCAGTATACCTTCAACGTGTTAATGAATTATCTCGAAACCCGAAAAAAATTCCTTCTGTATCGGCAATTAAAATTACATTTCTTGAGTGTGGACTTAATCAACACGCATGCCCACCGCGGGATGGCGATTTCAAACGCTGAGGGACGTGAACACCTCGGACAATCAATCAATTCCTTACTATGTTTTCCTTTAAGGTTAGTATTTGCTACTACAATTCCACGTTTTTGCCGTTCTCTCACCCAGCGATTTTGGTTACTTATAATAAATAATTTAAAAATAGTGTATTCTTTTCAAACCATATTCAGAAACGCAGAAAAAGTGGTAAGGAACTAAATAAATGTCAAATTCTGTTAAGTATGCTGCATCGATAAAATAATACTAAAGTAGTATGCTGTCACATATCATCAGACTTAGCATGATGCTTACAAAATTAATGTACCTAAAAACCCACACAATAAATAAACTAAAATATATAAGTTAAATAAATAAAATTTAGTATATTTGTTGAACTGTTTCACCGTGTAGGTAGGTAAATTCAAGTGTTTTATTCAAAGCAGCACAGAAACTGCGACTTAATGAACGTTACAAGTTAAACTAGGTGTAGAGTAGGTATAGAGTAGCGTGCATACCATCTCCTGTGTGGCGCTGATAAGGGCTTGCAGCTCGTCGTCAGGTTTATTTGCCTTGATATCCTCCACATTCACGTTGAAAGTGTCATCATTGTTCGGTTTGTACTGAAAGTGGGGGAAAACTTTTAGAAAATGTTAAATATTGTAGATAGACAGAGAACACTTCATGGCACAACCAGAAAAATTAATTGCAAAAAAATATTTCTTACATATATCGCCGCCAACTCAAAGTCAGCTGTCTAATTCAACGCCTAAGTAGTTTATTAGGCGGCGGCATTCAACCTTTTAGTTTCCAGCATTGTCTAAAACTTGGCTGACCGAAACCGTCTGAATATTTTAGTGTGGATTTAGAAAATTCAAGATGGCGCCAACAGAACAGGATGGTTTAATTTACCTACATCTCCTTCGGTATGGTGACCATGATATTGTGGAAACCGAATTGATAAGGGACAAAGTGATTTTTGATGAAAAAAACATAGACAAACATTACAATGTGTAGAAACGAAACGTATTATGGCGCGAAAACGCCAATTTTTGCTTCTTGCGTACTTTTTAAGTAATTTTATTGTAATGGGTCGTTGAGCCACATTGCATCCGGCTTAAGAAAATAGAGATTTTTTAACATTAACCTAGACTCAATACAAGGTATATTCACATTGCGGCGTGCCAGAGAAGCGCGGGCGCAACGATACAAACTGAAATAGTCACATTGGCTCTAGGTAATTCCAGACTGGAATCTTCCAAGATTTAGCTAGACCTAATTAAAATTCTATCCACATCATGCCGGCTAATTTCAATCTAAAATAATTCCGAAACATGTAGGGCTAGAAACTACCTAGATCACTGCTTTTTTGTTTGAAGGTGTTTGAGGATTATTTAATTTTTTATTGTAGCACATCTCTCACATTGCAACGTGAAAATACCTGTGTTTGCTCGCTCGCCAGTTTTTTGCGGCGTTTATTCGACATATCGCCAATCAGCTCCTTATTCAGCCCTAATTAACGAAAAGATCTTATATTTATTTATTCAGCTATTTTCAATTTTCAACTCTTCTCATTCATTCTCGGCTTGAGTCCTGCCGTTCGTTTTATTTTCAAACTCATTCTAGTCTGAATGACTCTCAAACACATTCACGTCTTTTCATTAGTTCTCCAATCAAGTCTTTTCGTTCGTTCTAGACTCACCTCTTTCCGCTCATTGGCGTTGGGCCGCCGGCCTGTCTTCCCCTCGAAGTACTTGAGGTCCGCGTACGTATCCTGGAACTTCTCCTTGTCGATCTTGGCAAGCTCCTGCATGAACACCTCGAAACGGGTCAGGTTTAGGTCGCCGGCCTCGTTTATGTAGCCTGTTGAAAGAGGTTTTTGAGAAACACATCCTAATTAAAAAATAAAGCGGCAACACCTCGAATTGCGCCAGGTTAAGCGCATCGGCCTCCTTTATGTAGCCTGTCGAAAGAGGTTTTTGAGAAACACATTCGAATAAAAAAAATAAAGAGATAACACTTCGAATTGAGCCAGGTCTAGGTCGCCGGCCTCGTTTATGTAGCCTGTTGAAAGAGGGTTATGGAGAAATATATCCGAACCTAAAAAAGGAAGAGGTAAAATTGCTATAAAGAAGCAAAACGGGCGACTTTGAGCCGATTTTTACTTTTTTTATGTATCAAAGTGTAAATTCCCTAAAATACGTTTAAAAAATTAAATTTATTGCATTATGCGCAGCGCATGCTGAGCCTACATCCCTTTGTTTGTCAAAAAACTTTCTATATCAAGAATGTATGGTTTTTTTTACTGTATTTGCGATCATTGTAGGCATCAATGAACGATTATCTTAAAATAACAGGCTGACCTGCTGTATCTCGTACACTAACAAGCTGTTAATCTACTGTTAACAGCTGTCAGTGGTTCTGTCAGTGGTTTATTTTTGTATGCACTTTGGTTAATTGACAGCTGTTAACAGTAGATTAACAGAGTGTTAATGTACGAGAAACTGGGAGTGAGTGAATTATGCAGCAGGCTGGTATCGATAGATTGCAACCATATTAATCTTATTTATTTGTTTATGTACCGGTAGCATAACATCACATACGTAACATGTAACGACAAGAATCTCAAAAACCCACCGAATATAAAATTATTTCTTAGTGATCAGCGCTGCTATAGATGCATGCCGCATACTGCGATCGCCAACCCGCCTGCCAAGCGTGGCGATTATGGCAAAACCCCTCATGGTTATGAAAACCACGAAGGAGACCTGTGTCCTGTAGTGGGCGTCGAATAGCTGATGATTGGCAGTGATCCATTACTGTCCGAATTCCGATAGTTTCTTGAGAGCTAAACTTATCAGGTGAAGTCTGGTCATTAAAGAATATCATAACGACGAACAACAGCAAACGCAACTTACCATCTAACGTCGGCAGCACCGTCATATAAGTCTTATACAACAATGGTAGCGCGTCATTGCTAATATGCATGTTAGGCAGATTGGGTATAAAATCGTTGCCCACTAGGAAGCCCATTAAGACCCAATCGTCGACGATTTTCTCTATGTCGTACTCAAAAGGCAATTTGTCCCTTATGGATATGAATTCCTGTTCTAGGTATTCCCTTAGCAGGGAGAGGTGTAGGAGGTAGAAATTGGTTTCTTCTGGGCTTGTCGCCCGTTGCGTCGTCTTGCCGAACTTTACCTGGAAAAATCGGATGAATTAATATAAACAAACCTATGCCTGTGCCTCAGAGGGTAGGCAGACACCAAAGGTTGCCACTTTATATGATTTTTTTTTGTGCGAGTAGAAGGTACTAGCGTGCCCTATCGTAATTAGTTTTTTGTTAGTTGAAATGTATGCGGTTCTGCAATTTATTAAGTTTTAACAAATATTGCGACAAATAGCTTGAGGTAAAAAAACCAACTGTTCTTTTGTCCATGTGTTCTGTTCTTTCATCGTCATTATCATTATCATCATCATCAGCCATTTGACGCCCACTGCAGGACATAGGCCTCCCTCATAGTTTTCCAAGCTTCCCGGTGTTGTGCCGACCGCATCCAGCGACTCCCCGCCACCTTAACCAGGTCGTCAGACCATCCGGTGGGGGCCCTCCCACGCTGCGTCGTCCGGCCCGCGGATCTTTCACAACTTCTTATTTTACTTCTTTAGTTCCGTCAACTCTCACTACACAATCAGCGCCAAAATAGCGACCACCGATGCAAGATGGCGGAAAACTAATTAAAATCCTTAAGCCTCTATATGTTAGGAACTACAAGGGTGTTTATGGGATTGAAGTTACTTGCGGCTGTAGATTTACCCTACTGACTCCTCTGTCTTTCTGTGCCGTCTCCTATTGGAGTTTGGCAACAAGTTCGGCTATCTTGCTTTTTGAGACTGCCAATACAAACAAGGAACTAGTACTCTGTTCAAACCACTGTCCTAATTTATGTAGCCAAGGTATCTTTGGTCCCCAGATCTCCTTCTTCCTGGCATACTGCCTTGTATGATAGGTTAAAGGAGACTATACTTGGTGTTACGCAAATGATGCCAAACTAGTAGCGTTACTGGTGTTAGGCCTAGGGCATGTAAAGAAGCGACAGTCGTTACCTCCTCTCTGAGCAAGGCGAAGTGCGGCTCGTGAGTGCACATTCCCAGCATTATAAGATCCGCGTCCAAGCCGTACAGACAGTGTCGCGTGTTCGGGTCATAGTCCGGCTGCGATCGAGCGTAGCGTATGTAGTCCATTATCTTGTGCTCGCCTTCGCCCGGTGTCTGAGGGTGATAAAAGACATTTATATGTTAAACATTACTTTTGAAAAAGATGGTACATAGTAGAATATTTGTCCTGCATGCTTTGCCATTATAGAGCGATACTCTGATTAGTCATCACCATCATCGGCATTGTACCTATTAATTCCTGGGAGATAGACCCGAGATTTTGCGTCATAGTTGGGTCATTATGAAGACAACAAATTGGCAAGAAAGGGGCGTGCCGTTACAGTAATTTATATCCCCGCTCGGGTGCGTTCAGGATCAAGTAACCTATGTGGCACTTGTCAAAAACTAAACAAAATACAAAATTGATAAAAAAAAAAACAGGTGTATGAACACCACAGAGCTTTTCAGGTTTAATAATACACATGCAGATTTAAGCTGATGTGTGTATATATCACTTAGTTCTACAGCAAATTCACAAATGTACGTAAGTTAAAAAATAATGTCACTGGTACAAGCCGGAGATGAACCCTCGCATGTGAGGCCAATTTTTTACCGATGCGCTATCACCCTCTGTACTTTCATTTTATATCATCTCTAGGGCAAGGCAGGACCAACGCCATAGCTTTATAAAATAAAATTGAAGTCTTATTTATGAAAATATGATTCCTTAAAACATTTCTCGAATGCACTCTAAATAGTCTGATTACTCAAACTGCCTCTGAGGAGTGTTTTTAAAAATTAGTACAAATGTTTATACCGAAAGGAGAACTAAGTAGTCTTATTTTGCCCACAAATAACTAGATTCTTTTTAGTATAGAACTTACCTCATGCCCAGACAGTATGACTTTGACTTTTGACCAGAGTGGATCCGTGGTTATCTTGTTCTTCACAAAGTACTTGAGCTGCTCATGCAGGCGTGCCATGAACACCGTCCCAGGTGTGATGCAATTGCTATCGAACCGTTTCTCCGTTGGGAGGACCTCGCCTGAGGACCAAAGGAAGTGTCAAATTGCTAATGAAGTTCTCGTTTTTTCAAAAAATATCGACTCTTCCTCAAACCCGCTCTCAAAACCGCACTGCGTTTGCGCTGGGTGATGCCTCTATAAGATCCTGCCAGCTGCACTATGGAGCTTCAGGAAAAACATAGATGTGATGCTGCTTGTGCACGTTCACATTAGCACGAGATTTCTACATTTTTAGAAAGGATTCCCCACCTTTTCAGGTTATATATGAAATCGACCATTTTGAGATATTATATTACTAACAGAAGAATCGGACGAGGCGCAAGTCAAGATTGGACTTGATCCTTAAAATGACAAATATTGCATTGGGGGTAGGTTCTTTTGTTTATTATAGTAATTAATTTGAATGCTAATATGGAATATGTTTTAAATATGTTTGCAAAGAACAAATAAGGGGTTATTTTATTTAATTTTACTACCGTACTACCTTTAGCCTTAGCTTCTTCTTCTAATTTCTCAGCTTCCCTGGCTGATCTGAATCTGTAAGGAACACACATAGTCCAGTCATTATGTTGGTAAAATCGGGGTTTATTAATTTCTTTTATGTAATTATTTATTTATTTACTTTAAGATGTTTTTATGCAATCAGAGCTGTCTGTGTAAAATAAATAAAATTCAGTTTATGGCTCCATGTCGATTATAATTCTTATAGAATAAAGTAATTAGTAGATCCATGACATGAGCCATGCAAGGGCACTGCAATTTTATAACAGGAACATTCATAAAAATGTTTATTTGGAAAACTAAACCAGTCTCTATTATAATCTTCTTCCATAAACATGTTACTTGCCTACAAGATATTTACGAATTTATTAAGGATCTTTTCTTCTAAAATATTAGGTATCTTAAGCTTGGTAATGGGTAAGGAAAAAATCATTAGGAAACCTGAGTGTCTGAAGTGTCTAACAATCCTTCTGCACTTGCTATATACAATGGCCTAACTATACAATGGCAAATCTACTACCAAACTTTGGCCTTTGCATGTATGTAATGAGATGATTTATACAGCGTTGAGTGGCTGATTCATTCACACTAGATGGGTGACGGGACCACGCGTACGCTGCAGTGCCTAGGAAAAGTTTTTTAGATGGAGTAGGCTTCCCCGGCACCTATACCATCCTGACAGCTAAGTAGGCCTAGCAGTTGTGGATTATTCCCACAGGAAAGACAAGTCAATACGTGGGGAGCCAACCACAATATTTGTAGGTATTGCTACTTCAAATTTGCAGATGTACGTAACTTTGAAAATAAACAAAGTACATGCCTACACTGGGAATCGAACCTGGGTCTCCCGCTTCTGAGTCCATTGTTTTACCCACTGGGCTACCACCGCTCAATACCACTATTCTACTACCACCACTAACTACTATACAAATTGCCAATCTACAGAGAGCATGCATGTTAATTATTTCATACTTATTCTTTGAGAGAAATGTTTTGCCCTACTACAGCATGTCATTGTTGAATAATAATTGCATGAAAAAACAATAAAAAAAATATGGTGTAAGTTGACAATAATGCAAAACATAGAAAATTTCATCACTTTCAATAATCAAATCACTTACAAAATTCTAATTTCATTCAAAATTATTGCCTCAGGTTCCAAAAAGCTGTATGAAAACAAAAAAAAATACTGGGACATTAAACTTTTGCTTATTGGAAGTAGTTTCTTTTATCAATGCTGAAAAAATGGTTGTAGGCTGTTGATTGATATATGTTTTTTATTGAGCATTGTTAAATAATTTTCTTCTGGGAAATTTTGGGAATTGCAACAAACTATTTACCTCCTGCCTCGCTGTTGGTTCATCTTTGCCCTTGGTGCAACACCATCAATAGCCATGAAGAATAACTTCTTAGGCTTAATGATCTGGAATAGCACACTCAAATAGTGGAATATATCCTGGAAGATCTTTTCCTCTGTGATACGGAAGTGAGCGTCCGAGTCGTCAGGATGCGAGCAGTTGTGGATTATTCCATTCATGTCAAGGTACATGTTGTCGAAGTCTGGGATCTGAAAGAGGTAGTTGGATTTTCACACAGGAATAGGGGACATGTGCACACAATTGCTTTTCATGCAATGGTGTGCACATGTTAATTTGAAAGCACTACAAATCAGTGTTCTATTTTTCTACTTATGTATGTAAAAAATTTATGGATTTAAGATGGAATTGATAAACCAGTGTGAGACGTAAGAAGTGACTACTATGCAAATTGTTGTCTATCTAATTTATTTACTTAGGGCTGACAATATTGTGTTGCTGCAAGATAATAAGGGTGATAGGCGATTGTCTGTTGCAAGTTTAGGTAACATTACCTAATCTGGAAGCAAGGACTGATGAATAAAGTTAGGATAGCAGGTAAGGTTTGGCGACAAGAACATCGGAGGTAGATTTTCTAATATTAAACAAATTACCTGATACTGCTTCACCAATTCATTCAGGCAAGGGTACCGTTCGCTCGTGTAGCGGAAAAACTTTGGAACACCCATCCTGGCTCACGTATAGTTCACAGGATTAAACAAAATATCCGTCCGTTGACTTGTTTTGTTGATCTGACCGACGACCCCAAAAATGGTAACCTATTTCAGGTAATCAAACACTACAAAAATATCTACAAATGAATAAATAAAGCCTCAGTTTGGTTCTTACCACGATTTTTTGAAGATTTTAATTTATTTAGGCTGTGTTAATTAACCAAATAGAGCAAAAATTACGGAAAGTTTTAACGGCGGGCGACATAGCTGAGAGTCAGTGTCAGGCCCTCGTCACTCCATACAAAAAATATTATGAACGTACTTTGTGCCAACATTGAAACAAAAAATATAATCCTGCTAAAACAAAAGGCATTAACTCCGCAGTGAATCACGTAGATGTATCATGATTTAAAATTAAGTCGGGTTATATGTATTACGGTATTACGTATTTTGCAAATGGCCGGTAATTTTGTTCGTTTGTCGTTTTTGTGTGGCATTATTTTATTTATTTTAACTTTAGCAATAGGTGTAGTGCGTGAAAAGTGAATAAACAAGAAATATGGGAGGAAAAGCATTGAGGAAATGTGAAATTTGTGGCATTAGAAGAGTCAGAAATTAATGTACGTCTGACATATTCTTAACCAGATATCCACTGGAGCCAAACAGGTAAAATTAGCAAGTTTATCATAATAAATGTACGCAAATTTTGATATTTATTTAATGCGCTTGGATAAAACAACTGAATTATTTAGAACAATTTACGATTTTGACAAATTTAAATTAACGCCGGTTGTAGTGCGGTACCCATGTGGTACTTTTTTTTATCGATATTTTGGACGATTGATTTCTGCCAGATATTTCTACATGCTGTCTAAAATTGATCACAACTACTTAATTTTAAACGTTGAACACCACACAGCAAGAATAGAAATGATTTATGTTGTTTTATTTTGCTCAATTTTGCGGTATAGATAATATATTTTTTGACTTATTGTTTTGTTTGTTGCAGACTCCAAAGATCTGAAATTCGACCAAAATGCAAAGTTTTGATAGCGACGTGACGCATTGGTGACATTGTTTTCTACACCTGATGCTAAATAAATGATTTGATTTAAAAAAATGCCTTTTTCATTATGAAAGTAAGCGATAATCCATTCACACCATGTCATACTCGAAATAATTGAGTTGACCTACTGTGTTGGGATTTATCGCCTACTTTAATTTTCAAAGCATGAAAATGAGGTAAGGGGAGAGACGTCTCGAATTTTTTTTATCGATATCGATAAGCAGTCCATCACTAATGTTTTGCAATTTCATTCTCATGTTGGTATTATACTATTTTTTGTTAGGTTGGTACAAACAACGTTCATAATTTTGAAAACGTGTTGTTAGCATAGCAAGTGCCGACTCTTATAAAACGTAGTGATTACATACTCTTTGGTCAGTGTTGCCAGATGGTGGCCCGGCCAATGGCGCCAACATTTCGAAAAACAGTCTCTCAAAAATTGCCTAACTTGTAGCCCGAGATGGACACAATAAAATTACTTTTCAGTGTTTTGCAGTCAACAACGAACCCTTATAGTTTCGACATCTATCCCTCTGTCTGTCTGTATATCTGCCTGTCCGTCTGTTCGCGGCTTAGCACAGAGACAACAAATACTAGGAAGCTGAAATTTGGCATAGGTATACATTTAATCACGCCGACAAAACAGAAGTATACAAAAAAGTTTTAGGGTACCTCCCCTCCCCGAAAATTAAGATACAAATTTTAGTTTCTGCCCTACACCATAACGTAGGGTATGGTTGGATTGGACGTTAAAACATTGTGAGCGTAGTACAAATTCTATGAAAAATTACTTTAATGAAATTGTTTAGATCTTTATAGCAGGTGGCCAGGCACGCGTTTGGCCAGTTTTTTAACAGTAAGGTTTTGCAGCAGTTTTGTATGCAGCTGATTTCTAAAATTCTCTCAATTAGTGTTAAAAATGTGAAAATGTCTGTTTTTAAAAAAAATAACAGGCCCATCGCCGCTCTCAATATTTATCGAACCCTCACAACGCTACGACAAATCCAAAAATGCCAATAAATCGATGAATAAAGACACAATTGCGCAAAAATACGTACATGTACATAATTTGTTCAGACTTCCCAAGTAGCCCAAAAGTCACCGTAAATAATTGAGCTAGCCCAATTGTAGCCCAATTGGCGACCGCACGCCGCACGGTAGGCTGAGAATCACGTTTCAAAGACATAGGAACTTGAGTTTTCAAGTGTCACTTTTTTCTCTCGAAATAGGTTTTATTACTTATTACTACACTAAACAATGTGATGAGAGACAATTTAGAGAGCAAACGGATGTGTAAGAATTTAATGTAAGTATTGTTATTGAACAACGTCACAACGCAAAACCTGGAACACACTTCTTCCTTCTAATAAGTAAGAGTTTAAAATCCTCAATTTTAATATTCGTACTCGACTCAGTCAAAATAAATCAGCCTCCCGTCGGGTCGTCTCTCTCTCTCTCTCTATCTCTCTCTCTCTCTCTCTCTCTCTGAAAGAATGAACGATGGCGCGCGTTACGCGTTTGTGCAGTGACCGAGTGGCCAAGTGACTATGTCAGTCTTGATTTTAAATCGATTGATTGTACGCAGCACTAGCTCCGTTCCAAGATCATTCAGTGATTCCCTTTTTTGGCCATTCGAAATGAGCACTGTCCACAGACTACAATTGATAACACTCAGTGGTGGGGTGTAATTTTGGCAAGGATACTCTATTGAATTTTGGCAATTATCATCATGACAGCCTTGTGTTCTTGTAATGAAACATAAGTGCACCCCATCCCCAGCCTTCCTCGCGAAAATTCGGATTAGGGACAACTCGCTGTGTGAGTGCGCTTTGGACGACGGGATTCCGGATCATATCTTTTTTAACTGCTCAAAATTATCTTCTACCCCATCTTCCTTCTAATCTCCCTCTTCCCACAAATTTTCGTTCTCTGTTACAATTGGTATTCTCTCCATTTATTAAAGATCTATGTAATTTTATAAAAAGTAACAAAATTCGATTGTGATTGTCTGTCTATTATTAATATATCTGGTTTTTATGTATTTTATCTATTTTGTTAGTATATACTACATCACCACAACTAACCTACGGGGTTTTGTTAAATATTAAAAAAAACAAAAAAAAAAAATTGCTATCTCCAAAACTCGACATTGGCAGAATCCTTAGGGTAGCCATAATTAAGAATTGAATTGAAACATATTTAAGTGGTTTTGCAAAAATTTCGTTTGCATTTGCTGTTGACGGGTAACTTCTCGCTTATTAGGATCGGTTTGTTAGAATCCTAAACGTGCCACAATCTCAAACTCAAGTTAATGCTTTTGTTCAACTAAATTGGTTGAAATTTTTGGTAAGAATCATTTAATAATAAATTCCTTAACCCACGCAAAAACTTTACGTCTTCCAAAAACATCAGTTTATGAAAAAAAAAATGTTAAGTAAAACTGTTTAGATACAAGATACCTACAAGATAGCTGTAACTTTTGAAAATTACCATATTTTTGCCTAGAGTACCATAATTTTGTGTATCCGGTGCCATAATTCCAGAGTTGGCATATAACATCATACATTATCTGTGATAACATCCCGGATGGAACTGTCAAAACGAGGACAAAAAAAAAACGGTTAGTATCCCTATATAGTCTGTGGTGTGGTCTGTGTGCATAGAAAATATTATATTCGGTCTGTGTGGCAAAAACACGAATGAAAAGAGGAATACAAAACAAAATAAATTGAAAATAATAAATAGATTTGAAGTGTTAGTGATTCCAAATAAGATAAAAATAATTGCCAGAATAGCAGTCTCTCATATTCCAAGGTATCTCGCTACGAATTCCAGCGTAAACCCGTAAATATGGAAGGCGAGGAAATGGGCAACGAAATCATGAGATTAGACAACGGGTACCTTGTGGAAGACGAAACTTACGTGATAAATTCAGACGACGTACTTGGTAAGGCATTATGGCATTTGGTTTAAAATCGAACCCTAAAACACAACCTTAATAACCTTAAAAAAATGCTACCGTTTTGTTTCTTGATGGTTTCAGACCAAGAAGAAAATAATTCTGACTCTAATGGTGGTAAGAACGCACCGTTGAGAGAGCAGGACCGGTTTCTACCTATCGCTAACATTGCCAAGATTATGAAGAGAGCTATACCTGACAATGGCAAGGTAATTCCGAGAAATGGTCAGCTGCAGTTTATTCCAGCAATCAATATAAACTGTTGATATAGCCTAATTTTCCTTCTATGGGTTTTGAATTTGCATTTTTCTGTTGCCTAATATATTATGTTCAGACAATAATACCTGTTATGTTCACTTTTTATATCGGTGTCCTTGTAACTGTAAGTGAGTACCTCTATGTTAGATGATTTGTACATCGTCTAGTGGCAACTCTTACCTACACTAACTATATAGGTGAAAAGACCACTCGGAAGCTGTAGTGCCTGGGCCATATTTTCATATTGTACTTAATAGATTTGTCCAGCACCTATACCACCCTCTCAACTTATTGGGAATCACCCATACGAATGGCTCTAATTACGATTGAATAAATTCTAGCCTTACAATCATAATTAGACCTGTTAAATCTACTATATTCTTGAGTGTTCATTCATTATGGATTTCTTTAGTTAAATATTATTATTTTTAAAATAATTCAACGTTTTTTCCTCCACCAAACAGATAGCCAAAGATGCTCGCGAATGCGTTCAAGAATGTATATCAGAGTTCATCTCGTTTGTGACGAGCGAAGCCAGTGACCGATGCCAAATGGAAAAGAGAAAGACCATTAACGGTGAAGATGTACTCTTCGCACTCAACACTCTGGGCTTTGATAACTATGTCGAGCCTCTAAAAGTATACCTAAAGAAATACAGAGACATGGTCCTGAATCCAGTTAGTGGCAATAAGGTGTATAGCCTTACAAATGAAAATGCTGTAAGTAATATAATGTCATATAATGTAACTATGGAATATTTATTTTCCGAAATATTTTTTTTTTATTATTATTAATATTTTTGTAGTAATGTTGCATTGGTTTGGATGTATGTAGAGGATTGATTGATTGACTGATTAGGTATTAACTTAATTATGAAGTGAAATGTCTTAATTTGAGTAATTGCCTTAAGTAATTGTTAACATGAATTTTAAAGTAGTTTGGTGAAATTTAAATATAATCTGATGTCTATAAGAAAAAGTAACTATACATTGACTTATTTAGTAACAAAAGAGGTCTGTCTGAATTGTGGCAAGTGGCAAACCCTGGTCTCTGCCATGTTACAAGCCAGGATTTATGTATGTATGTATTACTTTTGCAAACAACCATAAAAACAAGTTTTTAAAAGTGATTTAAAACCTAATCAGAATTCTTCATTACAGGTCACAATCAACAAATTGAATAGCAAACCAATCATAGTCTATGAAGGTGAGGAATTACTTTGAGTTGGTAAAAAATGGGGTATATTTAAATGTACTTCAAAATAGAGCTTAGTGACTATAAGTTATAAATGGTTTGCGCTATAAATATATGGATTGTAACTGTAAGCAAGTTGTCTTTTGAAAGATGACACATCCCAACGCAGTGGTGGTCAATCAACAAATTGAATAGCAAACCAATCATAGTCTATGAAGGTGAGGAATTAGTTTGAGTTGGTAAAAAATGGGGTATATTTAAATGTACTTCAAAATAGAGCTTAGTGACTATAAGTTATAAATGGTTTGCGCTATAAATACTCGTATATGGATTGTAACTGTAAGCAAGTTGTCTTTTGAAGGATGAAACACCCCAACGCAGTGGTGGTGGCGGTCCATACATAAAGCATTTACACCAGTAGTATTTTGTGTAGACCGCCACCTCGTTGATGTGTTTTATCCTTTAATTGTTACTTTTACTTTAAAAAAATACTATAGAATTAATAGTATTAATAATAATGACTTACACACAACACAACCACTTGTCCTGCTCCCAACTAGGATATCATGTGCTATGGTAACCAAGCAAGGACAGCACAAACATGGAAATACATACAGACTGAGATCCCCCAGTGGGAAACGAACCCACGGCCTCCGGCGTGCTAATCGGACGTGATACCGTCAGAGCAATGAGGCAGTCAACGAGGTTGTATGGTACTGCAGCCAGATTCTCCAGGTGTTGACACAATTGAGCTATCAGAACCCTGAAAATAAGCTACACATTTTAAGGCAATTTCAAAGCACAATTTGTCATTGAAGCTTTATTTTATGTAAGCATTGCATGCTGAATTTATTTGTCTCTTTCTCAGATGTGGCTCAAGATAACGAGGAGACAGAAACTGAGATCGCGTCAGATGGCGCTGTGATATACACTTATCCCAAAGGTATCAACGATTTTATTGGATGAAAAACTCTTAATTACTTCGCAGAAGTGCCAGTTCTGCCCACAGACAGTCGTGTCGACTTGTGACATAGTGTAGATTAGTTTAAAACATTCCTTGTTCAATGTAATAAGGGCTCGTATAACATGCAAGCGACGTTATTTTTCGCTGTTGTGATTTGCGGCGACCAAATTATAAATAATAATAAATAATTCATACATAGTCAGAGTAGTCACTAGACATTGTGTGCAGTTCGCGAGAAGAGAGTGCTTCATTCGAACCATTTATCAAATGAAGCACTTCTTCGTAAAACAACTCATTTATCCACTAAATATCTTATTACTTTCGAGCTCCGTCTCTACTCACCATGATTAAGCTCTGTGAATGAGAGCATAAACCTGGTCGAAAAAAAAACCAAGTAAGTTTATCCGGTATTAAGTTAATAATATATCTTATTGTATCTCCTTCAGGTCAGTAAGTTCATACTTCATTCATTGTTATTCGCGAACTAACGCGAGTTGAATGAGAGCTGGATCGAAACTTGAATGGATGAGTTGTCAAATGAATGACATAGCCTCAGTTTCTGAGTGTTCAAATGTAACAAGAGATTAATCTAAGATTATTTCGAAATACCGGCACGTGATTGGCTGAAATTAGCTTGACGTGAGATTAACATTTGATCGCTCTTCTAGAAACCGAGCGTAAGAATACTACCTCTATGGACTAAGAACATTCATTTAACAACTCACCATTCATTGCCATTCGCGAGTCGAGAGATCCGAGAGCTGAAACGAAACGTGAGCCGATGAGCTGCTGAACGATAGTGAACTATGAACTGATAAAAAGAACTAATTAATTCTTTGAAATGAACTCGATCACTCTTTTCTTTTCAATGAAGCTTTTGGCGCACATCTAGTAGTTGTTACTACTACATTTCTAAGCGCCCGTCGGTACGCTCTGCAGTCGACAGTACGTCCACCTACGCGAACACTCTACTAGTTAGTTACCTTACGGGCGAATTTGCAACAAAAATGTGTAAAGATCGAGCTGATGTCGACTGTATGAGCCATGTGTGATAAAATTGCTTTTATAATTAAACAGGGAATGTGATGAAGTAGTTTAACTAATATTATATCGAAGCTACTAAATGAGGAAAATTAATATTTTAGTCCTGTAAATATAGGAAAAATTTACAAAGCAGTTGCTGGACATTCAGTTTTGATTAGATTTTAGCTGTAATGAGTAAAGCGTAAATAATATACGTGATTAAAAAAAATCTGTACAATTTATTTATTTGTAATTTAACATAATATTATTCGGACGGAAAAGACACATCGTACATACCTGTTACAATCAAATATGCACCTAATAATAACATTGATTTATTTTATTCTCTAAACTTATCCTTGATATAATTCTGCAGCGGCATCAAACACAGAAACTAGTTCATCACGATGCTACCAAACGCGAACGCAAAGGCGATCCCCAAATTGAAATCCAAATTAAAATCCCCAGACTGATAAATATCCCCGTCGAAATTCCTCGAAGAAAACAGCTCGGTCAAGAAGTTTATTTATTCTCTAAACTTATCCTTGATATAACTCGGCAGCGGCATCAAATACAGAAACTTGTTCATCACGATGCTACCAAACGCGAACGCAAAGGCGATCCCCAAATTGAAATCCAAATTAAAATCCCCAGACTGATAAATATCCCCGTTGAAATTCCTCGAAGAAAACCGCTCGGTCAAGAAGGCTTTGCCGCTGGCATATCGGCAGTTCGCGTTCGAGTTAGAATTTAGAGAGGACGAAGTTTGTATGAGTCCGCTGGTTATCGATGAGCAGTTTTCGGTGTCGCTGAACGGTAGGACGTTGAAGTTGGGCTGTTTGAAGACGCTTCGATGGAGAAATATGGAGACATAGCGTGTGTGGGTGATGTACGTTAGGTAATAGAGCCAATCCTCGTAGCCTTTGTAGGACCTGGGAACAAAAATATGCTTTCTGTTGGCCTTATGCCTTTGGGAATAAAAAACTTGTTATCTCACTTGATTGGAAATGAGAATCTCTAACAAGGCAGGCGTAGATACGGCTCTTGTCTGCGGTCTCCCATACAAAAATCTGATGTGCCTGGGACAAGCGCAGACAAAAACGTCTGCCATCTTAGGCCGGCAGCAAACTGTTCTTGGTCGTAAGAGAAGATTTTATTGCGATCAAGGGGTGAGTCTTCTAAGACTTCCTCGGGTTTAGCAATTTTTTGATCAACAAAGAGTTCTGTTTTATTTGTTTGACGACCTCATGGCGCAGCGGTAGTGCATCTGTATACCATGCGAGAGGTCCCGGGTTCGAATCCCGGCTGGGGACAAAAAAAAACCCAGGTCTTGGATGTTTACATGTTTGTGATGTCGTTGTTTCTGGTTCCCACGACACAGGGTATCCTAGTGTGGGGCCAGAAGCAATGTATGTGCCTGTATGTAAAATATGTTTATGTTAAGTATCTGCGATCAATCCTGAGACTAAAAGCTGATGTTTTGTGTGATTGTAAACACCAAAGAGTGTACAAACTGCTACGTCCTTTGTATCCTTCGCCGGAGTAGGTATCGTGAGAGTCACAAAGCTGAGTCACGCTGAATGCATAATATCCTTCAAGGCCGAAAAACCTTGCTCCAAAATATCTTTACACCAAAAGTCGAAGTAACCGACCTCAAAGTCGGAAGCTCCTACCTGTGTGTTAAGGCTGCTCCTTACCTCAAAACTCCACTGGCGAGCATCACATAAACGCAGGTCATGTAGATGTTGACCACGGCTGCGACCAGCCCGTTCTTAACGAACATCATCACCGCCATTGCCTGCTGCTCCGCGAAGATGTAGCAGGACCATAGGATTAGAGCGAAGTAGACGAACTCCACGCCTTCCGTTATGTCGCCTAGGATTCTGGGAGAAATATCCAGGTATGTTAGTAAGCCTTGTACAGAGGGCTAAATTCTGTTGGAAACCACTGGCGGACAGTTGTTTTAAATTGTTATAGGTATTGACGCCACAAAGACTTGACGTGTTTGTGCGAGTGAAGTTGAAGATGCGATGCAATAGAAACAATTGTCAAAGACAGCGTCTTGACAATGGTTTATTGCATGGTTGTAAGTTCAGGACACCTGAGATTATCGCAGTAGCCTTCGTTGGGTATTGGACGTAGAAACAGCCATAAGACTAATCTAGCAAGTCTTATCTCTTTCTACAAAAGCCTTATGCTCGGCTGTAAGTTACTAAAACATTCTCTGGGGTAGAGATTTTACAAGGAAAGGACGTAACCACAGATTAAATTAACTGCCTCCGAGGAGGGCTTCAGAGAAATTACGTTTTTATAAGGAAATCCGTACGTGAATAAGTTAATTATAACAATTTCCATCTTGACATACGAGTATCCAAGGGTATGTGCCAAACGTTGAAATAAATACGATATTGATGCCAGAAGCTATATTTTTGCCTCAACACTTACGGATATATGATGGCCGCAGAGCCAAGCGTAGTGATGAACGAAAACGGTATGGAGACAAGATTACAGGACAACAGCAAACTGGCTCCGCTGTACAGTCCTTCCTGAGACTCCTGGTAATACCTGGTCCTGTATGGACCGACTGAAACGGAATACCTCTTATTCAGAAAAATTTAAAGTTGAAACTTGAAGTCTTCTTGAGTATTAAAATTTTAGTTCTTCGATCGAAGCAGTGTAATACGTATTTCACTTTGCGCTTCACAATTTTGATAAGTTGATACTTACACAAGCATACAGTGTTCATGATACTGATGAAATAAGTGCCGACGATCGCGTTGAAGATCAAACCACTCTTTGTTATGAATGCCCTTTGATAATCCTGAAGAAGAAATAAAATACCGAATATTATTTGGTCCTTCGAGCGGGACTAAACTAATAAAGATTCTTCAAGGGCTGAAACGAAGTTTACCTTCGCTTCGTTGAAGAATACCCAAAGTATGAAGAAGTAGAGCGGTAGTGTGAACAATCTCATAAAGATCTGTTTCATGCCGTTCTTCTTAAAGTTGAAGATAGATGCCAGCATTCGCCTGTAAAGAAGACCACACAGTTTACACCCTTGTCAGTGGGTAGGTATTATGGCATATAACCCTTGTATATCCCTTCCGTATACCCCTTGGCTTAGCATTTGACAATAGTCCTTTAAGATTTACAATTTCAATTTATAGCCTACCTACTCATGTGGGTTCCTTCTCAGGGCTGGCTCACACTTCCGGAATGCCTTTCTGAATTCAGAAGGAGAAAGAAACTGAAAATTTTGGTCACGCTTTGTCACGAGCCATGCACCACCGTCAGTGTATGATTGCTCCTTTGAATTGGTCGTGCATGAGACGTAAAAGCGAGTTTGGCTTGAGAGTCAGTTCCATGCACTTTTAGAATTCATATAAGTGTGCGGCCGGTCCTGACAGTTGAAATTGACAAAAGCGGACCTCCCTGCGATCCCCTGCCCCCTTGAGCTTCTGAGTGGATCGTAAATACGGTGATCATGTCTACTTACAAATATAACATCCAGATGACCTTAGTGCCGCTTGGCGTGCCGTAATTCAGCTGGATCTTATTCGGGTTGATGATGCGGCTATGGTCGTTCAGGTTTCCCTGCATTAGGGCCTGGCCTTCCAGTTTGAACTTCTCCACGAGGGCTGCTATTTGGTGGTTGGACTCGATAAAGCGTTCGCGTGAGCGACGGTCCACTGTTGATAGGCATACTGGGGACGGGAAAATTCATCATTCCGCAGGTAGGAGCATCGAGTATTTCTTGTCTATGGATCACTCTATAATGGTCAAAATTCTTCTTTACTGTAAAGTTCAGTCAGGGTAAGTTCAGGGCAATACATAAGGCGCACGAAAAAAATTGCACGTGAGCGAAATAAAGATGCTACGATAAGCCGAAGGAGTGATTAAAGACAAAGTTAGAAACGACCATATTAGAGGCAGTTTCAAAGTGGCCCCGATCACAGAGAAACTCACTGAGACACGGTTTAGATGGTACGGACGTGTGAGACGAGAGGACAATCATGTAGTCGAACAGGCCCTACAGATCTCAACAATCAAAAGAGGTAGAGGACGTCCAAAAACTACCTGGTGGTCAACGGTACCAAAGGACTTGGAACGACCCCAATTGAGCGAACAGACAACCCAGGACAGAAAATCCTGGAGCAAACTTACGAGGAGAGCCGATCTCAAATAGTGGGATGAGGCAAAGACAAAGAAGGAAACTGAGACTGTAAAGTTCAGTCAATCAATCAACCCGTAGGTACTCGTCCACTGCTGCACGACACGCCACTTCTTTATGTCAAGCAAGTTACCTTCTGTTAACGTCGTTCACTGCATTTCAGTGAGTAGATGCGAGCCCTGACTCTTTTTCATAAGAAAAGTGTTGAAGGCAGGATGATTATCCTGATCCCAAACGACGAAAGAGCAAAGAATTAAGCGATTTGATATGTTCCGGTGTGATGTTCAGTGACGTCACATCAAACAGACAAGCACGTTACATTTTAGGCCACGGCTTCACTTTCCATCAGGTGAGACAGAGGCCAAGTGTAGCCTATCTTACGAAAAAAAACGGATTTTAGACTTTCAAATGTTGGAGTCCAAATAATGAACTCCGAAATTAGAAAGTCCAAAATCTGTGTTTTTTCCTTATCTAATGTTTTTTTCTCTATCATTAAACTCCGTACCTACACGGTGCTCGAAAAGTGGTAGGTACTTGTCTTAAGGTAAGGATCTTTTTATTTACTAGGTATCTACTGGTATCTTTCATAGCGTATCTACACAGAAAATGACATTCTCTGAGTCTGGTCATTCGTCATCATTCCTTCAGGAAACTTACGATAGTACATGAGCGGGTTCTCAAGTTGCGGGCACGGGAAGCCGATGCTGCCGAAATAGTCCAGAAGACTCCTCGTGGGACCGGCGTAGACCACGTCACCCAGGCAGAGGTACACCACTCGGTCCAGGAACGGGAATACGTCTGGGGATGGTGGAGGGATGCAGTTTGAAGATAGTAGAGTGAAATAGATAGAAGGGCATATTACCTATTGTTTCAATTCTTTATTGCGCTAATTATAAAAGCAAAGGCACAAGGGCGTGCCTAGGCCCAATATAAAGCTAACTGCGCGCAACTTCAAACAACTAATTCATATTGATTTCCCTGACCAATCTTAGACCAAAATTAGAAAAAAGGGATCCTGCCTTTTCGCAGAAAATTGTTACGCTGATTATCACTTGCCAACCAACATTTCACCTATTTTTCACTTTGACAACAAACGATTTACAAATTTTTGTATGGCAACGTTTCATTTGGTAGGATTGTTGTTAAGCTGATTATTATAATGAAACAAAACGTTTTGGGTATTTATTATTTTTCAAATCTTTTACTAGGCCAAACAACTATTAGATGAATAACGTTTCGTCTGTGAAATAGTTCCCTTTTCGTAAATAGATATAATATATTAAAAAAAAAACAATAAATGTAGGATACGTATTAGAACATGTTAAATTAAAGTTCAAAGCATACGGGTGCTATTTGAATACAGTTTTTTTTTTTTTGCAAACCTATAGGTTAGGTTAGGTTAGAACTGACCAACACACGCACGAGCCGAGCGAGCGAAGCGAGCGTGCCGCGGCAGCGGCCGGCGAGTGCTAGGAAAATTCTATCCATTTTACTAGGTTTTCCTAACCTTTAGGTTAATCTATAGGTTTGCCCTAACCTTCTTACCAATATAATAATGATAAATCATAAATACCTGTCACAACATTTGGTATACAATAAACAACTGAATGAATATTACGCTAAGTAAAACATACGCTACTTAAAAGTTGGCATTTTGAAAAAATGTCATTATAAAAAGCAAACCAAACAAACAGTTGGCAACTGCGAGGTTGGGAAATAAAAAAAAATAATAAGAAAAGTTGGCAAATAATTATTCCGCAAAATAATATTCTTCGAAACGTTAGTTGCCAAATGAAAATCGGCCAAAAATGTTTCTGCAAAAAGGCAGAGAACCTAGAAAAAAATTATTAGGTAACCTAAGGGTGTCTCTATGTAAAAATAATACAAAATTACCTAAATTTTGACGATTTATCGATTTTTTTCCGTACCTAATTGCTTGTTACTGGAATCATACAAATATCCAAAAATCTGTAGGTACAATAATGAGTCACATAAGTTCCATGTTTCATTCAGAAAAATAATTTTCTTTAACATTCACGAATTTGCGCAAAGAATTAAAGGAAGAGAAAATTCTTAAATGTTAATGATTATCATTAGTTTAATTAGTAGGACAATACCGTACCTACTATTCATAAGTTTCCGACTTTAACAATGGGTGTTAGGATTTCCTGATGGCGAAATACTTTATCGCATCGCCCGATTACAGAATCCATATTTCATACAACAATTTGATGATGCAACGATATCATACCGATGAACTTTGTTGTGATCACAATAGAACAATAACTCGTCCAGTGACCCAGTTGGACTGAAACTCATGAAACAATTTCTGTTACTTAGTATAGCAACTGTTTAAACATTGTTTGAAACTTTTCTTTAACTTATTCTATCGCTCGATATTTGAAATGACAATAATATTTATTGACATTTTGGAATAGGTAAAGTGGAATTTGGGAGAAATTTTGACGGTTCCAAAGAGTTCGCGTGTAACCGGATTGCGATAACATTAGAAACACTTTCTTTCTCAAAGTTGTGTTAAACTTTTACTTTCGAAACAAGCTAATAAAGAGGGGACTTTTAAAAATATAACATACGTGATGTATGATCTAGAACATTCAGGTTTTTGAGACGAGACATTCAAGTAATTTAAAACACTTTCTGCGTAACGATTGAAGCTTAAAATGCACTTGTTTGACTGCTCTTTCCTAACAGTATATCTAGTGTAAACAAAAACAAACGTTACACTACTTGATTATTACCTAGAGTAGTGTAGAGTAGGTACCTAGAGTAGACTATTCTTTATTGTAAATCAGGAATTATCTTGTTATTCGGGCATTAATCGCTGATGGGTATGCGTACCTATGGCCAAACAGCTGTAGCCACTGCACCAAATGGATGCAAACGTTTCTAATTCTGGTTTTCGTGGCAAGTGTCCAACCGGTCTCTGTCTACCCCTCCGGGATAAGGGGTTGAGTTTTATGTATTATATGTATGTGTTATTGAGGTGCCGTTTCCTATCTGCGAGAAATTAAGGACTCGATTGCTGATAAACCACTGCTACTTATAGAAATGATTTGATGAAAATGCCTACGCGCGGCGCGGCTGATTTGCAGTTGCGAACTATTATCTGTTTCCGTTAGGTGGATTGGTGATTGAGAAGACCAAAAGTACGAATACATTTTCAATTAGGCATACGTGTGAGGTTGAGTCGAAGTGTCGCCAAATGATTGTCGGCCCCCAATGTCAACTTGACAATAGGATATTGACCTACAAGTCAAGGAAGTTAGTAAAAACCCATTTAGAGTCTGTCATCGTCACTTACCAGATCTGGGCTTCTCCATGGTCAGGATGATGGCGGTACCGTACTTCTTGGCTGCGTTGGACAAGATAGAGATGACCAGGTACGTGTTGAGGGGGTCCAGGTCCCAAGTTGGTTCATCCAGGAGTAGGATTACTGCAAAATAAGTAAATGTGCAAGTATGAGTGCACTCTACTCAAATTTCGTTATACTTTTATAGACTGTGGTAAAGGGCACGCTTTTACCAGCTCTTTTTTTTTTAAATTGAAATTGAAATTGAAAAAACGTTTATTCCGATACCACATAAAATCTTACAAATAATAAAACGCGAAAACAGTAAAAAAAACACCTTTATTTGTAAAACCCGTAATGGAAATGACCTATGATGAAAGTTCTTTATTTGGTAGTGTAATGTGGGCCGTAAAGCCAGCTGCAGTGGCAATAACTTACTCGGATCCCGGATGAGTTGGACTCCAATTATGAGTCGTCGATACTCGCTCTTAGTCAGTTTAGTGACGTCTCTGTGCGCGACCTGCGACAGAGCCAAGTCTCCCATCACCTGCTTCACTTTCGACGACTTGAGGTAACCCGATATCTGTGAAAATATGAAACACTTTATGACTATTTGAAGTTGAACAGGGTCGGTAAACTATCAGGATACCTTCTGAGTAACTATGTTGTCGTGACTGTCTTCTGCACAAAATAAGAAATTATTTTACTTAGGTATTTTGATTTATTTTACAGAAAACCAAATACTGTAAATCAAAATGTCAATGAGTCTCATTGTACATACATACATACAAAGTATTGTTTCTGTCAATAACTCATTTGAAAAATAATTATCAAACAAATTATTATTTTATAAAACATCATTTGACATACAAATAATTTATTATCCACGTGAATTGGTAACACAACGCCAGGTATAAACAACTTTTGACAAAATGCATTTTTCGGAAATCCCTCCTACACAGTTGAAGATCTCCAAGGCGAATAGGTAGAGAAATATAGTTGCGTCGACGAGCGCAGCGAGGAGGAGTGTGAGGTTCCATGATGATAAAAATCCCAAAGCCGAGCGAAGCGAGGCGTCCCGGAATGTCAAACTACACAAATGTACACAAACTAAGTTCGTCATTATGTAAAACATATTTGAAGCATCCAATAATGTCAAACTACACAAATGTACACAAACTAAGTTCGTCATTATGTAAAACATATTTGAAGCATCCAATATCTTAACAATTTGTAAAATCGAAAATACGACAAACGAAACATGTGGTCAATTAAAAATTTACAAATTATAGTTTTAACAGCCAACTCATTTGCAGAGTAAAACATTTGCGAAGTGTGTATTTGTCAAATGATCATTTATAAAATGATACGTTTGGGAAATTAGATATTTGCCGAGTGACAATTTTTTAAAACGTTATTTGTAAAAATGATCATTTATTATACGTTTTTTGTCAAACATTAGTGAACCCAGAAAGACAGATAGACGGACAGTGAAGTCTTAGTAATTACCTTACCATTTGGGTATGGAACTCTAGAAAGTTTTCTGAACGTCAATTATATACTTAGTACCTACCTAATGAGAAAATTTTGGTACAAATACAAGAAAGGTTAAGAGCGAACGTAAGGTCATGGCACCTTATACCGGCACCGCCACGACACAGCTGCAGCTGGAAACATGCGGTCCACTCACTTGAAACGCGCCGGGTTGCTAGTTGAGTTGTATGGTAGCGGCAAGCGCGCTGACTGCCCGCTGTCGGCTTTTTTACGGTAAAATTATAAAACAAACTGTACCACACACAACTTAATGCTCAAATTTGAATGAAAAGTTAATTGCCATTTACTGATGTTTTGAGTTCCAAGTATGCCAAGTACCCATTACTCCAAACAACGAGTTTCAATCTCAAGTTTGACAAACCACTAAATTGAACTGACACACGCTTCTTTCTTATTTCCACGTTTTAAAACGTGTCCTTCCTTGCTGCTTTAAAACATTTTCACGGCGTGGCATTTACCAATCTCCCACTCAATTTTCCCAATAATTTATCTTGGTATTTGATGGATTAAAACAGAAAAGAGACGATTCGCCAAAGAACTAAGGTGATTGACATAGCCTAGTAACATTAGCATGTTGAATTGGCAGTGGGCTGGTCACATCTCCCGAAGAACTGATAGTCGATGGGGTCAAAAGTTGAGACGACGGACTCATAGGGCGCCCACCAGCTCGCTGGACCATTGATTAGAGGCAGATTGCTGGCAGCGGCTGGATAAGTGTGGCCGAAGACAGAAAGAAGTCGCGTCTCTTGGAGAGGCCTACGTCCAGCAGTGGACAAGTAAGGGCTGATTGATTGAATACCTTGGTCAAGGAGAGCGCTAGAGTCTGCTGCACCGTCAGCCCCGGCAGCAGCCGCGTCGAGTGGCGGACCAGAGCGCATGTGCTCCGGAACTGCTCCTCCTCCAAGGGTACGCCTTCCAGAAGGATGTGGCCTTTGGAGGCCACGCGGCGGGCGATCACGTCTAGGAGGGCGCGCTTGCCACTGCCTGTTGGGTAAGAAGTAATGAAGACGTTCATCGGACAGGGGAATGACTCTACTAAACATCACATAGTTATTCAATACAGTGATGTTAGCACGACAAGGGCTGTTATACTGCAATAATTTTGTCTGGTTTGAAAGACATAGCAAAATGAACGTGCCTGACAACAGCTATCGAATACGCTAGTTTCTTTTTAAAACCGCACTTCAAAAATATCTCGATACAAACTCAAATCTATTAGAACCATTAATGACCATCCAGAGCGGTGCGTGCGTGCCTCGGGTCCGCGGGTCATTGTTCTGTTAGACGGAGAGGCGGTAGGTATCATTCACTCATTTTTTTAAACAAAATTTCTCAACTCGAAACCAGATTGTGTTTTTATAAATTAGGCCGTTAAACTTTGGCCTTTGCATCTACGAAATGAGATGAATTATCAATGTCCAGTGACACCTTCAATGTCTATATAGTGTTTCAAAAGTCTTATTAGTACGGTAATGGTTTTTCATTGACACTATTGGTAGTCTCGTAACCAATCGCATCCCAATGGTATAATCCGAGCAACTTAACTCGTCGCCACGCGCGATACCATAGTACTAGTCCAAATTGTCATACAATACACACATAAACACACTCAAATTTACAAACACAATTCTACAATCAGAGTAAATCGGCAACCATACAACAAGTCTATCCTAAGTTTGCTTACATTATTATCAAGTCTTATTTTTACTATTGTTGCTGCTATCCTTACTAGTGTCCCCAAAATAATTAAAGATGGATACAACTAAAATTATTGACTTAGTCAACTGCATTGATGAAACAGAAATCTCGTCTGTACATATATGTAATCCTGAAGACTGCAAAAAACTTCTAACTCTTCCTAATAAAAACATTAAAATAATATCACAAAACATTCGCAGCTTGAATCGCAATATGTCAGGCTTCCAAATACTGCTAAATAGAATTGATATAGAACCAGACATAATTGTTTTTTCAGAATGCTGGCTCAATACTAACCCACTACTACCAATCTTGTCCAACTATACAGCCAACTCTACAAAAAATAACTCCAATCAAAATGATGGTGTAGTATGTTATACTAAAAACTGCTTACAATGTTTTTGTTATGAGCCAGAATTTCAGGAGGCAAACTGTTTGGTCAATATATTAAATAAAAATATCGCTCTCGTCGCAATTTACAGGCCTTATGCTTTTAAAAAGATTGAAAATTTCCTAAAGTCTTTGGACCAATTATTAACTTCACTAAGCAATTACAGAAGTATCATAATCATGGGTGACATTAATATTGATATTGTACCTGGGGTCCTCAGCCAGGATTCATCCAATTATTTAACATTACTTGCTACTCATGGCCTACTGCCCGCCTATGATCACCCTACACATACAAACACATGCCTGGATCATACCTTTTTGAAATCTAACTTGTCGTCCTCCACTCTACTCATAACAAATTCTCTAACAGACCACGACACTATCCTTCTAGCCTTAAATAGTAATTATTGCCCCGATCCTACACAAAGAACATATAATAAAATAAATTTTACTCAAATTAAAAAAGATATAACTGATACAAACTTTAAGTCTGTTCTGGAATCAACTGACTGTAATATCTCTACAACGTACCTTATAAATACTCTAACTAAAATAATTGATAAAAATACAAATAATATCACAATATCAAAACGTAAAGCCCCTATTAAGCCCTGGATTACACCAGGGCTTTTACGTTGTATGAGAAATAGAGATAAAATGCATACAAAATTAAAAAAGAACGCCTCAAATGTTATTCTTAAGGTCACTTATTTACGATATAGAAACTTTTGTAATCGTCTACTCAAAAAAATAAAACAACAATATCAAAAAACAGAGTTAGAAAAAGCAGGCACAAAAAATTTAAAAAGTATGTGGCAAACTATAAACAATATAATTAATTCCAAAACTAAACAATCTTCTAATATTGACTTGTTGTTTAAGGAAGGAAGCTCCTCATCAGAAATAGCTAACGAATCAAATCAATACTTCGTAAACGTAGGTAGAAAATTGGCAGACAAAATAGTCTCTAATGGTAATTCTAATCCCGATTCCATTACAACACATTCATCCACATCAGCTACAGCTGCTAATTCGTTCGTCTTACTAAATCCTGACCTTGCTGAAATAATAACGACAATCAATTCTCTAAAAAGTAACAATTCTTCTGGTATTGACCATATTTCAGCTCTTATAATAAAACAAAACAAACATATTTTAGCTGGACTGATCTTACATATTTGCAATATTTCTTTTAACTCCGGTAAATTTCCAAATATTCTGAAACAATCCGTCGTAAGCCCTATTCATAAAAATGGTGATAAAACAATTATACAAAATTACCGCCCAATATCCATTCTTCCAACCATGTCAAAAATTATCGAAAAACTTATTAACAACCGATTAGTCAATTTTCTAGAATCATTCAACATTCTCTCTCCAAATCAATACGGTTTCCGCAAGAATAAATCGACCTCAGACGCTGTAAGAAATCTAACACAACACGTCGTTAGTAATCTAGACAAAGGGAAAAAATGCCTTTCAATATTTTTGGATCTGCAGAAAGCTTTCGACACGGTCGCTATTCCTCGACTCATCGAAAAGCTAGAGAGTATTGGTATACGTGGATTACCACTTAGTTTATTGGTAGATTATTTGTCAAACCGTCAACAGCGAACCAAAATAGGCTCTTCTATTAGTGACCCCCTTACTCCTACTTTTGGTGTGCCCCAAGGCAGTGTGCTGGGTCCGACGCTATTTCTAATCTATCTAAACGACCTATGCGATATCAAACTAGGAAATGGTAATGTGTACACTTTTGCCGATGACACGGCATTGGTTTTCTGTGGGGACGGTTGGGAAAACACATACAGGCTAGCTCAAAAGGGTCTTGATAAGGTCGCATTATGGTTATCAAATAACCTCCTTAGTCTTAATGCAAGTAAAACTACCTACATAACGTTTTCAATCTCAAACAAGTCTCAGGCCCCTAAGTTGCTGCACCATCTTGTTTGTCATTCTGCTGTCTGTCTCAACTCACTCTCTTTTGATAACTGTAGCTGTCCAAAACTGGATAGGCAAACAACTGTCAAATACCTGGGTATACTGTTGGATGAATGTCTGACCTTCAAACCACATATACAACTTCTCACGGCGAGAATACGTAGACTGCTAGCAGTTTTTAAAAATATTAGACATATAGCTGATTTGCGTATTATCAACCTAATTTACCGTTCACTTTGCCAGTCATTATTGATGTACTGTGTGGACACTTGGGGTGGTGCAAAGAAAACTACTTTGTTACCGCTCGAAATTGCACAAAGAGCTGTCCTCAAAGTAAGTCACTCACTGCCATTCCTTTACCCCACTACAAAGTTGTACGCAGAAACAAAAATGATGACTGTGCGACAAATCTTCATCCAGAGAATTATATTGATCCAACACCGCATGATAACTAATGACACTTTGTCTACAATTTCTAAAAAACGCAGAACAGATATAATATTTACCAATTACCCATTCAAAACTTCTTTTGCTCAAAACTTCTTTTGTTTCCTTGGTAAATATCTGTACAATAAAATAAACAAGAAAATTAAAATTGCTTCATTGAATAACTATCATTGTAAAGTTATCGTCACTAATTGGCTTCTCTCCTTAACGTACGCTGAAACCGAAGGTTTACTGATCATTACCAAGTAGAACTGTGTTGAAAACGGAAGTAATAATATAATCACTCTTATACAAACACACACACACACACACACACACACACACACACACACACACACACACACACACACACACACACACACACACACACACACACACACACACACACACACACACACACACACAAACACACTCACTATCACACACACACATACATACAAACTGAGACACACCTAGCACCGTTGAACTATGGACTATTTAACTAAGTTTATTTTATTCTTTATTATAGTAACTAAAAGCTAAGACACCTATGTACAACTACATTAAGAGTATTAGTACCCACGACACAGGTTATGCCTAGTGTGGGTACTACTGTATACATTTATGTAACTGTCTTCTGTTCAATAAACGATTTTTATTTTTATTTTATTTTTATTATTCGATTTTATTCGCGAGAGAGCCTATTCAATTTGCGCGGGTTAAACTATTGGAATGACATTGTGATGCTTTTGCTTTGAAGACTACCAAATAGAGGTCAGACCACCTACCCGGGCAAAATTTTTCGCTTTAAAGCTTAATATTCCTAAATCACATTATGGTGTAGGCGAGAAAAAAAATGCATCTCTAATTTAGGTGTAGGGGAGGTACCCTTAAAAAGGTTTTATTTAAGACTGTATTCTACCGTTTTGTCGGCATGGTTAACATGTATGTCTATGCCAAATTTCAGCTTTCTTACTAATCGTCTCTGAGCTAAGCCACGCACTGACAGACAGACACACAGACAGACAGACGGGCGGACATGGCCGAAACTATAAGGATTCCTTGTTGACTACGGAACCCTAAAACTATGTAAGTATTAGATCCTACCAACCGCGTGGCGCCGGATTAAGAATAGCGTCACTCCATTTCCTTCCGTGGATGTCGTAGAAGGCGACTAAGGAAATACATTAGGTACCAGGAGACGGGCAGTACCGTTATCCTGAGATTCCAACCGCATACTGCGATCGCCAACCCGCCTGCCAAGCGTGGCGATTATGGCAAAACCCCTCATTGTTGGGAAAACCATGAGGGAGGTCTATGTCCTGCAGTGGGCGTCAAATGGCTGATGATGATGATGATGATTAGATCCTAGTGCTAGTACCTTGTGCTGGAGTCTTCAATTTTGTGATTGCATCCAGGCATCACGTGGGCTGACCCTGGCATCTATGTTGGGGCGCAACTTAGATGCTTGTCCTAGGCGCCATTTTCGGTTGATTATTCATAATTCAGTTTAGTTAACAACATCGTCAAACTGTTTTATGTGAAATGAAATGTTTATTTGTCTCCCAAAAATATGTTACAGCTATCTTTAAAATATAGAACATACAATCCAATTAAGTTCTATTATCATTATTCATTTTAAAGATCTAAGAATAGGTAGTGGTCCCCACACTAGGCCGAGGCTGTCCTGTGGGGGCCGTGATTATAAATATAAAAAAAACAATATAGGTGTACCTAGTAACGAAACAACGTTTAGCGCTTTTTAATGAAGCCCTGCATTAAAAAGCGCTAAACGTTGTTTCGTTATTAATTTTTATTACTAGATGACCCCGTGAACTTCGTATCACAGAGGAAAAAATGTATCACCTACAACTATCTTTTGTTTTTGTTCTCAACATTTAAACTTTCCCTGGATTTGGAAGAAAATAGCCAAATAGGTCCACCTGTTCTCGAGTACTAGCGAGACTAACGAACAACAATAATTATTTATTTATACTATATAGACTGTGATAATGTAATGTAATGTTATCCAACTTCTCACCCTTCGAGCCCAGTATAGCGGTGACCTCCCCGCTGTGTGTGGTGAAGGAGACATCCTTCAGGATAACGCCGGTCTTCACGACACCTGTTAGCTTCTGTAGCACGCTGCCTGGCTCCACCTGTGAGGGTAATGCGGTTTTAGGCTGATGAAGTTTAGGACGTGCTCCCTGCAAGAATGTTTTCATTCTAGTATTCCCGTTTATTGTTTTTGTTTGACAGAGCCTTTAGGCTGATGAAGATCAGGGTGGTTTTTGTGCAAGATTGTTTTCATCCTGGGATTTATTTTTATTGTTTTTATTTGACATATTATGAAGGTCGATGAAGCTTTAGGCTAATAAAGATTAGGGTGGTTTTCCTGTAATATTGTTTTCATCCTAGGTTTACCGTTTCTTGTTTTTATTAACTTACTGATATAAATAATGAGGTTTGCTTCTATACAAAAAGGCTTGATCTATTGAAACAATTTGTAAAATGAAGTGGGTCATGTTTGTAAATTAATGTTTGTTTAGGGTATTTGTAAACATCGCCTGCCGATGTTGTGTTAGCAAATCTGAACGGGTATTCTCTTTCCTAACGCTTGTTTATTAAACTACACAACTATAGCATGTAATTACTATTTTATTATCATGTTTCTTGAACTTTCTGCACTTAAATATCATAATCTCGTGAAGGATCTCGTTACTTCCCTTACCTTGAGACGACCTATTCACCAGTATAAAAGACTTCAACGGGACGTAGAAACTTTCTTCCGGGAGCTAGGATTTTTAATTTTGTTTGTCCATAATTACTTACCATATGTGATTTCGCATATTTATGAGCATGTTAGCATGAAGTTTGCCCGAATTATATTAAATTAGTCTATCTGCAACTCTTATTCTGTTACTAAGAAAAGTATTATTAACTGCTAGGTATAAATACGATAACGTTAACTTAAACGTTTGCTTACCTGTCCGGAATGATAGACATTGTGCAACTCCAAAGTATAGTCGGTGCCGATCATTTTAAAAATAAAAACCGATTCAAAGTTAGAACAAAAACAAATGCATTTTCCGCCAAAAGTGATACAGCCTCCCCGCACCACACAACTTTGAAACTGAGGTACTTGCAGCGAACTTCATGTAAGTCTGTAGTGAGATGCGACGTTGCCAAGTTCATTCTGTGACTACATTCATGATAGACGTTGAACCTGATGATGGAGTATTGTGTGCTGCTGAGGAATTTTAGGCTTTGTTGTAATAGTGATAGAGTTGGAGGCTTGTCAGCTTGCGTGGGCGCAGACTGTTAAGGCTTAGAGGGCATTTCGTATTTGTCTTATGGATTTTCTAGTGTTCTTTTTTTATTTTAGAAATAAATATATATCTGACAATCCTGACCAAACAGATATTCTTCACACACACAGTTATAAAAAAACGTTTTCCCAATAAACAGTTCCGAGTTTCTGAATCTCTGTCCCGGTTACTCTTACATACGAATATGTATGTTACAAACACTTAACAGTATCAGAAGCACTATCGCACAGAAACAAAAAAAACTGACAACCTCAACTCTAACTTAATAATTATTAAATCGGGCAGTTAATACGTCAGCGGTCATTTTCCATTTTCCGATAACTGATTGATTTTAGTACCTAAGTAATCTAAATATTACCAAAATTTGGTGCATTCGACAGCTTATCAACGTTTACATCCATACAAATAACTTAAGTAGACCAGGAACTCATGAAATATGGGGAAACTGAAACTCCGGGATTGACGGGCACCCATGAAAAGCGCTTTACATATCTACTCATAAACTTAAATGTGCATTGGACAGCAAGGAAACTAAGGCTTACTTGCACTGCATATTTGTGTTAAATGGGGGTTAAGTAGTATCTAACAATTTTTTTACCAAAAATCAATAGAAAAGGTAACTTAATGTGACATTTAAAAAGTGGCGCAAGTTGACCCAAAAGAAGTTATTTTTTATAGTTAAAAAAAAATTATGTGTACCATCCTTTGACTAATCAAAAGATCTTCTTAACTACGCAGCATCTCAGTGAAAGAGAGTTGAGATGAGAGAATTAGACGCACCATTCTAGTCAAAGGATGGTTCACATCACATATAATTTTTTTGTACACATACTTTAACTGTTCAGATGAGAGTATCAAAAGATATCGTCTTAACTTAACTATTCAGATGAGAGAAGTGTCTCACCTGAATCTGTAAATCACAAATTATTACCAACATGTGTAGTTTTTTTCCTTAATAACACTCCCGATTTTTCACATTATTATTGCAAGTCCTAATTTTTTTGTGTAGCCTATATTCGTCCCACTGAAGTCACAGGCCTTCTCTCAGAGACGGAGTAATAATTAATATTACATCATCATCATCATTCAGCCACAAGAAGTCCACTGCTGGACATAGGCCTCCTCCATGGATTTCCAAAAAGACCGGTTGGAAGCGGCCTGCATCCAGCGTCTTCCTGCCACTTGGATGAGGTCATCTGTCCATCTTGTGGCTGGTCGTCCTACGCTGCGCTTGCCGATATGTGGTCTCCATTCGAGAACTTTTCGGCCCCATCGGCCATCAGTTCTGCGTGCTATGTGCCCCGCCCACTGCCACTTCAACTTACTAATCCGCTGGGCTATGTCGACGACTTTCGTTCGTCTACGGATCTCATCATTTCTGATTCGATCTCGTAGAGAAATTCCGAGCATAGCCCTTTCCATAGCTCGTTGCGTGACCTTGAGCTTTCTTATGAGGCCCATAGTGAGAGACCACGTACATATATGTAATTAAATAATTATTAATATAATGTTTTATTAATTTTAATTATTTATTAAAGGTAATTATTCTATAAAATCAAAATATAATAATTACACATATAATTATTATAATAGTGATATTATAATCAATACATTTAATTCAAATAGTTAAATAGCTTTAAAAAATATTACTCGTGCTGTACGCCGGTATACATACAGCCCCATTTGCTCCATGAATAGCTTTATCCTCTCAGTTATAAATCGCCTTAACAACGAAAGCCTCAATTTTTCACAAAGCAATTTTCTACAATGTTGCCACGCACATTCCCAGTGAACCCGTGAACCTCCAACAGCCTACGGCACCGTGCATCCTTCTCTAACCTACCAAGAACTTACATTAGTAATTGAAACAGCAATACGCTAACATCATACTTATGTTCATGCATTCCACTGCTTGGCTGTCTCATTCCCCCACATGGTATTAGGAGTGGAAAGACAGAGTGGGGAATAGCAGCAGAGTCACTGACAGATCAGTTTGGCTTAGTGCGGCCGTGGGTTACTTAGACGGTACAGGTATATCGGTTGCGAAAAAAATACGAAAATTTTGAATGAAAACTTTTTAGTGAAAACTTTGGTTTTCGCGTTCGATTATTTTTTTTTGTGGATTTTGAATGTGAGTTGGTTGGTTTTTAAAAGTGGTCGTTCAAAACAGTGCAAGGTGGCTGGGCGTAGAGTCCCGTTGCCGCTTAGCTTTGCGAGTGTTATCGGTGAGTTGTTTTTAGAACACGTTTTTAGTTTTGTTTTGTCGTTGCCTATGTTGCGGATTGTAGGCCTTAGCCTAGAAAAGCATGCCTTTTTATTTTATTGTTGGAAGGTGCTGTTACTCGTAAGTACAGTAGGTACCTATTTATCCACCTACTTGCTTAAATCAGAACGATTTTATAATTATAAAGCAAGTCTAAATTAACTGTAATAATGACTTACTCAATAGAACTCACCAACGAAATATGTAAGTAGGTAGGTTTTAATTTGGTTCCGTAACGGTCACAAGGTAGAACGGAATCATGATAATGAAATCAGTAAATAAGACAACCACAACAGTAAGCACGTTGCCTACTGCGATTTGTTACTGAAAAAATCTATTCAGGTGGATTAAATCCTCAAATTAATGGGCCAAATACAGTAACGAATTTGATTTATAAAAGTTATTAATAATTTTATTCTTACTGATTAGAATATCATGAGCTGTACGTATTTGTGATAATTTGAAGTCTCAATTCCGCATATTTTACTAAATTCCCTGTATTTGGTTCTCATTGGTGGGTAGGATTGCTACCAGCTAAATTACGAACCCAGGACAAAAACTTCAAAAACCCGGACATTTGGGTGAAATTTTTTTTCCCCGGACGCCCTCGAAAAAAAATTACAATATATTTTTTTTTTTAACACAAACAAACAAACATTTACATACAGGCACATACATGGCTTCTGGCCCCACACTAGGATACCCTGTGTCGTGGGAACCAGAAACAACGACATCACAAATATGTAAACATCCAAGACCTGGGGTTTTTTTTCGTCCCCAGCCGGGATTCGAACCCGGGACCTCTCGCATGGTATGCAGATGCACTACCGCTGCGCCACGAGGTCGAGGAAAATAGAAACATAGTTAAATCAACTTAAACTGAAACGTCATGAATTCTGGTAACAAACATAATTAGGAACTCTTCTTTTTGACATCAATGAAATTTATAAAATATTATAAATTTTTAAAAACAAATTATAATCTGCGCGGAGCGGGGCGACTAGGGGGGACACGTCACGTCACGAGTGCACGGGTATATTTGCCGCACCGAATTTTTAACTATGGAATGCTGTAATTTATTGCAATTTATTCCATTCTATTAAGTTAATCGGATTTCCCCTGATATAAAAAGTGTCTTTAAAACACCGCCCGGATGCTCCCCGGACGCCCTCCAAACTATGACAAATCCGGGGACACCCGGACGGAGGGCAACCCTATTGGCGAGAAACGCGGGTTATGATGCGACTTAAAATTCTTCGGAATTTAGTTTGGTTATTTTCTTTTTCGGAATTTTTATCCAAGTTACCCGGGCTTTACACAAAAAAAGTTCAAAAAGAAACTTAAGATAGGTGTGAATGAACTTCTTTAGTTAGGATACGATGAGTCAGCAGACCTGAAGTCATTGGAGCAGCAAAACAATTATCCAATCTGACCTGTTCGTACCTATGTAAAAAACCAGGAATAGTATGAATGAACTCCATATTATATGACCCTTACCTTGTTGGCGTTGCGATTAAAGGGCTAGTTCAGCGAGCTGCGCTAGCAATGCGCTAGAAAGGAAGAGAACGATTCCCGTACGGGAAGGTTGAGACAAGTTTGTATGTATGGATGGATGTTTGTTACTCTTTCACGCAAAAACGGCTGACCCGATCCGGATGAAATTTTGCACCGAGATAGATTATGGTCTGGTTTAGCTCATGGCCTATTTTTATCCCGGAAAAATACACATCAAAATTACCACGCGAACGAAGCCGCGGGCAACAGCTAGTTAAGTATATTTTATTTGTTTTTTTTTCTTCCATTGGTGGCACTCTCGCTAGCTGTTATTTTACTTACTCTAGCAACGAAAATGTTTTGCGCATGGACGACGCATTCTATTGAGTAATGTTTTTAGCAAGAGGCCTTTACAGGGTGAGTATGCAAAGCAACATGTTTGCAATCATTTTAATGACAGCCTTTGCGACCTGCAAGATTCCTCTCTTACTCATCCGAACCATTACTTTTTGAATGGCAAAGTTGACGAGGCAAAAAGTTGCCGTGAAATTGACCAATTTTCCAGTGAACATCGAAGAAACAATTTACAAAAAAATGCAGGTACCTACCTAGTTCCAGTTCTTTAGCTTCATCTTTTATTGAAGACTATTCTAAAACTGTTACAAAAGACATGAAAAGCAAGAATTTGGCATCTAAGCACCGATTTTGAAATGAAATCACATCGATTCACACAGATTCAATGCCTGTACCGCTTTTCGTTCAATCGATATAGTAAGTACATCTTAGTGTTAGTTGGACGGTGTTTGTTGTTATACAAAATAGTTTTTAAAGTGCACATTTTACGAAACGTAGTGTTATAATGAAATATCGCAAAACCTTGACCTAGCGTGGTTTTTTACTTTACTTACTTTTTTTATTTTAAACCACTTCTTGAAGTCGGTTAAAATATAGAAAAATCGACGAGTTAAATTAAAGTGGAAATGAGACGGTCGAACAAAGCCCTCCGTAAGCAGGTCCATTGGAACAACTGAATATTATGTTTATTTATTTTTATGAAATAAATAAATAATAATTGTGTATTTTTCTTTGGTCCAAGTGGACTGACCATTGACCTGCTGCACGGAGGGCTGAGTATTCAGTTGGTTCACTGACCTGCTAACGGAGGGTGGAGTATTCAGTTGATTCAATCGATCAGCTCACGTAGGGCTGAGTATTCAATTGGTTCAATTGACCTGCTAACGGAGGGCTGAATATTCACTTGGTTCAACCTGCTACCGGAGGAGAAGTTTGAGCAAGATTTTTAGTGACAAGTATTTAGATAATTACTAAACATCCTGCAAGTTCATTATTTTCATCATCAGCCATATGATGCAAGACATAGGCCTCCCTCATAGATTTCCTAACCATGAATAATCGCCACGCTTGGCAGGCGGGTTGGCGATCGCAGGATGTGGTTGGAATCATAGGAAAACGCTGCTGCCCGTGCCCTTCTACGACATCCACGGAAGGAAATGGAGTGAAGCTATTCTTAATCCGGCGCCACACGTAAAAATAAATTGAATCACGTTTCTCCTTTAGAAATTGGCCGCAAATAAAGATTAGATCTTTATTTTTTAATCAAAGAATTTGATTGATATCGCGGTATAAAACGTTGTGAGCTTTAAATCATCGTTTCATTAGACGCATTACAACATTACCTACTTCACGTCTAGAATATGTGTATCAGCTACGGAACTAAATGAATGCCATTTTAATTCAAAAGAAAGCCACAACTCCACTAGTAATTGAAAACGTTTGTAATAAAACGTGCAATAGGTACATTATTTTTACAGCCATTGACAGGTAATGTGCCAAAGAAAGATTTATAGAATTAACTTTACAACTGATAATAATGACGACGTGACTCTGGCAGAAATAGTCGACAACGGCTGGTTGCCATTTCGTGCAAAATTGAATTGAATAATAATTCAACTTATAACAACGGTGAGATCCGCCTTGGGTGCCCCTACCGTTTTACTAGGCATATATACCTACTTAGGTTTGTACAAAACTAGTTGGGTGAATATAAATACGACTAAGTATGTAGATATTTGTAGGACTAGTTTAAAAGTTGTCCAAATTATTAAAATAAATTGTGTGAGCAGTTCTGCGCTGTTAGATCAGTCAATTAGACACAGGCCACTTTGCAACGAAAATCTAAAGGTTGATTGATGAGCTCTCAATTGTACATAGAACAAATATGTAACAGCTGATCAACTTTTACACTTTGGACTTTGAACCCTATACTATGTTTTGATGAGTTGTCAGCCTTTTTTCCCATGTCTACAGAATCTCATTTCTACAGATTTTTATTTCTACAGAATCTCATTTCTACAGATTTTTATTTCTACAGAATCCCATTTCTACAGATTTTTATTTCTACAGAATCTCATTTCTGCAGATTTTTATTTCTACAGAATCCCATTTCTATTCATTTTCAATTCAACAGAGTAACATTTCTACAGATTTGCATGTAAAGGTACATAATTACAATTTTAGGATTCCGTACCAAAGGGTAAAAACCGGCCAAGTGCGTGTCGGGCCACGCGCTAGGTAGGGTTAATTAGTATGAATAAATGAAAAAGTAGTCAAATTGGGAAGACTTGCACTAGTTAATCAAAAGGTAGGTAGGCAAACTGAGAAAGTTGGCAAAGAGTTCACAGATCCCACATCTTTAGGAATTATTTAGACACATCAAAAATCCGGCCGTCCTGGTACTTCATTGGTATACAAACTCTTTTCTTTGTACTGTTTGGCCGTTATCATATTTTTATCTCGAGTGTCTTTGTCATTATAATGCAGTGTCACTTCCTAGACGTATAATTTTATTGTACATAATTGAATTGGTTTTATTAAGCAAATATGGAAGACCAAATAAAAAAAAAAAAAAAAAGCAAATATGGATAAATCCGAAGAATTAATATTTATAAACAGCGAAAAAGGTAAAAAGGTTCTAATTATCGGATCGAAAAAATATTATTTCAGTATTAAAAATAAAACGGGTTCTACAAATTGGCGGTGTTCTAAAACGAGAGAATGTACTGCATCTGTGACTTTGAGTGCGGATAATAAAATTATCCGACGTGGATTGCACGCATGTATATCAGATGCTTTTGAATTACGGCAGCGCAAATATGAAAAGTTTTCCCAGATTTGTAAAGATAAGGTTTGCGAATCTATGGCTCCGGTGCAGCAAATTTTTGAGCATGAATTATCGAAATTACCAGAAAGCAGTAAGAATGTCGATGATCCAGACTTTGCTGCTTGCAAAAGTTCACTATACCGAGCAAGGTATCGTTACCTTAATGTGTACAAGTCAAAAAGTAATTCTATTAAGGACATTGAAATACCCAGCCATTTTGCAGAAGATTTTTTGGTTTACGATGGAAGAAAATCGGATAAAATATAAATTTTTGCTACTCCTTTAGCATTAGAGAGTCTCAAAACCATAGATTTAATATACTGCGATGGCACCTTCAAAGTTACCCCGAAGCCATACTATCAAGTCTATAGTTGTCATGACAGTTTTGTAGATGACGAAATGGAGACCAGAGTTATCCCACTTATTTATGCTTTACTGCCAGACAAGACCCAGGCTACCTATTACAACTTTTTTACAATATTAAAGGAAAATTTGGGACTAAAAATTAAAAATTTAAAATGTGATTTTGAAGTTGCGGCAATAAACGCTACAAAAATGGTTTATCCACAATTAAAAATAAGTGGTTGCTATTACCATTTTCACAGAGCTGTATGGGCTAAAGCTGCAGAATTGACAATAGATAAGACGCCAGATGAGAAATATATTATCAAATCGTACTGTATGCTAGCCTTATTGCCAGTTCAGTTCATCGTTGAAGGGCACATAGGTATAGTCAGTAGCATATCTGAAGAACATCCTAATATTCTCAATTTAACTAAATTCGATGATTATTTTACAACATTTTGGTTAAAGCGAATAAGTTCTGACGTATTTTGTTGCGCTGGCGAAAGTGTACGTACCAATAATTCAATAGAAGGTTGGCATCATAGATTGAATACAAAAATTCCTCGAAACCCATCTCTTTTCCTATTCATAAGCTTATTAAAAAAGGAAGCGAAATATCAAGATCGCAGACTTCGCCAGAGTCAACTACACGCACCTGCCAAGAAACGAAAAGCGTATGATATCAAAAAGAACGCACAAATTAGAAAAGTAGTGCAAGACTGCATAGCTGATAAAATACAGGTTAAGGAATGTATACAGCGTTTAGCAGCGTTACATTAATGTTAAGTTTAATATTTAAGTAACTTAATTTTTAGTTTATGTTTTTCAATTTCAAATGTAAGAGATATTATTAATAAGTATTAATATAGAATAAGAAAATTGAGCTGGAATAAAAATGATTGAAAAAGATAGGTAGTTTTTTTTTTACCAAACCATAATCAAGTTTATGATTTGTTCCTTTCAAAAGTGGTTAAACTGTGAATCAATTTGATTGTAATGTATGTCTGTAGAATTGGGAATCCGTAATGTTGGGAATCTGTTAAAATGGAAATCAATAGAAGTGGGAATCTGTAGAGTTGGTAAACTGTAGAGTCGGTAAACTGTAGAATTGGGAATCTGTAGAGTTGGTAAACTGTAGAATTGGGAATCTGTAGAGTTGGTAAACTGTAGAATTGGGAATCTATAGAATTGGCAATCTGTAATGGAAATCTGTAGAACTGGGAACAATCCTTAAATATAAGTAGTTAGCCCAACTGCCGACCGTGAAGTTCTCTTTTATCTAAATCAAAACATTGGACCGATAATATTTTCTACAAAAATATTGATTAGGCACTACAAGCAAACAAGAAAAACGTATTGATTCAAATTTAAAGTGGTTTTTATGACTATTTACTTACTATTTGCACAAAAAAATAGAAGGAAACACCAAACCAATAAAGAAGTTACCAATTTTGAGTTAGTGATATTCTTTAAAATGATGGAGGATTCTGAGAAGCAGGAGAAAGAATCATTAGGTGGCTGAAAAAAGAAGAAGAAGCTCTAAAGATAAATATAGAAAATACAGTTTTTCAACAAATGAACACGAAGAACTGGACATGCGCGCATCCAGTTGGTAAACTGGAAATAGGTGCGATTTGTTATTTTGTCAACTGGACACAATAAGATTTTTCGAGTGCAATAAATCCCTTTCATCTATAGGATAAAAGATAGTAAAGTTAACTAAACTTTATTATCCGCCTACCCCTCTGGGATTTAGGCGTTAGTTTATGTATGTATCTAATATCCGCCTGAGGCAAAGCCGAAAAGGAGAGTATTAATTTAGAAATTATATTTTAAGTTACACCAACTGGACAAGCGTATGTCCAGTTTCTCTTGCCCGTTTGGTAAGAAACCATTTACAATAAAGAATAATAAATAAGAATAAAAAGGTTTATTGCCAAAAATTACATGCAAAGCAAACAAGAAAAATCCTATAGCTAAATATGTACCTAATGCTAAAATGGAATTCCAATAGAGCAAATTTGCATGGTAAACCTACGTACAATAAACAAACTACCTACTTCAGTATTTTTGAGCCGAACTGAAGCTGTCGATAAACTTACTTGTAATTGTCTCGAAGCATCGTCCAACAAAGCTACAAGTAAAATAAGAATATTCTTTATCGTATACTACGAAAATCAAACATTTTAAAATTCAAAACAAAAGTCTTTAAATAGAAAAAAGAGGAATGAGTAAGTATTTCTTAAATCAATGAGATGGATTGACCTAGGAGCAGCAAATAACTAGATAGACATAATTTTTCTCAGTATTATAACGCTCTTAATCAACAAGTTGGCGCGGAGTAGTATAGGTACATAGCAGTACATAGGCACTTCGTAACGGCATCGGCATGATACTGCAGAATCATCACGTAACTCCGAGATTCATATCGCTGCGATGTTAAAAACCAATACTTTTTTTCAATTTTCAACGAGAAAAAAAATACTGGTTCTGCGGCAGACTGGTTTGTAAGTTGGTCTAGCTTTTGTTCCGATTTCTAATAAGTTTCAATAAATGAATGAATTAATTAATAAACGAATAAATGAATAAATGAAGCAATAACTCCCACACAAAGTAGGATACGCTGTGCTAGCCAGGCAAGGACATCACAAACATGGAATAAAAACTGGAATAGAAAATAACCAGCACCCCGATTGCTGAGCATTAACTACTAAGCAGACGGGACCAACCACAGAACACAAAAAGAAGGGACCAACCTTGTTTTACATTGTTGAAATTGGGTCCCGCTTGCTTAGTAGCTAATGCTGAGCAGTATGTTTGTTGGTTATTTTTAATTTCGGTCCTTATTTTTTTTTTTTGTTGAATTTATTCCGATTCTATATTATATAGCCTATGACACTCGCGAAAACACGACGAGTCGATTGAAATGTTATCAAAATCTAACGGACATCCTTACATACATACGTACACACGAGCCAAACACATTACCCTCCTTTTGGGCTCAGCCGCAGCCCAAACTGAAAAGAATGAATGAATTAATGGACGAACAAACAGATGAATAAATTTAAAATTCTTTATTGGCAGCGTGGGCTGATGATGATAATGCTTAAAACCATATTGTGTGTTAAAAAGAAAGGAAAAGAACTCCTAGAACAAAATACCTACTTTAGTATTATACTTTAGTACCTACTTTAGTTTTCCTCATAGTAAAAGTAGTTCGTACTCCCTATTTTTGGATGTATATGGGGATGTTTCGTTACACCCTGTACAATACAGACTACTTATGGTAGACAAAAAAATCACCTCTAAGAACAATACTTAATTGGGCGTGTGGAGTAGTTTTGATTACTAATTTCCCGAAGACAAAGGCTGGCGACGGACAGTTGAGAGTTCACGAGAGAGCTTTGTTCCTCAATGCTAGAGTTCGTTACTCCACAGCTAAGTGGGACTAGATCATTTGGAAGGCTAACCGTTGGTTACTGCATAGAGAACTTTACTCAGCAGGCAAATACGTTGCAGTGGCTCTCGTTCGACAATCGAGTGTAAGTCTCTCTCAAGTTTATATAAAGTATGTAGTCGAAAATAAAAAAAATGTATATATAAAAAAAACTGCCACAAAATCTCGAGAATCGCAAAATCACGCAATCCTTAAGGGGCGGGCGCCAATAGTGAAAAATCGTACCTTCTTTTACAGATCGTTTTTGCAAAAACTGTCTTACAAATCTTCCAAGCATGTAAATTTTTATGACTAAAACGAGAACCCAAAGCCAAAAACCTATTAGTTACTACCTACTTTTTTCCGTATTTCCGTGTAACAATTTTTGGCATAAAACTATGCGGTCTAGACCCAGGTACCTGATTGATTTTAGGGCCAATGACGACAAGGCCTAGGCCTAGGTATACTTCGATGATTGAGAGACTTGGAAGAGACTTTTCGCAAAAACGATCGACGGAAACGAAGTAGGAGATAATTTATGATTTATTTGCCATGGAGCCTCTTTTCTTTATGTCTATTTCCAACTAATTAGAAACTGGAGAGGCTTTATTTACAAAATAACGCTCATTAAAACGCTCGATAAAGGCCGATTAAAATAGCCTGTGGTGGAGGTTTTACAAGAAAAGACGTAACCACAGATTTTTAAACTACATCTGAGGAGTGCTTTAGAGGAATCGTATTTTTTCTCTCCCACAAGACGGGCTAGTGTTGGTGTCAGCAATTGTTTAAATAGTGTAAACAACTAATGGCATTAAGTTCACCTTTTTTTACACTGTCTTTTTGCAATGAAGAATTAATAATAATAGTAATGGCAATAAATACCTGTTTATCTTTTTATAAATAGAGTCTTAAGTATATGCGAAACAGAATTGATAGCACATATAGGTAGGTAGGTACCTACTTACTTGAAATTGGGAATAACGAGCCAATGGAATTTGACTATTGCTTACTAAACAAACTCTTTCGGGGACAGAGGCAACACTACAGTAAAAAGTTATAGGTACTTAACTACTTCAAACAACTTAACTACCATAAGCTATACTGTAAGCAGTGTATTATTTGCATAATAATCGTACCTACATTTATTACCATACAGTCTGTGCAAACCGAACTTACATAACCGATCGGTACTTGGACATTTATGTGTGTCAAAGACACGAGTCTTCATTGATGTGCCAGTACCTAGTACGCACTATGAATGCTTACTCTACGGCATCACCTTGCGCTGGTAGGTCTTATTGTCATTCACACAAATGCTAGAATGTAACAAAAATCGTGTCTCTTTACTATGCGGTAATATATTCGGGGACAACCAAACAAAACCTTTTATTATTCCATGCTCGAACGTATTCCTTGTACATTTAATGGTTTCTCGTACTTATGTCTTCTGCAATAAAAGCTTTAGCTCTGAGCAGCTACCCTCTGTTGCGGAATGTAGCCCATTTTGTGTCGTCATGCGTGATGATTTTCAAGAAATTTGACGTATTTTTGTCAACGGACATACATTATCTGAAAAAGCCATGGGAGCTCTCAAGCAAGCTTCTTAAATTTCAGGACTGGGATACATTTGTCGATTTAAAAAGTAAACCCTTTTCAAAATTTTCATGTAGGTAAACAAACGATAAACATTTCTGTCTACAAATGGTATATGGTCCACAAAATGGTCTTGACTTTTACGTTTGTTGTATTGTTTTATACTAGCTGTCCCGGCGAACTTCGTACCGCCGCAGAATCCGTTTATACGATTCTTGCACAACGCCATCTATTTTTAAAACACAACGTCCACTCGCACACCGCCATCTATTTTAAACTTAAAATAAATATTATCCAATGGGAACGCGTGTCTCAATGCAGGTCCTTGTCTATCTACGCCAAGTTTCATGAAAATCCGTTGCGTCATTGAGTAGCAAACATCCAAATATCCAAACCTCGAAACATCCAAACATCTTCACAAACTTTCACATTTATAATATTCTCATTATATAGTAAGATTCTCTAGAATGTTTCTTTTGTCATATATTTTGAAAAGGCATAAATATTATTCGTAGCCGTAATGATTATTCAGCATAATGTTCAAGTGTAGAAAATGGTTTCTTCATAATTGCAATTACCAAAAGATTTGTAGCAACGATTGTCATAATGTTTGTAAACTGTTAATTAAAGAAAGGGACTGGTCAAATATTTGCCTCTCGCTCATATTAAATATTGCCGTCTATTTTGTGTGACGGAGAGGCAAATAGTAGTTATTCATTCCCTTTATTAAATTAATGTTGCTTTTTTTATGCATACAAATTTACATGCATACAAAAATACCAAATTTACCTATGCAAAAAATTTCATAATTTCGTGAAGCCAAGACACGAGATTTTTATATATTAGATAAAATTCTTTATTGCATCAGAAAAAAGTTCAATTGGCGGGCTTAATACTAAATAGTAGATATTTTATTCTATCTTATTAACTTCTATTCTACTTGAAATTGTGACATTTTTTGTGAGATCGCCACGAAAGCTGCGAGGATTTGTCTGAAGATACATAGCCACACTAGCTGCATAAGCAAAAAGTAGGTGTTTAAACACACAGTCCACATGTCTATTTCGCAACCAATATTCTCGTAGAATCTAGCCAGCAGCCAGCATCCTTCTTTGCATAAAGCCCCGTTTACACGCGCTGCCGCTACAGCGCTCGCTCGGCTTACAGGAAATACGAATACAAAAACTTTAAAACAGGATTAGATTAGATTAGAACTCTTTTTGTACACACCAGAAAACAAAATAACATTAACTCGGATATACAAATTATATTATACTCTGTCTAACTCGTTCTAACAGCACTGAAGTGGTTTTAAGTTTCAAGCATTTTATCCAATATAGTACGCACTGAACATCTATAACAATCATTATTTGGTTTTGCTTACGTTTGTATTCTAATAATAGATTGCAATAATTACTATTAGAATTTTTTTTCAAAGACAAAATTGATGGCATTTTTCTCTAATGAATAATGGAAGTTCAAATAGTATATTCTGAGAAAGTGAGAGTCTGTGCATTTCTTGCACTTCCCTGCTCACTCCGCTAGTAACAGACATAACGTAAACCCAGCACAAAATGATGTCCTCACTCCTCACGAAACGAAAGCCAACTACCTTCTCTCTCTGTGAACTGGTCTTGCCAGTCGACTTATTGTCAGATTATGGCTTTGTCTCAAATAATAAACAACCTTTGTCAAGAGAGACTATTTGTCAAATGGGTAATCAGTGGACTAGCGGGTCTTTGAGTATTGCTACATCCATTCTGGTCATATATTTTCTTATTAGTAAGTACTTTTGTTGCACTCAAACAAATTGCTCTCGCAAACTTCAGGATACCGACAGGATTTGATGCGCATAATTTGGCCCCTAAAGTCTTTTTATGCGCACCAAATCCTGTTGGAACCCTGAATTTTCCAATAGCGTGTAATTTGACAGCTCGTTAGGAATCCTTCAGGATGTGGTGCGCGTAATATAGGGGCAGTTAGGCGTCTTGTGTGTCTCTGTGGCATTCTTGGTTAGCTCAGGTTGTCTGTAATGAAAGTCATGAATAACTAACAATAAAGTATTAATGCGGTGTGTAGGTCAACTCGATTGTGTCATAACAATATTTCGCGTGTCCTAAGCCGGTACCAACGGCGGAGAGGCGTGAAGGTAACACCAATGTCCTGCTCAGTGATGCAAAGAGTTGCTGTTAGTGTTGCACAGTTTTAAACAGCGTGGAGATGGGCTGGATTTGGCGTGTTTTGTTCAGGTCAACCTCAAGCATAACATAAAAGAGAAATGACACACATTCACTTATCTCGGAATCTGACGGTAGCATGTTAGTAATAAAATGCATAGAAACTTGAAATTTACTGATACCATCTAGATATCCCCTGCAATATCTGTGTACCTGTGTACGGTTCTACAATAAGATTCCTCAAGATATATTAGAGTTACCACTGACGCGGTTTAAAAAATGTATTAAGCATACTCTGTGCAAAAAAGCCTATTATAACATTAAGGATTATTTGGAAGACAAGGATGTCTGGTAATTTAATAATGTTAACAGGAACGATTGTATCTAGTGTAGTGTAACTTTAAATTGAAAACTCTGTTAATTAAGCAAACCTGTTTTGAAAAGAATAAATGTGGAGTTTCTTTGTTAGCTTCTTCTCCGCATAATCTATTAATTGTGAAACTAACAGCTTTGACGTTCATTAAGTAAACCTTTTTTTTTATTCAATCAATCAATCATACTTAGTAAATAAAAATTTTTGACTTTGACTTGACTTTGACTGTGAATAACTTAAAAGGGAGTATATGAGTGTACAAAACACACAAGATAAAATTGCATGAGGTCATTATTGATAGGTACATAGATCATACACAGTAACACTATAGCAATTTGACTCAGGTACTCATAGAGAAAAAAATATTACTTTCGTTGATGGTTATTTCTCCATGAATATCTAGAGTCAACATCCTTACTATCCTTACTATAATGTTTGTTTACTGTAATGGATGTTTGTTACTCTTTCACGAAAATACGGCTGAACGGAACCGGATGAAATGTACGAAAATGCACAGAGACAGATTATAATCTGGATTAGCACATAGGCTATTTTTTATCCCGGAAAGATACACATCAAAATTACCACGCGAACGAAGTCGCGGGCAACAGCTAGTAACTACATATTTATAGGTAGAGGGTTCCTGAATCACGTCAATTATAGTTGGTCACTAACAAACAAGTTTGTTCTACCGTTTTTAATTTTTTTAACGTTAAATTTTGTCAGAACAGGAGATTTTTCAATGGAATAAGACGAAAAATTATCGACCAATTAGCGACCATCATAGGTCCCACAAATGGGAATACATAATTTATTAACTCTGCACAATTTGACGCCAAATAGACCGTATTTGGCAACGCAATCCACGAAGCGGTTCGCAACCGTAATTTGTAAAAATATCGATTTGTGGAATCGTGATGTAATCTTTGTTTATTATTTCCTTCATGTTCGGTCGCTTGATTTTGTTTTTTGTTAAGTTTTATAATTTGACGATTGGCTTTAAATACTCGTAAGTAATTTTCCTCTATTATTTTTATCTAGGTGTGTACATGGAGTCAAGATTTTCGAAAGTGTAGGGTTTATATAATTTGATTAAATTCGCGCTTTATGCGATCTATCATAGAAGAATGCCCATTATTTTATTTTCAATTAAATAGCAAATAGCGGCACTAGAACTAGAAAAACCTTAAAACAACTTAAAAAATGTATTGAAAAAAATGTAAAACTGTTCAAAATTTTTTCAAAAGGTCATAGAATCATAGTTTTTGTTGTTGGTATTGTGTTGTTGTTTCGAATTGCACATTTTAGAATATCACGGATCTTCAACGATATTCTTCGCCCTATGTCCGCCTAATTAGAGAGACCTAACTCAAAAGTGCACTTTGCGTTTTCGTCACATGTTCAGAAAGAGCTTTATTTCCGGTTGAACAGTCCATTACCGGAAATAATATGAGGGGATCCACCTTCCGGTATGTAATAAATAAATTCAAGTTCTCTTTTGGTTTTTCGATTATAAAAGCACGTGTATTGTTAACAAATGGAATACATTTTCCAGACCATTAGTCTATGATAACGAGAATGAATGTTACATAGTTTTAATGACTATGTCGTGATTACTCATACGTATCTGTTTTACCGAAGAAAAAAATCGATATCTATAGATGTCTACTGTCTCTAAGCTTGCTCTAAGTTCGTAGAATTATCTCTTAGCATCAACCAGCCAATTTGCATAAGATGCTAACAGTAAAAAGCGGTGGTAGCCTAGTGGGTAGAACATTGGACTCGGAAGCGAGAGACCCTGGTTCGATTCCCAGTGCGGGCATGCACCTATGACTTTGTTTTCTAAGTTATGTACATTTGTGAAGTTATAAGTAGCAATACCACTCGCTAACTGTGAAGGAAAACATCGTGAGGACACCTAATTGTCTGAGCTATTCACATACCTCAGCGCTCGAAATCGCTAATCCGCGGTGGGCTCGCGTGGTGATTAAGCTCATAGTCTCTCCTTGAGAGAAGGCCTGTGCTCTACAGTGGGACGTATATAGGCTGCTTATGACTAACAGTATCCAGTATTTGTAGGCGAGATTTCGCTTCTACCATTTTAGACTTCTCCATTCTCATTCAAGTTAGAGCCAAATATGTCGTGCCACTGAATTGTAGTTTCCTCAGGATCTGAAGAACTGTGTTTAATCTTTGGGGACGTTAGACTCTTTAGAGGATTCCCTCACTCACGATGTAGACCAAATTCGGTTGAGTGAACACAAGGGTCTCATGAGACGGTGGTGGCGTGGATAACCTCTATGCGTGGGCACTACATTTATTGTTTTTAATAGGGACCAATTTCCGCGTGTTTAAAATCGTGTCACAGATTAGTTTTAAAAGCGAAAGCGAATTCGTAAAGCTTCGTGCGGGCATCAATGTTAATCTGTAATTCACATTTCGATCCTCTGGCCAGATAAAATGTAAAACAATAGAGCACGTTCCGTTTCGGTGGTCCTCTTGCAATGTCCGTGCACTGTACAATAATAAGACACCGGATTTGACTTCTACCGTATACTATATAGAGGTGAAAATTGAATTATGGGGATTTTTCAGTGCGGCAAATGATACAATATTGCGTGTGCCTACACACATGGCCTAGGAAACTGTGTTAAATTATGTGTCTGCTGTTCTATTGCACGTTCAACTTTGTTTTTGCTATTTGGTTAGATCTTACAGATAAGGCCGGGTCTCCTGTTCGTTTTTTTTTATGTTAAATAATACACAAAACAGTCCGTTTTCAACGAGCAAACATTATTTTCGTTTGGCTTCCTCTACGAAAACGTCTTGCGCTTGGAGAATGGATTATTGTGTGATGTAGTCAGCAAGCACAGTTTTAAGCACAGTTTTAAGCTTCCTTTTAAAATTATGATCTCTTGGACCATAAACACACGGAGTTCCTTCCTAGTTTTGTCCCTCAGTAGGCTTAATATAGCAGGTATTTTGCCTACGTTTTACCAGGTTGTTTTTAGGAAAACGGAAAGTGACATTTGTAGAAAAAGTATCCTCGGCTCGAAAATTATTATTAGATTATTATTATAGATTATTGTTTTTATAGTATGAAAGAGTTTATGGAATATGATATTGAATAGTTTTATTATGTAAGTATGTCAGATGTCGATATGTAGCTATTTAGTTTTTAAGATGATCTCATACAGTTAAGGATTTTTATTTTAAAATGTTGTTATATTTCTGACATGTTACTCTTTCCACCATATAAAAAATATTATGTGAAGGATGGATGAATGTGAGTACACCTGTTAAGGTGATTCTATTTGAAATAGCAACTGTTACTGCTAAATGTTTTTCTGTTACTGTTAAACCCATGTCTTGATTCTTGAAAATTATTCAACTTGTGGAATTATTCAACTTGTTCTTAATTTAGTTTAAGGTACAGAACTATCAAAAACGAAACAGTTCTGTGTCGCGAGTTTGTCAAAATAATTTGAATCGATGAATGTGGTATTTTACGACTTTTTAAACTTTTGTACGGGATCTGCTGTTACTTGAATTTAAAGTCAGAACTATTCTTCAAAAGTATCAGGAACTGTATAGCATAGGTGTATGCGATGAGAACTTACATAAGTTTTCGATTTGCTGCGAAATTATATGCTACGGGAAGTTAGCATATCATTTTGTCAGTTTATTTTTATGGGGTAATATGGGGCAGAACTATTTCTAAAAAGTATCAGGAACTGTAGAACTCAGCTGCATGCTATAAGAACTTACGTTTTTTCGATTTTCTGAGAAGTGATATGCTACGGGAAGATAGCATATAATTTTTTAATTGGTTTTTTTCTATGTAAAAACGCCAGAACTATTTTTGATAAGTATCAGGAACTATAGAACTGTGCTGCATGCATGCGACAAGAACTCTCATTTATTTTGATATGCTGGAAAATGATATGCTAAGTTCACTGTTATTTTCTAAAGCTACTTCTGCAAAACCATTAGAAATGAATATACCATCGTATTTGTGAGTAACTCTTTTAAATCAAAGTAGGTTAGTACTTGGTTGCATACATACATCCATACATAAACTCACGCCTGTATCCCAGAGGGGTAGGCAGAGACCAGGGACTGCCACTTGCCACGATCCTGACAGTTCACTTTCGCTTCCTCAACATTCATTAGACGTTGCATGCACGCAAGCCGGTTTCGGGTACTGTTTATCTTGTCCTTTGCTAATACATCCCCTATTTGGTCGAAGTATGTCCGCCTGGGAACGTACCTTACCCGCCCTTCCACTCACATTCGCTCGATATATTTGTTTCGTCAATCTTTCTTCCTTCATCCTCTCCACATGTCCAAACCAATGCTCCTCATCCTCATCCTCTTAATACTTGCTTGCCTAACAAAAAATAGCTAACAGTAGGTATTACTCACTGTAAGTACGATTAAAAATAAAATAAGTAACGTTTTAAAAAATAACACAACTAACTAGCTCGATGTTCTATTCGTTTTATCGTCCATTGTTTCGGAGGTACAGTTGCAAATTCGTGCGACACAATTGTTACTTCTACCTATCTATGTATATTGAGATAAAGTACCGTAAGACATACCGACACATTAAAACGACCAACGTAGTTTTAAGCCGTGAGAGATCTCATTTGTTCAAAGAACTGAGGAGTCTTCTCGAAATAAATGATCTCTAATTGGACGAAGGCCTATCTAACAACCTTGGAGGATCAGGAAAGACAATTGTTCTTGAGGACGCTGGGTATTTGTAAAATAAACGATAGCGGTGGTAGCCTAGTGGGTAGAACATCGGACTCGGAAGCGAGAGACCCAGGTTCGATTCCCAGTGCGGGCATGCACCTATGACTTTGTTTTCTAAGTTATGTACATTTGTGAAGTTATAGGAGCAATACCACTCGCTAACGGTGAAGGAAACCTGAGAGTCTGAGCTATTCACATACTTCAGCGCTTGTAATCGCCAATCCGCGGTGGGCACGCGTGGTGATTAAGCCCGTACTCTCTCTCCCTTCTCTCTCCCTGAGAGAAGGTCTGTGCCCTACAGTGGGACGTATATAGGCTGCTTATGTATAAACGATAATAAATTGTCTTAATTATTTACCCGCAATGGAGTTTATTGGTCAGGGATAAACTCTGTATAAACTGAAATGGTAAGGTCGACAGCAAATAAACCTTATTAATTTTATTAGCGAAGTCATTCGCAACGTAAACTTGTATCTGCTGTCGACTGCGCTATTAGCATTTTTAAATCCTCATGTAACAAGAATGTGGAACTCAAGTAGGTACACCATCAGTCAATCACCGGCTTAACGTTTCAGCTGCTACGCTTATAATAGTGAGCAATGAAAGGTAAAAGTTGGCGATCGGTTTAAAAATTGTAAGCATCATTGTAGAAGAGATAATTGCAGAGCTGATTACAGCCAATATAGAACACAAGGCTAAATACTACAAAATATTTGGCATTTTAAAAAAGGTGCTTTTAAGTAAACCCTTCTTGTTTAGCGTACTAAGACTCCACTGTCCGTCAGTCCGTCCGTCCGTCCGTCTGTCACCAGGCCCTGTCTCGTGAAATTAGACGGTTAAAATTTTCACAGATGATGTACCTATTTCTGTCGCCGCTATAACAACAAATACTAAAAACAGAATAAAATAAATATTTAAGGCTCCTAGAAAAAATTAGAATTTTTGGGCGTTTTTTTGCTCGATATTAGTAACGGCAACAGGTAGACGCTTGAAATGTTGTATAGATAATGGTACGGAACCCTTCGTGCGCGAGTCCGACTCGCACTTGGCCGTTTTTTTTTATTACTGAAACTTCATTAAATTTCAGCCAGAGTTGATCGTGTCATTGTACAAATTAGCTATTCGTTTTGCTCTCTGTCAATGTGCATTGACAGAGAGCAAAACTAATAAGCAAAACTAAAAAGAGTAAGGTATTTTATAGTGTCATAATCATGGGAACTTTTTTGTGGTGCAGTTTACCCACTGTGAGTAATGAGGGTAATGCTAAGTTAGCGGTTTTCATAAAAACCAAGAATTTTATGTGACACGCTTTAAAAGGTGTTAAACTTCACTGTCATGGTGAATCGGGGCTGGCAAATCAATCTACAACAGAATATTTGTGAAATATTTTACGAATTTTTGGACATTTAGTTAATGCATCATGTACTTAGTAACTGAGCGTAACGTGGCGTTACTTATCAGTTATCAGAGCCGTAATAGTAAAGTTATGACTATGACCCTGACTTCAATTTTAGTTTTCTCTCATGTTAATATTAATTTTAATGACAGCCACGATATATGATGCGTTTATGGTTGTGGCGCTGGATTAAGAATAGCGTCACTCCATTTGTTTCCGTGGATGTCGTAGAAGGCGACTAAGGGCCAGTTTCTGAATTGAAAATTTCACTAAGTAAATACTTAAGTAATGTTCCGTCACGCTCTTTTCCGAGAAATTCGAAGAGAGAGCACTGCATTTAATTATTTACTTAGCGAAATTCTGAATTCAGAAACTGGTTGTAAGGAAATTAATTACCAGGAGACGGGCAGCAGCGTCTTCCTGAGATTCCAACAGCATACTGCGATCGCCAACCCGCCTGCCAGGCGTGGCGATTATGGCAAAACCCTTCATGGTTATGAAAACCACGAAGGAGTTGGGCGGTGGGCGTCAAATGGCTGATGATGATGATGGTTGTGGGCTTGAAGGGTTAGTGCAATAAACATAAGTTGCTTAGTTAGGAGTTAAAGCTTTAGTTTAATAAACATATGTTAACTGGTAGAAATTTTAAATAGCATTAAGCTTGCCTTTGTACGAAACTTAGTTATGATAAAACATAATTTGACATCCGAAGTGCTTTCTAGTTGAAATCACTAGATTTTGCATTATAAGTATTGGTCATATAGTAATTTATCCTGTAACCTAAAGGGCCAGTTTCTGAATTGAGAATTACGCTAAGTAAATAGTTAACGATAGCGTGACAGAACGTTACTTAAGTATTTACTTAGTGGAATTCTCAATTCCGAAACCTGCTAAGACTGCTATAAAGTGTTCTCTATCTCTATATTTATCTATCTGTCTATCGATTATCTATGTAACGTACAGACACTTATGTAATGCCTTATTGTCCGTCGACAAATTACCTACATCGATACTGTCAAATCACGTCAGCTCATCAGCCAACGGCAGGCTGTTATTTGCGACCGTTACGATGACTACCGACATCTATTTAAGTGCCTAGTTACTTACTGGAATGCACTGGTTTGCAAAAGTCCGCTATTTCGAATCCACTACGTTGAGCGTAGTAGCCTAGTAATCAGAGACGAAAGTAGTTCAAATATTATGGTAGTGGACTCTGACACACTGAATTCAAGGGCGTTTTGTTCTAGAGTAGTTTGCTATTGATACTTATAATCGAATTTGTACAATTTCTGTTGCAATTATTAGAAATACCGGCCAACTGCGAATTGGACTCGCGCACGAAAGGTTCCTCACGACTATCTAAACAAAATTTGAAAGTTTCAAGCGTCTACCTGTTGCCGATATTAATAACGTTATTGTATGGGAGCCCCCCTTAAATATTTTATTTTATTTTGTTTTATTTGTTCTTATAGCGGCAACAGAAATACATAATCCGTGAAAATTTTAACTGTCTAACTGTCACGGTTCATGAGATACAACCTGGTGACGGATAGACGGACGGACGGCCGGACGGACAGCGGAGTCTTAGTCATAGGCTCTCTTACTCTTTGGTTACGGAACCCTAAAAATGAATACGACTGACATTACGACGCAACACACTAGTTCGGTTCAAGGATTTACGATTTAGAAGTTATGGTCGAACAGAGAAACTGACAAATCTACAGGGTTTTTCAACTAAGATGAGTATAATATTCTAATGTCGCGTAAAGAACGAATAACCCGAAAAGCCTTTTTTCAAAATTAATCGGTCAACTCGTGTAAGTTTTTTTACGTAGCCTATGTGCCTACCTACTTGTCACTGCAGGGCACATGCCTTCTCTCAGAGAGAGAGAGAGTATATGGGCTTAATTATTATGCCAGCCCACCGCGGATTGGCAATTTCAAGCGCTAGGTATTTGAACACCACGACACTCAGATTTTCTCACGATGTTTTTTTTTTTCATGGTTAGCGAGTGGTATTGCTACTACAACTTCACAAATGTACGTTACTTAGAAAACAAAGTCATTGGCACATGCCATTGGATTCAAACCGGCGACCTCGTAAAAAAAATACCGGACAAGTGCGAGCCGGACTCGCTCACCGGTGGTTTCGTACTTGGCCGTTTTTTATTATTTGTTGGTAGAATATATAATAATTAATAAGTCCCACAATCAGGGCAAGTTTGATGCCTGTATGTATTACTGTTTCTACGATAGAGCATAAACAAAAAACGGCGAAAAAATACGTTTGTTGTATGGAGACCCCGCCTTATTTTTTATCATTTGTTTAATTTTATTATTTGTTAGGCAATCCGCCTTAATAACACATTCCGTGAAAATTTTAACTGGCTGCCTATTACGGGTACGGTTCTTTTTAAAGGTCGGACGGACGGACGGACAGACAGACAGCACAGGCAGAGTAATAGGGTCTCGTTTGGCACCCTTCGGGTAAGGAACCTTAAAAATAGGTCATTTTAACTTTTGTTTATTGGAAGTAGCCGAATTATCCATTACTGCAAATGCGATTTTTCGATTTCCACTCTTAACATCATAAATCTTTATACATGAACCCTGAAAATATAAAAAAAACACGAGAAGTGGGCAATTGTTCAATGAAAATATAGGTTCAAATTACGACATGTATTTCAAATGCAACCAAAATACTTGAGTTAGTAATAAAACAAAAAGATTTGCGGTTAAGAATTTACGGTTGACCCTGAATCAGTGCTGGAAAATGTCTCGCCAACATATATAGGTAACCGTGTCGGTAACAACCTTTATGGGGCTAAAATGGGACATATGATTGGTCTTTACTGGATCAAACAAACTTAACATTGATTTGTCATGCACTTACGCTGATACATGGTGTGTACCTACATTTGTTTAATGTACCCGACAAAAGCTGGTACCAGTGGTCATTAAAAAAATCCTAGCGGGAAGAAGTAAAGTTGGTGTTAGTTTTATGAGGTTTTTCCTGACGGTGAAAGCAAAAGTGGGTTATGAACAAGGTTATGTGTTTCGCGCGTATGTATGTATGCATGTTTGTTTGTTCTTTCGTTCGTTCATTCGTTCGTTCGTTCGTTTCTTTGTTTGTTTGTTTGTATGTCTGTTTGTCTGTTTGTCTCTTTGACTGTTTGTCTGTTTGTAAGTTTGTCTGTTTGTCTGTTTCTATGTATAACGATCATACTTGTGTTGCAGAATCGTTAAAGTGAAAACGCACAAAAAGAAATTTGGAAGAGACGAACCAGTCCCCAATGTGTTTATAAATTAAAATATTGTTTGGTATTCGAGACATAATGACTGGTTTAGAATACTTTATCGACGGAATCAGCGAAAGCAGAGGTCGATGCAACACCAAGTGTAGAAAGTCTCTTGAGAGCATTTATTATTGACTTTAATTAACAGTAAGTATTATTTAATAACACTTGGAAACTATCTTGTTTGATGACAGTAATTATGTGCTCTAACTTTTCTCATTCATGGAAATACCAGTAATTTTTCACGGATTGAATATACGACATTGAATCTGTCAGACATAGAAATCTCGCGATATGTTAGCCACAATTTTGTGTGTTATTATTTACTTATAACTAGTAAATGCTCCAATGAACTTCCTACGAACTCCTGGAAGAGAACCTAAGAAACCAAATATCCTAGAGTAAGTAACCAGTAGCAAAACGGCGTCTGGATAATACGATTATATATTGTACTATCTTAGCAGTTTATACACGGATGCTGGCCATAAATAAAAATATCGGCTATAGAAAAAAAACTTTTTAGAACATAAGGATCTTCACTGCGAACTCCATGGTGCCTACCTGCAGGTACCAAGGAGGTAATTAGAGTTATTCTTATTTAAAAATGGAATGCCATGAATTCTAGCCTTTTTTTTTTTTTGTTGACGAGGGGGAAATCTTCCAAAGATACCCGACTCCCCGGGGGAGGAGCCGGGTTATGTGGGATTTTTACCCACTAAAACCCCCCCGGTGGCCCTCCGTGTGCAATTGAGGGGGGTTCCGGGAACTCAGAGAACACTCCGGAACCCCCTCGCACTGTGCGCTTTGGCGCTCCCCGCTGGTAGGCCGAGGCCTACCTGGTGCCTCCGCCACGGCAGTGTGCGGCCACCACACACCGCCGCCTTCCCGGAGCCGGTTAACAGACGGATCGAGCCCCCGCTCTTGCCGTCCTCGGCTCCAAGGTCTCCTTTTAGTCGCCTCTTACGACAGGCAGGAGATACCGTAGTCCTATTCTACGCCCGGTACTACAGGGCTGATGAATTCTAGCCTGCCGGGCTCCGCCTACTCAATTTTCGTTCTTACTTTGTCTATAAAATAGTTTTACTAGGAAGCTATTCGAGCAATTCGATTCGTTAAGGAAATGTCAAGGGAACTCATTCATACTGTTCAGTGACGTAAGTACATAGTTGCAATGCAATCATCATAAAAGAATGTGTAAAATTCGTGATCACGTTTACACGGGTTTCTTATAAACTTTATCAGTGTTTCCAAGTCACGCACGACTTCGGTATGAGGAATCGCGGATGGTTTAATCTCTTTGCATATAAAAAAACCGGCCAAGTGCGAGTCGGACTCACGCACGGTATAGATAATGGTATGGAACCCTTCGTGTGCGTTATTAATATCGTGCAAGAAACGGCAAAAAAAATCACGTTTGTTGTATGAGAGCCCCCCTTAAATATTTATTTTATTCTGTTTTTAGTATTTGCTATTATAGCGGCAACAGAAATACATCATCTGTGAAAATTTCAACTGTCTAACTATGACGGTTCATGAGATACAGGCTGGTGACAGACAGGCGGACGGACGGACTGACAGCGGAGTCTTAGTAATAGGTCCCTTACCCTTTAGGTACGGAACCTTAAAAAGTTTTTAATCATGGAATGGAACTGTAATAGTTACGTGGGTACGTCTCTGGCTGAAAATATAGGCGTTAGGTACCTACTTAGGGTCTGTGGAAATGTAGCTTAGAGGGGATTTCATAATTGTTTTATTGGCATGATTGTAAAAGAAACGGTTTGAGCATAGTCGCGGGTAGACTTTTAATTAAGCTTCAGTACAGTATGATCAGCTTCTTATTGATTTTGACATGAGATTAGATGTCTCGTTGTATCCTACAACTTTACTAACATCGTAAGTATATTAACGTCGCAAGGAATAGGTTAGATGTTCGAGTATGTGCTTAAAAATCGTGAAGATTCCCCTATCATCATCAACCCATTATGTATCCACCGAGGGGCACGGGGCTCTTCCCTGAGGAAGGTATAGGCCATACTCCACCACGGGGGCCAAGTCCGGATTGGTGGATTCCCCTATAATACAATGTAACTGACCAAACACGAGTTACATCTTTAATATTATTTTCTCAAGTACTTGCTTAATCAGTGATTACAATCAATCGCGATGCTGATCACTGTTTCTCTTATCTACTTATTTTAATTGATAGTCTCGGCGTCGATTCCGGACGCTTTCTTCGACCGAATCAAGGTTAGATTGCTCTCACCCGTAGCTGTCACGATGTTGCCGTTGCATCTCCCACTTTGATACCGATGTAAAAACGTGTAGGCTGGTTTTGCTCTTCAAATTTTTTTTTTAAATTGAAATTGCTCTGATTGATTTGAATAAATTGATCCTGTTTTTATCTTGTGTTTTTAATGGCATTCCATGAATGCTTTTTTTAACCTAAAAAGATTAAAAAATTAAATAATTCAATCCTTGAATTTTTGCTATTGACTGATTTTACTACCGATTTTTTTATTGTAATAACTTGAATTGCAATTTAATTAAACTTGTTGACACGTTCCGTCTTAATTTATTCTCTGTGCTCTTGTGCTGTAGTTATGAAATAGATAGAAAGAGTAGATGATTGAAGTAGAAATCGACCCAAAAAAATCATAAGGAATTAAAAAAAACGGCCAAGTGCGAGTAGGACTCGCGCACGAAGGGTTCCGTACCATTATCTATACAACATTAGACACAAAGATCGAGAAAAACTCGCAAAAAATCACATTTGTTGTATGGGAGCCCTCCTTAAATATTTATTTTATATTAATTTAATTATTTATTTTTGAAGCGAATATAGAACTAAATATTCTGTGAATATTTTAAGCGTCTAACTGTTACCGTTATTAATATCGCGCAAAAAACGGCAAAAAAATTACGTTTTTTGTATGGGAGCCCCCCTTAAATACTTATTAATATTTGTTTTTAGTATTTTTTGTTATAGCGGCACAGAAATACATCATCTGTGAAAATTTTAACTACCTACGTATCGCCGTTCTTGAGATACAGCCTGGTGATAGACAGACAGACATACAGACAAACAGACAGAGAGACGGACGGACGGACAGTGAAGTCTTAGTAATAGGGTTCCTTTTGGCACCCTTAGGGTATGGAACCATAAAAATGGTTGGTTTATTGAATATACGCCATGGGGCCGTCCATATATTACGTCATTCTAAATTAGGGGGGGGGGGGTTGGTCTGCGGATGACGGTAAATGATAGATGGGGGGGGTGGGTGTTTCGAAATTGACGTCATTCTTATTTATTTATTTATAGTTTATTTTTCACGTACAAAAAGATTATTTCTAAAAAGAAATTTCTTCCAGCACACCTAGTAAAATACTAGCTGCCCGCCCCGGCTTCGCCCGTGGTACTATCCAAAGAAAAGTACAAAATAAGTAGTTATATTATATCAATGATTATTGCCAAAGTAAAAATAATAAAAGGTGATTCTATAACCAAGTGTTTTAATCATATAATACCCTATTTTTCTCAAATCTGCAATGTTTTATTTTGTCAAACTAGTAATGACGTCAATTTTGGGAGAAGGGGGGGGGGGTCATTAAGAAATGACGATAGGATGATTATAGGGGGGGGGGGGTCTAAAATGTGAAAAAATCGATGACGTAATTTATGGACGGCCCCTTTGTGATAAAAAGGATATGCTGAAATTAATAACACTGATTTTCATGCGCTTGTTTTGAGCTCTGTATCCCATAAATATATCTCAACGGCATTATTCGATCGACATAAAGTCGTAGTTATCCGATTACGGAAAAATAAGACCATGAAAAAAAAAAGCTTTCGGATTTTTTTCACATCAAGTTATCAATTTAATTCTGGATTCACTTTTATGTGTAGTGCTTACAAAACTTTTCGTTCGAAGAAACACATTGTTTTTTTATACTGTCTTTTTTTGGCAATTTATTGTATTTATAGTACCTAGCTTCCGCTATTAAAGCAAAAAAATATCTGAGGGTTGTAGGCACGTTAGAGTCAGTGGTAATCATTACTTCACACTCCTGGTGCAGGGCTCATTGTTTATAAAATGAAATTGTATTTTCGTGAAATAAATAAATTTTATTTAAATTACAAAATCACTAATCGCCAACGATCAGGCCATGTTCTCTCTCTGAGGGAAAACTGCCCTGTTGTGTGACTTTACGACATGTAACTTTAGCCTGATATAATTAGAATAGAATCAAAATGAAGGTCATAACGGTATTCTCACCACCTGTGTTGGCTTGGCTGCAAAGATGTGACTTGCTTAAGCTTAATGAGGCATTACGCGCCCCTTTCCACTTTCGAACATTGTCGTGATGACATTTGCAAACGGGGATCAGTGTAACTAGAGAAACAGATACATCAGGGGCCTGTTTCACAGAACTACAATTCATGGCTTACTATGACAATTCGATGTACATTGCAAAGTCGATTTACCCAAAGATTAACAAGTAGGAAGACTCTGCTACGCAGTGTACATAGAATTGTCACAATAAACTACGAATCGAAGTTTCAAAAGACGGCCCCGATAGTTATTTTCAGAGTTAAAAAAATAATCCTTTTAGGATCACTTTTGTCAAATACTACTGGCCTATGGCTTAAAGTGTAATAATGCAATCAAAAGATATGACTAAAGATATGAGATATTTGGTACAATAAAACCCTATTTAACCCTACAGGATACTTAGTTTAGTGGTTCTTGGTCTCTGCCTACCCCTCTGGGATACAGGCGTGAGTTTATGTACGTATGTATTTATTATATTTGACAAGAAACAAGATCTCACAGCAGAAACTGTTAAAGGAAGAATCCGAAAAATCTTAAAATTCTCAATTTGAGTTTATTTTTTAATTTTATCTTGAAACTTAAACCGGACTATTTGTAAAATGAGCAATAAAATTATATTGATAAGTTTTGCTTATTGGATGTGGTTTTATTATCGATACTGAAGAAACGGTTTTCAGGTTTTGTATTATTTCAGCATTTTTTTTATGTACCCTACATATATAGGTACCTACGTCTTACTGGGCACCGCAGGGCACATGCCTCCTCTCAGAGAGAGAGTATGGACTTAATTACCACGCGTGCCCACCGCGGATTGCCAATTTCAAGCGCTGAGATTCGTGCGCTGAGATTAGTGAAGACCTCAGTCACTCAGGTTGCCTCACGATGTTTTCCTTCACGGTTAGTGAGTTGTATTTCTACTACAACTTCACAAACGTACTTAACTCAGAAAAAAGTCATTAGTACATGCTATGGGTAAGTGAATTGAAATACATATTTTTTATGTCCGATAAAGGCTTAAGATAAGCATTTTACCACAAAGGTAAAGCATCTTTTTCATCAATTTCACAGTCCAGTTACGCAAGAGGTAACGTTCCAATACCACCACTTAACTGAGTTGCTCGCAGTTTACTGTAACCGCGGTTCCACGGGCCGTTAGCGCCGTACCATGACCGCGACCACGCGACAGATTGTATACAATCGATCACCGGTGCGTGAGCAGTGATCTATGATTGACTGTGACGTCTCTCCATCTATTCATGATGACAATATTGAGTACATATAACTACTTTTTAACAAATCGAAAACCGACATCCAGAAAAAGCATGCATTGAAACGAAGAGTCCGATGACTGCTCTGACCAAAGTATGGGACCACCCTGGAGGTGCCCCCTTACTATAAAAAAGCGGGTGGGGTAGGGTCGGGTTACACGGCCGTTGGTTATCGTGAAACGTCTATAAGTAGGCGTTAATTTTTAGCTCAAACTGCACAATGTAGCGCCATCTAGCGGAACGAGTCAAGAGGATCTTAGTAACGGCTAATTTGCTCTATGAAATGAAATTAATTTATTTGCATGAAATGTCGTACCATACATATGGTGGTCAGATAAGTACTTGGCTCTACATATTTAACCTTTCTAGGCATGCCAAATTTGTTATAATAACATTGTAAATATTACAATGTCGGATTACAACATGTCACAATAACTTATTTCAGTGATGTGGTTTTACAATAAGGTTATAATTTAATACTATTTACATTATTGTTATATCACATCATTATTTGTATTACATGTCAATATTATTATTTTTCTAATTACAAACTTTGCCTACGGTATAGAAGCATACATCTAAAAGCCACCTGTGCAAACAAGACTTAAAACGAGTCAGTGGCAAATGTTTTAGTGTCTCTGGAAGCTTATTATAAATTTTTATAAGCATGCGGAAGCAGCTCTTTGGCAAAATTCAGTTTTACATGGCGGGTAGAACATTTGTTTTTTTTTTAGAATTTGTATTACTCACAATATTTCGTAAAAATGTTTGGGTCATTGTGTGCACAACACGCCATTTCGTATTTTACGAAGACTTGGCAACGACTACTAAACGATATATAAATAATTGCTTACATCACATAGTTACAGAGTTACAGTCCTCGCCGAGGCGACCTGAGCTCTATTTTTGAATCACTCGTATCGCGTCGAGCGCTCGATTTCTACTGATTTTCGTTCGACATCTGAAATTCCGTATTTTTGAATCACTCGAACTGCAACGAATGGTCCTTACCACTCGTCTCGCATGGCGATCGGTAGATTAATTGTCAAAAAACGATTTCGACATTTCGTTAGAACACAAACCAAAATGACAGTAGTAGTGTTTTGTTTGTATCAAAAGACAAAGATTTTTTATTTAAACAGCCAATAAAACAGTATTTTACGTTCCGTTTCTGTTACGGTAGTTTCCGGTTTTTTTAATTTCTGCGTGGAATGGATAAAATACAATACTTCAAATTGTACTGGCAACACTTCAGGCGAATGATTCAAAAATACGGAAAAACGACATCATGCGACTTAGAAGACGAGTGTGACTTAAGTCGCATTCGACGATACAATTTCATACGAGTGATTCAAAAATAGAGCTCCTGGTTTCGTTACATGCGGTTTTAGCAAGTGACCCTTTACTACCGAACTGAAAGACGTGATAAACTTTACGTTAAAAGTTATGAAACTAACGCAATTTAGGGAATTAGTTTGGTCTGGCTTGAGTTGCTGACTAGCGCTTGTTGATTGTTGTTGATTAACGAAGGCTGAAAAATGTTACGATTTTACGCTACGTAATTCGTGGACAACCCCACTCTAATTATCAAAGAAATTCGGATTTGCGTCCGTAACTACGTCATCACAACCTGATCAGCAAATTTTCCTCAACTAACTGTAAACTATGACATAGCGGTTAGTTTCATAACCTTTTAACATTGCTCTACTGCGAGACTAATCTAAGTAATGGTAAAATTTATTTATTTCTTATTAGCTTTCTTCGTGAGTGGGCCTGACTGACGGAAAGAGAGATAGGTAGGTACGGCCACGGTACGACCGTGTTAGATATGGCTAAGGAATGAATGATCGAAGTCTCTTCATATATTTTTTATAATTTATAATAGTGTCCCACCTAGATCAGCATTAGAACAGCATCTAACCCAGAGGAATTTCGAGACATCGCAACATCAGCCCACAATAAAGCGTCTTCATGAGGACCACGACCGCTCCTGTAGAGCGTACCAACCAAGAAGAAAACTAGTAGATACTTGGTAGGCCTAGACAATTGTATTAAAATTTAATTTGTTTATTAATAACTCAAGCCCATATTTGTTAGTACTACATTAATAAATTAGTATTTTCATATCGCTCACATTTTACCTGGGTGTAAGTAAGTATTTTTTTAAATACTTTCAAAGTTGTGACATTTGTAACAGAAGTCATCTCGTAAATAATGCTTTTATTTATCATTATAATACTACCCTTATCAAAAAATCTTCTCAGTGGAAAAACTAACTTTAATACCTACCTAGACGTTTTTTTAAAGAAAAATGGAATTCAACCGTCCGTCAAAATCCAACAGACGTCTGTCAAAATCCTTTATCTCGGGAACGCGTGGAGATATCGAGTTGAAATTGCAACGATATACTCAAGTCTACAGACCCTTGAAGCTGTGAAAAAAAAAAAAACTTTAACTTAGAAGTACATTTGGTTGTAATTTCAACTCGATATCTCCACGCGTTAAAAGACCGTAACTTTTTAACGCTTATGCCTGGGAATCAAAATTTATAGGGTACTTTCCACTGCCTAGAACTATGAAATTTCTCAAGTAATACCGTCGCATAAAACAAGTACAGGGAAAAATCTGAAAACATTTTGTCATTAAGTCATAAAAAAAATTTCTTTGAAGTTGGGGAAAAGCTCGGAAAACTGCGAGATTCGAATCCTGAACTATTTGTGATTTGTTAGTACCTACAAATTTGTACGCAACCCTCGGTGGGTGAGTCCGACTAGCACTTGTCCGGTTTTTTTATTCCTAGAGAGACTCGAGACCCGGTAAACCCTGAGCTTTTGTGTGTCCTTTAACCTCCTGAGTCCTGACCTTGAAAATAAAAATTGAAAACCATTGTTATTTTCAAGGCAAGACTGAGGTCTCAGGAGGTATATTTAACTTTAAATCAACTTCCGGAATAGCAGCCAGGTCAGGGATATCTATCAGACAAGTAACGTATCCCATACTCACTGCACCTTGTATGCAAACTCCCACGCATCTATTGATTCACAATCACGGTAACTGGAGCATGCTGGTTTTGTTCCACCACTGTCTATGGCTAGCCACTCCAATCTGAATGTAGCCCTATTAATTAACTCATAAGACCTGTTTTGGGATGCTAGTGGATCAAGAACGTTTTACCTAACGACATTGGATGTTGATGGAAAAACGTGGCTATAAGCCAAGTGTTTGTAAATAGTGAACCGGTAAAATGTTTTGCGACGGAGGTGTTACCGGTTTTGAAGCGTTATTGGGCAATTTACTGGCTCGTTGGTCTGGCGGTAACACGACTGCTTATCATGATAGAGGTCGTGGGTTAAATTCCCACTAAGTGCCGTCGTACTTTAATTTGTATAAATGGCTCGTTCTGGGTGTTTTGTGATGTCCATATCATAGGGTATCCCAGTTTGGGACTGGGAAGTTTATTATTCATTCATCATCATCATCATCATTCAGCCACAAGAAGTCCACTGCTGGACATAGGCCTCCTCCATGGATTTCCAAAAAGACCGGTTGGAAGCGGCCTGCATCCAGCGTCTTCCTGCCACTTGGATGAGGTCATCATTATTCATTACCTCTATATTATTCAATCAAGCTTATAAGACTTCTTGTGTGTATATTCAGGCATGGAAGGATGACAGCACATCGACCTTTTATCGTCGACATTCGACTCAGCTGGACCACTGAGTGAAGTTATTTGTATTCCGTATCTCATTGCACCAACACAGTTTGAACTTCATATTAAGAGTCATCGCGCACTACGACGTTTGCGCTTCGAAGCGCGTTTTATGAGACTTGAGAAGCGATGCAGCATGTTTTGCTTTTTGAGGAAGCGCTGCGCCCGCGCGCATGAATCGCGCTTGAATCGCGTCATAGGTATCCAGTACGATGGCGCGAGTCACGCGTTTTGTGGCACTAAAATGACAGAATTTGAACAATAATGTACTGGAAAGTCGCGACTTTTGACGTTAAAACACGCGACTCGCGTCATCGTGCTAGCCATGCTGGGCGATGGCTCTAGACAGTCGCTAACGCTACTGGCTGTCCTAATCACCGAGTGAAGCATGAGATCTTTGGATTCTTGACGTATCAATAGTTTATTGTTTCATTGTACTATTTCGTACAAACAAATGAAAAAGCCAAACAAACCATTGTTCCGCCTAATTGCTTCTCTTCGACAATTCAGTCTCGAAAATAAATTAAGAAATGTCAGTAGGTTACTAACTAATAGCACATACCTCTAATTTAATCTACTGCTTAGTCGAAGAAGCGGTGTCAGCGCATTGGTAGAACGCTTACCTCATATTTGAGTAGCCATAGTTCGATTCCAGCATGTGCCAATAACTTCGTTTTCTGAGTTTCGTACATATATGAATTTATAGCAGCAATACCACTCGCTAACTAAGGAAAACATCATGAGGAAACCTGAATGCTAAGTTTTCACATACATTGCCGATTGAAATTGTCAATCCGCGGTGAGTGATTTAACTAATACTCTCTCTCCGAAAGAAGGCCTTTACCCTGCACTGGGACGTATACAAGGTTTTTTTCTGAAATGGAACACTCCAATTAGATTTTGAGTTTGGCAAAAACTTTTTAATGAAGTTTTCCTCAGATTTTAATTTTCTCAAAAACTCGAAGATTTGCGGAAAAAAATAAGAGTCGTATCCGGAAATCTTTTTTTTTTGGGAGATTTGGTAAAGTAACAGCAGAGAGCAAGCTGAGCTGTTGGAAGCTGTGCTGTTGACTAAAGTCAAACAGTTTATTATACTTGCTGACTCGACAAACGTTGTTTTGCCATATGAATAAGCCTACGACCTATTCTCGGACCTACCAAAAATACACAAAAATAAATCATAAAAATCGGTAAAGCCGTTTCGGAGGATTTCGATAACAAACACGTCTTTTTTATCTATCTGTCTATATATCTAATCAGCCCATAAACAGCGCCCACTGTTGGGCCTTTTCTCTTTCACGCCATCCGGTCCCTTATATTATTGTTTTTTTTTTTATAATTATTGATTATTGGTATTATGGATTATAATTATTGGTAATAATTATTGATTTGATTTTGTTTTTCACATTTAGCATGAAATTGAAACAACTATGCTTTTCTATAACAATTAACTTTTGTAATTGATATTATTTTGAAATTAAATGTACTACATAAATAATTTTATACGATCAAAATCTGCTTAGATTGCCACAATGAAATGTTAATAAAAAGCCCAATTTTATGTCGTGACGCCCGGCGCCTACGATACAGGCTATGCCTAGTGTGGGGTCACCGTTACTCAAAGATATTTACACATGTTAAACCTTTTACAGTCTAAGCATTGTATAAGTAACATTTATTTGCCTCTGTGTATTATTCTTTACGATAATAAATATTATTTGATTATTTGATATTTGATTTTGATTATATATTAGATATAAAACAGGGTTCCTTAAAGCACTTCTATGCTTTATATATTTTAATATATATTGGTTTAACGGTTTCACTTACGTCGAGATAGCATAGCAGACTAGTTTCGTCCTCGTCCGGAAGTCTTAATCATGGAGGAGATGCGTTCGCCGCGGCCATCGTTTAAGACTTCCGGACGAGGTCGAAACTAGTCGGCTATCTCGACGTAAGTGAAACCGTTAAACCAATATATAAAATGTGCAGTGCTTACGAAAGTGTAGTTTGTGAAACACTTCAGAAGTGTTTTGCTATTGAAATAATCTATGGTAAGGGTAAGACGAAACCACAGATTATTTAAACTGCCTCTAACTAGTATTTTAAGGAACCGTGTTTTTATAAATAAGATAAATAAATATTCTTTCTTAACATTAACCGTGGTACCATCATCATGAGCGCAAGTATTGAGCACAATTAAATTCGGTCTCGGTTTCAAAACCGTTGGTGAAACAGTTAGAACAGCAGATTCGGCGCAGACACAGTGGTATTAGACGCCGAGGCGACGGGTTTTCGTCGACCACAAAGTTAGGACCTTACTGTCAGATGTGGGGTTATCAGATAACCGGGATGTCCGGAAAATTTCTGTCAGGAAATCGGAAATAAGGCAAAATCTATAATTAACCTTTGGTGTGCAGGAGCGTGGCCCTTTAAGAACGATAGGCTTAAGTTTAAAATAAAACCAAACCTTATTGTATATAATTAAAGCAAAAAATAGTCCAAATATGAAGGTATTCTCATTGGTACAGATTTGCACCTAAGCAACGAGACTGCCCTGTGCAGATCTGCTCTTCAGCTTACCAAAGGTTAAGCGACTGCCAATAAAGAAAAGTTTACAATTCTTAATTTTATTTTTCAAATACAAATTGACCCCATCATGTTTGAAAATTTAATGTAAACTATGTAGCTGACCTGGCAAACTTTTTTTTGGTACATTAATTAGCCTACGACCCATTCTCAGACCTGCCAAATATACACAAAAAATCATAAAAATCGCTGAAGCCGTTTCGGAGGACTTCAATAATAAACACTGTGACACGAGATTATTAAAGTCAAAGCCAAAAATTTTTATTCACTATAAAAACAAAATGTTTACTTAATGAACGTCAAAGCTGTTAGTTTCTCAATATATTAGATTTAAATTGGATTATAAAAAAATTAACTTTTGCAAAAACGGTTTGCTGTTTTTGCGTCTTTTCTATGAAGGGATCGTACCAATAACAATTTCCCTACCTACAATATGAAGGTAGATGTTAACAATTATCTACACCATCTTCATCCGCTGGTCGAAAAGATTAACGATTCTGTCATAGATGTGGTCAACGAATACCTTGGGCATATTCTGTCTTTGGGCCAGGCCTTTCAGGAGAGGGAGATCGCTAGACGTATCCAGTTGGGATGGTCTTCCCTCGGAAAGGTAGAAGATGTCTTCAAAGGTAAAATCCCCCAATGCCTGAAGACTAAGGCATTTAACCAATGCATACAGCCCATTCCCACATATGGTGCCGAAACATGGACACTCAAACAAACAAACAAAGGCACATATGGAGAAAATCCAAGTTACACTAAGGGCTATGGAGCGAGCCATGCTAGGTATCTCTCTTGTCGATCGTGTGTGTAACGTTGTAATTCGACAGAAGACCAAAGTGGAAGACGTGTGCACACAAATCACGAAGCTTAAGTGAAGATGGGCGGGACATCTATGTGGTCCAACGTACTAAAGCCTTTTCGGAAACCGGAAGTCTTCGAGCTTGCATGCGAGAACTCTTGAGAACAACTTATAGACATGTCTCAGAAGTGAGATCTATAGGGTCTCAGGGTCTACAATTCCTTAATAGGGTTTTATCACCTTTCTTAAAGAAAATTATCATCACACTTCCGTTCCATGCCGACCATTGACGACCTCGTGGCGCAGCGGTAGTGCATCTGCATACCATGCGAGAGGTCCTGGGTTCGAATCCCGGCTGGGGACAAAAAAACACCCAGGTCTTGGATGTTTACATGTTTGTGATGTCGTTGTTTCTGGTTCCCACAACACAGAGTATCCTAGTGTGGGGCCAGACGCAATGTATGTGCCTGTATGTAAATGTTTATGTTTAAATGTTTATGCCTCTGGCGTTTTGTCTTCGAGAATGACGGAATTAAATATCTTTGGGAGAACCCTAAGAACCGGATTTTCTCCAGTTTTTAAAAGCTCAGCTGTAGTTCCGTCATCACCCGGTGTCTTGTTGTTCTTAAGCTGTTGAGAGCCATTCTAATCTCTTACGTGCTGATGTCCGGAATGTCCTCGGTGTAGTGCCGGGTTAGTCTAGCTCAAGCGTCTTGGGCTAGACGTGTATCAGGTTTTTGTGAGGACGTATATAACTGTCCATAGAATCTTTCGACCTCCCTCAAAATTTCTGGGCCTGACGAGATGATGTTACAATCTTTGGTCTTCAAATTCGAGAGTCGGCCCTGGCCATTAGACAGATCTCTGGAAAAGACTTTAGAGCTCTTGTTCTTTTTAATAGCCTTTTTAAAACGGTCCGACTTGAAGCGGCGTAAGTCACTTTTCAACGATCCAGAGATCTTCGATATTCTGATGCGTCACGCGAAGATTGTAGCCTCAGTTATCGCCACTCTTCCATCAGTCCTCAAACTCATGGAAGAGCCTAGACATCGTCTGTAGACGATATTAATAACAGGTTGGTAGAAACTGTCTATATGGTCGGGTCCAAGTTTTATAAAACCCACCGTACTTATAGAACCAAAAATTTCTCAGACCATATACTTGAGGGTATATCACTATTCTACCAACCTGTTATAATATCGTCTACAGACGATGTCTAGGCCTTCGAAATGGTTTTGAAGCTCAATTTGAAAGCTCTCGGAGTTTTGGATTTGGGCCGGCACTTGTCAAAGCGTAGAGACTTCATCAGTTTTGCACGCTCGAATTTGAGGTTGATATGCAACTTGCCTCGTACCATACTGTAATTGCTGCCTGTTTTAAATCAGATCAATGAAATAAAAAAAAAATATACAAAGTAGCACAGCAACTCCAACTTAATGAACAATACATGTCAAACTAGGTGTCCATTTCCAAATCTAGATCATTTTAGAGAAAAAATGGACAAAAATCTCCAAACTTCTCTTCAAGTCCTTAATTAACAGAGCTTATATCAATATTCTAAAACCTGGAACTGATGCATTGAACTGGCACTTCCATCTTAACCTCCGATTAAGTTATGTCAGCTTTTTAAACCCTCCCTTCTAAATATGATCTCATAAGTTCATAAGATAACTGCGGTGATCACAGAAACATCATTGAATATCTGCCTTCTCGTCGACAAGATGAACTCTATTTCTTTTTTTGTGGTGCCGTCTGGATCCAGGACTACTTCCTGCATTCTGACTTCCTGAAGGATGAGTTCATCATAAAGAGGCCTACTCTCTCCAAGAAGGCAGCCATTATATTTATAATTAGTCAGTATAATTTATTTTCTTATTCGCCTTCTACGACATCCATGGAAGGAAATGGAGTGACGCTATTCTTAATCCGGCGCCACACGGACATTATTTACAGTCGACAGCAAATCAAGCTTTACCTACAGTTGAGTTGCTAAGTCGCCCCTAACGATACTTAATAGATTACCACGGCAGCTGCAACATTGCCGAAACGTCGGGAATTAAGATTAATAAAATGTTACCTAATAAATAATCGCTATTAGAACCGTTTAATCTAATATATAAAAATATCGTGTCATAGTGTTTGTTATCGAACCCTTCCGAAGAGGCTTCACCGATTTTTACGATTATTTTTGTGTATTAATACGACAAAACAACATTTTGCAGAGTCGGCTAGTATAATTATAACAATGTATGAGCATTGCGAGCCATTAAAAAATACCGCCAAGGTAAATTTTGATGTGCTGTCGCCTATACCTATTGTAGCTTCAGAAGTATCTGGCAGTAGATCTCTCTATATACCGCATTTGTCGGTAATTAAAGTCACGTGTGATAAGAACTACAGTGGCCTTGGTTACCTGCAGGCTGCAACTGTTGATGCTGCGTATGAGGTTTTGACACTAACATTATTAATTGTAACTCATATCAATCAAATAGTGCAGTTGGCGATCTCTAGCCTTCCACAGCTTTAACCGATGATCAGGTCACCATCTTCTGGGCATCAAAGTGTAACAATGGTGTAACAATGTTCGTCGTGCGAACGCGATGTCTATCGGCCGCATATCTGCCGGATTCATGATTCTGTGGTCTATTGGAAACTTGACCTTACGGTGAAATAGCATTTGGTGATTTGGCTAGATTTTCTACTTTCTCATTGGATTTAGACCTACACAGAAACACGTTATAGTAGAGCAGCCTAAATACAGACTCAATGAGCACATTCTCTACGAGATTAGACAAGACAAGACAGTTTATCAACGATTTCTATCTGTAGGTACTGAATCAGCGCCGTTTTGGGACCTCCAGGTTCCAGAGAGGTCCTCTGGGACTTGGTGGTCCTAGACCGACGCTGATTAAAGGGTCTAAAGCGGACCCTTCAGTGTTCAAGGCACCGATTTTAAGTTCGAAGTGAGGCCCAAGGTGCATAGTAGCTCAACTGCGAGGCTAAGTACAGAAATCTCAAATCATACCAGCTCGTAATTTGGAGAGGGTGGTTTTCCGCCACCCTATTTTCCTAACCCAGGTCTCTGCCTACCCCTCCGAGATGCAGCCGTGGAGTTGCAGAAAAACCCTAACGTGTAGTTTGCGGTATGCCCACCAACTATTGCGGGGGCAGCGACAATGGTTCCCAGGGGGTTACAGACGGTCACGGTTACAGGGTCACCGACAGGCACCCGAAGTATCTGTGACAGTCGGTGACTGTCGGTGACTGTCACAGATACTTCGGGTGATATCGGCCTGTGAAACGATAACTGAACATAATACGGTGAAATATTGTAGCATCAAATACAGTTCTAACGGGGTGTTTCAGAATGGTACGGCGAAACTTAAGAAGGTATATAAAATCTACTAAAATATACTAAAGAAACAGCACTGATTAGTATATTTTTGTGGCATTCAGAAGTTGCTCGCATAAAAAAAGTTTTATTCTTAGTAACCCTTCTATGTTTTACTAATAATGACATACATACATAAACTCATGCCGCAATCCCAATTGTAGAGGTAAATCTCGATTTTGGAGGTAATCCTCGATTTCGGTTTCCTACATACAGTGTACTACTCGTGCTAGGATATTATAGTAAACGAGTACGTAAACTATCGTGTCATACACAACTTCATGTGAAATACGTTTTGAAAGTCGACGTAAGGTCATTATAATGTATTTGATTAAAATCTTTATTGCGCACAGGCCGAACTAGTCTAATTTTTGTAAACAAAATTAACCTTTATCACTTTCGAAATAAGATTGAACGATCGATAATTCCGTTCAAGAGATTTCGCACTTGCACAAAGTTAGGTATATTTAATCGGCTCTCTTTACACAAAACTTGACCTAGTTTAACATCCACATTGTATTCTTTTGAGTAACGTAAATTTATATTATCGATTTTGAAGGTCTTTTATCAGATGGGTATTACCCAGAGATTTAATTTGTTTAAATATTTGGAAGCGGTGCAATTTAAATATATGTAATAGAAGCACATTTTAAATATCTTTCTACTAACTGGATTACGGGACCACATAGCATTAATGCCAAAAACGGCAGTTTGTCGCATCTAGTCACAGGTCTGTGATCCTAGAATCTCGGTCATGGTTCCTGAAAGTCACTCCATGACTTATTGCAAAACGGATCTGTGAAAGAAAATTAAATAAACAATAAAAACTGACTTTAAAACAATACAGCACTAAACCGTCAGAAATAATTTAATAGAATACCTTACAAGTATAAGAATTGTAGAAGTATAATTTGGAGTCGGTGTCCAAAATATATGTGCTGGTCATGAAACTGGGCACCGACTATAATTATACTTCTTCAATACCTACATGTATACATACTTCTAATTTAAAGGTATTCTTTTAAATTATTTCTAACTTTTTACTGCTGTAGTGTTTTGAAGTCGGTTTCTATTTTTTATTTCAAATATTTTATTTTTAAACTTTTAGTGGGGGAGCGGGAAAAAAATAAACAAGTCCCTTATGATGACCATAATTAACCCTACTGAATTCTTTGCTTCAAAGTAAGTTCTCAATTTCCATCTCCGAAAGTCTTTACCAGAACATCACCAAATTACCTTGTGACTACTTTTGCACTATTTTATGAAACATACGGATATTATCAAAGGATGAGCCCTATTAGGCCTTATTTACTACTGTCCATTGAAGAGTTCCGTTCTCCGTCTCTAAAAGTCTTCATCAGATGTTCACCAAATTAAAATGGGATTAATGGGACGTTACATCTATTCGAAAAAAAAAGAATTGGCGAAATCGGTTGAAATTTTACGAAGTTTTGCGTGAACATAGCCAAAGAAATAAAAATAGTAGATTATGCATTAAGGGGATAAAGCAGTGTATTATGTCTCGGGCGATATTTTGAACCCCAAGGACGAGGGATCCTAGGGTTAACTCACGAGCGAAGCGAGGGTGTTACAGAGTTAACTCCCGAGCGAAGCGAGGGAGTTAAAGCCAGAATCCCGAGGCCGAGGGGTTCAAAAACGCCCGAGACAAATACACTGCTTTATCCCCAAAATGCATACTCTACTTTATATAAACACTGCGAGGCAATAAAACATAATACAATTAAAAAGAAATATGAAAAGTTTTCATTCTAATTTTGAATAAATTCTTCTTGGTGTAGGGCTCTATGAAAAGTTTATATTCTAATTTTGACGTTTGGTCATGGATTGCAAGGAGCTCGTATATTCAATGTTGATTGCATTCCAAATTCAAATGTCATAATTCCCTAGGGGATTATGAAATTCAGTACATTTATAATGACCCGGCTAGACCATAGGACACAAATGACTTGCTTTAAGTTGAGTTTGCATGACACATAATATGCCATTGACGAGCAGGTGTTATATAAAAATAATAATTTGCGCGTCAAATTGATAATCTCCTCCTTTTTAGAAGTCGGTTGAAAAAGATATGATTTTTTCCATAGGTGGCGCCGCTAGTGTTACTGCATGGAGCTTTTAAATATCGGCAACTCTACAATACGAACAAACTTTTACTATGAGAAAACTTCGAATGCCCATATTCGGATTTATATTCGTAATAGATTTTATCCTCAAACATGGACAAGGACATCGCAAACATGGAAAAACACCTATTCTGTCGCCATTTGTACAAATCAAAGTACGGTGGTTGTCCGCGGGAATCGTACCCACAATCTCTACCATCGTCTTATTTTTACCTCTAGACCAACGAGGCAGCCGAATAAATAAATCTAAAACTGCATTTTATGTAGTTTGATCCGACTGCGAAGATTATATTTATCACGTGAGTGCTCGACCGATTTTGACAGATGATATTGACGACGCGAGTGTCACAAAAAGTTGGTGAATTCTAGCTGTTATGATTTTAGTAAAAAGTTACAAAAAAATATCAAATAAAACTTATTACTTAGTAACTAAAAAGTCTAACACAAGGCCTAGATGAGTCTATTGAAATTTTACCTAATCTTACTCGTAGGAAGGGTCTCCCCGTTTAAACGATGAGGTTTGTTTCTTGAACGTTACTTTGGTCCTATCTGTGAGGTAGAAATTTCAGCATACCGACTTCTTAGAGGTCTGATTTTTTGTTTTTTAAGAAGGTTTATTTTTATTTGCTCTACGTAAGGTGGTGGTAGCTTAGTGGGTAGAACATTGGACTCGGAAGCGGGAGATCCAGGTTCGATTTTCAGTGCGGGCATGTACCTATGACTTTGTTTTCTAAGTTATGTACATTTTTGAAGTTATAGTAGCAATACCACTCGCTAACGGTGAACGAAAACATCGTGAGGAAACCTATGTCTGAGCTATTTACATACCTCAGCGCTTGAAATCGCCAATCCGCGGTGGGCACGCGTGGTGATTAAGCCCATACTCTCTCTCTGGGAGAAGGCCTGTGCCCTACAATGGGACGTATATAGGCTGCTTATGAAGGTATGAAGCCTACTTACCTTGATCAAACCTTTTACCGTAGGCGTGGCCGCAGCCAACATTTCGTACAACTTTTTGCTGGTGGCCATAAGCCGCAAGTGGAATTCGCTTGCTTTATAAGATTCTGATTTAAGTCGGTATGAAAACGAAGGATTATATTGCAAACAAACCTCAACTTAAAATAAGAGCGATTTTAGTGGTTATGAAAACGAAGCATAACTTAGTTGAAATAGTTATTAAATTGTCGTGTAGGTATCTACCTTCGAAATTTCCTGATTTTGTAGGTATACATTGAACACAAAAAGTTCGCGAAACACTGCCTTAGACTACATAATAATCTAAGCGCGACTCTTTCTATCAAGAACTTTCCTTCATTTAGTCATGATTGATACGATGCCGTCACGGGCCCCAGCGGGTTAGACAGGTGAAACGCTCTACGTGTCTACGTGACAGCGTTATGCTGATTGTACGGATTATCTTGTTACGGGCTGGCTGAGTGAAAGTGACATAGAACATTCGATAGATATATACATACATAAACTCACGCCTGTATCCCAGAGGGGTAGGCATAGACATTGCCACTTGTCACCATCCTGACAGACACTTTTGCTTCCTCAAGAGTACTTTTTATGTTGCCCTTTGCTAATACATCCCATATTTGGTCGAAGTATGTCCACCTGGGACGTACCTCACTGGCCGTTCCACCCACACTCGCTTGATATATTTGTTTCGTCAATCTTTCGTCCTTCATCCTCTCCACATGTCCAAACCAACGCAACATTCCTTTCTCAACTCTAGTCACTAGATACATTCGATAGATGCACGGAAAACAATTTGTATCCGTTTTTAAAATTAGTATAAAACATATTTAATAAGATAAAAGAACCGAATGAACTATGAAATTAATTACTTAGAATAAAGTGATCAGAAGTAAAAAATCTATGTAACCAACATAAAAACTCTAACAAAACCGGATAGTTGCGTTCCGAAAAATTATAAGATTCTGTGACAAAAAATCATTATCTTTAGATTTTGGTACCTACACTGAAACACCACAAATAGGTACCTAGTCATACCACACCACACATAGTATATATATAATATGCATAAAATATGAAAAATGTTTCAATGTTGTTTTTTATTTGTTACAATACACTGTTTTTTAATTTTAATTTTTTTAGCACCAGACAAATGGGGGTCAAATCTTTACGTTTCGGAACTAAGTAACTGGATGTTTATATTTTCCTAGTATTGTTGTGTTGGCTATGTAATCTTTTTATTTCTGAAGCTTAAAAAAAAAGTTTAGTTCGAATGAGGCGGAAAACAAATAAAACTGCGTTTGCAAGATGGCGAGCGATCACAAAGATTTTTATCGAATCATCGTTTTTTGTCATAAAAATCACAAAACGTAAAATGTAGGCTAATTAATATGGCAAAACAACGTTTTGCTGGGTCAGCTAGTTCGAACTAAATGCCTAAGTTCCCGCTAACAAACCACAATTCAGTGGTCACCGTTATTATGGCCCTTCACCAGTTAAGCTACAGTATATCATCGAGTCAAGATTAGCCAACAGCAGTCACGTCACTTAAAATCTGCGACAACTTTTTGTTGGATTTTGATATTTCCATCGAGTGTAATAAGAGTTAAGATGTTTGGGAGATATCGGAACGGTCATTGTTGCCCATAACGATGAAACTGAACCATTCTGAGCAGGGAAAATTGTGTATACTGCAATGCAATTTATTGCAAACTGTTGGGGTAATTTTGTTACCTGGTGCATCGATTGATATATAAGGGGTTAAAGTATGAAATTGCCGTTTTATTGCAATAGGTTCTTTGAATTGACATAGAATCTTCATGGTTTGAGGTTTTCGAATGAAACTTTTTTCAAATGGTTTCTATGATGTTCTTTTTTTAAAAAATGTGAAACATTTGAATATCGACTTTCAATTGTTTTTGTTATTCAATTTAGACAAGAAAGATGAATACTGCGAATTTTTTTTAAAAAAAGAACATCATAGAAACCATTTGAAAAAAGTTTCATTCGAAAACCTCAAACCATGAAGATTCTATGTCAATTCAAAGAACCAATTGCAATAAAACGGCAATTTCATACTTTAAACCCTATTATTTTATGTGCAGTCGACAGCGCTTGGACAGTTGCCAATTTTCGATTCGATTCTTTGTTTGGTGTTAATCGGCTGATTCGGTTTAATTCGATTTTGAAAGAATTTTTAGGGTCCTGTCAATCTAAATTCTACTACTCTGTGCTGTGCACACACATTTATCTCTGAGAGAAGGCCTGTGCCTCTTTTGACTGCCTCAATGGTCTATCGGTAATACGATGAACTCCCATGGCAGAGGTCGATTTCGTCTGGAGGTACGAACTGCTTATTTTTACAAATCCGCCGCCGTAGTTTAATTTGTACTTACATATCGCCTCAGTCTGGGTTTTTTCTATGTATGTAATGCACTTGTCTAGTTAACATGTCACAGGCTATAGTTTGAGACCAGGGCACTGATTGTGATTATTTTTTATGAGTGTGATGCGTGGAACGTCAAGTTTATCATCTTAACTCTGCATAAAACATAATTTTAACCAAGGTTAGCTACAAGAAAATACTCATTAATATTATGCTCGCCTCTGTACAAATATGCTCATTGTCCAATAAAGATTTTTCTAATCAAAACTAATGTTCACCACAAGCCTAAAGAGAGACAGAGTTTTGCATTCTATTCTGCTGGTAGCGGCATGTTACGAGTATTCTAGGGGTACATGAAGGTATATAGTTTTCTATCAATTGACACCGATACGAACAGTTCAATATTCTAATCAGCCAATAAACAGAGCCTACTGTTGGGCATGGGCCTTACTGAAATTGCAGAAATAAAACAAGTCAAGCCTGGGGCGGGACTGCAGTCGCTTCTAAAGACAAATGACAGTTCGTATTGCAATAGAGACTTTTGGACGAAATTAGCAACTAATTTAGGTACATTGCGGCTAACAAGTTTACATTGCGTGCAAATGTTTGGATTTCAAGCTTTTTACTTTAGTCGTAAGCTTTCACTTAAGCTCTTCCTCGCATGAACCAAAAACGACTTTCTCGAAGCTAAATCCAATTTTATTTTAGTATCTATCGTGTTAACAACAAATCAAGAAGTTTCGTTTTCCTTCGTAGTCCAATTAGAAATTCTTGACTTAATTCCTGTGACACCGCTAACTGAGATTTTTATTTCTTTTGTTGACAGGCTGGCAAAACGACCATTGGAGTGAGCAATAGACAACGCTCATCCTTGTGAGTATTTTAAAAAGAAAGTAACATAATTTCCTAACATTTTTTTAACTAAAACTTTGATTCTCATAAAGAAAGAATATGTTAATAGGATAAGATAAGATACGAATATTCTACTATTATCAGATGTAAAAAAAAACCGGCCAAGTGCGAGTCGGATTAGCACACGAATGGTTCCGTACCATTGATGATGTATTTGTGTTGCTGCTATAACAAAAAACAGAATAAAATAAATATTTAAGGGGGCCCCAATGGTACGGAACCATTGTCTATACAAAATTTGAATATTTCAAGCGTGTACCTTTTGCCGTTATTAATATCGAGAAAAAAACGGCAAAAAAATCACGTTTATCGCATGGGAGCCCCCCATTAATATTTATTTTATTCTATTTGTTTGTTATAGCGGCAACAGAAATACATGATCTGTGAAAATTTCAACGGTCTAACAATGACGGTTCATGAGATAAAGCCTGGTCACAGACGGACGGACGGACGTACGGACAGCGGAGTCTTAGTAATAGGGTCCCTTAACCTTTGGGTACGGAACCCTAAAAACATCTGACAGCTGTAAACAGTAGATTAACAGAGTGTAAGTTTACGAGATACCGGGGGTAAGTTTACCTCTCAGAGAAGCAGTTACAAAAAGGTTTTTTATTCTGCTTTACAGAACTAACAACTCCATCGAAGTCATTTTCGTACAAAATTTTACTTTTATAAGTTGGTTGCCTATTACTCGTTAACTAGTAAAGGTAAAGCCTACTTAGCTTATACTTTTATTTATTTATTTATTTAATATTTAGGAAAACTAGTGACTAAAAAAATATAATATTACAAAGCCGAGATAAAAACAGACAGTCATTAAAAGTTTCCACAGATAACTACAACGAACAATGTTACATTGGTATAACTAAATCGGTTATTTTACAAACAATTAATTTTAAGGACTGAAAAAAAATTTTGATAGGACCCCGCTCACCGCAGCTATTCCATCATGGCATAAGTCAATATCGACTTCCCTCGCCAAAGAGTTAAATAGATTGCAAGTTCGCCATAGAATTCTGACTATAATTGGTTCTGACCACCGGTAAATGAAAAATTGGGTTGGATCTTAACATTTTCCTTTCAGTTCGTTATATGTGCTACTACCCTGATTTATTTCACCTTTTTTAGCCAGGAGATGGGGAGGGACGCCCGCCCTACTCGGACAAATATTTGCGCTTTAAAGCTTAATATTTCGCAAACGGAACCCTAAATCAAAAAATGGTCTGCACCCACAATATATTTCAACGACCAATCCAACGATGCCCCACGAGGGGGTAGGCGAGAAAAAAAATCATCCCCACCTTTCATGTTAGGGGAGGTAAGGTAAAAAAAAATCCAACATTTTATTCTTTACCTTTGTCAGCGTGATAAATATGTAAACACATACCAAATTACAGCTTTCTAGTACCACCGGTCTTTGCGCTAGTCCGCAGACGGACAGACAGAGCGGCTGTCCCATTCCAAAACATTAAAAAAAAACGGGTTTTTGATTTATGGCTCATTTAAGGCGATTGTCCACGAAATTGCATTGTCAGAATCTCAAAAAATGGCTTAGAAACAAAAATAAAAGTTCAAAAATACCTAGCAACTCCACCACGATGAAAAAACAGGCCCGAAAAACCATTTCTAAACCTAGTAAGAGACATCGACCACTTTAAAACCTAGCAAAGGAAATTCCCTTACTAGGTTTTAAAATGGTCGGCGTCCCTTACTAGGTTTACAAATGGTTACCAAAGGTCAAAATTCGCGCGTAAATTTTAGTATGACACTAATGATCGCCGCGTGCGCCTCTTATTTCGTGTTTTGATGAAGAAAATTAGTTCTGTCATGCCTAAACAGTTTTATAGATCATCCAAGATGATCGATGCAGTGAAAAAACGTGATGGAGACTGTGGACACCAGTAAGTACAACCACAATTAAAGATTTCAAACATTTTGACACTCCATAACCTCAAAACTACCAGCGTGAGAAAAATAACATTTCGCCGGACAGTCCCTGTTAGTTAACACCACACAGAGGCCTTCCTGCAATAGCTAATGACTTACAGGACACTCCTGATGCCTTATAGCAAAACAGCTGGACGCGGTTAGTTCATATCAATAACTATATGGCACCTTATAGGAAACTTCTACAATAATTGATTTATACGTACATTATACAAGTACATTAAATGCCTATTAATTGATTGCAATGTTATAAGTGTTAAATATAAATATTAAAGATATAGGATGTAAACAGGTTATATATGGTGTATTAAAAAAAATATACAGAGTGAAACAAAAAGGTCCTGGTTTGTCGGTATCGCTGAGTGAAACTATGTTTCATTTAATGAAATATAGCTTTATCCCTTGTCCATAACTAACTATGGTAAATCGCCCTAGTGTGCTACAGAAAGGTTCTATAGAACTGAAAGGGGTTCTTCTAGACACCAATACAAACAACTTATTGACTATGAGGTCAAAAGAGAAAACTCGAAAAAAAATTGTACGAACAATTTTTTTCGAGATTTCTGAGTTGGCAACATAATTAAAGTTGTTTGCATTGGTCCAGAAGAATCCCTTTTAATTCTACAAGAAATTTCTCAAGCACCCTGTATAAAACTATTAAGTATTGAAAATCTGCTTTGGGTAGTTGCTAGGTTTATAAAAATGTGATTGCAAATGTTTATGGCTTAATGAAACCAAATTACAACCTAGTAACAGCCCTTACTAGGCAATGAAATGGTCAATGACAGTCGTTTCAGTATCAGACAACCATTTCTAACCAAGTACGCGCTTTCATTTGTGCATTACAACTACAATATTGGCCATAGAGAAATGAAATTGTACTGTATGGCAAGCCAAGTTTCTACCGCTTCTTTTGAGCTCTCTCTCGTTCAGCTATTTATCATAGTTTTTCCAGGGCATTGAAATGAAGTGACCAAACCGTTTTTTGGCTCTCCTGTAAAATTTGTCTGATGTCCCTTACTAGGTTTTAAAATGGGACAGCCGAGAGAGACAGACGGACATGGTGAAACTATAAGGGTTCCTTGTCGGACTACGGAACTAGGGTTCCATAGGCCGACAAGGGCAATAATTACTATTTTACTATCACAAATTCCGTAACAGATTTTCAAGAACTATAACTTGGAAAACAATCTAAATGTAATAAATGCAAGCCAACGTCCGTACCACAATCGGTAAAAACATCACTGCGGTAATCGTATGCGATCTCAATGCTCTCGATTACTTTATTATGCATTCGATCCATTACTTACTGATTGATTAGGCACGCGCCGCAGGGGGTTCCCAGCTGATTATATTTTGCAAATACTAATAAAATTGTTGTACGGTGTTAAAAGTTCGACTATGTAAAGTCGACAGCAAGTCAACCTTTACATTTTTGTTGCAAAGTAACGTATTAAGTAAACATAAACATAAACATTTACATACAGGCACATACATTGCTTCTGGCCCCACACTAGGATACCCTGTGTCGTGGGAACCAGAAACAACGACATCACAAACATGTAAACATCCAAGACCTGGAGTTTTTTTTTCTGTCCCCAGCCGGGATTCGAACCCGGGACCTCTCGCATGGTATGCAGATGCACTACCGCTGCGCCACGAGGTCGCCATATAAGTCTTCTTCTTCATATAAGTTATTCTATATTTCTGTATTCTGGCTGTCAATACAAATAACTTTTACAATAGAGACCACTTCCAAATAACGAAAAAATATTAGATACCTAGCATTTTTTTATATTTTGCTAAACTCATTCATAACATTATAAGAAAAAAAAATTAAAGAATATACTTAGTGCCTATTTTGTTGTAAAATTTAAAAGATTTTGAGAGTAGAGAGAGCCAAACGCAACTGAAAAGTAACCTAACAAAGAACGAAATATCTACCTAATGTATGACACATCACACAATCCCTACACATCCATGATCACCACTTACATTCACAGGCAAACATTATCTTATGCAAGCCACGTTTTTGTTAATTTTATGCATCAATCATCATCATTACTCTGTCATATCATGAGTAAAAGCCAATTAGATCTGCAAGGTCAGCGTCTTCTTGATGTCATTAATCTATCTTATCCTTTAGACATCCTTTCTGCAAGTCTTATGGCTATTTCTTATTTCTTACGCAGGGTTACCTCTAAAATGCGCAATTTCTTAAACACGTGAAGAGTTTTGGTTTTACTGAAAATTTTGAGTTAAGAAACATACAAACGTTGATGCTGTGGTTACGGCCTATCATGGGCTTGTAGCTTCAGTGCTGCGATACGGCTTGATATTTTGGGGGAACTCTACGGAGAGAGAAACAGCATTCAAAGCACAAAAAAGGTGCATAAGAGCCATGTTCCGACTAAAACCAACCGATAGTTGTAAGCCTTATTTTAAGAAACACAATATCCTGACACTTCCATCTATGTATATATTAGAAGCAGCTTTATTTGTGAAATCGAATCCAGATTTATTTAAGCGGATCTCACATGTTAGTAATAGATTGCAACGGGACACTAGTAGAGTCTGCATCCGTAAGGCAAACACTGCGTTAATGCAAAAGAGTATATTTTGTATGGGACCTACAATATACAACAAATTACCTAGTGCCCTAAGAGAACTCGATACAAATTTGTTCAAAAGTAAATTGAAGAAAACATTATCCGAAAAATGCTATTACACTGTAACGGAGTACTTGTCTGAAAGATTTTAATATCTCGACAGTTGACATACTATACTTGATATACCTAGTTCTAAGTTTGACATGCACTATCTTAGTTTTAATTACTTATAGTGATTTTGACAATTTTAATTTGCTCTGTTTTATTATTATTATTGATCATGTAATAATTATTAATTAACAATTAACGATTTCCATAAACTTATATATTTTTTTGACACCTGACATTCCAATTTTCTCGGTTTTATTGTAATATTAACCCATAATAATTAAGTAACGGCGCTCTCTCCTACCAAAAATTTGTATGTCTACAATGACAAAACATGCAGAACAAATATTTATTATTGTACCATCTATGCATACTCATGTTTCACAAATAAATATCTTTATCTTATCTTATCTTTATCTCTTTTATCTTCGAAACAAGATTTGCCAGCTCTACCAATGTCACAGCCTCCGGTAAATCAAGGTCCTAATCAGAAAAAAAACCATCCTATTAAACACAAACACATTTTTTTTATCAGAAAGTGCCACTAAAAAGTAGTAAGTCAGTAAAGCCACAAACTTTAAATTTGAAAAAAGAAAACAAAGAGTATTTTTTATAGAACAAAAGTTGTTTTAAATTAATGTAAACTCCTATTAACATGTTTCAAAAAATGCGCATTTGCATTGCAGTGACATGTTTACATAATCCCGACAAACTCAACATTTTTGGTTTGGAAAAAAAATAGGAAACCGCCATTAATTAGTAAGTAACTCCAGAGAGAGAAAGTGTGGGCTGAGGTAGAGATGGAAAGTAGGCTCTTGCTACATTATTTTACTAATAGGCACCAATCGTAAACGTTACGTAGAGGAAAAGTGATCGCAATGGAACGACCCGTATTCCGTGATCTACATCGATAACGCACATTGCCCGCCCGTCCGTTTAGTAATTGATAATTATAGTAATTAAACGTCTATCCGCGATCTATCGCCAGTGAAATTCTACTGAAAAAGTGCGTGTCATGTTTTACTATGCGAATACATGGCGGAAGAAAGTGGCCATGTAACGTAAGTTATGCGAAATGTTTTGCAAAACTCCGCGTAAGTAACGCCTACGCCGTATTGGCATTATTTTGGCAAAGTGTTTTATTTTACTTGCATGATGACTAATATCAAAACTAAAGTACAGTCGAAAGCTTTAACTACAGACATAATACCTTTACAAATTCGTCCGTAACTGAGTAAGCGCACACATGACGTGTTACTTAAACAACGTATTAATAACACAAAACCTGCAATTTTGATACGCGGTCAAACTGTACAAAAAATAGAACTGATGAGTACTTCATTAACACATTGTAGATGGTCTAGTGGTCTAATGTCGACAACTTATCAAGTAGGAAAAGCTGGAGGTAGCTTTTCCTACTTAGTATTTTCTGTACGAAAGCTAGATATTTTCTTGTATTCACCACATCTTCATGCCATGTCTGTAACGGCTGGTACAGACTAAGCGTGAGTGCATTACAAGCCTTTATCTCTTGAAACATATGAACGGCTTAAGTGTTCAAAAGCTTGCTTGCGATTAAGATACGTCACTAGCTAGCAGTACATCACGTATTACGCCCACAGAATAATTATCTGCAGTAAAAGTTATTCCTTCCTTGGCGATATTTGCACAGCAAAAACGTAAGCGAAAGTTGAACAATCTCATGAATGAAGCATCGATCTTGGTTGGGAGGTGAGGCGTCGTTTCGTGTGGCGCGATGTTCACAAAAACTTGCTGACCCACCTACTGCTGATGGCGACGCCACCTTCATTTGGCTTTAAAATTCCGATGTTCCGAAGGTTACGATGTCCGAAAACTCGCAAGATGAACCAACTAGTAGTCCGGATTACGTTTTCACGTAAAATTGACGAAGTAGGAATGAAGGTGGTTCAGCTCTGTTGTCCCATGGTGAAAAAAAAAGTGTGACTAGACCCTTATTAGAAACCGTTTAAAATATAATGAAAAAACTTAATCGGAGTTTATGCTCAGAAAAATATTCCAAAAATAAAACCAAATAAGTACTTTTAGGGTTTACTTTTTTAATTTTTGTGTGAGTTCGTCTATCTACTTTATGGCGTACAATTCTCGGTAAAATTGATTCTTGAATAGGGTTTTAAGTTTTAACTTTTTGAGAACAAAAGTCTCTTGAGAGTTTTGGTAATATCTTATGGTTTACTATGGGAAGTTACTCATAATAGAAAGAGGTAATAGTTACGGCTACTTCAGATACAATAAAACAAAGCGTTTACCGCTTCTTCAAGATTTATTACGTTACAGTTAATCTTTATTATCTCTCGATTACTTCACGAGACTAGGAATGTATTAGCACACACCGGTGGTGTGCTTAACTAGGTTAACACCACAGACATAAAATCTATCTAGACGACGACGCCAGCATGCCCAGTAATAAGTGCCAGGCACCTATGCGGCCGCTACTTTCAGTCCGCGCTTGGCTGTTATCATAGTCGGACGTCCTCAAAAATTTACAAAATGCTTCATTGCGTAGTGACAAACTGTAAAAAAATGTTAAATAAAACATAACCACAAAGCCGACTGCGGGACCAACCTAGTTACCCCGCAATGTTGAATTTGGGTGCCGCCTACGTAGTTGTTAATAGCAGTCGAGCTGTTGGTTATTTTTTACTTTATTTATTTTTTGGTCGCAATTCCGATCATTGGTTAAGGAGTGATGAGGAAACATGGAATCGGACATATTTACATACATACATACGAGCCAAACACATTACTCTCCTTTTGGGCTCCGCCGCAGTCGGATAAAAATACAACAAAGGTCCTTTCACCTAAAGAAGAGGAACCGTCCACTTGCCGTCATCTTTTTTTTTTTTTGCGTAGCCTATTCGTCCCACTGCAGGGCACAAGCCTTCTCTCAGAGAGAAAGAGAGTACGGGCTTAAATACGTACCCCCCTGCGGATTGGAAATTTCAAGCGCTGAGGTATGTGAACACCTCAGACACTCAGGTTTCCTCACGATGTTTTCTTTCACAGTTAGCGTTAGCGTTCCCGTCAACGTAGGTAGTAAAAAATCGGCACGCTTGGTTTTCGTACAAATCGCGGTGTTTGCGTTGTCTAGATAAGTTCATGTCTGTGGTTATTACTATACACGATACGGACCGCTGTGTGTTGATGGAGTTCCTAGCAGTTAATGACTCATTGATACGGTATATTGCTGTAAACTGCTAGCTTTTCAACAATAAACACAGGCGTTGTATACATGAAATATAGGGGTTCTAATCGTCAATATAAACAACTCTAGATTCTGTGGGGAAAAAATTAGAAATTGCAAAAAGTATATCAACTGTTCCGTAAATTTTTATCTCGCAGATTACTTTAGTATTATAGATATTTTTTTCGCGATTTCAAAGTTCTAGTTAGACCTGAGATTTCTGCACCTAGCCTCAAGTTGGGCCATTGTACGTAGCAAGCGCTTAGGTATGTAAATACCTGAGACACTAAGGCTTCCTCACGATGTTTTCCTTCAATGTTAGTGAGTGGTATTGCTATTACAATTTCACAAATCTACGTAACTTAGAAAACAAAGCCATTGGTACATGCCAGGGTTCGAACCCAAGACCTCCCGACTGAGAAACCGGTGTTCTACCGCTCCACCACTGCTCTCGAAGTTTTTATCTCCGTAAAGGTTGTTCATATTGACGTGTTATAATGCAGCATATATACGTCCTACTGTCTTCTCTCAGAGAGTGTATGGGCTTAATCACCACGCGTGCCCACAGCAGACTGGCCATTTCAAGCGCTGAGGTATGTGAACACCTCAGGCACTCAGGTTTGTTCACGATGTTCTCATTGTTACCGAACCCACGACCTCCTGAATGTGTGCCACCGTTGTACTGACCATGCTACCACCGCTGTTACACCACCTTATTTTACGAAACATATGAGAATTTCTAAAACGCCATGTCCCAGGCACTTCAGCGGCGGAGTGGTCCCGTCACCCATCTAGTTTGAGTGAAAGTGCCACTGGACGCTGTATAAATCATCTCATTACGTAGATGGCGACTAAGGAAAATAAATTACCAGGAGACGGGCAGCAGCGTCTACCTGACATTCCAACCGCATACTGCGATCGCCAACCCGCCTGCCGAGCGTGGCGATTATGGCAAAACCCCTCATGGTTATGAAAACCATGAGGGAGGTCTATGTCCTGCAGTGGGCGTCAAGGGGCTGATGATGATGATGATGATGACGTAGATGCAAAGGCCAAAGTTTTTTTATGGGGATTTTGTTACAGCCTATATAATTATTTTTACAGTCGACAGCAGATCAACGTTTACCTTTTAGTTGCATGACGTAGGTGAGTAGAGTGCATGGGTGTAAAGTTCATGTGCTGTTGGCTGAACGTGTAACATATTTCGAAGGACGTACCTATATGGGCTGCTTAGTATGTGTATGAACTAGCTGACCTGACAGACGTTATCCTATCTTAGCTATGAATGATGAATTCAAATTCTTATATATTTTTTTAATGTAGATTGTGTTTCCACTGCTGGACAAAGGCCTCTCCTTTAGCTCTCTACTCATCCCTGCTCATGGCCACCTCCTGCCAACCCGGTAGAAAGGTCGAGAGGTCTTCCCGCCATCTCCGCTTGGATCGGCCACGTTTGCGATATCCGTCGCGTGGAACCCAGTCAGTACAATTTTATTAATTATTTAAAAAAAAAACTATTTATGAATGAATGAATGAACAATCGTTTCCTCAAACTCCATACCTCGTCAGCCGGCGACATTCCTCCTCAATGAATAGCTTCTATTGCGAAACTTTTCTTAGAATGACTAACTAATGGAACCAGCTGCGTCTACAGATATAAATGAGTTGAGAACGGATGCTTTGATTAGCTCTTCTAAGTTTGGTTTGGCTAACAACTCCCAAAGGAAAGGTACCTTCGATATTTTTAATAATGGCACTAAAGATTTAGTGAATAGGTTCCTGAACCTGTTATTGGCCATATGCTTAATAAATTTATTTATTGTATAAGTGGAATGTGTTTCATTGTTATGGTAACCCTTATATCCTTTTTGTTGCACTAACCCGTGCTGAGGACAATTTTAAAAACCTATTTAGAGGCTTAAAATTCCACCCATGCCGGGACTTGAACCCGCGACTTCTGGCTCCCAAGTCCCGGCATGGGTGGGAATTTAAACATAACATAACATAAACTCACGCTTGCATCCCAGAGGGGTAGGCAGAGACCAGGGACTGCCTGACAGGGTGGGAATTTTTAGCCTCTAAATACGTTTTTAAAATATGGTAGCCCTGTTTACCGAATCTGAGTACTGGCTCCCCACACTTCGTGTTCCCTTCACACGTCAGTCTCAGAAAATCTGAATTCGACTAGTTTTCAAAACGCTTTTTTTTAACTGAAATCAGCAGCGATAAATTGATTAAATATATGGTCAATAATAAGTTTCTCTGGAGAGTTCTGTTATAATAAGAACGACCCAAAATCTGAAATGACGATGTGTGTATGTGAATACATTGAATAGGAAGAGCTCGGTAATTTGTTTGCTTACCGAAGTTAATGACTACAAAGTTTTTATAGTTAACGTCACCATTAAACCGAGACTTTCTTTAATTTATTATGAGCAGAACAATCAATGGTTTTAATTTTAAAATTGATTAGCTATTTCAAACGCCGGGGTCCGTGCTTTCTCCGCACACCTGATTTATTTAGCACAGATTTCTGGTTGTAAATTGTGAAAATGTAGCTTTGAACACGAAGAAATCTCGAAAACTCGTTGGCTGTATCGGTGGTCCAGTTCATACCAATGTAGAGTACAAAATATTATAGAGACCTACGAATATTTACTATCACTGATTAGGAATAAATAAGTCGTACTTACTGCAGCATTATTATTTTCTATTAGCAAAAGTGAACTGGCAGTATCGTGGCAAGTGGTAGTTTCTGGTCTTTACCTACCCCTTTGGGATACAGGAGGCGTGAGTTTATGTATGTATGTATTTTTATTACGTAGCCTATATACTTCCCACTGCAAGGCACAGGCTTTCCCTCAGAGAGCAATGCCTTATTTAATTTTTTAGCGAAACAAAACACAATACAAATACTAAATAACACACCTCACAATAACATTTCTTTTGCAGCAAGGTGTGTTAACGCTTAAGTGGGTAATTGTACTCATAGATACAAACAAAACATTTAGTATGGAACAGCCGATATTGTTTGGAGATTTCAGTACTGGCCTCATAACAAAAATTATAAGATAAGATAAGAATATTTTTTTCACTTCTCATGCTCTAAAAGTTCGTCTTTATGTCGTGCGTAGGCGACATAAAGTCGCTTTTTATGCTCTAGAGCATAAAGTAAAATCTTCGTCGAAGACCAAGGCAATCGGCCAATCAGGTTGGTCGCGCTTTATTGAAGCTGCGCTCTCATTGGTTAAATTTTAATGGCGGCAAAACCACTGTGATTATACACGTACGCGTGAATTTAATTTAATAAATTTGTTGTTTGATTAATTGCATTAGTGAAGATAAAGATGTTGCTGTTTCATTTCCTCGCAATCGAAGTGAAAAGTAGAGTGTACAACTCGTCCATAAAACCCATTTTACACTCGACTTTATATCTATCCTCGCTCGCAAGCTCGCTCGGATGGATAAACGTCTCGAGTAAAATGGTGCGTTTTATGCACTTGTTGTACAATCTACTATTTCACTTCTCATGCTCTAAAAGTTCGTCTTTATGTCGTGCGTAGGCGACATAAAGTCGCTTTTTATGCTCTAGAGCATAAAGTAAAATCTTCGTCGAAGACCAAGGCAATCGCTGCAACAGCCACACGAACATCTTTAACTTCATACAACAACCTCTTTATTTTATTTCGTTTCGTTCGTATTCTAAGACCAAGGCAAAGATACCAACAGCCAAAGTACACAATAAAACTTCATGAAATAAACTTATAATTTGTATTTCGTCTCATTTATTATTTTTTATATTTGTTTATTTTTCAATTTAGTAGATCAGTATAGTATTTAAGCCATAACAACAACTTATCATAGTTATAAAAAGAAAATGTTTTTATAACTGAGCAGTATGTAACGACCTTAAGTCAGGTGTCACGTCCCTACAGAAAAAAAAAAGAAAAAAAAGTTAATTGGCGGGAACCATAATTATTTTTACATGTTGCTGTTTCATTTCCTCGCAATCGAAGTGAAAAGTAGAGTGTACAACTCGTCCATAAAACCCATTTTACACTCGACTTTATATCTATCCTCGCTCGCAAGCTCGCTCGGATGGATAAACGTCTCGAGTAAAATGGTGCGTTTTATGCACTTGTTGTACAATCTACTATTTATGGTACACCAGAGAACACATGACATTTAAATATTATGTTCTTTATCTATCTCATCATCATTATTATCAGCTAGTTGCCGCCCACTGCAGGATATAGGCCTCTCTCATGGTTTTCCAAGCTTCCCGGTCTTGTGCCGCCCGCATCCAGCGACTCCTCGCTATCTATCTTTTATGATATTATGTATTGATGAGCCGATTTTATTTGTGGTATTTTTTCTAAAATGTTTCTTTTTATGACTATATACGTCCCACTGCAGGGCACAGACCTTCTCTCAGAGTGAGAGAGAGTATGGAATTAATCATCACACGCGCCCACCGTGGATTGGCAATTTCAAGCGTTGAGGTATGTGCACCTCAGACACTCAGGTTTCTTCACGATGTTTTTCTTCACATTGATATGGCGATATTGTGATAACGACTGATATCGATAATACAACTTCACAATTACTTAGACAACAAAGTCATTGGTGCATGCCGGGATTCGAACCCACGGTTTCCCGAATGTGTTCTACCGCTGCGCTGAGGCGACATTGATAGAGGGCGTAAAATGCGAATTTAATAATATTCTGTGAACCCTGATATTACAAAAAAATCTGTGAAAAAACTCTTAATAAATTCTCATTCTTCTAATCTTCTCTGATTGGGGCGTGTCAGGAATTTCGCATTTTAAAATGTAACCCTTCATACGCCCCACTGCCGCCGTGCACATGCACAAGCCTTCTCCCAGAGAGAGAGAGAGAGAGAGAGAGAGAGAGAGAGACGACTCGCGCCCACAAAAAGACGATTTCAAGCCCTGAGGTATGTGAATACCTCTAACAGTAAGGTTTCCTCACGACGTTTACCTTCAAAGGTAGCGAATGGTATACATGTTTACTAAAAACTTGTTTCACTCTTTTTTTCTTTAGGCAGTCTCATACAAAAGTTCTTCTACCTATCATTAAGTCTACACTCGCTGTATTTGCGGATTGTCGTAAAGCGCAAGGCTAGATAAGGATGAATTTAGTATGCAGGCCAGAAGCTGGCTAACGAGGCTATCAAAGCCTCACAGATAAGGCTAACTAACTACCGCAATAAACCCATGAAATGGCTAACCGAACAAAACAATTAAATTGCGAAACGCCAAACGAGAAATTGCCCATCGCAAACGCTGTCACTTGAATTTATATTATTTGGCAATGCCGGTATTATAATGTTCGAGTCTATTTATCATAGCACATCATAGGTACTGTGCACAGTACTGTGGCGACCTAGCTATGCGTAGTACGGTCTTGAAGGGGAGTGATGTGGCGAGCACATGTCAACTCTGCGCGCGCACTATAAACTCCAACATTCCTGCATCGCGCAAGCAAAATGTTTCACATGACATACCATAAATATAACGTCCGACGAACATCAGTCGGACCGGCCGTCCCCAGGCATAGGATCTGCCTGGCGGGAAAATTTCCCTTTATAGTGGAAGAGCACGATCACCCGCTCTTCCCTATAGTACCAATGTGAAGCAACAAAGATTCACTAGCTGGATCATTTGTTTGCAAATTGAGTAATGCTAATGGCTCAGAGATTAACATAGTAGGTATAATGCCCGTCAAATTTAATTTACAAAAATCTCGTGTCACAGTGTTTGTTATCGAACTTTTCCGAAACGGCTTCAACGATTTTTATGTTTTTTGTTTTTGTGTTTGGTAGGTCTGAAAATAGGTCGTAGGCTCAGAACAGACGTTTGCCGAGTCAGGCACCCTCACCGATAAGACTGCAAAATGTCCCGAGACTACAATCAGTTTGAGACTTAATGCCGATTTCATAGGCAAATGAGTGAGTTGCTCAATTAATTTATCTATCTTTCTAAAGGCGCAGTCGACATAAAATTTTACACGTATGCGCTGTATTCTGTTATAATTTATGTGACTACAACAAACATTACGTAAAGGCGCCGTCAAACAGGCGGACATACGGCGACTAAAATAGGGGATTTTACAGTGATAGTTAAAAACATAGATGTCTAACTAGCACTAAAAAATTACCTCACGTTCAATTGTGGGAAGGCGGGCGAGGCTTGACAATTGTGTTACCAATCGGAGCGAGCTCAGTATTACCCGGCAAAATATCTATGCACCTGCCACCGTCAGACTGTCATCTTGCGAGGTAGCTAGATATTTCGACGGGTTACATAACATGAAGTCAATGGTTTGACGTTTTTGTACAAAACCAATTTTTGATTAGTTACGGTGTCATTTACTATCGCCCAATCAACGTGCACGTCGTAACGCATGGCGCACAGAATGAACCAATCACAGAGTGATTTACTCTACAGCATATCTTGCTCTCACTTCATTGGTACAGACTAATCGAGAGGAGAGGAACCGTTTTTGAAAGTGAATTTTGTAGGAAAAAATACTCAAGATCACAATCAAAACTTCCCGAAACTGGCGAAACGGATGAATGGACGCATTTTTCAGGTTGCATTTCACAGGTTTCATCGGGCGATAACCGTAACGACTCGATATGCCACATTAATGCCCAAAGTGTCCCAAGTCACTACAATGACCTGCTAGCCTCCTTCTCTTCATGCAACATGCAAGCTTTGCTCATCTCTGAGAGTTAGTTCAGCCGCGTCGCTTCCCTTTACGGTCTTCTCTTTACCTGGTTATGTCTTGATTCGTCAACTCACGACTGGTTATTGATTGATATTTACGAACGAGCTGATTCAATTGTCAGTCTAATTGCAAACATATGTCGATAACCATCGACGTTTCGAAACTATTTGATACTCAGCAGGTAATTAATTTCAGTTTAGTAAAAGGCAGTTAGATATAACTGCTTACTGCCAAGTCAAACATCAAAGTGTCGTAATGTTAGTAATTAATTATGACGAATCGTTTGCGGCTCGTGAGCTATTAATGAGTTGGTTATGTCATAATAAGCCAAAGATAGCGGTTATCCTTGTCCATCAAATAGACAGACAATGAGAATATATTCATATCAATGTCTCAAGATGCTGAAATTAGGTTGTGTATATATGTACGTATTATTGATTTTATTTCTTTTTATGTATTATCATTTAAGTAAGTTCATCATAATTTCTATTAATCCCTAAGTTAATGTATTTCCCTATGTTTACGTAAGTTTATTATTGTATTTCATCTTTTACTTGCACAACCCATCGCCAGTCTCTTCAATAGCAAAGGTTTTCTGGAAGAGAATGCTTCTTGCATTAAGCACGCCCTTGTACATTTACATTGTAATTTGTGCAATAAAAAATTAAACTAAATAAATAAATAGATTCACATACCTACAAAATGTCATTGACATCAAGCAAAACTTGAAAACCGTCTCTTTAGTATCGGTGAATAAACCACTTCCGACAAGCAAAAGAAGATTAGAAAACAATTTTTAAACTGTAACAATCTTTGCTTAATGTTAGAGGTGAATACGTATCTTTATATTTGGATTCTGAGGAGACTGAGGTGTCTTAAAAAGAAGCTGTGTTCTTATGATCACTTGACACAGTCACTGACAGACTGGAGCTGAGTATACCCGATTCAGCATCATCGACCCGAGCGTGACGATTCAGGTTCAGTTGTTGTTCAGAAAGTGCGCAAAATGCGCCTATAGAAGTTTTGCGTGCCTGTGGCATTTCTGAAGTGTTCTTATTTGTAAAAATGCTACGTATTTAATACAATATTTCCCCAATTCGGCTCATGCCAATTGAGGAGGCTTATTGTTTCATCTCTTCCGGGTCACCCTGTGTAGGTGACATCAAAAATGTGCGGCTAATTTCCAAATGTAGGTATACTTGATCCGTTACTTCAATGCTACTTCCCACTATGAGAATCGCCCAACAATGGGATATTACCGACAAATACTTCCATTGTGAGATCATCACACATTTTGAGGAAATTCACGCCGAATTGCTAGAGTTTCCGCTTGTAATGTGTAATTTTGTATTGACACAATAGAGTAATTTGCTTCCCCTATCATCTTGAGCGTATTTGCAAGGGTTAGAGAACTTTTGACGACCATGACAAAGACGTTGGTATCAATTTTGTACTAATATCTAACGAAATGTGTGACAATAACTACGTATTAACGTTACTGCCTATCTTATAGTAATTATATTTTAGGAAACAATCTGTATTGCGATAGTAAAAGTTTCTTTTTCGTTTGTTAGTTTCCATACCATATTCGACATCAACCCATCTTCGTCCACTACGGGACATAGGTCTCCCTTAAGCCTCCCCTAAGACGTGCAACTTGAAGACACAAGAAGCGAGCTGAGTTTCAAATTACGCTGCACATTTTCACTAGATGCGTCCGAAGCCTGGATAGTCGTACAGGCGGTGGACCTACTCTGAGGCGCACAACAAAGATGTGGGGACCGGTCCGAACTAATAAGTACCCAGCTTTAATCTACTCCAATCAATAGGTTCCGAACTTCGCAGGGTTAAGTGATATGTAGGTGGAAGTTCAGTACAGATCCCTCCTGCAGTTGCGAAGAAGTGCAGACGATGCCCCACAGTATTGACCATTGTCCGCTATGATCCATAAGAGAAGGCATTTGGAAAATTCACGAAGCTAACGAGGAAGTAACCGAGTGGATTGATGGCCTCCCTTTGATATTCTGACTTGCTGTATCATACCATACCCAAAATGAATAAATAAAACTACAACAAAAACAATGCGGAACAAGTTACCGCCTAAGCAATAAATTAGGTTTACTTTCCGACGTTCATTTCATTTCATTCAAGTACCTATCCAATATGTTCAGAGCCGTGAAAGCAACTACCAAACATGCAGAAGGCCTTCTATAATAATAATATAATAATGATAATGTGGCGATAGAGTTGTTTTTATATACTAAAAAATCAACTATCTATTTAATCATCGCACAAACAGAGCCCACTGTTTGGTATAGGCCTCTTCTCTTTCATGCCAACCCATCCGGTCCTCCGATCCAAGTGCGTGTCGGGCCAGGCGCAGTGTAGGGTCCTGTAAAAAGAGGGGTTCCTATCTGCTTTATAGAACTAACAATTTCATTAAAGTAATTTGAATGGATTTTGTACGAAATTTTCCTTTTTAAGTTTGTCGCCTATTGCTCGTAAAATTGTAAAGCCTACTTAGCCGTGACTGATAGTTTTCCTTGTAAGTTCATTATAATAATATATGCTACTGCCCTGAACTTTTTCACTGGCGGTTTTGGCGATATTTGTCGGGCCGGTAGAAAGGTCGTGAGATCGTCTCGCCTTCTCCACTTTGTTGGTATCCGTCACGTGGAAATCAAAAGCGGAGATGGCGGTTCGAACTCAGGATTTTTCTGAGTCACAGAAGGTAGCCAGGGTCAGGTTGGATTGAAAAGCTAAAGGGCTTTGCTTAGCGGGAAACAAATGGAGCTACGTAAGAAAACATTCTCAATTGTATTTTTCACGTAATCAATTTTAATTCTTGATTCTTTTTCAATGCACCACGGCAAGCACTCCGTTACCGTAGTGTGTGCCGTGGTGCAGCTGCCTTTTGTGGAAACTTAAATGCACTACAGGCTACATCTATGGTCCTGTTTTATCTATTCGTTTTGTCTGTTGTGTATTTGGTTTTTTTTCTGTTGTTGTGCATATTATGTTACTTATCTGCTTATTTTGTTTCTGTGTCTTGTTGGTATAATAAATGTCTTTCTTCTTCTTCTTTAATCTTTGAAACTTGTCGGGGTCAAATTGCAAGAAAATTAAAAAGAAATTGATAATTTTTGTTTATTGGAAGCGGCTTAAATCACTATCGGTAGGTACTGAAGAAATGGTTTTTAAGATTTGGACGTCATTTTAATGGCGTCCTCGCCCCGTCTTATCTGTGTCGGCTATGTCCCGCCGCTTTAGTACATTTTGTATGAAAGTGAATTGAAAGGACGCGGCATCTTTTACGCGCCCTCGTCCCACGTCTTTCCTATGTGCCCCACCCCTAAGCCAGCGGCCACACAGAATGGACGTGGGACGGGAAAAAATGCATTGTTAATCCAATTCACTTTCATACAAAATGTACTGTAGGGACGGGACCAAGCCCACACAGAAGAGACGGGGCGAGGGCGCTACGCATCCAACGCGCGTCGCATCTTTTCCGCGCCCCTTCTGTGTGACCGGTCTATTTATAGCGCGGTCCTTTTGTGTCTAATTCAGGGCAAAACAATTCGGTATTTATCGTCGGAAATCTTTAGGTAATTACTGCTTGCTTCGCGCTATTATACAATACCTTGCTATTACGGAGACCGATTACCGCGAATAAATAAATTCAAACGTAACTGACTTTGGTAACTACATTTTCGAGGAGTTTCCTGGTTTTAGCGCAGTGTTGATTCCCATTGAGAATATTCGAGATATTGCATAATATATCAAACGAACCTTACACCAAATTTACCATTTGTACCGTAATAAATACTTATTATAAAAACATAAGGGTATATCGACCCCTACTACATTTACAAAAACTCCCGCGTGAAGAGAAAAAAAAAGAAAAGAAAAAAATATATACATACCTATATATCTATTGTGCAGTATCACCTGGAATGACTAAATAGCTTCATTATCATCATCAACAACATTTTCCTCTTATCTCTCATTAGGGACACAAGGCTCTCAAAACAGACTTCCATAGCGACTAAATCTGTTCCAGCATTTAAAAGTTATAGTGGAATAAAAAAATTATTAGCATTTCTTAAACTTTCGCAATACTTACACTGCTGTAACATTTCGTACATTTTGTAGCAAATCATATAAAACTTTAAACGTTCCGCATTTACAAACGAACAATCACATAAGTACTTACATCATCATCATCATCAGCCATTTGACGCCCACTGCAGGACATCGGCCTCCTTCGTAGTTTTCCTAACCATGAAGGGTTTTGCCATAATCGCCACGCTTGGCAGGCGGCGCACATACAATCTGTACTATGTGTGATGAAGCCCTTCGATCGGTATAATAAAGCTACAGGGTAATTATTTTTCTCGTGTAGCGTGTTCGATTCCCGGTTCAACCGAGTAATTATTTAAAAATCTATGAATGCAGTTTAAATTGTTTTTTTAAATTAAAATAATGTCTTCTTTCAATAAAATGTTCCATCTACAATATTCAAGGTACCTTCCCTCCATGTGGCATAGCCGTAGGACGCCCTGTATAGCCTGCATTATTATTATATGCGCTAAGCCAATGTCTATCTTTGTGTAAACCGTGGCCAAAGTGTGCGCTTAGGCGCCATAGCGTCGCTAATGCATGAAGGGTCTATTTTTACCCCCTTTGCGCCCGCGCAAGGAGCGTTGACCCGGTCGTCGACTTCTGGACCCTTTGTCGTGGCACTGCGCACGCGCAGTATTGTGTGATCGGATTGCGGCCGGAATTCTTGGGTTTTACGCGGGTCTTGGATTGTTTTGCGGTGAAGTTGGACTCGAAATGACTCAAGTGAGCTTAGTCACTGATGATGAGGATATTGACGGTACGCTGCTTAAAGGCTTTATCCATGTTTTCGCCATGTTAGATTTTGTCTAAATCTACCTCTCTCCGAGTGAAGGCATCGCCAGGATACTTTATACAAGTACCTAAGTATTCACAAAAGTAGGGAAAGAGACAGATAGATAACAATTTATTGCACATCAGTAATCATTATATTCTTTTTGTTGCACTAACCCGTGCCGAAGACAATTTAAAAAACCTATTTAGAGGCTGAAAATTCCACCCATGCCGGGACTTGAACCCGCGACCTCTGGCTAACCGTGCCAGCGCTGTCTCAACTGAGCTAATGGGCAAGTGCAGTCATCAGCGAAATTTCGAGCCTCTACAAACTTCTCTGTATTACATACAAATAGGTTTTTAACATCAGTAATCATATTTACGGAGATAAGGTGCTTAATATCCAGTTTTTAGTAATATACAATCAGCGACCTTATCGTAAAATGCGATCTCTTTAAGACAACCTTAAGATGGTCGGGACATAAGATAGGATACATTATTCATACATTACAAATATTATAATATATTACACATAGAGACACAAATCTCTATGGTAGAGATCGTGATCCACAGTCAAAATGCAGTATCAAATTACAAAGTCGCTGTATTTATCATACAACAAAAGACAAAGCAACTGACTCTTTCTTATCTCTAATGCTGCTGCTTTACTATTTGTATACCACGCGTGTTTGCCGACGGTTTATGATACATTGTAGGTTTCACAAAATCAGTGCTGAATGGCCAGCCATGTTTGTTAATGAGGCATGCCTGTCCAACGCCTGAGGGCTAGGACTTAGGCTTGCAACTTGCCACGATCCTGATAAATTTCAATGAGGAGGTTATTCTGGCCTTGCCAGCATGTCAGATTTCCTATTAGTCACTTCACATCGATTTTGCCAGCGATCGATTTCCCTACCTTTGCCTTTTGGTTGCAAAAAAACCTATAAGCATCTTATTATCACTATGACCTAGTAGGGAAAAAATGGATTATACCCCGCCCCCTCTCAACTATAAAATCTTATCAAGGATTAGATATCTACCGTACAAATAGTCTTCGTATCTCAGTTTTATAGGATAATTTGTGGGTAGGTTTTGTCTAGTATTCAGCAATGTGTAACTTATAATCTTACCAGTAAGAGTTACGTGTTGATGACCAATTGGTTATTGTAATAAATTGTTCGTATTCCAAGCCTCATTCTTCTTCTTTCTTTTTGGTCGCAGCCTCGTGACTGAGGGTCGTGACTATGGAGCAACTTTCGTCAACAAAGCTCTCCATCTCCATTATGCCCGATTATGCATCAGCCGTATGGTTGCTCGTAGGGTCCCTCCCGTAGCTCATTACCTCAGCGGAAAAGCCGTTGTATCGCACAGATCTTTTTGGCGCTAACGTGAACATAGTCACAGATCGTTTGCACATCGTTTACTGTCTTTACAGTGTATGTGTGAGTATTAGTCAATTACTAAAGTAGCCAATTACTCACACATACACTGTAAAGGCAGTGAGCGATGTGCAAACGACCTGCGACTATGTTCAACGTGAACATGAACGGTTATAGTCCGCCAAAAAGATTTGTGCGGACTATAACCGGGTTCGCAATGCAAATTCTAAGCAGCATCTAAAATTCAGCCCGAGGAGTAAAGATATATCTTTGCCACAATGTCTCGCTCAAACGCTGACTCACAGGCAATAAGGCGCAGCTGAAGAACAATGCCTATTGGTTTCCTTTTATGTTAGCGAAGGCTGCAATACTGGCATTGTGGTGCCCACGCCAACGTTTATCTCAAATTATATCCTTTGCAGGCACGACGATTTGTTTAGCACCTATCAATTACTGTAATAAATTGTTACACTTCTTGTGGACAATAAACTTCTTTTACTTTTTTTGACGTGCGATGATAGATCATCGGTTTTCATCTGGTTCTTTCACAAACGGTCCATTTAGTCACATTCAACAGGGTTTTTTTTATAATGCACAATTCCTGAAACACGTTTTATAACAACATTTATCGTTCCATAAGTTTTTTTTAAGATATTGTCATTTTTCGAAATTTCTTTGTTTACCTACCAGTTTTTACTATTTTTTTATTATGTCTATTTTTGTTATTTGTTAGTTCATCCGCCATAATTTCGACTGGCTACCTGCTACCAGTTCAAGAGATAAGACAGATGTACAGACGTATGTCAAAGGGACCCGTTGGCACCATTCGAGTACGGAACGTCAATAAATATTTGGTGGTTCTGAAAACTTCATGTTATGTCTCCTCGCCAAGGCATTTAGTAGCGGTGGAAGCGGAGCGGTAGAACGCGCCGGCCGTGGGTTCGAATCCCGGCACGTACCAATATACCAATGACTTTGTTTTCTAAGTTACGTACTTTTGTGTACTAGCAATACGACTCGCTAACCGTGAAGGAAAACATCGTGAGCAAACCTGAGTGTCCGAGGTGTTCACATACCTCGGCGCTTGAAGTTGCCAATTCGCGGTGGGCACGCGTGGTGATTAAGCCCATACTCTCTGAGAGAAGGTCTGTGCCCTATAGTGGGACGTATCATAGTCATCAGTCGCACGACTGTAGGTGCCAAATTCAAATGCGGCGGTCAAATTAAAGTTCTTTCGCATGTTAAGAATTTAGATGCAAAACAAGTAAAAAAAACCGGCCTAGTGGTAAAGGAATTACCTAAAGGTATTAGGTACCTTTAAGTAAATAGACTCAAAATCCAATTTTGAATTTATATACTAATGCACTAATTTACTAAGAAGTCGGACTTCTCTTTCACTCTTGAGGATTCGTCCTATATCTATAGCGCTCCAACCCAAGCAATAAGTTTTAAAACCGAGTTTGGAACTACTTACTGAAATACCAAACTCTTTGCTCCAAAACTTTTAAGTACCTAATTGTCAAATATTTGATATTGGAACGCAAGTTTTTTTTAAATTTAAAAATCAATAACATTGGTGCGCTTTTTTTTGTCTACTTTCACTTATTTTCTCGGAAAAATGTCGTCAAGCGATGATGATAGTGTCTTCTTAACACCAGAATATATAAAAAACAGGCAACACAAGCAATTCAAAACCTCCTGTCAGAAGTTACATTGAGTGGTATGTAAGTGTTATCTTTTATTTAATTCCTCTCAGATGGTAGTGAAAAGCAGTGTTCTACACGGGCGCAAATCATTTTTGGTCTCGGTAGTGTTGAATCCCTCGCTCCTTCAGCGATTCAATTTCACTACCTCGACGCAAAAATTTTGTTTGCACCCTAGGTGAACAATCTACTATTACAGATCAGACGGACACACAGACGTCGTAGGCATATAATTGACACCCTTCGGAAACGAAACGCGAAAAAAATAACATACCTACATTACATATTTTGTGGTTCTAACAGCTCTATGCTATGTCTATTCCCCAATTGAAGGCTTCTTCTTATCGTGTTCGGTGCCAAAACAATGGAGAACTTGCGTCTAACTTAGATTGGAGTGACATTGCTTTTATACCATAGAAATCATATAAAAACCTAGGAAAATTTAAAAACAATAACAATATTTTTTTCGTGGTTTTCGGGGTCACAAAATATGCGTAAAATAAAATCACTCTCATAAGATAAAACTTATTAGATTTCGTTTTGTCATTGAATTCTGAACGTTTTCTTATATGTACACCCGTACATGCATAAAAAACATTATTTTACGAGATAACTCAAATATTGATAAACGCTTCATACATACGAGTTTAAGGCGTTACGTTAGAAAGTGACGTCATAGTCTAAGGTTGATTTGTATGGCGCGTTTTAGTTCCACGTGACTATATTGACTTATCGACTGGTTATATTACAAGTATTAGTCCCAGAGAAAAAAAAATACCACGTTATTTATCTTTTAACGTGTCCTCTCCTATTCTATTAAAACATTTTTAGTGCATGTTCCATTGAAGGCATTTACATTCTGCGTAGTCCGATCACTCCTCATCTCAATTATCCATCAGTCATCTATCACACGACTGTAGGTGCTAGGGGCCGGCAAGCAAAGGACACTCACGCGCTAAATGACATTGCGCATACGCGAGGTTACAGCATACTACCATACCATGCGTTTTGTTTAATTTCGGCTCGTATGTGTAGCGCAGTAAGACTTCGGTACTTCTTGCTTTCCTTGCGCCTGCTTTGGATAACTAATTACCTGACAGGTACGACTGGCGTTTTATTATTTTAAATCATTGACGTGATGTCATAGAGCCATCTATCCGCTCGTGTAGATTTTTATCTGACCTATGTCGAGTGTCTTTGATGCAAACATTTTGCCAAAGCCTCAGGTGATTTACATTGCTTAGCTTTTGCTCAATATTTGTGATCGTTCCAATCGAGCTTGTATTTTGGGAATCAAAACCAAACAAAGGATTCGTATGAAGCTTGAAATGAAGGCCTAATTTCATTGATGCCATCGTGTACCTCCAGGCAACATACTTTTGTGGCGTGAAGGTATTTTATAGCAATGCCACAAACGTTAACGGTTAAAGAAAACATCGTGAGGAAACGGGTTTCCGCGGCCTGGCAATGACATTCCACGGAAAGATCTTGTTATTATAGGAATCTTCACGCTGAATATTTGAATCGTGTGATTTTAAAACGACACATGTCCTTTCATTACAACTTTGCAGGAAATAGAAAAAACTGTTTTATTCAAATACTAATATCTACAACAGCAATATTTTAGCATATTATATTGATTTCTGTATGAATAAACTACAAATTTTTTTTCTTATGTAAATCAATAGGTAGGTGTAAATAATTTAATAAAAAAAAATGGACAAGTGTTATTTTAAAAACACATGTGACTTGTGTTGTTTTAAAATCACACGATTCATTTACGCGCCGCGCCGATTAAAACCTATTTCTCGACATCAACACATAGCTGTTGTTCTCGAGAAAGAAATAAATTATTTTATCCCTAATTAAAATTGATGCGACCACTGGACCGGAGAGAAGAAAGACGAAAATATAACAAGTTTAATCTTGATAAAACAGGTTCTCGAGTGAAGACAAGCTCCTATTATTACGCGCACCAAATCCTGAATGATTCCATATTCCATACTAATCGCTATCGCAAATCCCATACTATCTATAAACTTCAGGTTTCCGAAAGGATTTGGTGCGCATAACTAGGCCCCTAAACTGTCAAACGCAGCGTAAGCGTAGGTCGTCCACCCCACGTTGATGGTAGCGGCTAGATGAGGATGGCAAAGACAGAAATAATTAGATGCCTATCTTCAGCAGTGGTTCGTCCACATAAATTGGATTGGATTGGGATTTTCTTTAGAGATTGATGCGATGATTTGTCAATTTGTAAAAGTGGCTGATGAACTTCGTTCTTGAACTACACCTCACACAAATGGTGTTTCCGATGCGAGCAATTATCTCCACTAATCGTGGGATCGAAAGGCATTGTCTTTGGCACAGCTCAGAATAGATTCGATAGAGAGGCTTGGCTTCTACATTGTATGCACCGATGGCCAGCCGTTGAAAGAATCAGGATCTTAACAAAATGTAAAAAAAATAGTGTCGGTCTGTCTGTGGGTTTCTTTGGTAGCAACATAGGATCTACGGGTTGTTTCAAAAAGATTCAAGGCTTTTAATCAATACTTAAACAATTTTTTAACCTTTTTAATAGATAATTTGTAACAAACAAAAATCAAAAGTCGTAGAGCAAAAGATGGTGTAAATGACAAACTAACTAACATTGGAAGTGGTGCATTTTTGAAATAACCCTGTATGAAGGTTGATTTGCTGTCAACTTTACGCTGTGAATTTGCTAGAAGTCTTTCTTGCTTATTGCTGACTAAGATTTAGGTAGGTAATTCTGGTAGTTTCTTATTATGCGACTGACTTTTAGCCTATTAGAGACAGGAAAGAGTCAACCTATTGTTGTTCAATTGGCTTCGAGGTGTAGGGTTGTTGCATAAACTAAGAGATTTAGATCTTTCTAGGGTAGGAGGTATGCTTACTGCTCCGTAAATCCTGTTAGATGTTTATCTTTAATCTTTTAATTAATATTTGATAAGGAATATGAAGGAAATACTTACTTGCAAAAAATTGCTGATGACCGAAGGTTTAACTTAATAGCTTCTTCGCCTTTAGTATGAGAATGGATTGTTTGACATACTTACATGCATGCGAAACCCGTAAATACCTACGTACGAAACGCCTTGACACACCGATGTGTACAAAACGGCGAGTACAGTAGCGGTCAGTTGATTTGGGAGGCCGCGTGCTGCAAATTTGCTCGATGCGAATACTTGTGATTACTTGTGGCAGTTGGTTGGTGACATCTGTCGAAGAACCGATAGACGATGGGGTACAAAGGTTCTCTAGTGGAAAACACGAACTGGCAAATGCAGCGTAGGGCGACCATCAGCTCGCTGGACCGAGGATCTGAGACAGATTCTTGGCAGCGGCAGGATGATGATGGCTGAGGACAGAAGGAAGTGGCGTGCCCTGGGAGAGGTGTATGTGCAGCAGTGGACGCTTCGGGCTGACTGATTTATTGTTTTTTTTTTACTCGACTGCGAAAGCAAAGGAATGTTTTTCATTATGCATACTTATCTACATCGTCAGAGTGTAGGCGTTCATTTCTGTAGGTACAAACGACAACAGGTCAAACTTTACGTTTTGTTGCAAAGTCACCCGTAACGTAACATTCAACAGCGTATCAACCTTTACACTGGTGCACTCTATTTGGTTACGTTACGTAACCAAATAGAGTGCACTAGTGTAAAGGTTGATACGCTGTTGAATGTATCTAATTATTCTGGACGTCGGTATAAATTAAATAGCATAGTATTAAAGTTAGTCTCTTTGAGTCTATGAAAATTAACAATAAGTAGAATAAGTAAGTACTACATTAAGGGCCAATTTTTCAATAGTCAGATAAAACTTAACTGGAGAATAAATTTCATGCTATCACTGTCTAAGTCATACGACAAGACAATGACAACATCAGTTTTATTCTCCAGTTAAGTTTTATCAGACTATTGAAAAATCTGGTCTTAGTAAATTAAATTAGGCTAGGTAGTAAGAATTTAAGTTATAATTTTTTATAAACTTAAGTTAGCAGCGCCCTAGCAGGGTTCTTGTTTGTTCCTAAAATACCTATTAAAGACCTTATGTACAACAAGAAAGCTAATAAACGACAATTCTATTCTAAACGTCTGACTTTTATAGGTTCTACAAAACAAATTCGCACGTGCAAATGAAACAATTCGGCACAGTGCCTCAATGACCTCAGTCTGTTACGACACAGCATCGACAATGAGTTGATCTGATTCAGTGACGGACTGACGAATGTGTGACCGCCCCATCCGGTGGTCGGTCACATCACCGAGGAGTGTGAGAGAAGGTCTGATCCATCAATCATCATTTTACTACCAGTTGAATGCCGTGCCGCGTTTCATCAAACTACAATTCATAGTTTATTGTGACAATTCGATATACTTGCATAGCCTAGACTTCCTACTTGTTAATATGTGGGTTAGTCGACTTTGCAATGTACATAGAATTGTCATAATAGGACCACTGACGTAGATGCCTCCAGATGCTCAGAAGACATATTATATTACCTTAAACAGCATTTAGGTTAGGTACACGTACAGACCCGTGAGGGTAGAGCATAGGGACTTGTCCTATTATCATGTAAATTTTATGCAAACATACCTAGCACGCTGCTGTCGCACATTGATTGATTGACAACGAATCAATGGAGAAAGCAAAGTGGGACGGCAGGTAGATAGCTCGATACCTAAGAATTATCTAGTTTCCATTGTTCCCGTTTCTCAGGTTCTCTATTATCCATCGATGGGTCTTTGGAAGACAATTTGTTTATTGCGGAACTGGTTCATCGCATTTCCCTGAAATGTGAACTTTTATTCGGGTGAACGTTCTACGTTGGACTGTTTTTTTGTGATGATACAACGTCCTAGACTGATGTCACGCTCGGTGGAATGTGTAGCAGACGGTTTTTTGTGAACTACGAATGACCTACTGATGGGATAATAGAATAAAATGCTACCAATTAGTCAAACACGTATGTTGTAGCTCAAAAATGTAGACCGTAGAATGCCAAAGACTCAGGCCGGACCGTCATTTCTATCCTATACTTTGTCTTAAAGATCCAGTGATGATGTACAGTGTTTACTTCTTTTAGTGAAAATTCGAAAGCACGCCACGTATCAATTTTGTAATAAGTAGGTATTCTCTGCTTTTTGTTTCAGATAATGATGAAGTAGCCGAAATCAACCAGCTACGATGTCTTCAACGCAAGATCTGGACATGGTGTCAAAAATGTTTGGATGACAAAGGTGTGATACATATAGTTTTTACTCTAAGCTTGGATACTCAGAACGTCTCAACAGATTTAAGTATCATGGTTGGCAATCTTCTTGATAAAAACAGTCGTCAGCACACCTCTCTAGGTAAAAGTACCTACGTGCACCACTAGGTAGGTATACCAAGTTAGTTTTAGGGTCGTATTGCAACAAAAAAATAGCTATAATCAACTGTTAGCTGCATAAATCACAGAATATCAATAAAGTTCAAAATTAGAGGTCTTTTTCAAACTAACTATAAGCTCGTCATCATTTCAGGGTTCCTGAGGTTCCAGCACAGTGACCATGGCTCAGTCGGCGCTCGGCCTGGGCGGAGAACGCCGGTACTCCGTTCCTTCCAACCCTATGATGGTCCACGACCCTCGGGGAATGCACTCGGAAGACCTGCACGCCTGGTCCATTTACAGGTACTATTGGATATCAGTTCAGCCACCACTACCACTATTGGATACCGTCATAAGTGGAAATCTGTGGTTGAGTCCCTGCTTGCTTCTCTAGAAGTTAAAGGACCGAAGAAAAGGAACTTCTGGATACATTTGTTGAAAAATGTGTAAAGATGACGTCATACAACCAATTCGGATCAGAGAAAAGCTTTGCTTTTTCGCTTAAAATCCAGTGAATGAATTTAGTGTTTCGAGCGCAGATACCTGAGTATGATTATGAAAACCTTGGCTGAAGCAATATAAGCGTGAAACGTTTAATAATTATAATTAGCAAAGCCTGCCATCAGCTCATTTTTTCTTTTCAGACAAAACCTGAACTCCGATTTCACTGATAGCGCGTTGGGGAGTACCGACAAGAGTCCTCTACCGTATGGAAACTTCCAGCTCCGGGATACAACCGTTCAGTCGATCCTTGCCCACCCCAGATATGGGCCAAAGTAAGTGGAGAGCCTGCCAGTTTAAGTAAATAAGTAAAAGTAAAACAATATCCTATTGCCACCAACAATAGTTGAAAGAAGAAAAAGTAAATTAACATACACATTTTTACAAGCTAATCTTAGCGAGGTAACAATATATAGTCTCATCGGTACTTTTTATAACTTTTGTAGTTGTATAAATCATCTCATTACGTAGATGCAAAAGCCAGTTTTTTTTAAAAATTTTTGTTTAAAAAAATATTTTCCAATTTCTTGTGAATATGACTAACATCATCATCATCATTTGGCCACAAGAAGTCCATTGCTGGACATAGGCCTCCTCCATGGATTTCCAAAAAGACCGGTTGGAAGCTGCTTGCATCCAGCGTTTTCCTGTCACTTGGATGAGGTCAGTATGACTGTGACTCCTCCAAATTGTGTTTTCTGAGACCAAATGCACGAATCACTGTAAAAAACACCCAAATCGCTATGAAGATTTCCCTCGATTTCTCCAGGATCCCATCATCAGATCCTGACTTGTTGACCACGGGACCACCTGTGTAAATCGTGGAACATAAATAAAAATTTAAAAGATTTTGACAAATTGAGAACCTCCTCCTTTTTTTAAGTCTGTTAAAACAGTCACCAATGAGATCAGCTTGCTATTAAAGTTGGTAGCAAAAGTTTTAGTGCGCCCTGATTTTCAGCACTCGCCTAAATTAAAGCTAATTACTTAAAACTGACTAGACGGGCAGCAGCGTCTTCCTGAGATTCCAACTGCATACTGCGATCGCCAACCCGCCTGCCAAGCGTGGCGATTATGGCAAAACCCCTCATGGTTATGAAAACCACGAAGGAGGCCTATGTCATTCAGTGGGCATTAAATAGCTGATAATGATGACTTAAACCTAAATAAAATAAGGGTTGAGAAAATAAAATTGGTTACAATACAGACAAAAATAAATAAGTAACATAATATGGACTAATAAAAAACTTAAGTTGTGGCAACGGTAGAACGCTTGCCTCAGATTCAAGAGATCCTGGGTTCCATTTCGGGTTATACTAATGACAATAATTTGTGAATTGGTAGCAGCAATGCCACTCGCCAACTGTGAAGGAAAACATCGTGAGGAAACCTGAGTGTCTGGGGCGCTTAGAATTTCAATCCACAATGGGCCCGCGTGGAGCCCATAATACTCTCTCTCTCTCTCTCTCTGAGAGAAAGCCTGTGCCCTGGAGTGGGACGTATATAGGTTGCTTATGTAAAATACGTTAGCGTCTGACTGCTCCATTCCCAGTTGATTGTACCAAAACTTACAGGTCTCATAGCCATGATTGCTTAGCCAAGCACAATCTCACACAACCCTGCTCACTGGGTTATCCCTATCTAAGGAAAATTCTAAGAGGTCCAAGACCACAGCAAACGTTGTCAATTTTGGAATGCCTATTCAAGGAAAGATTCTGTCAATACTCAGGTCAGCCCTCGGCTCCAACATGTACACCTACCTGAAGTTCGGTCTTCCGCGGGTCTTCCCACCGAACCATAACGGCTCGCAGAGATCCGGCACGCCGAAGCCCAAGACCTCAATAGGGAGCGGCATGAAGCCTGCTCCCAGGATACACAGGCATAGTAGAGGCATTCGGGAGACGTCCTCGGGTTACGACAGCTCAGACAACGAGACCACGACGAATTATCAAAAATATAGTCGGAAGTACAGGTCCGATCCCGATTTTCGAATGCAGAATCTTCATCCGTCTTACCAGGTAAATTCACTAGTATCCAAACGTCTCAGGAGAATAAACTAAAATATGACTCACTTATTTATGCTGTCTTGTCTCTAAGCTTTAGTATCTCAGTTTTTATAGGTATGCATATGGACAATAGTTGTGATGGGTTCAGAACTATGGACATATTCAACGTCATTTACTACGTTAAAATAAATAAAGAAGCTTATCAGCATCCTGACTACACCAATTTTAAAAACAATACTTCAGAACCCATCTTGAATTGTGTTCTATTCTGGCTCTACTACTGCTCATTCCGATCTTTCCCCAGCACCCCTCAGGGGTCCCCTTAGTAGCCATGCACCAGGCGGGAATCCGCAACGAAAACCACTGGACTAACTCGAGAAACAAGTCCGTGAGCGAAGCGAATCTCCTGGGAATCGATGCGCGACCGCACCAGCGCGCGCAGTACGGGACCAACCGGCGGAGTAGCGTCGCGGACTATGCTGGGGATAATGACCATCATAGGTGAGAGCTTTTGCGATATTTTTAGGCCTTAGGGCCGCTAGACAAATGACTTTAAAATGACGCAATACCTAGTATCAACAACCGTTGTGGAGATCAGCACAAGAATCACTTTCCCGATCTGTGCTCCTTTTATTGCGTTTCCAACTTTCGACCGCTTAGCCGCGTCCGCAACAACCATCCGTCCAAGGCCACTACTTCCTTAAATTAAACACACTTATTTCCTAATCTCGCCGTCTTTTCCCAGCTATCTAATGTCGCCGTCGCACCTCGGGGGGCGGATGTCGAAGGCCGGCAGCCACATGTCGCTGGCGCAGTCGCGGAAGCTCTCCACGCTGCGGCCTGGTGACCACTTGGACGGCTACACGCATTCCGCTTACATCTACCCCAATTATTACGTGAGTGGCCCTTTTCTAGTCTAATGTATAAAAATCTCGTGTCACACTGTGTCACAGTGTTTCGTTATCGAACTCCTCCGAAACGGCTTCACCAATTTTTATAAAATTTTAGGTGTATGTTTGGTAGGTCTGAGAGCAGAATGCTATTAATGAAATTAAATGAAAAAACTGTATTGTAAAACAAGGTTACTGGCTCCCAAACTAGGATTCCCTGTGCTATGGGTAGCCAGGCTACTTCCAATTTAGTTTTACAATAATAATTTGAAGCCAAATTTGACAGCTTTTGCCTTAAGACTACGGGGCCCCATTTCACAGAAACAACAACGGCAAAACAACGTTTGCTGAGTTATAAATAAACGTTTATAAATAAAGATGTATACACTTCACATAAAATAAACAGACTGTAACTGTAATAAGCTTTACTTACAGTAGGAAAATATTTTGATCAGCACCGGGAATTTTTAGCCACGTTGACTATTGCTTACGATATATACGTTGTATCAAAGATGTAAAATAATAGGAGAAAAAACAAATTGATTGTTCGAAATAACTATTTTAAGTCTTAACAATACAAAATCAAATTCTTCAGTTTTTTACGGCCTAATAGATATCGCCTGTCGTAAGAGCAGCATAGAAACTTAAGTAAATTTAGAAACATTCTTCACCTTTAGCTATCTTTTTCAGGTAAACACTTTAGAAATCACGGCGCCGGACAATAAGTCAACCCTACTGGTGTCAGGTCTCAGTTTTGAAGTCAAATCCGGAGAAATCCTGGCCGTCTTAGCGACATCACAGCCCGAAGCGAGTGGACTGTTGGACGTGCTAGCTGGTGTTCGGAAGGTAAAGATTTACGCTCTTATTTATAAAAAGTAGATTCCACTAAAACACTTAAGATGGAGCTGATGCCGATTTATAACAGGAATTACTCTCATAAACCGGCTTCAACTCCGTCTTAAGAGTAAACCGGCTTCAACTCCGTCTTAAGAGTGTTTTAGTAGAATCGACTTTTTATAAATAAGACCTTTACATTTCCACTCTAAAGACGAAGTAAACGCTTCAAAGTCTGATTTTTCTGAAAGTCGGTTTATTGCCGTGATCTACACGTGGACCAACTCCGATGGACCAATCGTGAAGAGGCAACACCCGCACTATAACCTATCTCTTAAATTTTTAGACCATCGTCGACCTGACCGTTTCCACTTGCTCCTATTCGGTTCTCCTACCGGTATCAGCGCGAGGACCAATATGTCCTTACGCTTCCATCGTGACCTACCTAATATGCAATTTATTAGTACACGTAAGTACAGAATAAAAAAAAAAATCATCTTGGTATTTCCAAAAAAAATACCTACAGAAATATCGCCATGAAGAAGCGACATTTGGGTATTCATTATTAAAGTATCAGTTACGAGATCCTCTCGACGACGTTTTATCAGAATACCTTTGTCAGACTAGTAATTAATAAGTGACAATATTCGTTGTAGTCACGTGACTGTCCATTAGTAGAAGCACGAGGATATGCTTATACTTATGCTCCTACCCGTAAGAGCATAAGCAAACACAAATCAATAGACAATACGAGAGAGAAGGGAAAGTACCTTTTTTTTTTATTTATTGACTTACTTTGTTATCGCAGAGTTTTAAATTATCTTAAATATCGTAGATAGGGTATTTTGCTGAAAGAAGACTTTACGTTATTTTTAAAAGTTAGTATATCTGCATTCAAAGATTTTCTAAAAAATACTTGCTTCGTCTGGAAATCGAACCGACTTAAATAAAAAAAAAAAAACACCCCTACTTTTATGATGCCAATCGAAAGAATGGCCAAAAACTAATAACTCTTCTTAAGTAACATAGTATTTTAAAAGAAAGGAACAGCGTATATTAGTCCTCGTGCTCCTACCAGTAGGTGAACCGAGTAGGAGCAGGTCGACCTAAAGAGAAGGCTTAATACTGTTGTAGTAGTAGTAGCCTTCTATCCGATCAAAGATTTGACTAGGACCTTAACACATCGAATTGAGGTCCATAAATTTACAAGAATTTATCGGCCCTCTACCGACTGGTATGCTTTTGCAAACTCTACTTGCTTCACCCCAGAAACTGACCGGCGACATAGTACTCAACGGGCAGCCCGTGGCATCCTCAACCCTGCGTAAAGTGGCAGCTTACGTCCGGAAAGACACTTCACTCTGTCCATCAATGACGGTCGAGCACACGCTGCGGTTCCACGCGGCGCTCCGGCGGCCGAGACATAACCACAGTCACGTCAAGATGGATGACAGAGACCGGGTATGAAACTGACAATATTTCTTTGACTGTAGACCCAGTAGACCCGATAATATAGTACAATTATGGGTTACCGTAGGCACTGACTGAAAATCAGCGCTGAGGGATCACTTCCTCAGCACAACGCCGAGTCAGCTGCCTTTTGTGGCAACTTAGATACACCACAGGCTACATCTATAGTCCTGTTTTATCTATTCGTTTTGTCTGTTGTGTATTTAGTTTTCTTTCTGTTGTTGTGCATATTATGTTACTTATCTGCTTATTTTGTTTCTGTGATGTATCTTGTTGGTATAATGAATGTCTTTCTTCTTCTTTCTTCTATATACGTTCATTACAATCCTTCCATCCACTGCTGGATATGGTCTGATGACACATTACGTAGGTACTTAAGATAAGAGTAGTGTATCATAAAATTCACCGTCGGCATTTTGTAGCCGAGGGTGCGTTAGTCAATTTTAAATAGACGAATTTGACTAATTGCCTACGATATTTGCACTGCAAGTGACGACCTGAAAAATTGGTCCTGATCTTTCAATCCTACCTTAACATCATTTTATACCAAAAAAGCGCAATAGGTTATCTTATAATCTTCTTCGTCTAATATTTTTCTAACAATTTCCTCCAGATTAACCTGTTGATCGAAGAGCTAGGACTTGAACAAGTGAGAGACACAAACGTGGGTCGCCTCACACGCTCCGAGATCCGCCGCCTCAATGTAGCCTGCCAACTTCTACTGGACATGGCAATTTTAATACTAGACCAACCCACCAAGGTAATAATAATAGATATGCACACGGTACCACACAATCTGTACAAAAACTTTACTGCAGACTGGAACTATAAGAGTGGAAATTTAAGAGGAACAAAAATAGAGTGCAGTGAAAGTTAAAACGCAACCCTCTAATCTTTGGGTGGCTCTGTGTTGAAGATGAAAATGGCTATAAGTGGAAATTTAAGAGGGACAAAAATAGTTTCAAAAGGATCATGCCTTCTTGTAGGTAGTATCGATTGACTCTCCGTTTGTGCTCAATTTATTTTGCTTTTTCAGGAAATGGATATCTTCGACACTTTCTTTCTGGTGGAATACTTAAGAAACTGGGCCAGTACGGGGAGGGTGGTTATAATGTCTCTACATCCGCCGACGTACGAGATCTTCTCAATGCTCACTAAGGTAAATCAATGTTATCAGAGACAAATGTAGTTTGTCTAAACACAATGTCCACAACTTGACCACTTGCTAAACTATCCCTCTCACCGCCTCGTATCATTTTTCACGCGCAAGAGAGACAGAAATACAGGCCTATTATTATTACCTATATTATTCACTCAGTCATATTAGTATTTATCATCCAGTCCCTCATAACAGATTTGCATGCTATGTTGTGAGGGACTGGGTAAGTCAATTACACTAAATTACTTGTTAAGTTTAAAAGGAGTTATTAGTTATTGTTTTAGTTACTAAGTTGTTGTTTGCATAAAAATTTTAATTTATATCTCTCCAAATGTTGTGGATGCCTGTAACAGGAATGCATATCAGAAATAGATATGTAGTCGGTTGGCGTTCCTAAATAAATAAAAAAAAATATATTACATTAATTGATTGAAGATGCGATTGATTTTCGATTCGTAGGTAGTTTTGATTTCGGCTGGGAGGACGATGTTCAGCGGGTACAGAAGGGACATGTTGCCATATTTTGCCTCGATCGACTACCCTTGCCCCGCGTACAAGAATCCTTCGGACTATTACTGTAAGTACCATTTTCCATTAGGAATCAATTACATTTTTTTCTTACAAATATTGTATGCGATAAAATCCTTTGGTTTGTTAGGACCGTGGCAAGTCGCAAAATCTGGTCTCTGCCTTTCCCTCCAGTATATAGGCCGTGGATGTCGTAAAAGGCGACTAAGGAAATAAATTACCAGGAGACGGGCAGCATCGTCTTCCTGAGATTCCAACCGCGTACTGCGATCGCCAACACGCCTGCCAAGCGTGGCGATTATGGCAAAACCCTTCATAGTTAGAAAACCATGATGGAGGCCTATGTCCTGCAGTGGGCGTCAAATGGCTGATGATAATGATGATGATATAGGCCGTAAGTTTATGATTTATGTTTTCCTCAAGTCGCAAACCCTGGCCTGTGCCTATACCTCCGGTATACAGGCCGTGAGTTTATGATATGTTGTCCTTTATTTTTTTTTAGTGGACCTGGTGACTTTAGACGATTTGTCTCCGGCGGCGATGTTGGAGTCATCGTCCCGTATCGAAGCCCTGGCGGGTGTATTTGCGGGAGCGCAGGCGCCTCCCGAACCTCCACCGCCGGTGCCTTTACCCGCACCCCATAGGGCTCCGAATGGCTTGTTGAGGGCCGCTGCCCTATTTCAGTAAGTTCTTCGGTCTTTTCTTGCCTGAGGCCTAGGCCTGACTTGACAACGGTTAACAACCGAGACGGATAATTTCCTCGACACTTGCTCGCATGTCTTGGATTGTCTGAGAGGTGTTTGCCCAGCCATAGCCTATTTGCTAGTGCTTTATTATTAACTAGCTGTCCCGGCGAACTTCGTACCGCCACAGAATCCGTTTATACGATTCTTGCACAACGACATCAATTTTTAAAACACAACGTTCGCTCGCAACGAGCCATGTACCTATCTTAAACTTAAAATAAATATTATCCCCCGGGAACGCGTTACCAGAATATCAAGTATGCTATGTCTCAATTCAGGTCTTTGTCTATCTGTAGGTACGCCAAGTTTCATGTAAATCAGTTCAGCCGTTATTGCCTGATTGAGTAATAAACATCCAAACAAACAAACTTTCATATTTATATATTAGTAGCATGTATTAAGTGTATTTAGTAGCGCTTAATTTTATATTTAGACATACATTTTACAAAGTTGAGTTTGTAGTATCATCGACCATGACCGTACCTAATAGCTAGGATATCCTATTAGGTATATCCTCTCAATTCTAAAAGTGTCTCTGAGCTATTTATAAAAACACGATTCCTCTAAAACATTCCTCGGACTCATTTTAAATAATCTGTGGTTATGTCTTTCCCTTTACCACAGACTATTTAAACTACCGCTGAGGAGTGTTTTAAGGAATCGAGTTTTTATAAATAAGAAGTCTGTCTTTGGTACCTATCTTTGATACCGTAAAAATGATCGTTGCGATATTGTTTCAGGGTGTCTATTCTTATAAAGGTATTTCTTCTTCAACAGAAAAACCCTCCTGTTCACGCAAATGACAACGATGTCGAACCTGATCACGCGGATCCTTATCGCAGCCATCATGTCTCTTATCACCGGCACCGTCTTTTGGGATCTGCCCACCACTGACGCCAAGGTAAGGGTTTCATGACGGGTTTCCTGGACGTCGTACGGCCGAAACTTGGTAAGTAGTTTCGAAATAGAAAAACATTTTATTAATGCAGTGTGCATATTCGACGGGAGAAAACAAGGAGAGCTGACCTCATTACAGTGTGGGACTAGAGTTGGGAAGAGAGTGCAGCCGAATATGCGCAGATACGCAGTGCATATTCCGCATACTGCTCCGTGTGGCGCCGGATTAGGAATAGCGTCACGCCATTTCCTTCCGTGGATGTCATAAAAGGCGACTAAGGAAATCAATTACCAGGAGACGGGCAGCAGCGTCTTCCTGAGATTCCAACCGCATACTGCGATCCGATCGCCAACCCGCCTGCCAAGCGTGGCGATTACGGCAAAACCCCTCATGGTTATGAAAACCACGAAGGCCTATGGCTGCAGTGGGCGTCAAATGGCTGATGATGATGATTCCGCATATTGCAGCTCGTTTCCAGAGGTTCAGAGCTTTTCTTACCAGTACCTAAAGTACATTTTGACGTCCTCAATCAAAATGTACAGAGAATATTGTTAACAATGACTATAAAAAATAACTATTAAATATAGTTTACGAAATATCAAACCACGAGAAAAGTCGGCAGACCTAATCAGTTTCTGAATCAGCGTTAAACTAATACGACACTAATACTGGCCTGGTTCACTGGAGGCGAATATACCGCAGATAGTAGACTCAGACACTCAAGATCTCTTGATTTTAAGATATGACACTACTTTCCAGCTCACCCAGAACGACCGCGTAGGCTACCACTACACGGTGATGTGCCTTACCGCGTGGCCGATCATGCTCTGGCTAAGTGTCCGCGAAGCTAGTTCCATGAGGCTGCACGTGGAGCGAGATATAGCTGTGGGGCTGTATTCGCGGACTGTGTTTATCATTTGTGACGTAAGTTTTTATTAGATTCCTCTACTTATGTAGTCTAGATTCTTTTTCTCACAGAACAGATAAAATATGTTCTGTGCTTTTTTACACATGCCGTAGAAGAAAGATTCTCATAAGGAAGGAATGCATATTTGTTGTGATCATCTTCACGTTGTAGACGTCGACAGGGCGTATCTCTAAAGACGCCAAGTAGGTCTTAGTCGAGTCGCCGCTTTCATTCAGATTTTGTCGAACAATGTTATTTGATGGCCAAACTCTTGTATCTTCTTGAAAACGTAATATACAAAAATCTCGTGTTTGTTATGGTACTTCGCCAAAACGGCTTTACCGATTTTTATGATTTTTTGTGTATATTTGGTAGGTCTGAGAATAGGACGTAGACCAATTAATATGGCAAAACAAAGTTTCCCAGTCAGCTAGTAATATTATCTAAATTATGGTTTGCATTATTGTACCAAGTTCCAGTGTTACCTAACCGTGATGTTATTCTTTCAGCAATTCCTGGAGATATGGTCGGCGGTGATAGCGTGGTTGGCCTATCTGGTTCCAAGTTATGCAATGAGCGGCTTGTACGCTCAGTCAACAGCGTCATTCGACGGATTCTATCTGTATTTAGGTTAGTATTTTGCCCTGGAATATTTTGCTGAACCAACAATCGAAAGTCGATTCCGAACCTCTTAGGTTTAGTATTGGCTTGGTTTGAAGTGATACAGAGCAACAAGCAACTGGGTAGTTGACTCGTATCGTTTTTCCTTGTGGTTTCCCTAGCACCTTTGTACCTTTTCAGGTTACATGATCCTCTACCTAATCAGCACTCAAATGCTGTGCCGAGCGTCCATATTTCTAATACCAATGGAGAAGACGGCTTCCATAATTGCTGGCATATGTCTCCTGTTGACAACCTTAGTAAACGGCGTGATGTTACACCAGGAAGACTTCCCTAGATACGTCAAATGGCTGGAATACGTGTCACCGTCTAGATGGCTCATGCCGGAATTACTAAAGATGGAATTGAGCGAGATTGCGCTGAAGAGCAGTATTAATAAGGAGATGAGGTGTACAAATAAACAGGTCAGTGGGAGCTTCTAAATAATGCTTAATAAACAGGCCGAAGAGTTACCTACACAGGGCATTAAAACTGGTCATTACAGGGTAAAACGTGAGAAGAATAAACTTAGCTAATTCAGTGTAACCGAAGATGTAATTGTTGCTTTGGAGTGGTAAACCTAAATTCAGAACTTTTAAAACAGTAGAGTTAAGTCCAATTAAATATTTGAAACTGATTAGAGAAAAAAATGATGCTACATCTGTCCTAATGCTTTCCTCGCGAGTTCTTAAACTACCCTAACTAAGCAGTGTCCTAGTTGTAGCTTAGCTAACTTCAATACAGCTAACCTTGCACTATCTGGTTGTCTATTCCAGAGACCCTACCAAGACATAATAGTGCAGTCACCGTGCCCGCCACCCAACGGAACCCAAGTTCTTTTCAACTACGACTATCTATCTTCTAACAATCTCTGGCAGTGGACTCAAGAGGGATTCCTAGTGGCCCTAGCGGTCTTCTACGCTGTGTTTGCTCTAATCGCCATCCTAGCGTTTGTTTTCGACTGCACGAAGTTTGGGAAGAGCAAGGAGCGACGGGCTATGCAGGGGCATAAGGTGACTGTTAATACGCCTTAGAGGGGAAAGAAGTGAGTGTGGTGTTAAGGAAGAATCCAGAAATATTTGGCAACAAAAGTGTAACTTTCTGGGCAGTGACTAAATTGCACATATAAACTTAAAAGTGAGACAGTTTTCGCCACAGCCTGCTCATATACTTTCCAAATATAGTCAATTAATTACAGTGTGATAGTACTTGATACTCTGCTGAAAACTCATTTGATCCAGCCAAAATAGCAATGAATCATAATAAAAGTTTGCAGCTTGAATACGCTGAAGGAAATTCAGCAGTACGATTTCCTGCTAAAACAAAACATGCTGAAATCTTCGGTTGTAAACGTCACTAAACTAGGCCAAACTACACGACTTTTTATGATGAACGAGTCCATATTTCATGTGCCAGTTTCACGAACTTATTTAAGTAGGTACTTAGATAGATATTCTCTGACGCATTTATTTTGGTGCTTTGTGAAATTGGCTCTTGATTAACTAGGATTGCGAGTGTAATATTGATTGGAATTATTACCGAGGTTTTATGGCCGTATGTAATATTCTTTTAAATAATATCTAAGTTAATGTACAAAACTTATCAATATATAGGTGGCCAATATTTCCCAGAGGAAGATTAGAATTTCCCTCAAAGTCTGATTGTCTTCCGTCTATGTTAAAAAAAAACTTATTTACGGTAATGATTTATTTTATAAGCCTAGTAACTAAACTTAGGTCTGAGTCTACTGATTGCAGAGCTCGAGTTTTAAGTTAAGGCTGGGTTCTCCGACATTACCCCTAGGTACGGTATTACCCCTAATTGAATGAGTGACTGAGTTTTGAGCGGTAAAACTATCACTATGTGTTAGAAGGTCGTCAAAATCCTATTAAGTTTTGTATTTCTATAATTTAAAAAATGCCTATTTTGTTCCCCAGCTATTTCGTTGCGCAGCGCAATAAGTCACATACAAATCAGTGCGCCCGGAGAACTCGGCCTTAATGTGTGGTTTACATTAGTTTTACTAAAACCAGGGTTTAGCAACACATTTATTTCTTCATTCCTCACATTTTCAAATGTGGCGTCTTTAGAAAAATCTCCTTTTATTCTGTCTGCTTTCGACGGACAGTCTAAATGGGTTCTGCTTTTTGTTGTTTTCGAAAGGAACAGTGCGCTCTGTCTTATCTTCCTTTTTGCTTGTAGAATAGATACTACAAGTACTATAAGTAGAATAGATACTTGTAGATAAGCTTATATTTATTTAATAGTGCAAAATACTGCCTTAGTATAGTAGACTTTACCGCCCATAACATGTACACAAACGTATGGAGAGGCGTACCTGGTGGTGAGGTTTATAAAGTGTTTATACACCTCTAAAATGCGCAATTCCTCTCGTACAACAACTTTTGAATTTTAAAATTATTTTTGTTTTTCGTGATTTTATGGTTTTCCTGCGGTCTGATAAATAATAATGCTTTGAACCACTGTGTGAAATAAACATTCTCCTGTGCTGCGAAATTAGTACGAGTAGTGTACTATAAGCGTACATTTCATAAATTGATGTAAACTCTGATCTACTACCTCATTGGTCTAGCGGTGTCATGTCGGATTACCATGCCGAAGGTCGTGGGTTCGATTCCCACTGGAGGCCGCCGTACATTTATACAAATGGCCTCAGTCTGGGTGTATTTCCATGTTTGTGATGTCCTTGCCGGTTACCATAATAAAGGTTATTTTAGTTTGGGACCAGAACAAGTGATTGTATTTGGGAAGCTAAGCTATCAAAGCTATATTTAAAAAAATATTAACCAGATAAAAAACTCATATAGCAAAAGTTGTTGTAAAACACGCACTCTCATTGACATGTTTTAAGGAATTGATCATTTTAAAGGTAACCCTATATGAAGCAACCTAAGTCCCGTTCAGAGCACAAGGTACAGAGCACAGAGCACCAATAAAAAAATTAACGTTTTTGAAGACAAAAAGTGGCCGTGCGAAGTGTCACTAAGCCCTCTGTGGTTTTAACGGGCTTAGGCGTGGGCCACATAGAAAGGACGTGGGGCGAGGGCGCGAAAAATACGTAACGACTTTTATGGAGCCACAGACCACAGTCCTTGCTCTCTGGAAGCTCTGTGGATACAAAGCGCCACGTGTTTTCCGCGCCCTCGGCCCAAGTCCTTTCTATGTGGCCCACACCTTCATGAATTAATAAACTCTACCGAAATAACTTTTACTTATCAAGTAGGTAATAAATGAGTACATACTTAGTAAATAATACAATTTATCTATTATGATCGATCTTGCAGACACTGCCTTCATGAAATGCTCACGTCTTTTTGGCATAATTTTTAAGCTTTATTTTTTTATTGTAATATCTTTATTTTTATCACTTTGAATGATCTTGTGGTGTCTATTAATTTAATTCAAATGAAGTTTTATTAATATTAAAATGAATAGAAATAATACGTACCTATTTAAGAATTTAAAGAAGCCATATCATCATAGCTAGTAATACAAAATAATAAGTGTATTTATAAGTTACCCTTATTATGATAATAATTATCGATATTGAATATACAAATATGATACAAGAGACGTTTTAATTTTTAAATTTTTATTCTGTCACCAATATAAAGTCAAATATACGTAATCAACAAATACATTCTGAACCTAACTATCCAACCGTAAGTAATAAATTAATTCGTATCAGGCACATTGTAAAAATCTCACACACCGTATTTTATTTATTCCAGTAGTTCTAACATGATTCACTCTTTAAATTAGACCCTGATTAACCACTGCATTAAAACGTAATATAAATAACTACATACTTACTTAAAAACAAAAATAAAAACCTATAGAAATTATTGTAAAATCTTCTCGAAAAACAAATAATTGCATCTAACAAAGCATTTAATAAACCGCCCAATCCAAAAATGACTCTACGAATATGCACTACGTTAATAACAAAGAATTTGGTCACTTTCACACACCATGAAAGTCCAAGTCCATAGACAGAGCTAGTCTTCATTAGCAAAAGAATGTTTATGTTTATTTTAGGCTGTTGTGTTAATAATGGCACTGGCAGGAACGCGTTCCATAAAACTACAATTCATAGTTTATTATGACAATTTCATGTACATTGCATAGCAGTCTTCCCACTTCTTAATCTGTGGGTTAACCGACTTTGCAATGTACCGATGTACAATGGTAGAGAATAGAATTGCAGAGACTACAAAAAAAGGGCAAGAACAGAACAGGGCTCTATTTCATAGAAATTAAATAGGGCCTTGTTCTGCAGAAGTTCAGGTACCACATTAGCTAAGTTTACACCAGACGCGCTATCCCAAGCGTTTGACGTCACACCATTCTCCTTATCTCAATGAATAAAGGGTGTTACACACCAACGCGGTGGCGGTGGATGGCGGTCCAAACATACGTCATTTACTGAAGTTATATTCATATGGATGGACGTATGTATGGACCGCCCCACCCCCACCGCCACCGCATTGGTGCGTATCATCCTTTAGTAGGTTTAAGGTTATTCTCACCCACCCTTTTAGAGACAGTGGAGTATATGCTCCTCTATCTATACGCTATCTAGCATATAGAAATCGTGAAAAAGAAAGAAGGCAACAACGTCATTAGTTACCTCAGCCTGGCACGTCCAGAGTAAACACGGTTATTGCGTGAAGGGCGTCAGATCTCGGAGTCTTCGGAATGGAACAGCTCGTGGTACCGTCGGCAGATCTCGCAGACGCACGGCGGCTTCACTTTGGCTTTCAACTGCATCGTCGGTGAGGGTTTGGGCTGTTCCCGCCTCTGGGGGGTGACAAGGTCAATTAGGGGGTGGTTTCCCACCGGCCACTTCCGAAACCGCAGTTTGGAAACCAGTTGTGATAACAGCCTTTTTTTCTTTGGTGGTTTTAATGTTATTTGTTGCTCAATCGCGTTAGAACGGCGAACGTATCTATTTGAAATTTGACACAGAGATCGTTTATATTCTGGACTAGCACATAGGCTACATTTTATTCCGGAAAACATTAATTTACAAGATAAATGAAAAAAAATCTACAACTAATACCTACTTTTTACAATATAACGTCCCCAGAAGTAAGTCTAGTTACATTGTAAAAACTATTAGTCAACTAATTTCACCGTGTAAATTCGCTTTTGCACGGTGAAATTAGTTGCTTAACAAAAAATAGAGCGCGACACGAAACTTAAATGCAATGGAGAACTTGCACCATAAAATGTTAGAAGCCATGGTAAAAGATAAATAAACGTGGTAATTTTTTTTCTCTACGACTAATACTTTTCATAATGTGACCCGTCAAAAAGTCATTCGCATCACGTGGTACAAAAACGCGCCACTCAAATCGGACACAAACTATGACGTCACAACTTGCACGTAACACTTTATAATGTATGAAGCGCTTATATTAGAATATTCGAGTTATCTCGTAAAATAAGGTCTATATCGTGGGTTTAGAACCAGAGTAGCGTAAGGGCAAAATCACAACTTTACAGGAGAGCCAAAAAACAATTCGAATTTACGTACCGTGAGCTTCTAGCTCCTCTATGGCAAAAACTATAATATTTAGACACCTGATTTTTACTAATAATAAACCTTTATTTATCTGTTACCAAATAATATAACTTTTTGGGTAATAAAAAACGTTTTCATTTAAATAATGTTTATTTTTCAAAAAATGGTTGACTTACGTTATTTTGGCAATAACATACATTTATCAATGCCTGGAATTCAACTTATCTTCCGTTAAAGTGACCTTAATAACAATAATAAAAAACTTCTAACAAGAATAAAAACAAAAAAGCCCCCTCATGGCCTTAAAAAGTGTAATAAAAAAAATATATATTCCTGTTCGATATGCAAACGGTTGTAAAAATCATGATAGTATGTAGAAGGAATCACTCCAGTGATTAAAAGAAAAGTATACCAATTTTCGATCCGTCCAGCTACAACACTATTATAAGAACTGCATCGAGAAAAAATCCTTACAAATTACAAGAAATGGGCCAGGAAGATTTTTTTGATTTAGAAAAACTGAAAACCATTATGATTAAGAACTGTAAAACAGATAGTGATGGGGAAACCGTGAATTGGTTAAAACTCAAATGGTTGCAATATCGCAAGAACGACCCAGAACATATTTATTTTAAATATGACTTGGACAGCGACAATTTCAAAAATATCAAGGTATTTAGAAAAGCCAAAAGGTAGTTTTATTTATTTGAAGCAGTCAAAAACTAATAGGGAGTTACTTACATTTTCACTGTCGAAATCCACATCTGCATAGTGATTCAGAGATTTTAAATTTACTGTTTTTCAAGAACTTATCAAATTTTAGTTTTTGTAACGGTTTTAAAAAAAATGCGTGGAGTCTAGGTATAAAACGATGCGAGGAGCGAGGGGATAGCCCGTTACGTCATGTTTTCAGAGGCGGTTGGCTGGGCCCACCTCAACTTTTTGGTGTCAAATTAACGTATAGTAGTACTACAGGCGAAAGAGAATCAGGCTAGCAGAGATTTATTACGTGCTAAAATAACGTGTAACATGAATCCTACACTATTACTGATCTTAGAATGTTTGTATTTCATTTTCTATTAGTGCCAAAGTAACGTATCACACCTTACGTTTTTTTGGCAGAGAAAAAAATCTGGAAAACGCGCGAAACTAGGTCCCATAAGGAGTATGGTAATATACGTTTATTTGGCACGAAACAAACATAGGCTACATGATCAAAATTTTCTGCACATAAAACGTACAATGTGATACGTTATTTGAGCGATTACATTCAGACATCTTTGGTGTCTTATTCGTACTCTAAATCGAGATCCGATCGCGGTGCTCGTAGCTTTTATGACAAAATAAAGTCAAAATTATTGTAAGCTGATACACTTCATTTTGGCAGTAAACAAAAATCATTTTTTTGGATATGTTATTTTTGTACTAAGCAATCCACTTACAATATGGATCCAGTTTTTTGGCACATAAAAATATTAAGGTTTTAAAAGCGAATGGCGAAAAAAAATTTTTTTTCAATTTTTGCCCTTACGCTACTGTGGTTCTTAACCCACGATATATACACCCTTCTTAGAAAACGTTCAGAATTCAATGAAAAAACTAAACCTATATATTTTCTTAATTTTCACAGCAACTTTATTTTACGTTATTTTTGTGATACGGAAAGCGGTGGAGGAATTTATTTATTTTTCGTTTTATTTTGTAATTTTCCTAAGTTTTTATGTGCTCTATGGTATAAAAGCAATGTCACTCCAATCCAAGTTAGATGCAAGTTCCCCATTATTGAATTGTTTCTAAAACATGGTTAGAATGTCCATTAAAAAATAGTGAATGAATTTTATACCACCCTGTAGCTACAGGGTACAATTCGGGTAGTGAACACGTACCTTCTGCCTGATATGCCTGCTTTCAAGCACAATCTTGTGTCCGCTCTTCGTATGCGAGTCGTGGAGATCGGCACCACATCCGCTCTTGCGCGAGCGCAGCGAGGGATGCGATGACGACTCGGAGACGTTCGGAAGTGGCGGCTCGTTGAATCTTGTGGAGAGACTGAAACAAGAATAATTTTTATATTCTTTTTCTATTAATTTTTTATATTAATTTTTTATATTCGGGGCTGCAAGTGATGTAAATTACTTCAGCCAGATGTCGCTGCCTGTACGCAATACCAGAGATGTTTTTAAACAGGTTCGAAATTTCGCCGATGCCTGTACTTGCCCATTAGCTCAGTTGGGAGAGCGCTGGCACGGTTAGCCAGAGGTCGCGGGTTCAAGTCCCGGCATGGGTGGAATTTTTAGCCTCTAAATAGGTTTTTTGAAGAATAAGTTTTGTTAGGGAGAGTGAAGAATGCCTTTCGTAGCGACGAGTAAAATATTAACATAACTCCCACACAATCACTTGACCTGGTCCAAAACTAGGACAGGATAACCAAACATGTCACATGTTTCATGGATTTTTGGTAGCTAAGCGCCTTAACGGCTAGACCAACGAGGCAGCCGTATGGTAACTAAAAGCGTCAGGACAAAAAAATTACGAACAATTAAGTGCTTCAATAGCCTTCGATAGATGGCAGTCGTTAAGCCAAGTCAGAGGCCTTAGGGCGGCTTGACAACTTCTGACAGTAGACGAGCCACTAGTCTACAAGCCTCCACCAATCCGGACTTGGCCCCCGTGGTGGAGTATGGCCTATACCTTCCTCAGGGAAGAGACCCGCGCCCCTCGGTGGGGACATAATGGGTTGATGATGATGAAGTGCTTCAGTTGACATAAAGAAAATGGAGGTAATTTTTGTTGCTCCCCAGTTCCTCGAGCGTTTCTGAACTCGGCATTCCTTCAGCCTCACATATCTCCATTACAGTGTACTTTCGACAAATGTAACCGGCATCAGGAAATACTTGAGATTTCCGCACTTAACCACATAGTCGGGCCATTGCACTTAGCAAGTGCTGAGGTATGTAAATACCTCAGATACTAGGGTTTCGTCACGATCTTTTCCTTCACAGTTAGCGAGTGGTATTATTTTATTTTTATTTTTACATTTGGAGATCTTACAGCTTACAGTAGTAAAATACAGTAAGTAAATTAATGACACAAAAAAGCCATGGGTTAGTCTCGCAGTTAGCACTAAATTTAAAAGAGGGTTCTAATTTTGGTTAGGTTAATTGTTGCTTCTTCAATGTTTAAATTATTAATACTTTAAATTGATACAGAGCTAGATGATGTTACATGCAGATCGAGAAAAAAGTCTTGTATTTCTTACAGAGATCTCAATACAGGATTGTTCACAGCCTCAACGAAGTTGTCCACGAAGTGTTTGATTAATTCGTTGCGTTTCGTACTAAACAAGTCTACGCTATTGCTTATTGAGTTAAATAGGTTACATGCTCGGATCAGAAAGGAGTTTTGCCTATAGTTGGTCCTCGCGCGGGGAACATACAATCTTAGGGATCTACGTGTATCAGAAGAGTAGGCGACTACCAATCTTATATTGGCTAGTAAGTCCGCTGAGTCTACATACCCATTTGCAATTTTGAAAAGGTATACGATGTCGCTTATCGTACGTCTAATTTCTAAAGGAAGTATGTGATGTCTAATGCAGCGCCCGTTGTAGTTGCTGTCACATGCCTTGCTACTATATCTACACTAATGTACGAAACTTAGAAAAAAAAGTCATTGGTACATGCCGGGATACGAACCCACGGCCTCCCGAACGAGAAGCCGGCGTTGTACCGCCCCGCCACCACCGGTGTTTATTAGACATTGTGTAAATTTCGTTAGGCAGAGCTCGAATACCTGAGGTCTTCGCTGTCACGGCTGACATCGGTCGGTGTGTCGGGTACAGCGGCGTTCCGCCACGCCTTGTCCATCCGCGGCACTTGCACGCTGTACACGTTATACTCGCACTGGTTGCGACGGACGGAGCGCGGGCGGGGGGAGCAGTCCGCGGAGCGCCGGTTGCGAGCGGACCGCCTGCTGGAGGGGGAGGGGGGAGGTCAGGAAGGGAGCGGAGGACTTGGATGGATCAGCAGCTTTATGTGACAGAAACGCGCAGTTGAGGATGAGCCGCGCTTTTCAAGTTCATCGCTCAGTTTTTGTGCGAACGCGTCTACTGCACGTCCGGCAGGTGATATGGCATTCCACGGCCCCATTTCGTAGAACTACAATTCGTGGTTTACTGCGACCTGCCATGTACATTGCAAACCCGACTAACCTACGGATTGACAAGTAAGAAGACTTTGTATTTAATAGGCTACGCAATATTCATCGGTTTGTCATAATAAACTATGAATCGTAGTTTTACGCGGCCTTGATGTTACCTGGAGTGAAAGGAGGGGGTTATGGATGATGGGTAGTGAGTGAGGCCGGCCAGGAAAGGTTGGGTCAGGAAGATTAGGATACTTGTGGTGATGCTGGTTTCCCCATCTCAAATCCTAGCGGAATGAATGATGGCATCATCATCTGCAATCTACGAGTGAGAAATCCCGTGAACTAAAGGACTAGTAACATGCGCAAAACACAGTATTATATCTTTCCACTTTATTAGAAACACTGACGGATATAATGTTGTAACACTGGACACAGCGCGTACAGAGGAAATGTAAAATGATCAGTCAGGAGCTGGGGCAAGCGTGGACGTGGTACGACAGCTGATTTCTGGATCCAGTGATACTGAATACATAGTTGGATTGACGTGCAGTTCCATTCGATTCGAGCGTTTTATAAAAATCACAGTTTCAAACCCGCAACACTGGCACCAAATCAGCCTCAACATTTCGTTTACCAAACCGTACCGGAAAGATATACTTAGCCGTGTCCGCGCATTTACCTGCCCTGGTATTCTCGAGTCGTCGTCACCAGTTGCGCCTGTAGCGGGTAGGTCGTGGCGGACTTATCGACACGGCCCGTCGGCTGTGGGCCACTATGGCCTCTGGGACGGGAAACCTGGTGACGAGGGACTAGATTGGCACAGCCAGCGGGGCCTGTACTGTATTGCGGTCTATGAGTGATGAATAGCCGAGGTGAACGTCGCCAGATATTGGCGGTGCATTGCATAGTTTCCGAAATTTTAAAGGCTATCGGACAATGACAAACGTCTGTTCTCACGTTACGGAACTATGGTGTATTGCGTTTCCTAAGCATTAACACTAAACCTCTAATACTTTTCGACACCCCATATCCAAATATCAAATGCAAGATTTGACTCCACCACAAGCTTCTGAATGTATCACTTGTGTCCTAAAAGAATATTTGTAGCCGAGGACCTATTTAAATGTCAAAATAATACCGGTAATACCGCGTGCGTGGTGAGGCAAGCGTTGTGAGAATCGCTGTGTTCTAAAGTGCACCCATGCATTCCAGAGAGAATTAAGGATTAGAATGCAGAAGGGCAGATGAATATCAATCGTATACTGCAGGAACTACTAACCAGCACCGTGAAATGCGTTCTGAGCTGCTTAGTGTGGAACGCATGCTCAAATTTGTGCGAAGCGGAGCTGTAGATAAAAATGGACTCACGCTTGACTCCGTCCGGGTCTTCGGCAGTCTTCCTCGTACAACTGCTGCGATAGACTGCAGCAGGACCTATGAAATAATGTGAGGAAATTACTCGAAAGAGAAAACAGATTTTATAATGTCATAGGTTTTTTTATGAAGCCTATATATGTCCCACTGCAGGGTGCATGCCTTCTCTCAGGGAGAGAGTATGGGCTTAATTACGACGCACGCCCACCGCGGATTGGCAATTTCGAGGGCTGAGGTATGTGAACACTTCAGACACTTAGGTTTTCTCGTGGGAAATCGTGATGTTTTCCTTCACCGTTAGCGAGTGGTATTGAAGCATTTTTTTAAGTATGGTAACTTAGGTACGTCCGATTTCACCGATCCACAGGCTTGCTCAATCAACGCGTTTTAGGACCTGCTCGACAGTTACTTCGGATTCATCGACGTTTATCCGTCACTGACAGGGCTATGGTCATTGTGAGGAGACCTGAGTGTCTGAGGTGTTCACATACCTCAGCGCTTGAAATCGCCAATCCGCGGTGGGCACGCGTGGTGATGTCTCCTTGAGAGAAGGCCTGTGCCCTACAGTGGGACGTATACAGGCTGCTTATGTTATGTATATGTTACAGCCAAAGTAATAAATCTGGATATTATACACAATGACTGGTCATTATATATAATGTCTACTCAGTTTAGATAAAGTGATAATTAACACAAAATTAATCACATTTACTAGCAATTTTATTTAATATCATATTAATATCATAATGTAGGGTACCTATGACTTTTCCATGCACCAACCTTGTGTAAGTTTGACACAAAACTAAGTTTTTTAGTGAAATATTTTTTTTCGCTTTTATATAAAAAAAAAGAACTAACACCCGAAGTTTCAGGAACTTCGAACCTATTTTTGCTTATGTGTACTGACCTAACAAACAAAATGCGAAATATAAATTTAATCAAACAATTATTTGCTATATAACACTTGCCAAAATAAAACGTTAGCATAATAATTTATTACTTTGTCTAGTGAATTTGGCTATTATATATAATGACCAGTCATTATGTATAATAGCTATTTAATCACTTTGGCTGTAACATATACATAAAAAAAAAGAATATATTCCTCCAGTGAGAAACTCAACAACTTATTGATGACAAAAAGACTTACTTGGAACCCGATGACCTCGATCTGATCCTGTCGTCGTTGCACTGAATATGGCTATCCTTTTGACACATGTATCTGTAAAACATTAGACATGTAAGCAGTCGAATATAGATGTAGGTACAGGAATTCTTAGATTTATGATTTAGATTACGAAACTATACTACACCGATGATAATAGTTTCTCAGTATGACTTCGAACAGTCTCTACTTACGTCGTCAATCATTCCTTAATTGTATACTTGAATTCTCTTTGGGCGCTACGGTTTTCGTAGAGTTGATAGCGATTCGAGTGAGGAGCATATTATTAAGCTTTGTCTATTGAACTTCGGTAATATGTCGAAAAAACACTTTAGGAGAGGGCAATGATATTAGAAATAAAGACTATTTCTCTTCACATCACACTTTAAGACAATTAAAAGTCTTAAATGTAACTCCCGGTGTACATAAATTAATACTCTTTCTATCTACATATCTGTCATTATTATAATAGGGGTTAAAGTATGAAATTGCCGTTTTATTGCAATAGGTTCTTTGAATTGACATAGAATCTTCATGGTTTGAGGTTTTCGAATGAAACTTTTTTCAAATGGTTTCTATGATGTTCTTTTTTTTAAAAAATGTGAAACATTTGAATATCGACTTTCAATTGTTTTTGTTATTCAATTTAGACAAGAAAGATGGATACTGCGAAAATTCAGTCAAATCATGAGGCATCCATTTATCGTATTTTTTTATTTTATTGATTTGACGCAAGTGAGTCAATATTGTGGGTAAGGTAACGTTAAACCATGCCGCTAATTCCTGGGTAGTTTGACTAGGGTCGGCTTCCATTATCTCTCTTAATTCATCGTTATTCACCTGTGTGGGCGGTCTTCCTCGTGGCTCGTTCTTTAAGTCGAAATTTCCATCACGAAAGCGTTTAAACCAAAATCGCACGGTGCGTTCGTAGACCCCTCTTCAAACGCAGCATTGATATTGCGGGCTGTTTCTGCCGCGTTAGTTCCGCGTCGGAACTCGTATTCAAAAATCACTCGAATTTTCGCAGTATCCATCTTTCTTGTCTAAATTGAATAACAAAAACAATTGAAAGTCGATATTCAAATGTTTTACATTTTTTAAAAAAAGAACATCATAGAAACCATTTGAAAAAAGTTTCATTCGAAAACCTCAAACCATGAAGATTCTATGTCAATTCAAAGAACCTATTGCAAAACGGCAATTTCATACTTTAACCCCTAATACTTTTAATAACATTTAATGGAGACAAAACGTTCTATGCCTCGACGTGTAGGTACCTAACGTGCTGTGTGCACTTCGTTCGCAATGTTCAGTCAAGGCCTGTGTGTATATTTTTTAATACCTGACTTTATACTAATCCTAAGATAGCTGGGCAACTTTCATCACTGACTTCTCCACTAACTTGTGATATTGCGAGGTGTGGCAGACTTGTTTCTGACGCGAGTCGCTGGGGTCGCTCTTATTCGTACAGAGACAGGAGGCCACCTTAACCCCGCCCGTCGGCACTTGGTGCACCTGGTTCCAGACTTCGTCGATGCGAACCTTGGTCGTGATCTCGATCTTGGGCGACAGGATGCCCTGGAGATGAACAGAGGATGTTCTGAGACGTAATTATAATAACCTCCTTCCACACAACACGATCACTTGGCCAGCCCTCCTGGTCACTGTATTGGGTTCCATTTTGACGTTTCCGAAGTGTCAAAATATGTATGTATTTGACAGTTCGGAGTAGGTTAGGTCGGGCGAGTCCATACAGTGGAGAAGTGTCGTGGTAGCGCCCCTGGTCTCAAACTAGGATACCCTGTGTTATGGTAACTTGGAATACATCAAGACTGAGGCCATTTTGTACAGATCAAGTACGGCCTCCAGCGGGAATCGAGGCCACGACCTCTGTTTTAGTCAAGCGTGTCACCGCTAGAACAACGAGTCAGTCACCATCGACTACATTCATACATAAACTCACGCCTGTATCTCGGAGGGTTAGGGTAGGGAGGAGAACAGTACTTTCCATCACGTAACTATCCACTCCACTCTCATGGGTTAACCATTTTGACGACTCCCAAATGTCAAAATATGTAAGTACCTTATTATGTATTTGACAGTTCGGAGTATGCTAAATCTACCGACGATATTCTTCCTGCAGTCCACTCCTTCCGTGTGGCGCCGGACTAAGAATAGCGTCACTCAATTTCCTTCCGTGGATGTCGTAGAAGGCGACTAAGGAAATCAATTACCAGGAGACGGGCAGCAGCGTCTTCCTGAGATTCCAACCGCATACTGCAATCGCCAACCCGCCTGCCAAGCGTGGCGATTATGGCAAAACCCTTCATGGTTATAAAAACTACGGAGGAGGCCTTTGTCCTGTAGTGGGCGTCAAATGGCTGATGATGATGATGATGATGATGACTCCACTCTACCCAAGGTTGTCTGAAAGAAATCGCTCTAAGCGATAAGACCGCCAATTGTATACCACTACTTAGATGTAAGAAATTATTTGTAATTCTTTCACCTGAATGTGCAATAACGTGTTCTCTATCTATTTGTCTATGTAAATCAGACAGTAGAGGACTTACGTGGCAGCGCCCCAGGATCTAACACTGCCATCGATCCAGCGGGATGCAACACCAGATATGGACAGAGGTAAATTGATGATGAATTATGAAAATTAGGCTCTTCTTTGTCGAGATCGGCTGACGACAATGAAGCTTACTCACAGGGAAGTCCTTGCAGCGGCGCATTAGCAGGTCAACGCCGTCGCTCCAGCACATGTTGGGCGGGAAGAGCACCTCGTTGAGCGAGCCCAGGTACTGCGCCAGGATCGTGCACTTGCCGCTGGAGCACTCCTCTGACCACTGCACCAGCTCGCAGTATAGGGTCTCGTCTTCTGCGAGACGTATAGAGTATTAAGCAGGTCCCAAACAAAAAAAAAAAAATGGAAAGGATTTACTTAGGATATTTATATAAATTCTGTAAATTAAGGACTTGAAAAGACTAAGTTTGGAGTTTTTTTTGTCCATTTTTTCTCCAAAATGATCTAGATTTTGAAATGGACACCTAGTTTGACTTGTAACGTTCATTAAGTCACAGTTTCTGTGCTACTTTGAATAAAAGATTTTGATTTTTTTTTGCTTTGATTTTGCTTCGCGTCAACTTCAAAGGGACCTCGAAGAAGGAAAACTAATGCCAACCGTAAACTCGGACCAAATCTTTCTGCCTTGGGCTACCACCGACCACTCCGGCCTGTGTCGGTCGAGATCGTCTCGCCAGACCAAGGAGACGGGATAGACCCCGACTGCGCTGTCCGCCTTATGGCACCCACTCGGTGCTGATAATAATTAAAAATAAAGCTCACCGAGTCGCATATACATACGAACCCAGCTGACCGGCACTCTGCTTTACGACGTTTGCTATGTAAATTAGGAAATAAAATGCTGACCTAACGAGGTAAGTCAGAGAAAGATTAAAAATCACTAGATCCTTCCTAATATTGCACTAGTTTAGCGCCTATTCTTCTCAGGACAACTTGTAAGTAAGCTTTTTATTTAGGAGTTTTTTTCTTATTTTAGAAAACAGAGTGGCGCGTTTAGAAAACGATGACGGAATAAAATGTTTGGTCTGATTCGTTATGTTTATTCTCTATATTTTTTACTTACCTACTTTCAAAAGCTTTGGTCTGTGGAGTTCATTATAAATCTAATATCCAATATCTCGTGTCACAGTGTTTGTTATCGAACTCCTCCGAAACGGCTTCACCGATTTTTATGATTTTTTTTGTGTATATTTTGTAGGTCTGAGAACAGGTTGCAGGCTAATTAATATGGCAAAACAATGTTTGCGGAGTCAGCTAGTAAATAAATAAGAACATATTTCTGTATAAAGTTTGCATAGTTGCTGAAGCAACTTACTAAGCAAACAGCAAAGGTTATTCAGCGCACACATGTCTTGGAACCGCTTCCGGAAGAAGAATATATCCTTGAACATGAGCGGGAAGACTGGTGGTAGCAGGCAAGTCTGGTAGCTGGTCCCTAGCGCGAACACCGTCAGAGACACTCTGCCGTCTTGACACAGCCATACTCCTGGACACGAAACCTGACGGAGGAATTAATTGGTCTTAAGGCCATATACCTAGTTAGCAAACTAATTTTCAACCTATTAATATTATTATTAAGGTGAAAGTTTGTATATTTGTCACACAATCACCCTAAGCTGATATGTGTCATGTTGATGATGTTGTCCTCCTCATCGTGATTCGATGACGGCGACCTCATAATTTGCGAGACTTCTGCGACGACATGCGCGGGTTTGGCTAGCGAAACAGCCTGTTTTTGAACATCCTATTACAACGCCTTAATGTCTAAGTGGGTACTGGGTATGGGTAGTTGTTATTATGGATAGATTTTATTTTACTCCAGTAGGTTCAATCGAATAGTACCATATTTGTATCCAGTGTGAACAAAGTCATGGACATTCTAATCTTTTTGATTCGTAATATTGATCTAATTTGGTCAGTTGAGATGGGCATAAGGTGGTATAAGTAAACCGGTTTGGTCAGTTTCTATGTAAAGTGCTTATTTATTAGGAAATCATGGTGAGGAAACCCGCGGCTTGGTAGGCTCCGTACGAATTGACTTGTCTCTCCTGTGAGGTAGGCCGACTAAGCTGTCAGGATGGTATAGGTGCTTGGCAAGCCTACTCCATCTAAAAAACAATGTCCCAGGCACTGCAATTAACTTATCGATAGTTAGGTAGCGAATTATCGATATTCAGAATTTTAATATGTTTATATTTTAACAGGTTTTAAGTATAGGTTATATATAAGTAGTAGGCTAAATTTGATTCTTAATTTGATTATTTTAGTTTAAGTTTATTCTTTACAAAATAAATAATGCTACACCATACATCCGTAGCGGCTGAGGCTGGTCACCATAGGCGACCAGTAAGCCAAAGCTGCGAAGGTGAGCAATGGGTGCCTGCACTTGGTTACGCAAGGGCGAAGGGGTGCGCTGCCCGCACTGTCTGAGCCGTTACAGAAGTAAATTCAGTTCAATTTACAAAGAGTAATTCCGTAAGTGTCAGAGAAAAGTGATCATAACTCAAAAACTATACCTTTCCTGGAGAAGGGGGCTTAAGGGGTGACGTCCCCACCCCTCCCCTCCACTCCTTCACACCATCATCCCCCCTAACTTACTAGACATTCCCTATAGTTTAACCTAATAAAGTGTTATTTATCTATTTATTTATTTAAAAACCCACAACTGACTACTAAAGACTCACTTGTGTAGTAAGATGAGTAGGTTGCTGATCTAAATTCTGACTGGTGTTCTACTAGACCAGACTAATGGTTACCTATATCACGACGGCTACACGAACATACCTAACTAGTTCTTGTTGTCGTTTTAGGTTGTCTCTAAACAAGGATTTAGATGTTAGTTTCGAAAATAGGTACCATAAAACTTCCACTAACCTGTTCAACACCAATTTCGACGGTTAACTCGGTAATTTTGGGCATTTTCTAAATCACATAGTTTCTGTAATACGTCTAGTAGGTATTAAAAATTTAGTTTCTTTAGGTTTTTTTACATAAAACTTTCATAGTTTTGAATGAAATGTTTTGAAACTAATTAACAATACTGACATTTTGACATACTAACTAACTGACATTTTGTTTTGATTTTGACGTGATTAGGTCACATTTTGTGCATGTTTGTTTACAAAATGAATCAGTTCGTCATTGTCATGGCAACGCAACAACGAAATGACATTATGACACTGACATTAATTGCGTTTAAAAATATCAGATTATGAAAAAAGTTGCACAGTAGCCCGTGAAAACAAAAAAAAAAACTTTTTCAATTCATAAACTCAGTTACATTACATGATTATAGTGGTAAAAATCATGAAAAATCTGCCGATAAAACTACTCGCTCGACACATACTGCTGCACAGATTATACAGTAATTTCCGTTGCTTAGAATTTCTGGACGAAAAAAAAATCTTAGAACAAAAAACCTTAGTCCACATCAGCTGGCGGGACAAAACTTCAACGAGCTTGCTGAAGTTTTATATTCAGTGTACCTACTCATCAGAATCTGGGCTTTTCAATACTCTTAATAATCAGGTTTTTGTTTCCATACGAAGTTTTTATTTTTTAACAATATTGCTAGTCGTTGCAAAACAGCTAGAGTTTGAAATGTTGGGAACTGTAATCAAGTTTACTTGGTAAACAATCCCGATTAGACGCGCTAATTTTATACATGACATGATAGCCGATTTCCACCTTTTGATTTTTCACGACTTCATATAGCTAGTAACTCTCACGTAATCACAACCTTTTACTTGAGAGCTCATTAATCAAAAGTAGTCATGAAAAACATACATGCTACATACCTACAATACCTACATAGGCAAGCGAAACATAACGACGGTTAAGAATCAATACCACCTAACTGACATTTTTGCGATTTTGACTTTTTAATGCAGTTCGCTTTAAAACTCAATTTAGCATGCACTGGAAAAAACACCTAGGTCAAAAAGACGATATTTAAAAAGTTATTGAACCATGACAATATCGTCTATGTGAAATTGACGTAGTTTTGTCTGCCAAAAATACCTATCTATTGCGAAGGATGTGTTTACTCCAGCGCTGCTCGCAGCGGACTGGTCCTAAAGCGCTTTTTGTGAGTATACCTAAAAGGACGATGACAGAACGAGTAAATGAGTTGAAGACCGACGCGCTCACTTCGGACATCTCACTTTGTTCGTGTTTTTTTTCACAATTATGGACCTTTTAGACGAGGCCAATAGGCGAGACAATCCAATAAGCGAGTCTAGTAAGCCAATCCAGTGAGAAACGCAAAATTTTCTTCATGTCGTTCACACACAAGCCAGTCGATACCGATAAAAATAAGTAAAGTAGGTAAATAAAATTCATTTCTATTAACGATGGACAGACGTAAAATTGCTTTAAGAGCTACGTTCAAAAATGTTATTAAGCTAATGCATGAAGAGATTTTGGATATGCAAAATCTCTTCAATAAAACAACACGTACGACATGACATGTATTGGACTGGCTTACTCGCCCGGGACGGAAACACGTTTCACATGAAGCCAATACACAAGCCAATCCCATGGGAAAGTAGTGGGGGAAGCACTAGCGCCAGCAAATTCGAAATCATTCTAATTCACTCGACTGGCATAAGCTATTAGCTTGGGACAATCCAATGCATTCGCCTGGTTCCATTCACACGAAGCCAATATTCGCCTGGCTTACTCGATTGTCTCGTCTATTGGCCTCGTCTAAAAGGTCCATTACTTCGTTATCCTCAGTAAAAATTTGAAAAAATTGCTAAAATTGTATTATGTTTATTCATATTAATGTGTGTTCAGTGTTATAATTGGAACATTTACTGAGTGCCGTAAGTATAATTTGGATTGTTTTTACTTTAAAAACTAGGTACCTACAAAAGTAGTAAAAAAACGAAATATGGTAGTTGAATATTTTGCTTTTCTACGAAATCTAATTTATTGCAGCTTGATTGTTGCGTAATTCACAACATACATCATCAGCTAAAATCTTCTTGATGTGTATATTATTAGCAACAGTAAAAACATTAAGTAAAACCATGGCTTTCATAATATTTTTCAAGATATTTACATAAAAATATAAATATTTGTAATTTAAACGTTTTTGGATGTTGTTAAAGTACACAGTAAATTGCTTAATTTTAGCATCAAACATAAAGTAACCATGACTCAGAAATATGTTGAGTGTGGTCACACACAAATGGAATGTGACTCGGTTCACAGCGCAATCGAACGCAAACTTAAGAATAGAGAAATTCATCTGCCTTCAGATTATGTATCTGCTACTAAAGAAGCTCGACTCTCTAATCCGTATGAAGTGATTTAGATAGATCACACATTTGTGAAAAATTATGCGGATGAAAATACCTGGATCTATAAAAGCATAAGACCGGGGCGCATACCTGGTGATCCTGGAGTGCCTGACATTCGAGCTATTCTTTAGGATCAAGAAGAAGTTATCAAAGTAAAGTTACATTTTGATGACGATTGGAATGCTCTTCCGCAAAGACCAAGAAGACTTAATTTGGACGTCGTTTACACAAATTTACACTCTGAAATTATTCCTATTGCTGCTACAAAATTTCAGCATGCCAATGCAAAAATTTCCATTTTACCAATGGACTGTCATCATTTCTATAACACATTGCCGCATACTTAAAATATTGTACCTGGTTTTTGTTTTTATCTTATTTCGCTAACTATCATGTTGCGGTATTATGTTTTAGGTACCATGAAGGTTACATAGGTACTATCTTATTGCCTGTGATTACTTAACAATACCATAGAATTGATTGTTTTGTTACGTGAAAAATATATTGGAAGTTATTTTTTTTGTTCCCAAATACCCAATGATTGAAGAAGCTGTTTTATTATGTTCTTTTCTGATTTTATGATAATAAAGTTGTTAACTACTTAGTTTTTTTTATTATTTATCCTCCGCCAACAAAATCTATCTAACATTAATCAAAATATTATTCTCTCAATTAATACCATGAACACCTAACTAACATTATTTCGAAAACGGCTAGACATACAGATTTAACAACATAAAGGGAAAATACGGCATAATTTTATAATATTTTACAAGTAAAAAATGTATGGTTCAGTTCAAAAATGAAAAAATTAAACGTTTTTTTCATTTCCTGTAAAATCTTGTTTTTGTAGTTAGGTGGTATTGAATCTTAACCGTCGATAATCTTTCTATGCTTTCGTACTCGGGTAAAATCAGCTGCGTTGTGTTTCAAAATCAGGTAAATCTGTCACTCATCTAGTATCTCTATTTGGTAGTCTGTGCACTCGACAAAGGCTCTGTTTGGACGAAAAACAAAACGTGTAAAAACTGTGAGAAATTAGCGCGTCGGTTTTGTTTTTCAGTTTTTGTGCAATTTACTGATATGACAAACATCAGAAACACTGTAATTCATTGGTTTCGCAAGGATTTACGACTCCACGATAATCTCGCCCTTCGCAATGCAATCAACGAAGTAAATATCGAATAACAACTATTTAGAAACTAACTGAACATAACTTTTGACAAAAAATAAAGTAAGTGAATCCGGAATTAAGCTAATAACTACTTAAATCTTTATTGCAGGCTGAAAATCGCAAACACAGCCTACGCCCGATCTTCATAATCGATCCCGACATTAAACACAAAGTTGGCGCGAACCGTTTGAGATTCCTCTTACAGAGCTTAGCAGACTTGGACAGCAATTTAAGGAAAATCAACTCACGATTGTACGTCCTTCGAGGGGACCCTAAAAAATTGTTACCGAAGCTATTCGACAAATGGCAAGTTAAATATTTGACCCTACAACTGGATATTGAGCCGGAATATGTTGAGCTAGATGAATATATCGAAAAAATTGCTGAAGGAAAGGACATATTTGTTGTAAAAAGAGTGCAGAACACGGTTTATGATACACACAGTGTTTTAAAGAAAAACAATGGCAATGTTCCACTAACCTATCAGAAGTTCCTTTCACTTGTCCTCGATGTTAAAGTGAAAGAATGTATAGAAATTACGAAACAAATATCAGATGATTGCAAACCGTCAAAAGATGAGAAAGAGAAGAAGTCAGCCACATGTTACAATACACCAACAGCAGATGATTTGCAGTTTGATGAATCTCACCTGGAACCAGCTAAATACCCTGGAGGGGAAACCGAAGGTCTGCAACGTCTACACATGTATATGGAAAGAAAGGACTGGGTCTGCAAGTTTGAAAAGCCTAACTCTTCCCCAAACAGCCTAGAGCCAAGCACTACAGTTCTAAGTCCATATATAAGCCATGGCTGTTTATCAGCCAAACTCTTCTACCACAAGCTAAAAGAGGTGGAAAGTGGCAGAACTCACTCCCAACCCCCTGTCTCACTCATGGGTCAGTTGATGTGGAGAGAGTTCTACTATGTAGCAGGAACAGGCACTGAAAACTTTGGCCAAATGGTTGGGAACCCAGTCTGCACCCAAATACCTTGGGGGAAAAATGATGAATATCTCAAAGCGTGGGCAGAAGGGAGGACAGGCTATCCATTTGTAGATGCTATAATGAGGCAGCTGAAGCAAGAAGGTTGGATTCATCACTTGGCTAGACACATGGTAGCTTGTTTCTTGACTCGAGGAGATTTATGGATATCATGGGAAGAGGGGGCTAAGGTGTTTGAAGATTATTTGCTGGATTACGATTGGTCTTTGAACGCTGGCAACTGGATGTGGTTGTCTGCTTCTGCCTTCTTCTACAAATACTTCAGGGTATACAGCCCAGTGGCTTTTGGAAAGAAGACAGACAAAACGGGCTTGTATATCAGAAAGTATGTGCCAGAACTGAAAAAATACCCAACAGAATACATCTACGAACCATGGAAGGCCCCAAAATCTGTTCAGAAGGCTGCAGGATGCATTATCGGGGAGGGGTATCCTAAAAGGATAGTCGATCATGACACTATACATAAGGAGAATATGGCGAAAATGAATTTAGCATACAAAGCAAATAAAGAAAAGAAATCATTGAAGAGGCCTTTGCCAAAGTGATTGAAATGAATCAATTTTGAAGTATTTTTTAATGTTTTTGTTTGAAAGTTTGACTGATTACATCACATAAAAATATTGCTGTGATTTTATGTTGTGTTAAATCTCACGAATAAAGTACATACCTATGTATTTATGTAATAAAAAGTATTTTTGCGAACTACTTTATTTCGATTTTGGAACGCAATGAGTTACATATTATGTCAAAACTCCTCCGTTGAATTCTCGAGTCTGTTTTGAGCAAAGAAACAAAACGTTTTGTCAATGTTGGTGCTTACTGTAGTAACCGGTGAACCGGTCCACAGAGTATACGAACCTGTCCAACAAAACTGTCAGTAAGGAAAGGAAAGCTGTCGAAAATAATTTCAAGAAAGTGGGCAAAATTTTTATGAAAATGAGCTGAAACTACCATTATTTCTTATGAGAATGTGATTTTGGTTGGTGGGTAAAGTTGCGGGATTTTATAAGATCGACATCTGGGGAATGCAAGAAGTATGTAAGTGTTATTTTGGATTATCCCACACAAACGGTAATAAAAGCAGCACACCCTATGGCTCCCTTTCCACTGTTATGTACTGGAATTGGATTTTGTCGTCCAACAACGAGTGATAAAATTGATGGTCATTTTCTTCTAGGTGACGAGAGCTATCTTCATCATATTTTAGAGTAGGACTCTTGTCAGTACAACACCTTTTTAACAGACTTAAAAAAAAAGGAGGAGGTTATCAATTCGACACGTATTTTTTTTGGCTATGTTCCTCCATAACTCCGTCAAGTCTTAACCGACTTCGACAATTCTTTTTTCTTTCGAACAGGTATAACATCCCATTGGTCCCATTTTAATTTGGTGAAGATCTGATGGAGACTTTCAGAGATGGAGAACGGAACTCTTCAGTGGACAGCAGTAAATAAGCCCATCATTTAGTAATATCCGTATGTTTCATAAAATAGCGTAAAAGTAGTCCTAAGTTAATATGGGATTTATTTATTTTTCTCCCGCTCCCAACTAAAAATAAAAATAAAAAATTTAAATAAAAAATAAAAACCAACTTCAAAACACTACAGCACTAAAAAGTTAGAAATAATTAGAAGTATTTATACATGTAGGTTTTGTAGAAGTATAATTTGTTGTCAGTGCCCAGTTTGAAGACCAGCACATATGTTTTGGGCACCGGCTCCAAATTATACTTCTACAATACCTACATGTATAAATACTTATAATTATTTAAATTATCTCTAACTTTTTCATGCTGTAGTTAGTGTTTCGAAGTCGGTTTTTATTTTTTATTTCTACATAGTAGGTACTTCAGTAATCAATCCTTTCGCAGCCTGGACCCTGTATCACGATATCAATCTTATCATTAATTTAGTTTGACTTCAAGGCTGCTTCCTCTATCTCTCTTTCCTTCTATCTGAACAATAGAAACTGGTGAAACATATACATTTCTAGGTTGTATTTAAAAAGTATTAGAGGTAGGAGAGCCATCCTCTCAGTAAGTAAACAATTTTAATCACTAATCTGCCGCAACAAAGATCTGTGCCCAACTTAGTATGGGCCACCTACATTCCATTGTGCGAGGGCAGTTGAGGGGTTAATGTAACCCTTAACTTCAATTTGCCAATACCTTTTTAACAAATACAATTAATTGTTTGCGTACTGTAATGTTTTCGTATTGAATACCTACATGGGTTATTTCTAAACAGTGTCATGTTTGGGAACCAAATACATAGTGATTACTTTCTACTATACAGTTTTATGTATAGGATGTTGTAGAAAAGTTTGGTAGAACTTAACAACTTCTCTGTCCCCAGACAATTCATTTTGCAAAAGCCCCATGTCTATAATTCAAAAGTTATATGAGTTATAGTTGTGAAGTTATAGTTGCATTCAAAATGAGTCACATGTACCTGAGTAAGTCATATATGTCTCAATTCAATTTAATTCAATTCTTGTTTATGGCATCCCTAACATATATATGTCTCATTGGATATTGAAGTTGTGAAGGGGGTTATGTTACTTATCAATACAACAAACTCCGAAATTGTGAAAGAAATATCATGTATGTCATACATTCCGTAGCGAGTACCTACTTGCCAACATGACGTATGGAACAACTGATATACCTATTAATATTTCGTGATTTCAGGGTTGGCCCCATAAATATTTATAAAAAACCGGCCAATTACGTGTCGGGCCACACGCAGTGTAGGATTCTGTGGAAAGACGGCGTTTTATCTGCTTTACAGAACTAACGACTTCATCCACGTAATATTCAATGGATTTTGTAGGAGGTTTTCCTTTTATAAGTTGGTCGCCTACTACTCTTTAACTTGTAAAGCATGCTTATCCGTGATAGTTTCATGTTTCTACAATCAACCGTTTAGCCAAAAGAGGGGGAGGGACGCCGTCCTCAGACAAAAATTCGCATTTTAAAGCTTAATATTTCACTAAGGAACCCTAAATGAAAAAATTATCTTCCTACACCCACAATATTTTTAAATGACCAATCCAATGATGCCCCACACTATGGTGACACGAGAAAAAATGCATCCCTTAGGTGTAAGGGAAGGGGGAGGGAGGTACCGTAAAAAATTTTTTTTTATAAATTTTTTTTTATTCTACCGTTTTGTCGGCATGCCAAATTTCAGCTTTCTCGTACTAATCTTCTCTTAGCTAGGCCGGACAGACAGACGGACAGACATGGTGAAATTATAAGCACTCCTTGTCGATTATGGAACCCTAAAAAGTTTTCAAAAATGAGTAGTACAACCCTCTTAACTTTTTGAGCATTCTATTATCTATTTGCTGTTACAGTATTGACTAGTTGTTGAATGAAATTTTACTAAATGGTTACAAATGATATGGCATCCTAAATGTATACGTTTTAAGTGTATACGGTCAGTAAATTTAATACTACACGTTCATAAATTAATAATATATATATATTTTTATTTGTAAGACAATGCTCATTGATTAGTGTTCTAGCAGACCTATCTGCAACACTCCGTATAATACTAATCAAATGTAAGAAATTGGAAAGAATGCTCTATTGTATGGAAATGTTTTTTTTTTAATTTGGGTCTGTACATACCTGTTAACAAGATGGTGCAATGGTTTGCCTTCTAAAATACAGTGACACCAATCACAGAATTTTAACAAGGGTTCAACAACCTGTCTAGATGAATGTACTTAAGGGGAACCAGGGGAATAACTAGGGCCACCAACGAAAAAAAAATTATGTCTTTTTTACAGATTGAATTTTCAAAAAGTGTCTGTACTATCTCTCAATCATGTTAATAGTGATTTTAAGGACCCATGGCCGTGAACCTAAGGCAAGAAACCCAGGGCTAGATAACATTAACGCCAAAATCGGCCGTTAATAAATACTATCTAGTCCCAGGTTCGTGATCCTAGGTTCTTTGCCGTAGGTCCTAAAAATTACTATTAACATAATTGAGAGATTGTACAGACACTTTTTGAAAATTCAATCTGTAAAAGTAGATAATATTTGTTTTCCTCAGTGGCGCTAGTTTTAAGGAGCCCCTTAAAAGGAACTGACACATATCATAATATCTCCAGAACAATTAGAGCTCCAAACTTTCCCTGTAATCTCAGTTCAGTATGGGGATTGAAAATTTAAGATGGGACAACAAAAGGCAATACCTGAGCCATTTTGTTGCTTGATACATTTCTGAGGAGAACCACATCAGTCTTGGAAATTACAACAAGCTTTAGTCACTTAGAACAAACTATTTTTCATTTCAAAAGCTCTATCTAGAGGAAAATTAGAGCATTAGATAACTTAAACGAAAATCCGCCCAGTCAGAATGAGTTTGCGATAGACATGTAGGTAAGCATTTTTTTTTTATTGTTACGAGTAATTTGACTAAACTAAAGCCTAAAAAGTTCTAAGGGTCTGTTTCACAATGTCCGGTTAAAGTACTGGGTAGCTATTCAACACATTATTTGAATGATAAAAGTTCCGGTCAAGAAGCATTGTGTTTCACAATCCTAATATAAGTGGCATATAACTATTGCAGACTTATAGGAGAGTGACGTGGCAACACCAGATTAACATGTTCCGTTTTTTAATGACATTTCAACCAATTAAAATAAAAATAAAACACCCATAAAAAAGTCACATCCCGCGTTCCCGCTAATGAAACCCGAAATACGTGCATGAAAATCAGAGCCATTTTTACAGTAAAAAAAAAATATTGCACAGCAAAAGGCAAACAATATATAATAATAATTACACATTCACTAAAGTCTCGTCCAGAATGTCTCAAATTTTATTAAAGTGATTAAAATACAGGAAATGTAGAATCACACGCTATAAAGTATAGTCAATCAAATAAACCCCCCTGAGCGGTAGTCGGAGTCACGGTTCCTGAGACGACGCCCTGCGTATTTACCGCGCCTTTGTTACCTTAGTATTTTTTAATTTCTAAAACCAATTATGCCCTCTTGTTATCTACAATTAGGGCGGAGTGTACAGTGTAGGTACAAGTTGCTGTCAATCAAGATGTGGCCGCAATGCCTCTATGTAAATTGTGTCACGTGAGCCAGACATATGACCCTTATAGCTGTCGAATAGTAAGCAGTTGAAACTGCCGCTGCAACATGGGCGTGGCCAGGTTTTGATTTAGGGTGTGCCAAATAATACAATTCTAGAATAGGTACCTGCCGGTAAATGCTTGACTTCAATGCAGTGTGTATAAAAATCCTCATATACCTCCGAAAATGGAATAAGACTTGTCAATACGGATGACTCTTACTTTGTGGAAAATTCCAAATTGCATAAAAAATATCGCCTGTCCCATGCTAAAGTTACCACTAGCGACGCTAAAATGTATGGTATGAAACGGTGATATTATTTTTGCGATTGCATTAATTTATGACATTTATTATACCAACAAGATACCTACATCACAGAAACAAAATAAGCAGATAAGTAACATAATATGCACAACAAAAGAAAGAAAACTAAATACACAATAGACAAAACGAATAAATAAACAATTCATAGTTTATTAGGACAATTACGACTTTGGAATGTGAATCGAATTGTCATAGTAAACCATGAATTGTAGTTGTGTGAAATAGGCCCAGGGTGGGGCAAGCGCCCGAGTCCGCCCCATTGTGCCTACTCAAATGCGTGGTAATGATACACAATTGACCAATTGTTGTGAATACTTTGCTCTCTCCCAACCAGTGCATCACCTAAACACATCACATTGATTCTGGAAAGTATATATTAGCTTAAGCTGTAACGTGACACCTGAGAACCGTTTCGGTATGCTGTATAGAGATAGATAGAAATTCTTTCATCATCATCATCATCAGCCATTTGACGCCCACTGCAGGATGGTTAGGAAAATCATGAGGGAAGCCTAGAAATTCTTTATTGCCCATCAATATTTGTTATTTATTAATAACTAGCTTTTACCCGCGACTTCGTCCGCATGGAATGAGTAATTTCCGCGATGAAAAGTACCCAATGTCCTTCCTCGGGACTCAAATCTCAAACTATCTCCATATCAAATTTCATCTAAATCCGTTCAGCCGTTGTTGCGTGATTGAGTAACAAACATCGAAATATCCAAACATCTTCAGAAACTTTCACATGTATAATATTAGTACGATTATTATTACTGAATGACTTGCTTTAGTTTAACTGTCTTCAATTTTCTTTAAAATAAAGCGTCGTCGTCGTCGCTGCGATATCGTCTTTAAGACATACGATAGCACAGCCTAATTAAACTACAGTTGAGAAGTATTTTAGAGGAATCGTGATTTAATAAATAATACCGTTATTCTTTGAAACAGCTGTCTTTCCATACTCACTTCGCCGGCAAGGCCTGCACATTGTGATCAAAAGTAAAGGAAAAAGGTATCTATCATGTTGGAGACAATTAAGTTTACTATTAAAACAGTTACAAAACTTTGCAAAAAAAAGGTTAATGTAGGTTTAATTTTCATCTCAATTCCTTATAATATAATAAACGTATAATAAACAGTTCGGTCAAATATCATGGCACACACATTCACGCACCTAGTCTGCTCTGGCTAGCAATCTAACATGTTGAGAAACTCAAGTGAAATCTATGGGATAATGGGATAACAATCAGATATTTTCCAACCACTTCCTGCTTGATAGCGGTCAGTTATTGGCAATTTGAGAAGAGCCACACGGACTGCAAAATTAGCCACTCTACCAATAATAGGTAGTTATAAGATACTTAGAGCGGTGGTAGCGGAGCGGTAGAATGCCGGCTTCTCATTCGGGTGGTTGTGGGTTCGAATCCCGGCATGTACCAATGCATTTGTTTTCTAAGTTACGTACATTTGTTAAGTTATAGTAGCAATACCACTCTAACGGTGAAGTAAAACATCGTGAGCTGAAACGATGTCATCAGAAACTGAGTGTCTGAGTTGTTCACACACCTCAACGCTTGAAATTGCCAATGCACGGTGGGCACGCGTGGTGATTAAGCCTGTACTATCTCTCTCTCTCTCTCGCTCTCTCTCTCTGAGAGAAGGCCTGTGCGCTACGATGTAAAAGTTGATGCTTTCGACTGAACCCGCGTAGGTTATATTATACAGGGTTTAAAAAAACGGTCGACCGATCCGAAATCTATGCCTACTGGACACCAAACATACTACTTTCCATGTATAAAATTTTGCTGGTAAATGTTTTTATTGGGTCAGTCACTTGTCCTGGCCCCAAACTACTCTTTATAGTAGATAATTATTCGTCACTACTCACAGTTATTGTGAGCTACGACGTACTGAGATAAGATAAGATAAGAATATTCTTTATTGTACCAGGAAAAACACAAACATGAAATGTTTACAAAAATGCAGTACAATTGGCGGCTTTATTGCCATACTTACTTACCATAGTTCCATGGAACTGCACTATGAATGCAATTTCAATCGAAATGTAAATGTTGTGCAATAATTCAAAATAATAATTTTATATTACACTCACCTCATAAGAAGGCTCAAAGTCGCCCAACGAGCAATGGAGAGAGCTATGTTAAGAGTTTCACTGCGAGATCGATTCAGGAATGAGGAGATCCGCAGAAGAACCCGAGTTACTGATAGCTCGAAGAATTGCTCAGTTGAAGTGGCAGTGGCGGGGCACATAGCTCGGAGAACTAATGGCCTTTGGGGCGAAAAAGTTCTGACCCGGCGACCGCGGCCCGGACGACGCAGCGTGGGCAGGCCCCCCACCAGATGGTCTGACGACCTGGTTACGGTGGCTGGGAGTCGCTGGATGCGGGCGGCACGAGACCGGGAAGCTTGGGAAACCATGAGGGAGGCCTATGTCCTGCAGTGGGCGTCAAATGGCTGATGATGATTATGATGAATATATTATTCACAACACAATCAAACTAGGATACCCTGCGCTATGGTAACCAGGCAAGGACATCACAAACATGGAAGTACACCCAGACTGAAGCCATTTGTACAAATCAAGTACGGTGGCCAGCAGTGGGAAACCTCTGTTTCGATAGTTTAGCGAGTTAACCGCTACACCTACAAGGCAGTCAAATATCAAAAAAGTTGGCACGCAATAATATAGCAATAGTAACATAGCGGTGGTAGCCCATTCCCAGTGCGGGCATGTACCTATGACTTTGTTTATTTTCAAAGTTACGTACGAAAGTTACCTGCGAATTTGTAGTAGCAATACCACACGCTAACGGTGAAGGAAAACATCGTGAGGAAATCCGCGGCTTGCTTGGCTCCGCACGTATTCACTTGTCTTTCCTGTGGGCTAGGCCGACTAAATTTTCAGGATGGTATAGGTGCTGGGCAAGCCTACTCCATCTAAAAACAATGTCCCAGGCACTGCAGCGTCCGAGTGGTCCCTTCACCCATCTAGTGTGAGTGAAGGTGCCGCTGGACGCTGTATAAATAATCTCATTACGTAGGTGCAAAGGCCAAAGTTTTTTAGCAATTGACGCGCGACTATCGTTTTTATGGCACTTAGATAGATACATCATTTAGTCACATAGACACACACACGTATACAAAGCAAAGCAACACAAAACTAATTACAAGTCACAGCACGAAGAAAGCATATTATAACAAAACAGTAGCATACATAAAAAGCAAAAACACAGAAAATTAGCCATACACGGTACGGTATTGTACCTGAACAATCTACTGGTTTAGTAACCAACGTAGGTGTGGCAAATGTAAATAGGCTCCGACTCAGCATTTGCTAAAAGTTCAGGAAGAACTTCAGCGCTAATATTCTGCCGGTACCCGGTGTGAGCGACATGCAAAGCCAAGAGAGCTGAGGTGAGATGGTGAAACTGTTATCGGGCTAGACTTATTACACGCTGTTCTAAGACTTAGTTTAAATAAAGGGCAACTAAAACATGCCAATATTCTTTACAGGTTAAGCAGTGGAGAACACATTCCATGATGAGCGGCAATAATGTCAGCAGTAATTACTACCCTTAGGTGAGTCTACATACATTACTATTGTTGACACTTCACTAAGGGCCCGTACATAAAACTGCGATGCGATCGTAAAAATCTGCGAGCTCGCGCGACGCATCGCAAGAACCTGCGAATTGATTCGCATCTGCATTCCTAATAGTAATAAATAAATTAATCTTCTTTGTTTCTTTTTCCTGTATCTTCTTAGCAATAACAGAAGTGAGCACTTCTTTTTACGATTCATGTTACGACCTAATTTACAAAATACGTTCAGTACGGTTGACGGTCGGAGGAATGGTCAACCGAATAGTGGAAGGGAGATGCCTTGCCGCATGAAATTGCATCGCAGCAATTCGTGTCGCAGTTTTCTGCGTTGCGGATTCGCATCGCGCCGATTCGCAGTTTTGTGTACGGAGTCTAAATGAACTTTGATTATACCTTTAGAGAGATCAATCAGAATCAACTCGTAGGGTCGAATCATAGTCGTAGGTTGCATCATGTTGTTTCACATGAACGTTTGGTAGACTCGTTCAAGCGATATTAGTTTCACTAATTTTTCTTTGTCAGGTGCCAACTTATCCAGGGACTAAACCCAAGGAGTTTGAAGGATGAATAACAAATCACCCTATAAACTCCATAAACGAACTTGGCTTGCGACCGGCCCTCCTATTCTGTAACTGTCCTCAGTACCTATTGAGTTATCCAATTTGACGTTTCCGACGTGTCAAAATATGTATGTATTTAACAGTTCGGGCCCGGAACGCCATCGTACTACCCATGCAGTAGATCATCCCAATGTCTCGTCGCGTGACAGATAGGTAAGGTCAACGCGATAAATCCTAGTTAAGGTAAGCTTCCTCGGCTACGCTGCGCGTCATTTAATTCATCAACAGAAAAAAAATGGCTATCTCTAAACCTCGACATTACGAGAATCCTTAGAGGAGTTTTATATCAAGAATCAGTTCAATATTTAATTTAAACTTTTCTAAGGATTCTTATTAAAACAGTAACGTACAACTATGAATAGCTTCAGCTACGCTCATCTGTGTCGCCAGCAGCGATAGGTACTCGTATAATATCTTCATCCCTTTGATTGCCGAAAAACGGTGATCTTTAATAAGGGTTTTTTTTTTTATTTTTATTTTATTTTTTATTGTTATTGCTGACCGACTGTAGTTCTTTCATCCCTCTTTAATCTACAAGAACAGATGGACCGATTTTTATGGGCTTTGGTTTGTAATTTGTTAGATTTGTCTTCGCCCCGATTAGCAGAATAGATAAGTAGTTACTATTTAAACATAAGAAATAATCACAACTTTTTTAAAATTCTAAATTGGCGGTGGTACTAAGTTGTCTGGGCCAGATAGTCTTAAATAAAACAATGTTTATTTTGAATTAGGTGTGATCGCGGATTAGTTTGCTTACAAGTCATACAAAATGTATGCTATTTTATCTAAGATACGGTAGACCGTAGATAGATTTACGTTACGTAGTTTATGTGTGACAAACATCCACACAGTAAATACGGCAAAACTTAGACATGTAAGCCTTTTAATGTATTTCGTTTTCTGGTGTGTACAATAAAGTGTTCTAATCTAATCTAAATACAAACTTTAATTTGTGATTCTAGTATGTTAGTGGGATGTAAAAGGAAATGCATGCGCGACGATTTCCATGTCGTGCGCAAATTGGACGCGACCACGGAACTCCAGCTTAACAGATTGTTATAGAAGATGGCAATTATGTCGTAATATCGCTTGCCCTTGACACTTCTTTGCGGACGAATCGGAATTTGTTGATGCTAGTGGTTGTTGACGCTAATAGTTGTTGTAGAAGCGTGGACACGTACCCAGACTACGTGTACACGGTTAGAAGCTTTCGAAATGTGGATATGCAGGAGAATGTTCAAAATATCTTTGACGGATATAGTACGAAACCAGACAAGTGCGAGTCGGAAGTGTAAACGCCCTTTTCTCATTATCTTCCTTAACTTTTTTTACAAAATTCAGAAGTAAACAATTACAGGAGGTTTGTTGTTCATTTTATTAGTTATACAATTAGTCTGACAGCACAACGACCTTTAAATGCGTCCTCTCTTCTCAGGCAAGTTACGGGCGTTCATTATTTGTAATTCATTGTGCTGGTTCTGCAATAAAGTATTCTCTATCTATCTACAGCTGATATTGTTTAAACATTTCAATGGAAGCAGTTTCTTTCGGACTTCCAGACTCAAGGGGCTACCCAGTGCTAACTAGCGTCACCGATGACAAAGATCGTATCTTATCTTATAAAGGATGAAGCACACCAACGCTGTAGTGACGGTGGCGGTCCATACAAACGTCCATATAAACCACCGCGCTGGTGTTTTATCCATTATACCGATTCCTTAACTATTTATAATATGTAAGTACCTAAAAATTTGTGCGGAACCCTCGGTGGGCGAGTCCGACTCGCACTTATCCAGTGTTTTTCCATTAGTGGCGCTAGTGTTACGACATGGAGCCCTTAATACCCGGTTTATTATGCTTCCAAACTAATGTCCAAAAAATAAACGGAGCTATCGAAAAAAGGTTTCGTTTACATATGACCGGCATTCGCTTTCGGTGAACTATTTGCCCGATATTTGTGCAAATAAATACAGTTCATTGTATTTATTTTTATTTATAGTGTCTTAGGAAAACAATCGGCTTAAAAACAAAATGTAAAGTACATTGTAGGTACATAGCAGCAGTATGTAGCAACATTGTACCTATAGTAGTTCCGAACATACCAAAATGATGCAAATATAATCCCAACAAACGGTGTTATTTATAAAAACACGATTCTCCTGAAACACTCCTCAAAGGCCGCTTAAATATCTGTGGCTACGTCTTTCCCGGTATCACAGACTATTTAAACTGCCTCTGAAGAGTTTTTTAAAGAGTTGTGTTTCTATAAATAATTCTATAGCGTAACGGTCTTATTTGTAAAAAGTCGACCCAACTAAAACACTCTCAAGACTTAGTTAAAGCCATGGTCATAACAGGAACTTCGGCTTTAAATCCGTCTTAACCTTCTCACTGGCAGCAGAGACAGATCTGTCTCAGCGCATCGGGTAACTTCAAACGCGCAACTGGAGTTGTCCCAAAAGGCAACAGTCAACAGACCAAAAAAAATGCTAAAATGTGTTTTACGGTCTATGGTTTTTGTTCGTTCATGTTCGGCATGAAATTGCCTTTAATCTGTGGTAAAATACTCTTAAGACTTCCTAAAAAAAAACTTGTCAATCTTTACTTTATCAATCTTAGTCGAAAATTTCTTGTTGGAAAGTGGCGAGAGCACAGAAGAAAACTACGAGAAAAACAGGTTTTTTGTTAGAAAGGTAAGTGAAAAGTATATTTACGTGTTACTTTATGCATTTATTTCAATCATTACACATAGTTTTACCTAAAGAATGTTATAAATACTTTAAATTTGGCCCAAGAAAATGTTCGATATAGCGACTTTGAAAAAAGTTGTACTTTCTTTCGAAATTTTTGATCATTGTTTGAGTATTTTGGATAAAACCCACTATATTTGGCCAGTAAGACTATCGTACTTTGTTGTTTTATTCATTTTTATGTACAATTACTAAGTAATAGTGAAAAATATTACAAAAACAAAACATTTGCCGTTGTTTTCCGATCAGTGGCCTAATTACGCTCACCAAATCTTGAGCGATTCCAATCGTCTAACTGTCAAATTAGTATAGAATTTGACAGTTAGACGATTGGAATCGCTCAGGATTTAGTGCGCGTAATTAGGCCACATTTCGTATACCGAAAATCGACCATTAGGGTCACGAACTCCGGCCTTCTCATCCGGTTCTATAGTGATGGGCTTAGTGATTAGTTCAATTGATTATCGACATTTAATTTTTATCAACTTCAATACACCGGTACTATAAGTTTCGAGTGAGAATACGCAAATTTCCAATTAGATTCTAATATATCTCGTAGTTTATAGGAAAATTATTATTTATTTATTTTATAGATGTGGAGACCCGGGCACCCCAAGAGTTTCTTGAATTACTGCAAGACGACGAGGAAGAGGATGAGAGCGAGGGGGGTCGGGCTGGAGGAGGAGAAGGAGGAGGAGGAGGAGATTGGGGTGGGAAACCTGATGGTATGTTATAATAATTATATAAATATTACATAACATACATAAGCGGCCTATATACGTCCCACTGTAGGGCACAGGCCTTCTTTCAGGGAGAGAGCATGGGCTTAATCACCACGCGTGCCCACCGCGGATTGGCGATTTCAAGCGCTGAGGTACGTGAATAGCTCAGACACTCAGGTTTCTCACGATGTTTTCCTTCGTTAGCGAGTGGTATTGCTACTACTATAACTTCACAAATGTACATAACTTAGAAAACCAAGTCATAGCTACATGCCCGCACCGGGGATCGAACCTGGGTCTCCCGCTTGCTAGTCCGAGGTTCTACCCACTAGGCTACCAACGCTGTATTAATATAAATATTAATTTTGTATTATTTCTTGTTCGTTCCGTTATTTTAGGTTTATATTTCTTACAGGCAATATTCATCATAGTGGAGGAGGAGAACTGGGAGCTAGTGCCACTGGAGGCACTAAGCGTCCCGCTTTCTACCTCTAGGTACAATACTTAATATTTTTTTTCCATCTAGATTATGCGGAAGTACGACTTTTTTAACTGTTTATTTTTTTCAGTAGCAGCAGCGAGGATGACGAAGTGCGCAGGGAAATTTTGCGCAATATCAGCCCGCAGTAAGTTGAATCAATATTTATATTGCTCAAATCACATGCCATGTTTTTGTGTATCTATGGAACAGATTTCAGGTTAATTTTACTTTACAGGTCTGTTCACGACGACGAGCGCTTCCGGGTGGAGGAGCTGCCAGACGCGCCGGGACCCGCCGCTGCTGCTGCTCGAGCATGCGGCGCCACTCAGTTTTCCCTTGCCTTTGTTTGGTTATGGTTTTCGGCTGTCGTCCATTCATCTATTATGTTGTATATTTGAGAGAGGATGACGCATGACTGATGGGTATCAGTAATTTATATGTAAGATTTGTGCATGTAGGTAATAAAAGTAGACATACTACGTGCGCTCCTTCACATTCTGTTTTCTTGTTTGTTTGACCAATCTAAATTTGTTTTCTAGATTGGTGAAAATCTTATTTGCCTATCGAACTAATGGAAGACGTGGAGTTTAACATTTTTCATGTATTCGATGGGTAGGTAAGATCACACGACACACCATTTTGTAAGTAACCTAATAATACTCTTGCAGCAGTTCTTGTCTTTTGTCTTTTGCTATGTCATGTTTTGTTTTTTGTGTACTAATAGCGAGACCATTTCGACGTATTCGATAAAAGTATTGTTAAAATATTTAATTTTCAAAGCTCCATACTCCTAAAATGTAAAAGTTATAAAAATTAATAATCAGTATAACTCGCGATAGCATTAATAATAATAGAATATTGTTGGGATATTCCCATACACGATAACTAAGCAAAGCTTGTGCTATGGGTACTATCCATCCGATAGACAAACTTATATAATCCGAAAACCAATAAATAGGCTCGTCATACAATTGTTGGTCCCGGGTAGGGATTGAACCGATGACCTATTGCGCAATAAACTGTATTTGACATATTCTTTGACATGTTTGATCTTTATTTTAATACAAAAAATATCGATTGATAGAGTCATAAGTAGTATTGCTACGTAGAAATGCAGAGACCGAAAGAAAACATTGAATTCACGAAAAATAAAATTAACGGTACCAAAAATCTTTCGCCGCTCTACGTTTGTTTTAACCTTTTTCCTTACTGTGTTAGGTTAGTTGTAGATGTTGGCACGTAGAAAGATCTGTGAGCGCCATATATTTACAGGGCACGCGCAGCTCTTCTTACGTGCCGGCATCTATATACTACCTGTCACAGGTATTCCAACTAACAATGTGGTGTTGGATTATTGTATTTTTTGTTTCCATGATGTTTGGCTATCTGTGAAACTGGTTTTGTTTTGTATTGTTTTCTCGATTTTGTGTTCTTTTGCATTGTAGTTCTAAGTTGCAATAAACATACCAAGTGCATTATAAACCTACAAATAAATTTATTAGGACATAATTCAGCTCATGCCAAATTACGAATGTTTTCAACTCAACTCTTTTAAAATGTTTTTATATTTTATCGCTACTTATTTATGACAAAATGACAAGTTTACAACTTTGCAATATTTTAGACTTACTACATGAAGGAAAACATGGTGAGAAAATTCGCTGTTGGTGTAGTAAAAGTTAACACCAGAAGCAATACGATTGATCAACAACTAATTTTATTTGTAATAAAATATGACATAGGTAATTGTTAAGTCAATCACCACTAACAACCTATAATAAGGCTATTACAAACAATGTTATGGTTAGATACTTACTGGCGGTTAGTATAAACAAACTACTTGACGCCGAACTTGATACTCAATGCGCGGCACACGCCGCCACTTGAGCTCCGACGCTTTATGGACTTGTTTTTTGCTGCCGGGTGACGCATTAGGCTACCTTTTTATTTCACTAATAGCAAATTGGTAATAAATATTCTGCATGCGTTTTATCGAAAATTGTTTTCCCCGCATTTTATCGATTCTTGCCCAATAAAAACTCTTCCTTACCCCATCCCTCCTAAACAAGACAAAACAACTAAAATACTATTTTATTGTTTTATTCTTTATTTTTGTCTGAAAATAAATATTTCATTATGAGTACTGTTTTATTTCTCCATTTACCCTTTTATTTTTGACCTCGGTACAAAATATAATGCAGTCGATATTTTTCATTTTTACTAGATTTTGTAGAATATTTCTATAAAAAAAGCATAGATTCCAATAAGATTAGAGTATTTTCATTCAATAAAAGTGGTTTTCACTTCGTAAAGACCCACGATTACAGTACATTTTCAAATTCAAATTGTCCCTCTTACACTGTTCAATAGGAAACGTTAGCATTCTCGCAAAAAGTTTGATCCTGTTTTGGTAATAAATCTTATATGGGAAGCTTGATAGAATGAATAGGTGTATATTTAGCACCTTGTTACATAAATTATCTTTTTCTAAAGTTACGTAGGTAATAGTTCGCGCACACACAAAAATTTGGGACACTAGGCCCTTACTTCTAGTAATTGCATTTTCGTACTCTGAATTAAAAAATTTGTGTGTCTGAATTTTGATAAAGTTGTTATTGTTTAGTAATGTTCTAATAAATTCTAGAGTATAATTCTTTTTATTTCAAACAAATCCGTACATTGGTCAGATAATAATTTGATATTTAGGCAACCTGGTCATTTTTTTTTTTTGCGCCGCCATGACACCCCTTTCAATTAAGAGCAGTCAACCTTAACCTACTTATGCTAGATGATCCCGAAAACTCCGAAACAAATATTTGTATGTTTTTGTTAAGTTTTTACATCACTCCGATCTAAGCTAGACGCTAGTTCCCATTGTAATGTTAACCCGGAGCGGACCTGCACCATTCAAACCCGTAGCCTCCGGGTCAAACCCGGACAAACAAAGCTGATATTTTTTTCCCGTTTCAATGCACGTTTCAGTGCATCACAATGGAAGTAGTTTCTTACATACTTCATCATCATCATCAGGCATATGACGCCCACTGCAGGATATAGGCCTTCTTCGTGGTTTTCATAACCATGAGGGGTTTTGCCATAATCGCCACGCTTGGCAGGCGGGTTGGCGATCGCAGTATGCGGTTGGAATCTCAGGAAGACGGTGCTGCCCGTATCCTGGTAATTGATTTCCTTAGTCGCCTTCTACGACATCCACGGAAGGAAATGGAGTGACGCTATTCTTAATCCGGCACCACATGGAACTTACCTACTTGCTATCACAATATTTATTATTCTGGTTAAAATACTGCCGCCCCCGATTCAAAAGCTGGACATTGAAACAAACTTCATAATTTCGTTATCAAAATAATTAATTAACTTCGTAATGTATAGAACTAATCAATCAATAAATCAACCCGAACTCATCCACTGCTGGACATAGTCCTCCCCCTAGGCACGCCACTTCCTTCTGTCCTCGATCATCCTCATCCAGCCGCTGCTACCAATCTGCCTCAGATCGTCGGTCCAACGAGCTGGTGGGTGTCCCACGCTGTCCTATAGAAATTTGTTTATTTAGAACTAAGAGAAATAAACACATTGAAATTTTTAAAACTTAATAAACGATCCTAAAAATTAAATTGTTTCCCATTAGTTTAGACGTTAGCGTTAGCGCTTTGCCTTCAATTTTCTGTCACGCTACAGTGTGACTTGTAAAATACTACGTAAGAATGACGGCTACCCCTCCACTAGCAACAGAAAGTCATTCAACTTATAGCGACATTGTTGTGGTTGGGAACACCTGTAATGATGCATAAACCACAGATCACCGATCAAAACAGACACCAAGGCCGACTTGTTCTTATATCTGGCTTAAACAGCATTGCTCGCACCCAAACCATGTGTTAATCTACCGTTAAATGTCAGCTGTCAGTTCGCCAAAGTGCATATAAAAAAAAAAACAATTGACAACTGTTAACAGTAGACAGTAAAAACGTTAGTGAAGGAGAAACCGAGGACTGCCTAACCTAATACTAAACAAAACAACTAAACCTAATCATTACACAACTATAACAGTTAATAAAACAATCAAGTATTTCGTTGTATATCATCGTATCGTTATCTGTCAAGAGGAATGCTTAGGGCCGATTTCTGAATTGAGAATTTCACTAAGTCAATACTTAAGTAACGTTCTGTCACGCTCTTTTCTGAGAAATTCGAAGAGACAGCACTACAGTTAACTATTTACTTAGCGAAATTCTCAATTCAGAAACTGGCCCTTAGTATCATGTTATCGCCTAATCTCATCCTCCCATCGAGATAGAGTTTGGTAACTGACATATTTAGTCAACGTTAGACAATAAACATTGATTTAAGAGGGTCATCTAAGTGACGTATCTACAGTGTTATAAATTTCATTTGTGGATATTTTGTAGCACTATATTTAGCACTAGCTAGCTATGAAGAAAATGATTATGAGGAACCCTGAGTGCCTTGGTTATCATCATAACAAAATATTGCAACATAGTGGCATGCTTTCATGCCAACCAAACAAACCCTTATGTCCATCTTATCTAACTAGGAATCCCTTGCCTTAAAAGTGTAAATTGGCACCGCCAATAAATGGAATTATCTTCTTTTATAATTCGTTTTACGAAAGTGAATAATAGAATTTTCTCTAACAGCTAGTTAACAAATATATCGAGCGAATGTGGGTGGAAGGGTTGGTAAGGGACGTCCCAGGCAGACATAATTCGACCAAATAGGGGATCTATTAGCAAAAGGCAAGATAAAAAGTACCTGAACGGCGTGCGTGCATGCAAGGACTAATGTTGATGAAGCGACAGTGATCTGTCAGGATCGTGGCAAGTGGCAGTCCCTGGTCTTTGCTTACATCTCTGGGATGCAGGCGTGAGTTTATGTTATGTGTAAATAACACTTCATGGCACATACAATCTAGATTAAATGGGACTTTCTTTTTCCGCTAAAAACAGCCGTTTCTTGTAACAATTGCTCTTATCGCCGTAAGTGACCGCTATAGTAGGTATACGTTAGAAACCTACATAACTGACAAGTAGAAAAATCGGATATCACACTACCATTTTAAGTTTGTTTTAAGTTTACTTCACACTACATAGACGCAGTCTTGCACCTGGTAGGTAGGTCTAATGATTAGTTAATACACAAGATTATTTTACCTTTTTGAGCAAGAAACCCGTTAACTGAGTATTTTTTTTATGTAACTTACGTCCCACTGCAGGGCACTGGCCTTCTCTCAGAGAGAGAGATAGAGTATGGGCTTCATTACCACTCGTGTCCACGCCTCAGACACTCAGGATCCCTCTCGATCTTAGCACCGTTAGCGACAATTTAATTTGATCGATGCAAATTGCAAATGCATGTCACCGCTTCATGTACATTTAACGAAACAATGCAACATTCACGACACCACTTAACCATTAAAACAACTTGTTTATTTACCCTGAAACAATGAAAATTACAAAATTACAGACATTCAACAAATTATGCAATAATTTACTCGCTGCGCGTCGAATAAAATTATAAACTTCTATTTGTGAGTATTTACGACAAGGAAAACATCGTGAGGAAACCTGAGTATCTGAGGAGTGCATACCTCAGCACTCTAAATTGCCAATTCGCGGTGGGCACGCGTGGTAAAAAGCCCATACTCTTTCTGAGAGAAGGCCTGTGCCCTGCAGTGGGACGCATACAGGCTATATAAAAAACCGGCCAAGTGCGAGTCGGACTCGCGCACCGAGGATCTCACTCGCGCTTGGCCGTTTTTTATTATTTTTCGTTAGAATATAATATAATAAGTCCCTCAATCACGCCAAGTTCGATGCCTGTATATACTTTTTTAATTTTATTAAGTATTTCTTAGGCAATCCGCCGTAATAACACATATTCTGTGAAAAATTTTACTGGCTATCTATTACGGTTCCAAAGATAGAGCCCTTAAATTTCGGACAGACAGACAGACAGACAGACAGACAGACAGACAGACAGACAGACAGACGGACGGACGGACGGACAGACGGACAGACAGCGGATGCAGAGTAATAGGGTCCCGTTAGGCACCCTTCAGGTACGGAACCCTAAAAATGAGTATTTAGTGGACGAATTTATATGCTCATAAAATATCTACTTTAAAGTAGAGGTTTCAACTATAACTTATGATCTTAAAAATTAATGGTTTGCTCTATGATTTTATGGGTACTGACTATGAACAACTCATTTTTAAAATTGCTCCTTTGAACTAAAACATTTCTTCTATTTACTATAAAATGAACAGTTAGGGACCGAACCCTGATCATCCGTATCAGGATCTTGACAATATTACTGAGCAATCGAGAACATATTCATTACAATGAGACTTTACTCATTCTGTACATTCCAATTAGACTTCTATCTATGAAGGTGATGTCGCCGATGATGCATGCATGATAATGTTGGCCATCGCCATACAAACAAATCACTTGCGTTCGCGTTTCACCTTTTCACACACGCACATTCGTACCTAATTTGTTGCTGATAATAACTGTGTAATGCGCGAAAGTCACGCCAGCCGTATTGACATCTTTTATTGCTCACTAAGCATGTTTACACTGTATTGAACCGTGATTGGACCAATGGACGTGATTAAAAACTATCTCACTAATTACACACAACAAAATTTTAAATGAGAAATAAAAACTTCTTATTCTAAAGAATACAATAATAAATTGGAGTCGCTGCCGAAAATTTATGAGCTGGTTATGCGGCTCCAAATTATTAGTGTATTCTGATGTCAGTTTTTATAAAAAAAAAATGTATTTAAACATTACTTTAATTGACCAATATTTTTAAACAACCAATCCAACGATATGCCATGTAGGCGAGAAAAAATTTGCATCGCTAATTTGAATCGTGTCTGAGCTAGGCCGCGGACAGACAGACAGACAGACAGACCGACAGACAGACCGACAGACAGACAGACCGACAGACAGACAGACCGACAGACAGACCGACAGACAGACAGACAGACGGACGGACATGGCGAAACTATAAGGGTTCCTTGTCGACTACGGAACCCTAAAAACAATGTTAGCCAATGCACAGTGTTCCAATGTCAGTGGAAAAACATGTGTTTTTCAAAAACATGTGTTTTTCAAAAACATCAAGACAGTTGCAATTAGTGCATACATCAAAAGTATGCAACATTTAAATTTACAGATCGTACTTTGAAAGTTTTCATTGTAAAACTATTCAGCATCTTCTAAAAACTTGCCAAGTTTGGTCCGTAAATAGAACAGTTACTTAAAAGAAAGTACGACGACTTGCATCAAACTGATAAAATATTTCCCAAATTATTGCGCAACATTTAATTTTACATATTATTGGTATTGCAAAGTCACGGGATGTAATCAGACCACACGTCAACTATCCACAAAGCTTAGCATCTTATAGGCTATGTCAGTCACGTTGTTTTTTTTGATTGAGTAGAATACCTTTTGCTGTTTTTCGAACCCAGCCCAACCCACCTGCATCCTTCTTGCGGCCTCTTTCTCCAAATTGCCTCTGCCCAGTTGAATAATCTGCTTTGTAGAGATATTCCCGGACACTCTTGCAAGTTTCAGGCGACTGCAGGCGTTGATTTGATGTCAATTCTACTAATGCTGTTGAACGGCCTTGATCCCAGACATTGAATTTCTTAACCGTGTGACGTCACCTAGATGACGTCACACTCTTAGATGAAACTGATGAATTCCTCTGAGTTATTGCGCAACATTTGTAATCCGATTGAAATTGCAAAGTCATCGTGCAGTCCCATAGAACATAGATAAGTGCCATTGAATCGCGACGTCATAGCTCACAATCAATTAGAGTACGAGTAGTGACGTATAGTTAATGCAATAATCAGCCTCTTTACATATTAAGTGTGGTAAATATTGGCCTTGAGTAACATACTTGGGTAGACTCCCGTTATTTTCCTTTTTGTCTTGACGGATAAGTCACCAGAAAACCTGTATTCATGAAGTATAGCAAATGTAGAAGTAGGAGTGGTTATTATTACTATTTACATTAATTAAGGCGATAATCAAACAACGAGGCTATGTACAGAAGTGGTTGGCTGCAGACGGCACTAATTGTCTTTGGATAATATGGAGCTGGAAAAAGGCGGGTTCTTAGACCTTCCATGGTAAACTAACTTATAGCGTTAACGTTACTGTTAACGTACTGGGTTAAGGTTACAACGGGCCGGCGACGGGCGGGCGGCATGATTTCATTCTAAAATAATCCTTAAAATCTTACAAAATTAAAGACACAAGTGAAAAGGGCCGGTCGGCCGCCCGTCAGCGGCTTCTTGCGCTAGTATTGTAGGCTCTAACTTTAAAGTATTTTAGGTTTAATTTAGTTTGTACCGTTGAGGCCGCGCGTTCGCCGCCGTTGTAATGTTGTTCGTCTTTCACGAAAATGCGGAAGAAACCTACGGACGGATAGACATACAGGGTGTAACGGAATCCCATTATCACGTAAATGGGTGGTTATTATCGTCGACACTTGTTTTAAGTATTGTCCACACTGAAACGTAACCCAGCATATTTAAAAAAAGTGTTCCTATATTAAATCCGTCCTTATGTTACATTCGTAAAGAGAAATCACTCCTTTTCAGACAGGTAGGAGGGCATTAATATGCCCTGTATAAATAACTTAAAACGCCGTGGTATGAAATAAAATGTACTTATTGCCATTGAAACGACTGAGATCGACATAGTCCGTTGAACTGCGTGGTCATTCGTGCATTAAAGTATTTATTCACTCGCCAAAGTGTTTAGCGTATCATTGAAATGTTCAACCTCATAATGATAACTGGAAAGAATCGGATAATCGAATGATTCATGGGAAAATGGCTCATGTAGTCATCGTAATGTTAGGGGGATTACGAGCAAGTATGGGGCGTGATTCCGACGGGATGTTGGGGTCTTGTTAACAGACAGACCTACATTATAATAGTGAAAGGCTTGCATTATTAGGTGATCAAAGGTGATAGACCATATCTGCGTTAATCCCACACGAACGTACTAGATTCCTTGATTACATATTATGTAGTAGGATGCCTTGATTACGTATGATTACTAATGTAGTTCTCGCACATTGTATAATTTTGAAACCATGAGGGAGGTCTATCTCCTGCAGTGGGCGTCAAATGGCTGATGATGATGATGATGATGATGTTGTAAAATTGCGGTACTTTAATTTGTGATAGTAAATATTTTTTCAAATAGAAGTTGCCATCGTCGTAAAAGTTGTCTGTATTGACTATATTCTATTGATAAATAACCACACAGAGGCTCTATTTACTCTACAGATACTTGCCCTGCATCCATACATACATCGTCATCTTGAGTTAGAGCATCGTGAAAAAACCCGGGGTTCACACTAATGAATGTGTCGTGTGTGGAGTTTACGTGAATTATGATTTCACCGTTCATGGTAGAGGAAAAATGTAACTTTAATTACTTTAGTGAGCTATTGGTATCTTTTTTCCGTGTACAGTCGGCAGCCAGTCAAACTTTACATTTTGTTGCAAAGTCCCCCCTTAACTTAACTAATTAAAGTTATGTATGTGATCTAGCTCAGAAAGTGTATTTTTACCTTTTCTAGTACTTATCTTGCCTCAATGCGTGTACCAAAAGGCATTGAGAAAAGTTGTTACGATACCAATACTTAATAAATATTATTGAACTTATAAAAATTAAAGTACATAGGTGAAATTAATGCTAACAGCATACATAAGTACATATACTCGCGCCTATATCTCGGAGGGGTATAGGAATCGCCCAACTACACAACATTAAAGATAATAATAATTATAATGAATTTATATTTTTTTCGAATCGTGATCACCAATGCTGTAATAAATTAAACCAAAGATGGTAGATACAATACAGATTCAATGAGCTCTATTCATTTCACGTAAAATCAACCTCGAGGTTAATTCTATCAGGAAATTTATGGACTTGACCCAAGTTATCGGGGACTAACAAGATTTATCAAGTAAAATAGCTATAAATATTAACGAATTAACTTTGGCTGAACTTCAACATCCAGGTGATGTGCAATTTCAGGCTTTGATAAGGAGTCTGAATAAAACAGTATTTGTCTATTACGGCTGTAGCTTTAATTAGTAGTGTAGTGGCAATGAATTTTTTTTTCTTTTTTTTATTGTTTTGTAGCCTAACTTGGCTATCATTGTATAACTTTTATTTTGCAAAACCGTATTATAAGAGAAAAAAATATTTTTTCTAGTATTGGCGCTAGTTAGCACCAGTTAGCATCTTAAGCATAGCAGATATAACTTTTGCACTATCCAGGGCGTAACGGTTTTTTTTATGGAATATATAATAAGTAGGTATTGTAACGAAAGTGACCGCGGTTTCTGCATCAAAAGACTGATAGCTATCGCGCAGCGCATTGATAGGGTCGGCTTCATTCACCAAGCAGCTTGTTTGATTTGATTAACAAGCGCCCGCGCTTACCAACCGCCTACTGGCAGTTATCATTGCCCGTTCCGCCATCAATCGCCGCGGACGTGCGCTCCGCCGAAAAAATAAAATAAAAGTTCGAATTTCGAACAGCATTTCCCTCCACTTTTGAACAAGTTTGACGTTTTGGAATAATTGTGAGGTTGTGTTTGTGTTGGGTCTCTCAATAATCTCAGGATTTTTTCGACAAGGTAAGTGTTTTATAAACTGAGCAAGTTTTACGATTCTGTATTAGTGTTCAAGTATTAATACGTGCAGGACTGGTTTATTTTTTACTTATATGTGAAGCTGCAAAGCTAGACTGTCTTCGAATTATGTCGACCGGTTCTGTCAGAATTTTGACTGGTTGATCTGGTATTTTTTTCAATCTTTTTATACTATCAGCCAGTATATAGCTTTTTTAGCTTCTCAAAAAAACGTTAAACAAAAACTGGATACTTGTTTACGGCTTTCCTTTTAACGATATTCACCCGAGGTGGGTTTAATATTTTTCCTGGATGAAATCCAGCTTTTGTTTACATGTAAACAAACCGTTTTTAGAAATTGTTAAAATATGGAAAGCATTCGGGGCCGCTGAATTCAGACTTGAAATTAATAAGTACTACAAATACAGCTCTTGATATGTTAATCAGTAAGAATAAAATTTCCCGCAGGAAAGTCGTATTCTCAGAGAAAAAAAAATCACGCTTTCATAGCAAAGTTTATTAAAAGAAAAAAATATGGTTCTGAAACACACAGGGGGGCTACAGGGGAGCCCCACTGGGGGGAAGTGGGGCTTGGGGGCGCTAAAAAAACACTTCACACCAGAACCTGTTAGTTTTCTTGTGAAGTCACTCAATTTGGTTAGCTGTATTTGTCATATTAATTTGAGAATTGAATTCAGCGGCCCCGTATTTTATAGTCCTTCCGCGAGTGTTATTGCTACTATAACTTCACGAATGTACCCACGTAATTTAGAAAACATGGTCATTGATACATGCCGGGATTCGAACCCACGACCTGCTGAATGCGAGACCGGCCAGGGCGTCCTACCGTTGTGGCACCACTGCACCACCGCAAAAATTATAATTTATGTTAAATAATTGTCTTACATAGACGTAAAAAGCCAATTAATTTTAATGATGTCGTGGTAGACACCCAGACGTAGTTACCTATAGCGAAAAGCTGAATAAATTTAGGTTTGGCTTACTGAACATCGTTCGCAAGGTCGTATGTAAATTGTGACGTAGATATACAGAGTGTAACAAATCCCTATATTCATCAACAACTTTCAATATGGAAAAATTAAGACATCGTGACTAAACTATCAGCTGGCTCACTAAGTAATTTTTAAAGTTTTCGCATAGTAAAAGTTGTTCGCATGACTAACAAAATCTCAAATATTCGGGTGTACATGGGGAAATTATGTCACTCTGTATATGACTAATGATACAGAGTGAAACAATGTCCTGTATTAGTTTGTGCGATCGTTGAACATAATGTCCATAGCAAAGTTATACACAATTTTTTTGCTGTCCTGTTCGCGTAGGATATACGTCGCCAGTAAGGTTTTTCTGTAGACAAGTATCACCCTATGCTGCGCTCACGCAGCGGATCAGAGCAACGGGATCTAACCCTATATTACGCGCACCAAATCCTGAACGATTCCAATGTCAAATGATATACTAAGGGGTGGACCATTAATCACTTGACGTTTTTTAGCAACTTTTTAACGATGCTTACTAAACAATGTGCCTAGTCCTACATTGCATAAGATATTGGGCCAATATCAATATCTAGGTAACGGATACTCTTGCAGAAATTGCGAAATTCTATATCAGTTGGAAATATGTGTTACCTAATACTTTACCACGTACTTGTATTACAGTTGACCAAGGCAACCTATCTAACGAAACTCTGCAGTACAGTTGGACCAATTTGGCTAGGCCGTCTAGTCGGTGTTTAATGGACTGTAATTAAGGTAGTGTGTCCTGGTCACTTCTCTAATTATCGCGTGTAGAATAAAACCTTCATTTTCGGGTTTTACCAACGTGAAAGTTAATGCAACAAAAAATAACAAGTGAAATCAATCAATCAAGGAGCCCGTCTTCGTCGACTGCTGGACATAGGCCTCCCTCAAGGCACGCCACCTCCTTGTGTCCTCAGCCATCCTCATCTATCCGCTGCTAGCGAATAATGAATTATGTCATTGTCAATCAATCTTCTTCTGCTTATATATAAAAATCTATTGTTGTTCATTTGTCTCGCTAAAGCTCGAGAACGGCTGGGCCGATTTGGCTAATTTTTAGGGTTCCGTACCCAAAGGGTAAAAACGGGATCCTATTACTAAGACTTCGCTGTCTGTCTGTCCGTCCGTCCGTCCGTCTGTCTGTCACTAGGCTGTATCTCAAGAACCGCGATAGCTAGAGTTGAAATTTTCACAAATTATTTCTGTTGCCGCTATAACAAAAATACTAAAAACAAAATAAAATAATAATTAAGGGGGGCTCCCATACAACAAACGTGTTGCTGATTTTTTTATCTTTGTGTCTAATGTTGTATAGATAATGGTACGGAACCCTTCGTGCGCGAGTCAGACTCGCACTTGGCCAGTTTTTCTTTTATATATTTGTGGAAGTACACATCGTCGAACGGTGAGAAGAAAAAAAAGTTTGATGTAAGTGATACGAAGTTTACGGGGGTCATCTACGTAGTATAAAATAAAATTAAACCTCTATGATGGCGTAGACAAGAGTGGTTTACAAATGTTTTACATATAATTTCTCAAGGTAAAATCGGGAACGTGTTAAATTTTTTGATTGTTCTGGTTAGAACGTTATTAGACCAAAGTGTTCGATCAAGGTACAATCGACAGCAGATTGACCTTCACACCCACGGTATAAAAGTGTTATCAAAAGAACAGAAAACCTGAAAACCGTTTCTTCAGTATCGACAATTAAATTAGTTATATATTAAACGGGTCTAATCGCGATTATTTAGTAGGTAAATTTAATTACCTTAATTCTCGATCGGCATCGTTGTGGCTCCGTGGTCACGGGTTGACTGAAGTTAGTAGTTAATTATTTTAGTGAGGGCAGGTGGTCTAACCTCAAGTCACTATTAAGCCGGGTCTCCTGCTCGTGTTTATCATGAAACATTCCACAAAACAGTCGGTTTTCAATGCGGTTTTCAATGCTCCACAGAGGTTTTATTTTATTATATGTTTTTGAATTTTGAGTTTTATTCAGTTTTTTCCTGTTTGTGACAGATTGTAAATATAGTTTCAACTGAAAACATCATTTTGTTTTTATTTAATATTTTATCATTTTTATTGTCGCAAACCCAACTGTGGGCGCAGAGGCCTGCATACTTTCCCTAGCAACGAAAATGTTTTACGCAAAGAAAACGGAATGTTTTGTGTAATGTTTTTTGTAATGTTTTTTAGCAGGCGATACGCCTTTAGTTTTTCGATAATTAAATACTTCCAATAAGCGGAAGTTTTAAATTCTCAATTTTTTCCTGCATACTGATAGTGTCGAGTATGTAAATAAAAATGGTCAATGTCTGTCTCTATGGATAAAGTTGCTAAGGACCGCTTGGGATTCAACTCGAATCTCAATTCAACTGCAGTGTTCAACGGTCCAACGTCCAAAATGTTGATTAAGCGTTGATTTGCCGTGGGCAGTACGATTCAACGACATCTTTAATCAGTTAATACTTGATAGATCATCATCATCAGCTCTCCTCTGCTGCCTGAGCCTGAACTCCTACTCTGACAAAAAATTGCGCTTTAAAGCTTAATATTTCCCAAACAGAACCCTGCATCGAAAAATGGTCTTCCTACTTCCACAATATTTTTAATTTTAAAACGAGCAATCCAACGATATGCCACACTATGGCATAAGCGAGAGAAAAAAAATGCATCCCTAGTTTGGGTGTAGTGGAGGTACCCTAAGCCGCGAACAGACAGACAGAATGGCGAAACTGAAGAAACTGTAAGGGTTCCTTATCGACTATGGAACCCTAAAAACACGATTCCTTTAAACACTTCTCGAAAGCAGTTTAATTAGTCTTTGGCTAATTGAAACACTTTACCTTGGACTATTTGAACTGCATTTGGGAAGTGTTAGAGGAATCGTGTTTTTATAAATATCACTGTGTTCTACGCACTGTTCTAAAAAAACTATTGTGCTAACAGCGATATCTCCAGTGAAAGATTCTTCTAAAAACTATTGTTTATTGCTAAGCACGGTAATCCGATAAGCACATTGAAACAAGCTCGTTAAGGTTCACCGAATTGCCGAATATATTTTTGCTGATGTCACTCTTCGCCGATTGAACGCTTCCTGTGAATTGTGTGTAGAACGTGTGTCGGTAAAACTAAAGTCTCAAATCCGAAAAATCTCTTTTGCTGAAAAAAACACCACCGTTTGCTGTTTAATCGGTTTCTTTGCCGTGATTTATAACCGTAGCTGCGTCAACTTAACATACCGATAGAACTGGTAAACGAACAAAGAACTGTATTTACCTTAATATCTAACTTATCGGCAAGGTCGTAATTGTCGTGGTCACGGGCATTAAGGTAATTGAGTTTACCTTCTAAATAGTCGAGATTAGACCCGTTAAATGTAGAACTATGTATGTATATCGCGAGTCATTAAAAATAAAAAAAAAAAAAAAACAAAAGGACATAACATTGCATTGTAATGTGTCACGGAGGGGTAGGTAGTGACGAGGGTTTGCCACTTGCCACGATCCTCACAGACATTAGTCGTTGCAGGCACGCACGCCGGTTTCGGGTTCTTTTTTAACCGACTTCAAATAAGGAGGAGGTTGTCGATTCGACGCGTATATTTTGTTTTTTGGGTTCCATACCCGAAGGGTGCCAAACGGGACCCTATTACTAAGACTTCACTGTCCGTCCGTCTGTCTGTCTGTCTGTCTGTCACCAGGCTGTATCTCATGGACCGTGATAGCTAGACAGTTGAAATTTTCTGTATTTGAAATGTATTTCTGTTGCCACTATAACAACAAATTCTATAAAACAGAAAAAATAAAAATTTATTTAAGGGGGGCTCCCATACAACAAAAATAATAGCCGTTTTTTGCTCGATGTTATTAACGGCAACAGGTAGACGCTTGAAATATTCACAGATTGTTTAGTTCTATATTAGCTTAAAAATATATAATTAAATTAAAATAAAATAAATATTTAAGGGGGGTACTCCTAATACCCAAACAACAAACGTGATTTTTTTGCCGTTTTTCTCGATCTTGTGTCTAATGTTGTAGAGATAATGATACGGAACCGTTCGTGCGCCAGTCCGACTTGCACTTGGCTGGTTTTTATTTTTTTTAGTTTGTTATTGGCTATGTTCCTTTATAAGTCAAATCTTAACCGATTTGGACAATAATTTTTAGTTCGAATAGATATAACTTCCCATTAGTCCCATTTTAATTTGGTGAAGATCTGATGAAGACTTTAAAGATGGAGAAGAGAAGTCTTCAATGGACGGTAAATAAGGCCTAATGGGGCCCGTCCTCTGCATATCTCATAAAATATAGCGTAAAAGTAGCCCCAAGGTAATTTAGTGATGTTCTGGTGAAGACTGGATATGGAAATTGAGAAGTAAAAATTTTAAAGCAAAGAATTAAGTAGGGTAAATTTTGGTTATAAGGGATTTGATTAAAAATAAAAAAAATTTAAATAAAAAATTAAAAAGCCGGTTTTTATATATTTTACAACAGAACACTGCATTTCATAATAATCCTGTGTTAAAATCAATTCATAATCTACCTGTTTGCCTGAAACAGATATTTTAATTTATGAGTATTAAATACTCAAAATTTTGGCCCATTATTGGTTGTACATTGTGAAGTTATAGTAACACACGCTAACTGTGAAGGAAAACATCGTGAGGAAACCTGAGTGTCTGAGCTATTCACATACCTCAGCGCTTGAAATTGCCAATCCGCGGTGGGCACGCGTGGTGATTAAGCCCATACTCTCTCCCTGAGAGAAGGCCTGTGCCCTACAGTGGGATGTATATAGAGGCTGCTTATGTATTGGTTGGATTATTACATAATTGGATTGTTAGGTTGGATTAGGATACTTACAAAATAATTTTAAGCACAGGTAAACCTAATTCCCGTAGTATGTATGACAAGGAAAATGAATCTCTGCTGTGAACTCATTTCCTGAAGTATATGTTTTCCGGAAAAATGTACTTATCGGTAAAAGAACAGTCCAGTGCTCACATTTTATGACAGATACGCGCCGTAAAACGCGTGACAATGGAAGTCGCGTGTTGTTATGCTTCGAGCTCTGCTCATGCGTATGACGGCATAGTTTACTTTCAGGTTTGTCAATATTTTTATTCTTTTGAAATATGATTTACAAATTGCTTCAGCAAAAGTCACGATAAGAACGGACCTGAGTCACCTGTTACACGCAGCTAGCCGAAGTTTTACCAACGACATTGGTACTCTCTTACAATACTAACCTACCTTTCAAAACAGCGCTTACCCCTAGTTTCTCGTACACTAACACGCTTTTAATCTACTGTTAACAGCTGTCAATTGACCAAAGTGCATACAAAAGAAACCACTGACAGCTGTTATCAGTAGATTAACAGCTTGTTAGTGTACGAGAAACCGGGGGTTAGTCTACGAACGTGGTATTGACGCAGCTGCCGTAGGATCGTGGGGTACGTTGTCTAAATTAATTAAAAGAAGGTCCACGAAATTAAGTGAACAAAAAGCGGTTGTTGGATATTAGGTACCTCTACTTACTTTTTGTGTTGTTAAGCTTTTTGAACTAAGATTTTATTTTAATTGCGCATTAGCGCGCTAATGAAACCCGTCTTTAATCGAGAGGAATTTACAAACCACGAAAGAATGATTTAAGAATGTACTGAATAGAAAAATTATGCTAAGAGACTGACCTCTAACCAATGATAGAGACCGTACTTTAAGAAAAAGGCGTGTTAATTAAAAGGTATTATTAACATTTATACGCTCGTAAAATATGTTTTACGACCTTGTACTTACTAGGAGCCAAATAAAAAAACTCAACAATAAAATACATAAAGCGTACCAAAATAAATAAATGCTTACCAAAGAAAAAAAATCCTCCTTAAAATTTATAATTGCCTAACAGAATAGATAAATCAGTCTGAAAAATAAATAAATTCTTACCAAACTGTTCACAAAATTTTGATATAATTTTTTTTGCCAAACGAAATTTGGTACAATTTATACGTTTTGTTTTTGTTTTTTTCGGACTTGGCCCCCGTGGTGGAGTATGGCCTATGCCTTCCTCAGGGAAGGGACCCGTGCCCCTCGGTGGGGACATATAATGGGTTGATGATGATACGTTTTGTTTGGTAGTACAGTAGATTATTTTCTGGCACACGTTTAAATACAAGCTAGACGGACCGGGTCAAGACGTTAACAGGGTCGTAATTAGAGCCGGCGTGTTAAGGGCAACTACCTAGTCCTTGTTAGGATGCATGTATTTCCCCTAATTAATACATTAAAAGATTTTGATAACATACAGCAAAATGTTACCTACGTTTTACTTCTATGGTAACAATTGGATATTTGACAAAATATCAAATGAGTTACTTTTAAAACGGAATTTTGTATGAAAATACTGGCTTATGACGTCACATTTCAGAGCACTCTTTTTATGTTTAATCTATTTAAAAATCGTAATAACTAGTAATTGACGAAAAGAGATACATTTTCCGAGATATTTTGTAATTTTTGTTTTAATCGAGCATATGAAATAATTTATTGTTGATCGTGTCAAATACCGAATTAGAGCTCTCATTTCTTAGCACTTCATTAGATAAACAATCTTCGACGAGGAGATGGCCTTTGTTTTGGCACATACGTTTTGGTATTGGCATTGCAAATTTAGAATAGGTGACCGACTGCTTCGCTTAATAGGTAGACATCGACCTCATTTTCCTCTGTTTTGTTAAAAATAACTCTAGACCGTGTCAAATGTCTTCATCCTAAGTATGTACATCTACTTTTTTGTACACTGAACACATCATGTGCAAATTCGTTCGTTAAGGGGCTCCAGGGAGTAACACTAGCGCCATCGCCACTGAGGAAAAAAATCATATATCTTTTAACAAATCGAATTTGTAAAATGTGTCTGTACTTATGTTAATAGTTGTATAAGTAAATTAAATGCAAGTGTAAAATAAAGAAAACAGTTTAATAAGAATAAAATAAAATAAAGACAGACTTGTATGCAGCGGCGTATAAAACGGAAGTAAAAACAATTCTTGCCATAACTAAAAAACATTAAATGGTTATTAATGTTACCAGGTATAACTAAAACATACAACCTTCATGTTCATTAAACAATAATTTTTCAATCATGTTAGTAGTGATTTTAGGACCCATGGCCGTGAACCTAAGGCAAAAAACCTAGGACTAGATAGCATCAACGCCGAAAACGGCCGTTGGCACAAATGCTATCTAGCCCAAGTTCATGATCCCAGGTTTTTTGCCGTGGGTCCTAAAAATAATTAATAACATGATTGAGAGACACAGACACTCTTTGCAAATGCGATCTGTAAAAGAAGATATGATTTTTTTTATTAGTGGCGCCAAGCTCTCTGGATCCCCTTAAGTACGGTGTACCAATAAAATTACTAAATAAATATATGCTTCCACACACAACAATCACTTGAGTCACAATCTGAGTTTACCAACTCACCCAACGAACTGTCATGTTTTTCGAAAAAATATCTTGGTCACGTAAACAGATTGTCCCCGTCCGGTGTTCCTACGAAACTTTGTAGCACGTATACATGATATAGTTTTCACGCATGATGTTGCATCAGAATGGAATTTATAGATCAGTGTTGAGTTGGGATCGTTTGCTAATTTTAACCTAAAACCAGCGATCAGTGCCTCACATAATATTATGTATTACTCCCATCGACGTTTATCCTCATGGGTTTTTTTTTTTGGGACAACTAACATGTTTCGTATATTCGCTGCCAGAAAATGTGTCGATCCTGTTTAGTTCAACGGTTCGTCAGAGAGCAGGACGCATCCTCCTCCACTTCGTCTGCGGCTGATTCGTTCGTGATTCTATCTATTTTTGCACAATTCGAGTTCACTTTTTAACAACTTGATAAGAAACAGCCAAATAATATGGATTACATTCGGGTACTTCTTTTCAAATTGCCGTCAGAGGCCTTTAACATCTAGGAGGAGATCATTAGATACAGCGCGGAGTGGCAACTTCTAGGTAATGGTTACTCGTACTAAATACCTAAGTGATTCAGGTAATTCGGTCCGTGTAGTGCTTGGGACATATTTTTTCCATTGAAGGAAGATTGAAATAATATAATAATGGTCGCGGAAAAGAATCAATGCTTTGTACGTGCTATATAAAACACTGTTGCTTCATGTAATTTCGTATCGCAACAACCATTTTGCCAACCGCTTCTAGTATTTGTAAACATTGCTTAGAATGCCCCATAATAGCTGAGCGTCAATAGTAAAGCATTAATATTGACAAAACATAACTATGTTTGCATGGATTGGAGGATGCCTTATTGCAGTGATTGCAACAGTCTGGGGAGAAGACAACTCGGAGGTGTTAAACCATCAAATAAGATAGTTATGAATCCCGGAATCCCCGGAAGTGTGGTATTACCATTGAATTTTAAAATTCAATGGTATTACGTAGTTTTTGTCCGCTTCGTTCTTCGAACTGCGTTTCAATGGCATTTGAATATAGACCATAGTCCGTATTTTACTGCAAATATTATACTTATTTTAACCAATTGGGAATCCATCCCATTCCCAAAAACGCTGAAACAAATTTTTATCAATACTGATTCTGTAAAAATTTTGAAGTCGGACAGATAAAGATCCATGTCTTACCCTTAGTAATAGGTTTTATAAAAAAACTGCAAATTGTGGCTTTTGCGTAATAGGCCACGCTGACGACATAACGAACGATCCTTTCGATAGGTAAATGAAAGGATATTCTGTGCAATCTAATAACGGCTTTTGGCATGGTAGAGCTTTGGGGCAATACTCCCAACTATCTGCCAACCCATATTAAGATGGAACTACACGGTGACTTCGAAGTTTTTCACCGTATATTGAGGGAATGTTGGTTTCATTGTGAAAAACAGTATTATTGGTGATTTATCAGATATGGTAAATAAAACATATTTCGGACCTTTGGCTCCAAATTTTTAATCCAAATGCGAAGTGGTAGGAAGTACCGTAACGTTGAATTTTTTTTTTTAAATGTGTTAAATGCTTAAGAGTCAGCCGTCCGATATGCTTAAATAATTGAAAAATAATTGAGTTGGCCGGCGCCGACCATAAGACGCTCACAATATATATTTTTTTGGTTTTTATTACTTTTCGTCCTGAAATTGTTTTTTTTTAAACTTAAGTGAAGTAATTTTGGGTAAAAAAATAAGTTTTTTTTGACGCGTTATTTTTTTCAGAACTAACACCATATGTTTCTAAATCGTGGTTAGAATGTCCACTTAAATACGGTAAACGAATTTAACGTCACCCAAGCACCGTACGTACGTTCCACAAGCAAGCGTAACCCAAAACAGGCTAATGGACAGTTTCTGAATTGAGAATTTCGCTCGGTAAATAGTTAACTGTAGTGCTGACTTCGAATTTCTCAGAAAAGAGCGTGACAGAACTTATTAATTTACTTCGTGAAATTCTCAACTCAGAAACCGGCCCTAAGTAGTTATACATTAACGGCTCTAATCGGGATTGTTTATTAGGTAAACTTGATTGGCTTAGTCACGATTAGAATATTAAATGCATGATCATAATAAAAAAACTCAAATAACAAATAACCAACGACCCGACTGCTGAGCATTAACCACTAAGCAGAAGCAGAAGAAGTGAATTTGAGTCCCGCTTGCTTAGTATTTCATGCTCAGACTGCCGACTGCTGACAGTCGGGTTGTGGGTTAGGTTAGGTTAGGTTAGGTTTGGTTATTTGCTCGCTTTTTAGTCACTCTTTTCCGCAACATACTTGTCACTCGTCTCATGTTTTAATTTGTATTCAGTAAGTAGCTACTAGGCTAGAAAGTAAACTATAGAGAGCAGTTTAATACGCACGTCGACCTTAGACCTAATTATTGACATAAATTACCATTCGCTTGACTTTTTTATTCTTCAATTTCAATGACGATCAGAACTTTCCGTTCTCTGCACATGTCTACCACATTCTACATTTATGTTTGGTTCAATTTAAGTGACGGATATCCGATTCAAGGCAAACCCCTATATTGTCAAAGGAAGTCAGGTTTAATACCGTTTTACAAAACACCTCGTCTGAAATGTTTTTTTTTCCATTAGTTTTTTGTTGAGAATCGTGGTTATTACAATGTTTATGTCATAATACCTTACAGTGATTATTATTATATTATATTTCTTATTGTAGGGTTTCTTGAAGCCGTTAATGTCTATTATTTTCTGATTGAACAAAACAATTAAGTATGTGGAATTTCCATTCATTACTAGGTGTAATAAATTATTTTCTTCGCCCCTGGATATATCCGGAATGTTTTAGTCGGATATTCAAACAGCCCAGCCCAAAAAAGAAGTTGATCTACCTGCATTAAAACGTTGTATGTATATAAGATTCATTCAACTTTCATTTCTTTATGTAAACTATGTTACTTTTACGTGCTGCCTAACAGGTTATTCTTGTTTTATGTTATTTTTAGATACAATTTCTTCACCGTTTCATGAATAAAGCAGATCATTATCAGCATTACTATCGATATCCGCAATAGGTGGTACTAACTTTATAAACTTCACTCATGTTTTGTGTCGGAGAACGTTTTATAATTGTGAATTTATTATTATTGTAATAATTTACATCAATCAAGTATATTTGTGGATTGCAGTTAATAACTAAGGAGAATTAACTGAATGAAGACATTTATACCTTTTTGGGTCTGGTCATTCGAGATCATCCTCCCCGGCCCGTCTCTACAGTCGCTATCGCAATCACAGCTGAAAGCTACATCAGAGTGACACCTTTACTCTGCTTACGCTCCAATATATAAGGTCGTAGCCTATCTTAGTCAGTATCTTGCACCTCATGGCATCATCATCATCATCATACATACGTATTATTCAAGTCGAGAATCTTCATCTAGACTGAAGTACTGGCAATATTCCACGGAACCGGCACTCATCACACCTCGCCCCAGCGTTCCTAAAAGCCACCACATGTGCGCAAGAGTTTCTAGATCGCACACTCCCCGTGGCGAAAGCTCCGGCCAACTTTCATCCGTTGACCGTGTCATTTAACCTCCGCTGGCTGACAGCGACGTACAGAAAGATGTCTTCGGTTGTATATAGATAAAATAGAAATAGAGAATTTATTGTATATTCAGTCACAATAAATCAATCAGTCCATACTCGTCCACTGCTGGACAAAGGCCTCCCCCACGTCACGCCACTTCCTTTTGTCCTCGGCTATCGTCATCCAGCCGCTAGCAGCAATCTGCCTCAGATCGTCGGCCCAGCGAGCTGGTGGGCGTCCTACGCTGCGTTTGTTAGTTTGTGGTCTCCACTCGAGTACCTTTGCACCCCACCGACTCCAGTCACGCCTGATGGTAAAACAAGATGGGGTCCAAGATGTTTCGTGTCTACCTAAGTTATTTACAAAGTTTGTTATCTTTTAATCTCTCATTATCGGTTATCAATCATCTGCAAGGACAACACCCAGGCTGCCATTAAAATTATCAATTCTGACTGCATAACAAAAACATCATTGTTCATTTGTATTGACTGTGAACTTCAAGTGGTGTCAAAGTGGTTTCCCGAGTTGCATTCTATCTATCTATATTACCTATACAGTTCATGAAAGACGCCTCTGATGAGCATAGGTCTCGCCGTCACGCCTAGTGTTGCCATCTCTAAAAATAAAAAAGCCGGACTTACCCGTCAAAACAGCCGGTCTTTTGGGTCCCAAGGCCGAACACTAAGAAAAATAACAAAAAATAAAATATTTTTGACAAAAATATCGAATAAAACACATATTTAAAAGTCGGACTTTTGATTTCCAAAGCCGGACGCTAAAAAAGGCGTTTGTGACAAAAAAAAATGAATGAAACACATACTTTATAAGAAAATTTTAATTAGTCATAATTTATATGTAATACTATTCTTTTGAAGAAACACGGCTTAGGAGATCGTTTCTTTAATATATATATATTTCTTAAAAACTTAATTACCTACATGTTAAATATCCCAAACTAAATTCGACGATCAAAGATCGACATTCGCTCGCTCGTTCGCTACTGACTAAAGTGATTGAATTGAACGATTGTATAAAAGGCCTAAAAAAATCCGGGACGGGCCGACGCAGTCAAATTTGGCCGGGCAATAGGTCAAAAATCCTAACACTCCGGCTTTATCCGGACAGATGGCAACGCTACACGCCAACCCAAACGGTTCCCTGCCAATCTCGTCCATTGTCCATCTTCTCCTTAATGTCATCGACCCATCGGGTAGGCGGCCTACCCACCGAACGACGAGTTCTCGGCCACCACTCTGTGACCGCCTTCGTCCACCGTCCGTCTTCCCATCTGACCAGAAAGAAATAAATCAGTAATCTTCTTACTGATTTATTTCTTTCTGTTTAGATTTTACAAAGAGTTTTTAGAATATAAAGAGTTTCAGGCATGACAGCAAATTTTCTGAAATTTCGTTACTACTCCTGCCGATTAAATGTCAAGACCTTCTATTTATTGTTGTCTTCCGTTCTACGCCGCTTTCGTACTTAGACCCGTATTAGCACATTTATTCTGTCCTTATACATCGTGCGACGACACACTGTTGATTTTTTCATTTACTCTGCCATACAAGTGATGGAAAGGTGTAAATCTTTCTATCATTAGGTCCTTTTGCGAGGTGGCATTTCTATTGCCATTTTCCTCTAATCGATCCAGTTTAAATGGAGTTGTCCACTTTTTCTCTATAACAATCTCGTCTTGATCTTGCTTGATATGGATTTCTATGCCCTTAATTAACGTTAATACGGTATTTGACACGATCAACAATAAATTATTTCATATTATGCTCGATTAAAACAAAAAATACAAAATATCTCGGAAAAGGTATCTCTTTTAGTCAATTACTAGTTATTACAATTTTTAAATAGAGTAAACATAAAAAGAGTTCTCTGAAATGTGACGTCATAAGCCAGTATTTTCATACAAAATTTCGTTTTAAAAGTAACTCATTTGATATTTTGTAAAATACCGAATTAAATGCGCTTATATACAGGCGGCACGTTGCGAATGACAGTGCCAACTGCAGCCGTCGACGCGTCGGCGGAGAGAGAGAGAGAGATAGATTACTTACAAAACAAAACGTAATCTTGACTGCGCTCTTACAACTCACCTAGCTGACTAGTCATAAAAATTGCACAATCTTCCATTTAGGATTTGGCAATTACTGACTTCCTCTTGAAATAACATAAGTAAAATCTGTCAATTTTCATTAGCTCTAGTTTCATAGTCCAGTTTTAGACCAACTGTGAAAGGATAGTGGTATTTACAAAGTCGAAATATCGGGCATCATGAAGCCTGGTTTACACGTATTAAATTGTTAAGTAGTAACTACATTTTAGCTTAATTTTAAATAAACGTTTTTACGTCAAATGCACTCAAATACTATTAAGCTCTTTAGTTAGCCCAAGAGGGACGACCAACAGCGAATTCAAATCTGTAATAAAATTCGTAATAAGTGAGGTTTTAGAGGAAGTAAGGGGTGAAATAGTCAGGGAAGCGAGAATACATTTTCGATTTAGAACCGGCTTCTGAATTGAAAATTTACGTAAACTCTTAAGTAACGCACGCTCTTTTCTGAGAAATTCGAAGAGACAGCACTACGTTAACTATTTACTTAGCAAAATTCTCAATTCAGAAACTGGCTCTTTATAAATATATTAAAAAAAAAGAAACACAAACAGTATCACTCTGCCAAACTTGTGCATTTAGTTAATAATTAACTAAATATTCCACCCCGTCCCGACGTGTAAACCAGCCTTAAGCGCCACAGCACATCGACGACTGCTGTTTCAATCGATGTCGTTTTTTATATCGGCAATCAACCGAGATTCGTGTCACTTATGCAGTTTATCAAATATTGCGTCATAATAATTGGTTTAGATAAAAATTACCCGATACCGGTGTGCGTGAATGCAGCGACTAATGAATCCTAATGGAGCGAAAGAGGTTTGTTAGCATCGTGCGTGGTAAGTGATCCCTGCCTACCCCCCCCGGGATACAGGCATGAGTTTATGTATGAATGTATAATAATTTGGTTTCAGTGACAAGGTAGCATGATTTGTAATCTTTTCCTTAGTATGATTACACGTGTGTTTCGTTTTAGATCATCTTACGATATGAGAGTGTACATGTGAATCATACTTCGCTCCACAGCCTCCTCGATAAAATCCACGTAATGCACGCGACCGTATAATACCACTAAATACTCTGTCTGATAAGATAATAAGCTTGAGTGTATAGATTGAGTCAATAAACAATTGCCAACGCAAAGATATGTGAAAGTTATCTAATATTTTCAATCTTGTCCACGGTCTCGCCCAAGTGCCTTCCTTCCTTAGATGTGACTAAACTAAAGGTGTATTTATCTGTATAGTTTGTAACAAATGTTCTTAGAACATTGGCTTCGGAAGCGAGAGACCCAGGTTCGATTTCCAGTGCGGGCATGTACCTATGACTTAGTTTTAGTAGCAATGCCACCACTCGCTAACTGTGAAGGAAAACATCGTGAGAAAACCTGAGTGTCTAAGCTATTCACATGCCTCAGCGCTTAAAATCGTCAATCCGCGGTGGGCACGCGTAATGATTAAGCCCATACTCTTTCCCTGAGAGAAGGCCTGTGCCCTACAGTGGGACTTATATAGGCTGCTTATGTTATGTTCTTATTAACTCGCGTCTGTATATCCTGATGAACCTCTTGCTTCATCGACAATAATTAGTCGTTTCATGCACGCACGCGTAAATGATGTTATACAAAAATATCTGTGTAATTACGACAATCTGTGGTTATTACTTTGTTTGTGTACCATAAATTGTTCCGTACTCTAGTACACTAATAAAAAGTTTACCCGAAGTGCATATTGTGTCTGTCAAGAGCGAATCCTGAACGAAAAAATTTGCATGCAAGTCTGAATTGTATCATTGCGGGTAGTCAACAAACTGTATTTGTTCACGGATAAGGAAATGTTTGTTTTTACATTGATAAGCTGTAATGTACTTTTTATCGGATTATGCCAGTTTACGAGATTTTTTTTTATTGCTTTGGTCACATTTTCGTTTATTTCAAGTATGATTTGATTGGATTTGAAAATTCCTTATTGCACAAGAGATACGACTGCACAAAGGCGCGCTTAATACTTAAAAGTATTTTCTTCCCGCTAACCATGGGTGATGTGGATAGAGGAAGGGGTATAGCTAGTAAAGTTTTTTTAAGAAATAAATTACATACAAATTACCAGTAATATCGATATAATACATAAACTTCTAATACATATACTAGACAATGTTACATCGTAAACTACTTGCCATTATTCAATACATACAATAACCAGGTAAACAGGTACAATAAACAAGTATGCGTCGTCTCTTAAGTCTTTCAACGCGCAGTCTTTGGACAAGGTCAACTACCGCTTTTACAAAAGAATTTAACCGAAAAAATACAAGATATTGTATCCAAAGAAGGTACGTAATTGAGTAATGTAATGTCATATGATTACCGGTCGTAAGACTCGTCGGCCGATTTCATTGCCATTTACTTGACACAAAATATTTACAACCAGTAGCACGGATCTATTGGATACAACTGAAGGCCTCAGTTACTCGTGTACGTCACGTTTTCATCAGAATCTTTGACAGGTTTTTCTTGGTAATTTTTAATACCTTTCCATAGCCGATTTACCAATGGATTTTGCTAACTGCGTCCAGAGTAAGTATGCTATTCAGAGATATTTTGGCAGACACGTACGCTTTAATTATTACTGTCATCTACATTCAATTGCCATAGTGAGCTAAAGTTTCCTGCACTGCGTCGTTTGTTTTGTGATCTCGTATGGTATGGGTTTAAAGCATTTTTACTTGGAATAGGGAGTCAAAGAAAAGGAATGAGTGGAGTTGAATAATCCTACTAATATTATAAATGTGAAAGTTTGTGAAGATGTTTGGATGTTTGTTGCTCAAACACGCAAAAACGGCTGAACGGATTCAGATGGTATGGAGATGGTTTGAGTCCCGGGAAAGGACATAGGAAACTTTTCCTCCCGGAAATTACTCATTCAAACTGCGGACGAAGTCGCGGGCAAAAGCTAGTAAATTATGAAAATAACTTTCACACAACAAAATCACTTGTCGCTTCCCAAACTAGGGTTTCCTGTTTCTAGTGCTTTGGTAACCAGGTAAGGACATCACAAACATGGAAATACACCCAGAGTGAGGCCATTTGTACACGACCTCGTGGCGCAGCGGTAGTGCATCTGCATACCATGCGAGAGGTCCCGGGTTCGAATCCCGGCTGGGGACAAAAAAAAAACCCCAGGTCTTGGATGTTTACATGTTTGTGATGTCGTTGTTTCTGGTTCCCACGACACAGGGTATCCTAGTGTGGGGCCAGAAGCAATGTATGTGCCTGTATGTAAATGTTTATGTTTATGTTATGTTTGTACAAGTCAGATACGGCGACCTCCAGTGGGTATCGAAATACAAAGACATTCTTCTGTTATTATGGTTGGTGCCATCGTCGCTCACCCGTTCGCCGCTAAGTAGATCGTGGGATCGATGAGAAATTAATTAAAACTGTCCGCAAACACGTTTCCCTTGACTACAGGGTGGATTGAGGTCCCAAGTTTTGTGGTGACATACATCTTGGACTAGACATGTTTTGCTCATGAATGCTTCAAGTGAAGGATTTCATTCATTTACTACATATCTTATTGTATCTCCTTCATCTTAATAGTTTACATGGTTCATACTTCACTTATCACTATTATTCATTCATTGTCATTCGCGAATTGAACGATAACGAGAGCTGAAACGATACGTGAACTACGAGCTACTAAGAAGAACTACTCCTTTGAAGGAAATGATCTAAATCACTCTTTTCTTTTCAGCGAAGGGTTTAACGCACGTCTTGGACTACTGTCGAAAGTTAACCAAAAGTACTTAATTTGTCACTTTGTTTCGATTGCACAGTGGATCAAAGTGAATTTGTGTGAGCTTATAAAAAAATATATATACGTAAGAAAATGTCAACCACCGATATGAATTAGCTGATAGTTTTTGAAGATTCGCTAAAATGTAATCAGATTCTCTACATTCTGTGAAACAAAGAATTCATTTTGGGATACCTTAACTACGAGGGTCATTCAATAAATACTTAGCCTACAAAAAGTAAACGAAAATTTTGGAAAAGTGTCAATTTATTTTTCAACATAGTCCTTTAGTTCGATACGGGTTTCCTACGCCATTTCGAAACACTATTTATAGAAAGATGTTTCCCGAATGACATTAAACCGACCGATCACCTAATCGAATATTTGTTTTATCAACACCCATTTTCTCGATGATTCGTTTCACCGAAAACACTATTTATAGAAAGATGTTTCCCGAATTACACCAACCGATCACCTTATGCGCCCCGCGCTTTAATTCGGGAGGTTGTAGGTTCAAATCTCCATCTCGAAAAAAAAAACAGAACGTTTTTTTTATCAAAATTTAATTTATACATCTTTCAGTGTAGCTTATAATGCGTCCCACTGTAGGGCACAGGCCTTCTCTCAGAGAGAGAGAACCACCGGGTTTGGCGATTTCAACCGCTAAGTTATGTGAATAGTTCAGACACTCAGGTTTCCTCACGATGTTTTCCGTCACGTAAACGAGTGTATTGCTACTGTAACTTCACCGACGTACGTTACTTAGAAAACAGCGGTGGTAGCCCAGTGGGTAGAAAAATTTACTCGGAAGCGAGAGCCCCAGGTTCGATTCCCAATGCGGGCATGTACCTTGTATTCTAAGTTATGTACATTTGTAAAGTCATAGTAACAATACCACTCTCTCAATACACAACTGTGAAGTAAAACATCGTGAGGAAACCTGAGTGTCTGAACTATTCACATAACTTAGCGGTTGAAATCGCCAAACCCGGTGGTTATCATAATACTCTCTCTCTCTGAGAGAAGGGCTGTGCCCTACAGTGGGACGCATTATAAGCTACACTGAAAGATGTATAAATTAAATTTTGATAAAAAAAACGTTCTGTTTTTTTTTTTTTCGAGATGGAGATTTGAACCTACAACCTCCCGAATTAAAGCGCGGGGCGCATAAGGTGATCGGTTGGTGTAATTCGGGAAACATCTTTCTATAAATAGTGTTTTCGGTGAAACGAATCATCGAGAAAATGGGTGTTGATAAAACAAATATTCGATTAGGTGATCGGTCGGTTTAATGTCATTCGGGAAACATCTTTCTATAAATAGTGTTTCGAAATGGCGTAGGAAACCCGTTCGATACACTTAGCCCAGCGATGCTCCAACTTTTTTAACCCGTCCGAAAAATAGTTTTTGTCAAACTCTGCAAAATAGGCCTCCGTGGCGGCGATGACCTCCTCATTTGATCCATATCTATTCCCGGCGAGAGATTTTTTCAGATTAGGAAACAGAAAGAAGTCACAAGGGGCCAAATCTGGAGAATACGGTGGATGGGACAGCAATTCGTAGCGTAATTCGACCAATTTGGCCATGGCAACGGCAGACGTGTGAACCGGTGCGTTGTCGTGGTGAAACAGCACTTTTTTCTTCGCCAGATGGGGTCGTTTTTTCTTTAATTCGGCGTCAAATCGGCCCAATAAATCGGCATAGTAAAGCCCTGTAATTGTTTTACCCTTCTCAAGGTAATCGATGTAGATCACACCTTGTGAATCCCAGAAAACGGTGGCCATAACTTTTCCGGCCGATTTTACAGTTTTCGCCTTTTTGGAGCACGTTCCCCGGTCTGGATCCATTGTTTTGATTGCTTCTTGGTCTCTGGTGTGTACCAGTGGATCCAAGTTTCATCGACGGTCACAAAACGACGCAAAAACTCCGCTGGATTCCGCTTAAACAGCGCCAAACACGTCTCCGATGTGGTCTCACGGTTGCACTTGTTTTCCGGTGTGAGTAAACGCGGCACCCATCGCGCCGACAGCTTTCTCATGCCGAGTTCCTCGTGAAGAATATGATGCACTGTTCCTTCTGAAATGTCTACAGTCTCAGCTAGCTCCCAAACCTTCAATCGGCGATTTGCCAATACGAGATCATGGATTTTTTTTATGTTTTCCTCCGTAGCAGCTGTTTTCGGCGCACCTGGACGTTGTTCATCAAAAACCGACGTACGGCCACGTGCAAACTCGTTGAACCAATTTTTGACGGTGGCCATCGATGGAGAAGAGTCACCGTACACAGCATCCAAGCGCTCTTTGATTTCGATGCGCGTTTTCCCTTCCAAAAATAGGAATCGAATCACCGAACGATATTGCTCTTTTTCCATTTTTGTAAAACCGATTGATACGTCGCTTGCATAAGATGTCAAATTAAAACAAATGAAGGGATTGGAATGAAAATTTGAAAAAAGAATGTGCTACACTGTGCTAAAACTCTTTTGAAACTACAGCGCCCCCTGGCGATGAGGCTAGGTACTTATTGAATGCACCTCGTATGTGGAAATGATGGCGATATAGTCTATTGTTTTGGCATGTCATATGAAAGGTGTACGCACTCTGCTGTCATTACGTGTCAGTAGATATTATGATGATGATGACGTCATCCGCATCGGTTTCGTCGACAGAATAGTTATAGTACCTATATAGTGCATTGTCTTAGCATTGTGTAATATATGAAAGGTGTACGCACCCTGTGGCAGTAGATATTAGGATATAGGTATAGGCATAGATAGGTATTCAATAAACAATTATGTTATCAAATCCGAGACGTCCTGTCTAGGAAATCGTGATCACAAAAACTATTAATTATAACAGTATGTTGGTTGTCATGTTCAAACGGTTCATTACTTAGGTACATCAATTAAATATGCATTAGCTTATAAATACTCGTATAACGTCAGCTTATGTGTTGCTAATTTAGCCAATATGCAATTTGAAGGCCTACCTGCACAACTTCTTAAATGTCAACTTAAGTGATATTTAAATCGATGTTTTGTATGAAGAATTTTAGTTAAATGCTGTTTAAGCCACATTTAAGAAAGTGGTGCAAGTCGGCCTAAGTTAGGTTGATATTTCTTCTTCAGCATTTATTTGTTTACTTTCGTCATTATTATTACAAAATGAAAATGTCCTTATTCTGTACTACCCACTTAAATATTGTAATATCAATTAATCAATCGATCCGCCCACTTCTTCAAAGACACTTCGCTTCTTTGTGTCCTCGGCCAGCCTCATACAGCCGCTGTCAGCAATCTGTCTCGGATTGTCCGTCTAGCATAATAGCAAAGCATTATATTATACTTTCTGTCAACTTATTATGATGTTAAATACAACATCGCCTGTGTAAGAACAACGAATAGTTCTCTCAATGTCGCAGCTCGGTGTAGGTACCTACATTCCACGCTCTTTGCTCTGACGGTATTTATCATTATTGTTATTTTTATGTTTAAATAATCATTGAATCGGTCCGATTCTATGGTTTTCTGCAGCCGCAGAATAAGAATATGTTATTACGTAATTACGAATTATGTCAGGTTTAAGGCTCTTCTAACGTCGCGCAATTTAACATTTTTAGTGATTTTTATAAATTTGTATAGTTTTGATAAATGTGGTCTGAGGGTTTGATAGACTTTCAAGATTTTTTTTCTTATCCTGTACCTATTATAGTTTTTGATCGAGAAAATTTGATTCCTAATGTTCCGAAATGTTCTGTAATTTAATTATGCATCAAACCCTGAGACCACATTTATCAAAAAGTTACTCATTTTATTACAATATATTAATTAAAAGTGCTAAACTGTGCGAGCGAGACAGCGTGCTCCACTGAAGAACAGCCTTAACTTGAAGTGATATCATGCTCTTCCCTTCAGGGTGCGCACCCTGTTTTTCATAAAGCAAACATATCTGCATATGTTACTTTCTTGAAAAACAAAAATCTTATTAGATAAATTAGTAACTAAGTAAAATATTCGTAACCGGATACCTACATAAAAAAGCTCCTCATGCATCGAGATTGCATTTCAGATTTATGACGGACAGTCGACAGCACATCAACCTTCACACGTGCACTCTACTCAGTTACGTTACGGTCGACCTTGCAACAAAAATGCAAAGGTTGACCTGCTGTCGACTGTACTTAGTGCATAAGCAGAGTCTAACGAATATTAAATAATGAACTTGTAGACAGGTTTAACGTGTAAAGCCACCTCGGATGTATATGGGGATTATTACATCCTGATTAGATTACACCCTGTAGAGTTTCTAGAGCTACAGAAAATAAATCTAAACTTTTAACTATTTGTAATTCTTTCTCGTAGTTTTGCAATGAAGTGTTCTCTATCTACATATCTATCTAACTTTTATTAAATACAACCTCAGTATGATGCAGTTGTGAGTTTTTAGGTTTTACACTAAGGTTTAGTCTGTGACGATGAACACACATTATTTAAGTTTCCTAATTTGATTTTAAGATACGTTCAATGGAAAATGTTGTAAATAACTAAAAAATACAACTTGACGAATCGAGAACCTTTCCCTTTTTTGAAGGCGATTAAAAGTTATTCACAAGCCTTGTTACTTGGTAAATATTAAAAACCGACTTCGAAACACTACAGCGAAACAATTTAAAGTCGGTGCCCAAATATATGTGCTGGTCATGAAACTGGGCACCGACTACAAATTGCCTACATGTATAAAAAATACCTACATGTATAAATACTTCTAATTATTTAAATTATTTCTATTTTTTTAGTGCTGTAGTGTTTCGAAGTACGTTTTTATTTTTTATTAATTTTTTTTTATTTTTCAGTTTTTAGTGGAGGAGCGGTAGAAAAATAACCATAATTTACTGTACATGATTCGTTCCTTTAAAATTTGATGTTCTAAATCTCCGAATGTCTTCACCAGAACATCACCAAATTAACTTGGGACTATTTTTTACGCTATTTTTTGAAACATACGAATATTACCAAAGGATGGGCCCCATTAGGGCTTATTTACTGCTGTCCATTGAAGAGTTCCGTTCTCCATCTCTGAAAGTCTTAATCAGATCTTCACCAAATTAAAATGGGACCAATGGGACGTTATATCTGTTCGAACAAAAAAAGAATTGTCGAAATAGGATAAGGTTTGACGGAGTTATGGAGGAACATAGCCAAATAAATTAATATATATATATGTATATATACGCGTCGAATTGATGACCTCCTCCTTTTTTGAAGTCGGTTAAAAAAACACATTCTACACCAGCCTTAGTACTTTTGTAAAAATGTCCTCGTTCTTTATCCGTCGCACACGCAAATAAATCTCGGGTACCCGTTTCCTCTTTACTGGTGTGCCAGGAACTAACGACGACTTTCTATTTGTTCACAGATAAGCCCCAAAATCCAAGATGGCGGTGCCAGGCGGTTCAGTATTGACCCGGGGGCTGTTCCCCGCTACCTCTAGTCATAGGATAAGCAAATGTTCTCTGTACACCGTATTTACACTGTTGCTGTTAGGTAAGTCCTATTCAAAAATGGTTACGGGGCTACAAACTATATATATTCTTTATTGGAAGTTATAAGTTCGATGCGTGCGTGCATGCAACAACTAATGAATGTTGAGGAAGAGAAAGTGATCTGTCAGGATCGTGGCAAGTGGCAGTCCCTGTTCTCCGCTACCCCTCTGGGATACAGGCGTAAGTTTATGCATGTATGTATGTATGTAAGTTCGAAAAATAATTAGGTGCATAACATTGTTTCAAACGCGAACTTATCTCTAAGAGACATCTCTCAAAATATCACTTATTACATACACTCCTGTATCCCGGAGTGGCAGGCAGATACGTTTCATAGAACTACAATTCGTAGTCTATTATGAAAATTTGGGGTACATTGCTTAGCAGAGTCTATTTGTTAATCTGTGGGTTAATCGACTTAGGCCTTTCATAGAACTATAATTCATGGTTTACTATGACAAAACTTATGAAAAGTGACCCACGGCTTGCCACTTGCCACGATACGGCCTGACAAACCTCTTCCGCTTCGTCAACATTTAGTAGTCGCTGCGTGAACGCACTTTTTAGGGTTCCTTAGTGGACAAGGAACTCTTATAGTTCCGCCGTGTCCGTTCGTCTGTCTGCCTTCCGTTCCGCGGCTTAGCATAGAGACGGTAAATATTAAAATAATTATAACGCCGACAAAACGGTAAAACAAAACCTCGCCCCCCCCCCCCCCCCCAACCCTGCCTCCTGGCTAAACGGTTAATTGTAGAAACGTGAACAAATTCAGGGTAGTAGCACTTTATGAACTTAAAACTATCTCGGCTAGGTAGTTACTATTTAACGAGTAATAGGCAACCAACTTATAAAAGTAAAATTTCGTAGAAAATACATTGAAAATTACTTCGATGAAGTTGTTAGTTCTGTAAAGCAGATGAACAAACCTTCTTTCTACGGAAATGTAGGTTTCGGTTTTTAAATATGCATAAGAGTACTAAACGCATGGTTGTCCAATAGAGTGATATTAGCACGATAATGGCTGTGATTTGGCACTATTTAGTAGTCTTGTAACGTTCAATAAGTCACAGTTTCTGTGTTACTTTGAATAATTTTTTTTTTACTTTTGACTTTTAGATTCTACTAAACAATCGCATTGCAATGTTGAAATAGGATAACCCGAGCGAATAGACACCTCGCACGTAAGAGATTGTATCGCACGAGATTTCGATTTGATTGACACGAGTTATACCATTGGAATGCGATTGGTTAGTAGACTACAAACAGTGTCAGTAAGATGGCAATGGCTGTACTAGTATCACTCTAACTCAGAGATGGCAAACCAGTGCCACGTGACAAAATATTATGGGCACGCACAGCGATCGAGAAAATAACAAAAAGGGCAACGAACGATCGCGCAATTATCATTATACTTGTAGTGCATTTTTTTTTAATAGTAAGTGATGAGATTTGAGTTGAGATTATTTAGTTTCTCATTAAATCGTAAGTCAAAATGATTTAATAGCACATCTATGGCTTCATCAAAAACTTTTCTTAGACACAGCTATTCTGTGTAATTTCCTTTTTTATGTACAATAAAGTGTTCTCTGTCTATCTATCTAATTGCACGTTGATCCATAAAGGTTCGCCTTCAACTAATGAACGAAAGTGCTGAAGTTCTGTGTCTCAACGGTTTAATGAAGACTTGAAATAAAATTTGTTTTGCCATCGACACGCTAAGAAGAACTAAATAACAACTAAATTAATTCTCCCCCAGGGGGCGCTGGTATACTTAAAAGCACCTATCAGTTTATTTTTTAGTCATCAATATATCTAAAACCGGAAATCCACGGAGGAGGCCTACGTCCAGAAGTGGACTTCTTGTGGCTGAATGATGATGATGATACCTAAAACAGCTTTTTATTTGGTCCAATCATTAACTATTGAAATAAGTACAGAATAATTTACCGAGTAATAATTCACTATGCCTTTGCGATGATGTCTGTCCAAAGTATGAAATGTAAAAGTCGACCTGAGGCCTGTTCCATAGAACTACAAATCATGGTATACTATGGCAATTCGGTATACATTGCGTAGCTGATCAACCTATACATTATTTATTTTATTTTAACCTTTACGAAAACTTACAGCTAAACTTAACATAACACAAGCAGAAAAACAACGTATATCGAATTGTCATAATAAACTACGAGTCGTAACTTTGTGAAACGCGGCCCAGCTGTTATGTGTTATATGGTATAGCTGATAATACGAGTACTATCAGCGATTTCAGGGTTAGCACAAGTACGGCGTTCCTGATGTATGACGTTATTTCTGTAACAGCGTAATTATGCATGCATGCTATTTTGGGCACCGTTATTGGAAGCTTAGAAAACCATTCCATTTCGGACCGTCGCGCGTCGCCTTCGCCTAAACTACAGGAAAAATTGTGTTCTAAGCACAGACATTCTAAATATAAATTCTTAATGGTAAAATTATCCGGTTTTCCGCTACAATATTATGAATACATACCGACAACAGCTGTGCCATGGATAAATAAATAACTTCCACTTAACACAATCACTTGTCCTGGTCCCAAACTAGGATACCGATAGGATCTGGGCCCTATCCCAAATAAACACCATTGTGCGGGTCCCAATTAATTTTTACATAGCCTCTTTTGTGTCCCACTGCTGGGCAAACGCCTCCCCAGCCGGTTTTCCGTCTCTCCCTGTCTCCAGCCATGTCGCATTATCCCGGCAAGAATGCATTTAGGTCATCCCGCCATCTGCGCCTTGGCCTGCCGCGACGTCGGTGTCCATTTTGCGGAACTCAGTCGGTCGCAGTTTTGACCCACCGCTCATGCGGCAGACATGGCCAGCCCAGTCTTCTGTGCCACTACAATGGAACTACAATATGGTAGCAGAATTGAGCCACAGGTCGCAACCCAAACATCTGCAATTTTAGTTTTTGATCGTAGCGTCCGTCGTGTTGATAATACGGTCTATTCTTTTCACACCTAAAATACTGCGCTCCATTGCCCGCTGGCAAACCTTGAGTTTGGACTTCGGATTTTCAGTCAAAGTCCAGGTCTGAGCGCTGTAACCTACCGGATACTTAGGCAATATGCACAAGTTCATAGAATATAATTTTAATTTGGATTGTAAAAATATACAGTAGCATATTTTTACATACATGCATAAATTCACGCCCGTATCCCGGAGGGACAGGCAGAGACCGGGGTTTGCCATTTGTCACGGTCTCGACAAACCTCTGTCGCTGCACCAACATTCATTAGTCACTGCATGCACTGCACACACTGCACACTGCGTCCGTCTCCGTTACTTTTAACTTGTCCTTCGATAGTACATCCTCTATTTGATTGATTTATCAAACAAATATTGCATGCATATAATATGCAATATTTTTTGTTTCGGATGTAATTAAGATGTAAGAGTAATGAACGCTAGAAATGCTGAAAATCTTTTTGAGCCCAATGACGTCTTATCATATCTTGAGTTTCGGATTTGCGACCATCTCGCTACTTTCGATAATGTCGTATTTTTCATAATAAGGAATATTCTCCTTGAAACAACTCTACTAGTGACAGATCTAGAAATGTTGAGATCCACCCGCCACTGTCTTCTCGGTCTGACGCCTAACCCATTTTTTTAAAAATATTTTCTAACATTTCAGGTTTCCCAAGTGCCCATTCCCAGATAGAGAAGTTGTATTTGGATTCTACAAACATGGAGCTACTCGTCGACGAGACGCGCCTGTTCAAATTAGTACAGATGTAAGTGTGGGCAAGCTCTTGCGTTACAATCTTTCCTCAGGTCATCAGGTGAGTAAAAAAAAATGTTGAAGAAAGGATAACCCTATATACTTAATGAGGTAACAAGGTGAGACCGATTTGTGGTCGTATTGCCTCAGTCAGTATGTAATTCTAAGAGATATAATAGAATACAATAAAATTTGTACAATAAAACAAATGTATACAGAGCGCTAGGTAAAAAAAATGTGCATGTCCCACTTCTTGGTAAAAGCCTCCCTTTTAGTTGTTCATACTTCACCTCTCATGATCCCAGTACAAACGTATTGAGATTGTCCTGCCATATTGGCCTTTTAAATCTTTTTTTAAGCCTTTTTAATGAGAGGGTTTCAGACCCACCTTTTCACAAAATCCCAAAGATGGCGCTGTCCATAGACTTATTCTTGGCTACATGGGGCTGTGTTGCTTACCTAAAAACATCTTGCCACATAAAAAAAAACTAATGTGTCATGTCATTAGTGCATTCATTCTCTACTCTATTTCTCTGGAATATTTCGTGTTTGTTCTTTGCGTTTTGGTTTTTTAAAAGTAGCTCACGACTGTACCTGGCATCGACTTCTTGGACACCGATATCTACTACATTTGAAGACTTGGCTACGACTGGACTCCGATGTCTACTGCATTTGAAAACCTGGCTACGATTGGACACCGACATATCTACTGCGCATGAAGACTGGCTACGAATACTTTGGACTCTGATTTGATATCATCTTTCAACTATGGGCAAAGACTATGGTTCTTGGCTTAAAGCAGAACTTGAGAAACACACAACACAAACACCACCCACTTCTCGATAAGTTGGTAAAAACTTCGTAACGCTTTTATATCACAGTCCAGTTGCACGGAAGTCGTCGTATTTTGTATTTGATATTTTCTTTCTTTCACAGTTTAAAGTTTGATGTAGTCTATGTAAAGCCCCACACAGTTTTTTTAAGTCGATAGACAGCGCCATCTTTGGGATTTTGTGGGAAGGTGGCATTGAAACTCTGATTGACTTCAAAAAAAGAAAGAAGTTCTCAGTTAATTTTTTATCTATGCTCAGCGATAATTCCTTACCACGTCGTCCGATTAAATTTATATTTTTGTTACAAATGGGGTATCGTATATAAATTTGGCCAAGATCTGTTGATGGGATCCAAAAGAAAATTATCAGACTATTCAATTTCCAAATCACCTTCACGGCCTATGGACACAACCGCGATTAAGACTACCGTCAGCGCCACCTAGTGTCAAGGTTAGGGAACTATAATTTATATAGAGCTGAGGGGTTAGTGCGTGTTTTGAAGGTGGTTTTTTTTTCTTTAACGACCTCTTATTTTTAATTTCTTATCTGTCCTCCAACTTCCAGAGGCGAGTACAACCAGTCCCTGCTTGTAACTGCCCACATCCAGCACCCAGACATCATGCAGCTGGTTCCCTCCACGATCGAGCTGCCTGGCTCCGAAGTGCCCAACGCGACCGTGGAGATATCGCACGATATCTGCGCGTACGGCAAGAGCCCGGGCCATTCGGAGGCCACGTTCAATGTCACCCCGAGCGGTTATGTCAAGTGAGTATAGGAGAATAAAATAGAAGTACCTGGATGACTGAATTTTTTTTTTGGTAAATCGTAATTTTTGGAAATTAGGTATATTTAGATGAAAAAAAAGGGGAAAAAAAGAAAAAAAAATATGATCGGACTGGAGACAGGCTCGAACCGGGTTTCGGGACCGCCCGACTTCCCACCTGAGCTATTACAACCTTGTAGATGGTGGCGTAATTTACCTTCATATTCTAATGATGTTTGGGCAGTTTTTCATTGCCTAAAAACACGGATAAAACGACGTTTACTTAAAATTAATCGATTTGTCGTCCCCGAAACCCTCTGCATACTAAATTTCATGAAAATCGTTGGAGCCGTTTCCGAGATTCAGATGATATATGTACAAGAATTGCTCGTTTGAAGGTATTAGATAGATAGATAGATAAAGACATTTATTATTCGTAAGATGTTCGTATGAACATCTTACATACTTTAGAAAAGTGAAAGGTAATTATTACAGGTAGGTAATTTGTGACAAAATGTATGTTTATTATGTGTCATACGTCGAAAATCAAACTAGGTCATCCTGTAGTATGATTTTGGAGGCCACCCTTAAGATTAGTTTGGTACAATGTTAGTATTGGCTTAGGTGTCAAATCGGGCAACAACTCTAGTATAAAAGCTATTTAAAAAAATAGCTGCTGTAATTACGTAATTAATGCTGTTACGTCTGGCAAACGTCTCGTTCGCAACTTCTAACATTTAAAAGGTTGTAAAAAATTATGCATATTATATAAAAAAATATGAAAATAAATGTAATTTAACATTTTACTCAATTATTAGATTGGAAAAATTTTAGAAATATATTCTTTCATTTATTTACCTTGTTTTAGATTAAGAATATTTGTTACCGAAATCAATCATTTTGGTATCAACTTTTCTACACCAAAAACTGAGTACATATAAAAAACCAAAATGAAATCTTAAATGTCCGTGATATTATTATTATCCAGCAACCTTCCAGCCAACTTTTATCAAAAGTATATCCTATTGTTTTACAATAATTATAACTGTTAGAATGTGTTGCGGGACGGAATGCGAGACGGACGCGAGGCGTAACAGCAGGCTTTAACATAACATTAAGCATAATACATTTCGATATAAGATAAGAATATTCTTTTCTTAAACATGCGCGGAAATATGTTTTACATGTTTGTGATGTCGTTGTTACTGGTTCCCACGACACAGGGTATCCTAGTGTAGGGCCAGTAGCAATGTATGTGCCTGTATGTAAATGTTATGTTATGTTATGTTATTGTCATTACTTTTGAATAAAGAACACACGAATTATCATATTTACGTAGACTGAAAAACCAAAATCACTTCCCGGCGCGTTCTTTGAATTTGGAACGAAGAGCGCGCCGGCAATGTTGTATGAAACGGTGTGCTGTTTGAATTTAGAACTCTTTCATCTATCGTACACATTGCGTTCTCGTGGCTGTATAGCCACAGATGCGTTTACCTTTCGGCACAAACTGTAAAATAAAAATAAAAATTGGCGGTAAAGCGGAGTTATTGAGTCGATTGATGATTCTGAAAGTGAAAATGAAGTGAACATTGACTGCAATCCACCAGATTTAAGATCGGAAGCTAAATTAGCGATGGAAAACCTGCTTCCAGCAAAATCAAAAGAAATTTTATGATGTAAAAGGCCCCTTTTTAATTCCTTGCATTTTTTTAAGAAAAGTACTATATATGCCTCGGCCGAAATGGCAGTTGCCTGTCTCGTATCATTGAAGTCCTCGTCTGCGGCTCGGCCTTCAAACTCATACTCGACCTGCAATTGCCTATTTCGCTGCCTTTGCAATAATGTACTATTATTGTACACCAGAAAAAAAAAACAGGTTTCCTCATGAGGTTTTCCTTCACAAATTGAACCCATCACCTAAACGTATATTATATATATATTTTAATTTTACACATTCACCTAAAACACTTTAATCAAAGCTAACAGAGATAGGATTAGAATCAACAATGATTCTTAAGGTTATATTGTACGAGTATGCCCACTGCTCATTATAACCTATGGGCAGTGGGCAGCGCTGGGCTGATGATGATGATGATGACGACTTATGACAAAAGCTGAATGAAACGAGATGCATAGAAAATATAATATTTTAACTGCCTCGTTGGTCTAGGCTCTTGGCTACCAAAACAGAGGTCGTGGGTTCGATTCCCATTGGGGGCCACCGTTCATTTGTACCAATGGCGTCAGCCCGCTTGCTATAAGTTAATGTTTTTGGTTATTTTTATTGCAGTTTATTTGTTGTTTTTGTTTTTTTTAGTGTTTTTTATTTTATGTTGGATTTATAATTATTTCATATAGCCTATGACACTCGCGCAAACACGACGAATCTATTGACATCGTATTTCTCAAAATCTGACTAATCGTTAAGGAGTTATGAGGGAACATAGAATCAGACATACTTACATACATACATACGAGCCAAACATATTACCCTCCTTTTGGGCTCCGCCGCAGTCGGGTAAAAAACATTCATTTAACGCCCCAGACACAAGTGATAAGAATATGTAACAAGTGATAAAAAAACATGCAAAATAATGAAACATGAAACATAATACCTAACAAATTGGGTATTTCCATGCAGCGGTAATCATCTAGCTTTGCTGATAATGCGCTGCGGTTTGGCAGCGCTAATTTTTATTACTGGTATTTGGTAACTCACGGAGTTTGCGTGGGTGCGTGCGTGCGTGCGTTCGTGCGTGCGTGCGTGCGTGTGTGCGTGTCTGTATGTCTGTGTGCGTGTGCGTGTGATCTCGTATTTACAGGATTGGAATCGCTGAGGATTTGGTGCGCGTAATATAAGGGCTTCCGTGCTTCGTAAGGCACGGCCGGCTGCCGTCGATAGATGGCAGTCGTTAAGCCAAGGCCTTAGGGCGGCTTGACAACTTCTGACAGTAGACGAGCCACTAGTCTACAAGCCTCCACCAATCCGGACTTGGCCCCCGTGGTGGAGTATGGCCTATATCTTCCTCAGGGAAGAGACCCGTGCCCCTCGGTGGGGGCATAATGACAGGGGCCAAAAACTAATAGAATCAAAAAATCTAAATCAAAGTACCTATTTTTATTCAAAACTAGATGACCCCGTGAACTTTGTATCACCGACGTCAACCGCTTTTTTTTCTCACCGTTTAAACCTTCCCTGGACTTCCACAAATATATAAAAACAACAATTAGCCAAATCGGCCTAGCCGTTCTCGAGTTTTAGTGAGACTAACAAACAGCAATTCATTTTATATATAAGATATAACACAGAAACTGTGACTTCATGAAATAATTTTGGAGCAGAAATGGGATAAAAAAACTCCGAACCTAGTCTTTTCAAAGTATTGTCCTTAATTGACAGTGTTCCCTCTCCCAATTGCAGCATGGACACCGTGTTCCTCCGCATCACAGTGATGCACTCGCACGCGATCAACATCATATCCTACATCATGGGCTGGATCTACTTCGTGGCGTGGTCGGTCTCCTTCTACCCACAGATCTATATCAACTTCCGGAGGAAGAGTGTCGTCGGACTGAACTTCGACTTTCTGGCACTGAACATCATGGGATTCACGCTGTACTCGCTGTTCAATTGTGGGCTCTACTTCTCGCAAGACATTCAGGTGTGTTGGTGTTCTTTTGATGACGATGATTCTTCTTTCCGACCGGGTTCGGTCACGGCGACTGATACGGCTGGGGAGAGCGTTGGTCATGTGCTCTCATATATCTGATATAGCCCGTCTTGGCTTTAAAGGTGCGGTTGCACCGATTGCAACTAAGTTTTCCGTTTGAGTAGTGGTCTTGTATGGTGTTCCTTTAAAGAATACACGAATGTACTAGTAGGGGTACTACGTATCGGACTCGCGCACGAAGGGTTCCGTACCATTATATATACAACATTTGAATATTTCAAGCGTCTACCTGAAAAGATCGAGCAAATACGGCAAAAAAATTACGTTTTTTGTATGGGGGTCCCCCCCTTAAATATTTATTTTATTCTGTTTTTAGTATTTGTTATTATAGCGGAAACAAATAGAAGCGGAAGCGAACAGAAATACATCATCTGTGAAAATTTCAACTGTCTAACTGTCACAGTTCATGAGATACAGCCTGGTGACAAGACGGACGGATGGACGGACGGACAGCGGAGTCTTAATAATAGGGTCCCTTACCCTTTGGGTACGGAACCCTAAAAACTGCTTCGTTGCTCAAGCGGTTAAACGTCCGACTACCAAAACGGAGGTTCGATTTTCACTGGAGGCCGCCGCATCTGATTTGTATTTCCATGTTTGTGATCTTCCTGCCTGGTTACCTTAGCACAGGGTACCCCCGTTTGGGACCAGGACAAGTGATTGTGTTGTGGGGAAGTTATTATTATTAGGGGTTAAAGTATGAAATTGCCGTTTTATTGCAATAGGTTCTTTGAATTGACATAGAATCTTCATGGTTTGAGGTTTTCGAATGAAACTTTTTTCAAATGGTTTCTATGATGTTCTTTTTTTTAAAAAATGTGAAACATTTGAATATCGACTTTCAATTGTTTTTGTTATTAAATTGAGACAAGAAAGATGGATACTGCGAAAATTCGAGTGATTTTTGAATACGAGTTCCGACGCGGAACTAACGCGGCAGAAACAACCCGCAATATCAATGCTGCGTTTGGAGAGGGGTCTACTAATGAACGCACCGTGCGATTTTGGTTTAAACGCTTTCGTGATGGAAATTTCGACTTAAAGAACGAGCCACAAGGAAGACCGCCCACACAGGTGAATAACGATGAATTAAGAGAGATAGTGGAAGCCGACCCTAGTCAAACTACCCAGGAATTAGCGGCATGGTTTAACGTTACCTTACCCACAATATTGACTCACTTGCGTCAAATCAATAAAATAAAAAAATACGAAAAATGGGTGCCTCGTGATTTGACTGATCTGCAGAAAGAAACGCGTGTTGAAACTTGTGTTGCCTTGTTGATATTCAATATTCGATATTCAAATGTTTCACATTTTTTAAAAAAAGAACATGATGATGAAACCATTTTGAAAAAAGTTTCATTCGAAAACCTCAAACCATGAAGATTCTATGTCAATTCAAAGAACCTATTGCAATAAAACGGCAATTTCATACTTTAACCCCTATTATTATCTAACAAAATCCACACATACATTATACAGCTTCCGAGTGGCGCCGGATTAAGAAGAGCGTCACTCCGTTTCCATCCGTGGATGTCGTAGAAGGCGACTAAAGAAATCAATTACCAGAAGACGGGCAGCAGCGTCTTCCTGAGATTCCAACCGCATACTGCGATCGCCAACCCGCCTGCCAAGCGTGACGATTTTGGCAAAACCCCTCATGGTTATGAAAACCACGAAAGAGGCCTAGGTCCTGCAGTGGGCGTCAAATGGCTGATGATGATGAATGATTATTAGCTTAATTGCGGATTCACTTGCCTGAGCGAAATTATGTACTCGAGCGAAACCAAGTACATAATCACGGTGATTAGACACGGAGCTCGCGCCGTCGGTCGGTTGCTCTTCTCCGATCCCCTTATACATCCAAAAAGGCGGGTTATACTATTTTAATAATTCAATGTCTTTTCATATTGTGTGCGTTAATAAAATGTTAATTTTTACTATTATTAATTTCAATTATATGTAAATGTGTTTTTATTTTTATACGGACGTAGGTATGTCTGAAATAAATATATTGAAGCAAATTAAATTGTATTATCTGATATTTATTTATATTTATTCTCAATAAAACAAGAAATACCACAATTTCATTACTTTGCCAAACTGCCTATGAAGTTTATCGGCAAGCTCCTGTTAACAATCTTTATATAGCTTACACAATCTACACAACACATAGTAATACGTCTTAAATCTAAAGCATAGGATGGTTTTATAAACTGCTTAAAACAAAGCGCATAAGCATCCTTTTAAATTGTGCTTTTTTTGAGACTTTTATTACATAATTCCTCTGGGAGGCTTTTATAAATGGCGGGTACTAAACAATTACCCAGCCTAGATCCATAGTAATTAGAGTGTTTAGGTATTTCATGTTTCACTTGATGTTTCTCCAGGCGGAATATTTCGCGCGCCACCCGCGCGGTCTCAATCCGGTGCAGTTGAACGACGTGTTCTTCTCCCTCCACGCTGCCTTCGCCACGCTCATTACCATCGGCCAGTGCTTCCTTTACGAGGTAGGAGGAGGACAGACCGACCCCAGTTTCTCGTCAGTTGGCCAAAGACGTTAAGCTGTTAGTCAGCTGCTGTTAAGCTGACAGTTGTTGTTTTTTTCGCCACGCTCATTACCATCGGCCAGTGCTTCGTTTTTGAGGTAGAAGGAGTAACACACTGGCCACTGTTTCTCGTAGACTAACAATCTGTTAATTTAGTTCTGGAATTGTCAGTTGGCCAAAGTGCATCCAAAAAACAACAACTGACAGATGTTAATCTATCAGTCAGCATGTGTTAAGCTGTCAGTCAGCAGCTCTTAAGCTGTCAGTTGTTGTTTTTTCGCCACGCTCATTACCATCAGCCATTGCTTCGTTTATGAGGTAGGAGGAGGGACAGACTGATGTCTGTTTCTCGTACACTAACAATCTGTTAATTTACTTTAGCAATTGTCAGTTTGCCAAAGTGCATCCGAAAAACAACTGACAGATGTTAAGCTGTTAGTCAGCTGTTAGTTGTTTTTTGGGGGTATGTATATCTACCTGCCTTGACTGCGTCATTGGTCTAGCATAACACGTGGGCTCGATTCCCGCTGGGGTCCGCCGTACTTTAATTGGCCTTAGCCTAGATTTTTTTCCATATTTGTGATGACCTTGTCTAGCTACCATGACGTAGGGTATCCTAGTTTGGGACCAGGACAAGTGATTGTGATGCGTGGATTTTGTGTTGCGTTCAATTCAGTACGGGGGAGATTTTTGATATGGAATAAGATACTATCGCTCGTAGCCCCGGCTGCCTGAGTGATCTTAAACGATCACGAAGGTTAAGCAACACAGGGTGCGTTCAGTGCATGGATGGGTCGCCGTCTATGCCTAACGCTAGTGGCATTTTTCCGAGCGGTTCCGTGCTTCGCAAGGCACGTTAAGCTGTTGGTGCCGGCTGCCGTCGATAGATGGCAGTCGTTAAGCCGAGTCAGAGGCCTTAGGGCGGCTTGACAACTTCTGACAGTAGACGAGCCACTAGTCTACAAGCCTCCACCAATCCGGACTTGGCCCTCGTGGTGGAGTATGGCCTATATCTTCCTCAGGGAAGAGACCCGTGCCCCTAGGTGGGGACATAATGGGTTGATGATGAAGATACTATATTATTTGTAGCTGAAGAATAATGTGTAGTATTTTGCAGAAACCTTATTAGGACCTAGGTTCTATGCAGTTTTGTTGAAAAAAAAAGAATAGTCCACCAGGTCTAGCCTTTGTTCAAGGCAGCAAAACTTTTCAAAGTATTTTCAGTAGAGCATGTTTTGAGCGTCACTTCCAAAACGTTGGATGTTTCAATTCAATTCAAGATTGTTAGTATAAATAAAGACCACTACAAGTAGAGCGAAGACCTAAAGGTCAACATCGAATCGCGGTAAGGGTTGCCAGCAACAGTCCTGCTGTAAGTTATTTTACATAAAGGCTATTTTCCCTCGACAGCGTGCTGACCAGCGGGTGTCGCTGACGGGGCGAGGCCTCCTGAGTGCCTTCGTGGCGGTCGTCATAGTGACGGCTAGCCTGGCCGGCGCCGGCAAGATGGAGTGGCTGGATTTCCTCTACTACTGCAGCTACATCAAGCTCTGCATCACGCTCATCAAGTATCTGCCGCAGGTTTGTGCTCATGATTGCCTCAGTTTGAGCCGAGACCACTTTAAACTGTGATCCGACTGGAGCGAGAAAGCAGGAGTTCTTCTACAAACTACTGCAAGTACTGCAGCTTTACCAAGTTTTGTATCAAGCCCACCAAGTATCTGCTGCAGGTTTGTGATTGCCTCAAATTGAGCCAGTTTACGCATTAATTTGAGCCAATAATGTAGGTTTATATTTAAATTTCATCCAGCAATCCAGTCTCTACTTGAGCACGGATTACCTCAAATCGAGCATAAATATAAATTGAGCATAAACATAAGTACAAATATAAATTGCTTAAATATAAACGAGCAAATGTCGTCGCGTCACGCTTGTGGCGGTCGTCATAGTAACGTCCGGTCCGGCAGGCGGCGCCGGCAAGATGGAATGGCTGGATTTCCTCTTCTACTGCAACTACTTCAAGCTCTGCATCATGCTCATCGAGTATCTGCCGTAGGTTTGTGCGATGATTGCCTCAATTGGAACCAGGTAATGCCTCAATCTGAGCCAATAACACTTTAAATTGAGCTCGAAGCAGCGAACGCTTCATCTGCCACAGGTTTGTGCCAATGATTGCCTCAATTTGAGACAGACAATGCCTCAATTTGCGCTAATACGCTCACGCTCATCAAGTCAGGTTTGTGCCGATGATTGTCTCAGTTTGAGGCAAACTATGCCTCAATCTGAGCCAATAACACTTTAAATAGAGCTCGAGGCAGCGAACGTCTCATCTGCCGCAGGTTTGTGCCAATGATTGCCTCAATTGGAGACAGACAATGCCTCAACCTGAGTCCTTCACCATCCTTGTTTGGTTACCATAGCGCAATGCGAACAAGGCATCCTAGCTTAGGACCAAGACAAGTGATGTTGGGGTAGTGTGCATGTATATCTATACAGTCCGTGAAAGACGCCCACTGTTGGGCAAGGCCTCATCACTGACACGCAAACCTCCCCTGCCAATCTCGGTGCGTGGATATCAAATAAGTAACATACGATATGTTTGTTAAAATTACATATAAGTCTGTACTAATTTATCTCATGGATAATGTTGTTCCACGTCTGTTATTGGGTGTTAGGCTGGACAAGACCCCCGCTTAGATAAGAACTTAGTTATTTTATATGCTTAATGCCTGTTGGTTGTGTCAATAAAATGTACAATAATCATAATGCAACCTATACACGTCCCTCTTGTGACGTTTGACTGCCTCGTTTGTCTAGCGGTATCACCGTGCCGAAGGTCGTGGGTTCGAACTCCCATCGGGGGGCGCCGTACAGTTGTACAAATGGCCTCGGTCTGCGTGTATCTTCATGTTTGTGATGTCCTAGCCTGGTTACCACGGCACAGGATACCCTAGTCTAGATAACTAGCAAAGGGCAAGATAAAAAGTGCCCGAAACCGGCGGGTGCGTGAGCTTATGTTACGTTTTAAGTATTAATTTCAATTTCTTCTCAGGCCTACATGAACTACAAGCGCAAATCCACCGTCGGCTGGTCCATCGGCAACATATTCCTCGACTTCGTGGGCGGATTCCTCTCCGTCCTCCAAATGGTCCTCAACGCGTACAACTATGACGACTGGATCACCTTCTTCGGCGACGTGACCAAGTTCGGGCTCGGTCTCTTCAGTCTGATCTTTGACGTGTTCTTTATGCTGCAGCATTATGTCTTCTACAGGTACGGACTGAAGGGCGGTTTTCGCGTGGCTTGGGCGCGGGGTTGTCGTGTTATGTTAACAAAAGCCGGCTTGTTGGTAACAGCTAACGTAGAAAAAATGCGGTTTCGGTTGAGGTTAAGTTATAAAGATTACGGAGTTTTTATTTGGGAAGCTGACAGCATTGTTTCTGGTTACTGGTTAAGCAGTAAACTGCACACTTGTAAAAGTTAATCGGCTGTCGATTTTACATCCTTACTAGCTGACCTGGCATACGTTGTTTTGCCATATTAATTAGCCTACGACCTACTCTCAGACCTACCAAATATACACAAAAAAAATCATAAAAATCGATGAAGCCGTTATGGAGGAGTTTGATAACAAACACTATGACACGAGATTTTTATATATTAGATTAACACGCCAATGTGTCTCGCCCAGAGGAACTTAATGCTGGGTTCAATACAATACACCAGCCATCGAAGGTACATAAATAGTAATATGAAAATAAACAGATTATTCAGTAGATGAATAAAAAGGGGAGAAGTTGTTGACAAACACGACAATCTCGCAAATTTTCGCTTTTACTTACGTACGCTTTCACTAAGACTGGATCTTTTGTTTTTCATATGCAAATCCACTTTTCCGTTTCACTGTCAATGTTGGGTGATTTTCGCTAACATTTTTGTAAGCTTTTCCATTTTCATTTCACTAACTTTTGTAACTAATTTACTACCTACTCTTAAAACTTAAGCCGAATCTTATCACATGAAGATTTGGAAAGACTGGATTGGAATTGGATAAACTGAATCATAACCAAGGAGAGTGAAGATCAATACGTAGTAAAACTATGAAAATCTGAAGAAGTCTCAGATACCAGGAAAATTCATAATCCAATGCAAAATCCTAAGAAGAAAATTATAATCATAACCAACAAGTGCTTTATTCGGGGCAAATGTGTCGAACGCTGCTTACATGAGCTTGCTTTCTTCCTCTGAGAAAACAAAATGGCTGCTGCGAATAATGGCGGAAAACACACACAAAATGGCGGACGACAAATATAGAAACTTGCCTAAAGGCTCAAAATTCATCTACACATACATTACACAAGAGAACACAACGAATCGGGAGCAATCATCGCGCAACCACGCTTCAACAAAAGCTTAACAATCGCACTTTGACGGTTCTCAATGCAACAATGCGGGTTTGGCGCATTCGAATTCGCGGAAAAATCTGACAGCTGTCAAAATTATAAAACGAACATTTTCTTTTACATGGTTTTCGCAGAGAGCGCATGGAGCTTATACTTATTGAGTCTAGTGATGAAGAAGCTAACATGGGCAGTGGTGATAGAAAAGAGTACTTTTTGGCGTCGTCGGACAGTAGTGGTATGTATGCGGCTGTCCTGTCAGGAAGGCGGACTTTTATCTTTTTTTTATCTTGGTGTAGGCTTCTAACCCTTGACCTGTTCTGTCAAAATGGTGTGTCATGTTTTTGGAATAATTTCTTCGTGCACCGAGATGGTGATTCTAAACGTACCTAGTTATGGCTTACAGGTTATTTGCACCTATTGACTTTAAAACTAAATTAAGTAGAACATTGGGTGGTAATTTGAGATGAGGCAGCAAAGGACACTACTTGAACCTTTGTGACTACTGGAAATCGTATCTATATTTAAACTGTATTCGCGAATTTTGAAAAAAAAAATTATAGTCAGCAAGAAAAGTGCTATATCTCACGTATTTCTATTATTCTGCTGCTGATAAAGATCAAAAGTTTCTACTAGACCAACTGATGTTTAGTACTATAACCTTCAGAAGTAGAAAATAACTTTTCTCATACATTTAGTTCGGGACGATAAAGTATAACGGTCTCCAAAGAAAGTTTTCCAGCAGCTACTAAGGTTCAGAAGATAGTTTCCTTTACTGTCCCATCCCAAATTGCCACCCTGTATAAGTTCCAGTCAAATCAATTGCACATAGTATTTTGTCTGAGAAATTATAGATATTTAGCCTACATCGCCAACAATAACGTTCGCTCTTACAATTTAATAAAAAAAATCAAAGAATGTTCGGTAAATCAAATTTATCTAAGAAAAAAATCAAAGTACGTTTAGAATCTGCCCACATAGAACTGCCAAAAATAATGATTTTCATAATGATTTTTAGACACGCCGATGAGAAGAAGTACAATCTGGACAAAGCGTGATGAGGAGACGACGAGAAGCCGCCAAGATCTTCGGCTACTGCAGTTTAGGCCGTGATAGCCATATACTTAAGGGCTATATTCGACACTTTCTTTAAGTATTTTCTTCAACTACATTTTCCATTCGACTCTTCGATGTACAGGGTAATATTTGAGGTAGGGTTGTTAGGAGGGCATTATGTTTTAGATGGAGTAGGCTTGCCCAGCACCTACACCATCCTGACAGCTCAGTCGGCCTAGCCCACAGCAAAGACAAGATACAATGTCCCAGGCACTGCAGCGTCCGAGTGGTCCCTTCACTAATCTAGTGTGAGTGAAGGTGCTACTGGAGGCTGTATAAATCATCTCATTACGTAGATGCAAATGCCTAAGTTTTTTAATAACGGCAACAGGTAGACGCTTAGTCAAATGTATAGATAATAGTACGGAACCCTTAGTGCGCGAGTCCGACTCGCACTTGGCTGGTTTTTAGTACCTACAAATAAAGTTTTAGGCAGTTCTCCTCTCTGCACCATTCAAGAAATATTAACCCCTATTGACTATAGGGGTTAATACTTCTTGAATTACTTGCTAACTCGTATAGATAGATAGAATATTCTTTATTGTATGTACACCAAGAATTACATATGAGAATTTGACAATAATATAGTACAATTGGCGGCCTTATTACTAAAAGTAATGTAGGTCATTCGTCTAACTCAATAAGTTATTTAGCTTGATATACATTGGTTTCCGCATTTTAACGATTTCTATCAGCGATTTGTGTGCATGTAGACCAAAGCTGAATGAAATGAACTATACTTCTCGATGATTTGATCTTGCATTTTAAAGAGAATGTTCATTTTCATCCTTAATTTGATTACGTCTGCTGATTAGTCATGACGTAATTTTATAACGTTTATTTTCGAGACTCAGTTAAGAAAGAGATTGGTACCCGTTTCGTTTGGGGTTAACTTTCTGGCAATGCAATACATGTTAGTTTGGGAGAGTATAGTTGACTTTAGAAGTATTTAGTACAGGATTTTATCAATACGTTAAGTTTAAACCCAAAATATTTTTTGCTTTGAATTGTTATGTTACTACGAATTTATTTTATAGTTATTTTAGAAGTCTTCTGAGTCTTTTAGCTATGCATACAAATTGTGTGGTTGGTTTGTTAATTTGTTTGGTTTATTTATTTAAATTGATGAACAGTATTACAGGAAAATATAGATACATATTTTGTACTGTTTATATCATAAATTAAGTATAACTTTGGAGGTAACTGAATAAAGTTTGCTTAAAGTTTTGACTGCGACGTTTTCCAATCTGTGATTGACACATTTTATATTAAAATGTGAAAAGAATCTGCATTTTTATTCCAACCTTTGAAATCCTTTTGTTTTCGAATGTACTTTCAATCAATTGCTTATATTATTGTGTTTGTAATTGCTAACCCGGACGATCTTGTAATTAATTTTCATTGCTTTAAAATAAAGCTAGTTCTGGTTTTGCTGTGTTTTATTTACCTATCAACCCCTGACCTGCAGACTGAATTTTTATTTACAATCCAAATTGAAATATGAAGATGGCTCGTGAAAAATTTTTTTCTTTCAAAACTCTGAGCAAAAATATTCAGTTTGTACGCGGCCCAATGTCCGCTAGGTGGCTACACTCGCCCATTTCAACAATTCTTCAGGACTTATCTGCCCCCCACCGCTCTCTTTTTAACATTTGAAAATTTCTAGGCTGGCTGGAAGAAATTTTTGTTAAAGTCCGCCTTTGCACGTAATTTTTATCACGAGCCTGTTATTTGAGTTTGATTGATGTTTTTATTGTGCAATAAGGTGTAACAAACGAACAGATATTTTTTTGTGCAAATGCGATATTCTATTAATGATACTCAATGCCTAAATTGGATGGTGACTAAGAAGTCAGATTGGATAAAACCAAAGAATTGAAATAACCAATGAACAACTTAAGAGTACTGTTGCCTTGAGAAGTATGTCTGGTGTTACTTTGAATGACATGATTCGCAATAGTGTGATTAGAGAACGTTGTGGACTGAAAGAGGATGTAGTGACTAGAATTTAGAAAGGAACGTTGCGTTGGTTTGAACATGTGGAGAGGATGAAGGGAGGAAGATTGACGAAACAAATATATCGAGCGAATGTGGGTGGAAGCGCCGATAAGGGACGTCCCAGGCGGACATACTTCGACAAAATAGGGGATATATTAGTAAAGGGCAAGATAAAAAGTACACGAAACCGGCATGCGTGCATGCGACGACTAATAAATGTAGAAAAACCGAAAGTGATGTCAGGATCGTGGCAAGTGGCAGCCCTTAGTCTGCCTACCCCTCTGGGATACAGGCGTGAGTTTATGTATGTTTCTATGTAGTGTTCCCCCTATTGACATTGATTGCTCTCACGGTGACATCACCTTCACTTAATTCCTTAACACTTGATAAGAGTGCCATTGGCTTTACTGACAGGGCCCTAATTAATCGCACCAAATACTGTCGAAATCCCGACGTACGCGATAGCAATTAGCATGGAATTTGACAGCTAGACGATGGGATTCGGACAGGATTCCGGCAGGATTTGGTGCGCGTAATATAGGGGCAGTTCGGGGGATGTGCGTTCATATGTTGCGAACAGGAGACCTATTTTTGAATCACTCGTATGAAATTGTATCGTCGAATGCGACTTCAGTCACACTCTTCTTTTAAGTCGCATGATGTCGTTTTTCCGTATTTTTGAATCGTTCGCCTGAAGTGTTGCCAGTACAATTTGAAGTATTGTATTTTATCCATTCCATGCAAAAATAAAAAAAACCGGAAACTACCGTAACAGAAACGGAACGTAAAACACTGTTTTATTGGCTGTTTAAATAAAAAATCTTTGTCTTTTGATACAAACAAAACACTACTACTGTCATTTTGGTTTGTGTTCTAACGAAATGTCGAAATCGTTTTTTGACAATTAATCTACGGATCGCTATGCGAGACGAGTGGTAAGGACCATTCGTTGCAGTCGAGTGATTCAAAAATACGGAATTTCAGATGTCGAACGAAAATCAGTAGAAATCGAGCGCTCGATGCGATACGAGTGATTCAAAAATAGAGCTCCTGGAGCTCACTCGTATCTAGCACCGAATAGTACGTTGGCTCGACCGTACTATGTTCAATCGTTCTAAAGCGAGTTCTCTGGCGAGTATTGAACTTGATCGTGATGATGATGAAGATGTCACACCAACGTTCTATACACCAGTATCGAACTTAGGTTGGTGACGAACCACTTCTAGTTTTAACGGTGAATGCCTTAAATTCATTCAACTGTCAATAGTTTATTTTACATTTTGACTTGAATTGGCACTGCTTGCTGTAATACAGGTGTCATGCCTAGCACAGCAAAGGAAGCTAATGTTAATTCATAAACTAGTTTTTGTATTACATTATATCAATACTGTAAGTTATCTGGAAATAAATTATTCTTATTCTTATTATTCTGACTGGAATTTTCTAATAACAGACAGGCAAAGAAGTATGCCTGTGATTCTGATTCATCTGTTTCGTGACGCAGTCTTCAACGTAACAGGGCTGCATGGTCAAGCCGGGCATTCTCACCCTGTGTTGCTTTCCGTAATTTGTGGGCAACTGCTGAATGCCAAGCTACGCGGGCAATGAAGAATATAATACTACTGGTAGTAGACCTAGGCCTAACAAGAAATGATAGCCCAGTGGGTAGAACTATAGACTCGGAAGCTGGAGACTCAGGCTTGATTCCCAGTGCGGGCATGTACCTATGACTTTGTTTATTTTCAAAGTGACGTACATCTGCGAGTTTGTAGTAGCAATACTGTGAAGGAAAACATCGTGAGGAGACCCGCGGCTCGGTTGGCTCCGCGTGTTTTGACTTGTCTTTCCTGTGGGCTGGGCCGACTAAGCTGTTACGGTGGTACAGGCGCTGGGCAAGCCTACTCCATCTAGTGTGAGTGAAGGTGGCACTGGATGCTGTATAAGTCATCTCATTAGGTAGATCCAAAGGCCAATTTTTTGGTTTTTAAACGTAGGCCGCGGTTAGCAAATACCCACCAGAAAAGACACACCGTCAATGTCTGGGCTCTGTTTTATATAACTACAATAGTTCATGGTTTACTATGACAATTTGATGTGTATTACAAAGTCGATTTACCCACAGATTACTGAGTAGGAAGGCTCGGCGACGCAATGTACATCGAATGTCATAATAACCCTTAATAAGGCGCGAGCCAGTAGGCTAGTTAGAGAAAAAGTTGAAATTGATTTAGGGTAAGTTGATACTCTAGAATATGAAAAAATATAAAAAAGGGGGGGTTGTTATGGGGGGAGTAGCTTTTTTTTGGGTGGGAAATAATATCCCTTTGCCCGATTAGGTTTACGCATTAGGTTTTTGGGTGGGAAATAATATCCCTTTGCCTGATTAGGTTTACGCATTAGGTTTTTGGGTGGGAAATAATATCCCTTTGCCTGATTAGGTTTTGTACTTTTAGCCTCAGTTTCAGTATTTCCATATACAAGCACTAGCCCGTGGTTTGGTTTACATTTTTTGTAAAATTATTAAAATTTGTGTAAACTAGAAGATTAAAACAATTTAGAATAATAAAAATGTTTTATTACGCTTATAAAACTAGGAAAAAATGAAGGTAAATAAAAAAGCGTGCGACAGAGAAAAAAATGTGAAACGTGCATGTGCTGTTAGAACGAATAAATAGAAGAAATAAACAGGTGAGATGAATAATAAATGCAAGTGCTTGCCACCAACAAAAAAATTGTGTCTGACAACTATTGGCAAAAACATGACACCAAATAAATGCAAACAAAGTCGGGTGCAGTAGCTAGTTAGCAATAAAAAAATCATGAACTTATCGGGCAAGGGGAAATAATTTCCCACCTATAAATTTGCAATTTTTGAGTTTATGGTTTATTACATTGCCTTGGAAAATACACATAAAACAGCATCAGAATAGACCTTTTACCAGAACAATCAAATTGTTCTTACAGGATTTTTTGTAGAACAAAAACTCGTTTTTTCTTCGGACTGTCAGAAAAATCACCGCTTTGTTTACTCGAAATTCTCCCACCGACTCTTTGACATAAAAAAAATAAGTCAAGGGTTGCCAATAAGCAAAAAGTGTTGCCAGGAAAAGAAAAAAAACGTCCTAATAATCTGTGGTAAGTGGTTCATTCGTTCACTGCAAATGATTTGTAGACAATATTTTACTTAAAAAAAAAAACGTCGTGGTGGGAAATAATTTCCCCTTGCCTTATTAAGGGATAAAGTATGTCTTATAATTTTATGAAACCCGTGACGCTACACCTAAGGGCGCTTGGCGCTAATACACGGGCGGGACGTTGCGAACGATAGTGCCAACTGCATCCGTCGACACTCGTCGACGGCAGACGTCGACGCGGACGACGCTGACATGTCGGCGACTGCCGCCAACGCGTCGACCGTCGACACGGCACTGTCGTTGGCAAAGTGCCGCCCGTGTATAAGCGCCCTAACACATGTCCACTCTAGTTTGTGCAAGAGAAGCTATTAAAGATTTTCAATGTGTAGAAATGTATGTAGTTCTGTATTATGCTTCGTTTTCCATCTACAGTTTTAAATAGGAATTTAAGTGAACTAGTCAGCGCTTAGCAGTCAGCGTTACTTTGTAATATTTGCAATAGATTGCATTAAAACCAGAAATTTTGAGATTTTTGTTTAGTGACGGTATTGGATTAAGGGTGCGACATGTCCACTCCAGTGCATAGCCCACATTACTCCACTGCTACATATAGGCCTTCCCCGAGCACACTACTTCTTTCTGTCCTTGGCCATACTCATCCATCCGCGGCCGGCAATCTGCTTGTGATTGTTGGTCCACCGAGATGGTCGGCGTCCCACGCTGCGTTTCCCAGTTCGTACTTTCCGCTCGAGGACGTTCTTACCGCTTCTGCCGTCAGTTGTTCGGAAAATCTAACCAGCCCACAATCACTTCAGCTTGCTGATCTTAAAGGCGTTGTCAATAAGTTTCTTTTAAAAATCCACCATGCCGGGACTTGAACACCCGACCTCTGGCTAACCGTGCCAGCGCTCCCCTAACTGAGCTAATAACTGCTTGCACTTGCCCATTAGTTGGGAGAGCGCTGGCACGGTTAGCCAGAGGTCGTGGGTTCAAGTCCCGGCATGGGTGGAATTTTTAGCCTCTAAATAGGTTTTTAAAATTGTCCTCAGCACGAGTTAGTGCAACAAAAGGAATATAATAAGTTTCTTTGGTTAATTGTCTTATTTCTGATATATAATCCATCAAAGAGACTTGTCGGAGTCCGTCCCTTATGACGCTGAGTGACTGAAAACTGGTTGACGCAAAATATATTCATTCCAGAGAGACGCAGTACATTCTTCTGCCAGGAACCACCGTGACTTCGGAGTGTCAAGACGATGACGTCACAGATTGCGACCTCCCGGAGTGCGATCAGACGCCGGATCTGGAGACACCCTACCAAGGGGCACCGGCTTAGACCGATTTGGTGCTCGTATTGGAAAATACGCCGTGATGCCATGGTAATGAGGTCGGAGTTCCTTTGCTCGAATGCGAGTGTTGCGGCAAGGAGTTAGTGGTTTTGGAATGTATTGCTTACGAATATTTTAGTTTTAGAGGACGGAGTATCTCAAAAGCCTTATGAATAGAGTTTCGGCTCGGGTGAATATTGAATGTGTTTTTCAAATGAAGTTACGGACGTGTGACGTGAAGACCTTGATCGTGTTGTTGCGTGTTGGACATTCTGATAAAATTTAAAATATTCGGAAGAGTTTTACTGGAACAATGAACTGCCATGTTCAAAGCAATATCTGGGCAATCGTTTTTTCTATTACTATATCGTTATGTTAATTTGTAACTGCTATGCCATTTTTATAAGTACTGTCCAACATAAATGTGAAATAAATATTTAGATTGCAAACTATTAACTATGTATGTCCACCTTTTGTACACTGTCTTTGTGCAATAAATAATTAATAATAATAATAATAACTATTGTGCCGTAGAAATATTTTATTAAACTAATTGAACGATTCTAACAATTAAACTGTAATTTTCCGTATACAATAAAATCTTACACCTGTTGGCAACCAACACCTACAGATTAGAGAAAATTAAAAAGTACATGCCACTGAAATTGCAGTCTACCTAACGAAATTAAAAACAATTTATTTTAAGCATGCTCAATTAGTGGTCTTATGTTATCAGGAGCACGTTTCATAACAAAAACACTATTATACGGATTCATGTTAGGTTTTTATTACATTATTAAATCATGTCATTATTTCTTCATATCTTTCATATTATTGTCAGTTAGGGTAACTAATGAGGGTAAATTGAACGAATTTTTGTAATGACTAGGTACTGGTTACACCTCCGCCTGGTCTGGGTCTAGTGTCATAACACTATAATTCGTAGTTTTCTACCACAATTCGATGTACATTGCGTAGCAAATACTTCCTACTCGTCAATCTGTGGGTTAATCGGCTTTGCGATTAACCCATTGATAAACTGTCACGGTAAACCGGGAATTGTAGTTTTATGAAACAGGCCCCTGGGCCGCGTTTCATACAACTGCAATTCGTAGTTTAATAAAATGTCACAGTAAACCGGAAATTGTAGTTTTATGAAACAGGCCCCCAGGGGCCTAGGCCCAGGCCTATTATAAAAATTCGTTGTATATTGCGTAGCCGAGTCTCCTACTTGTTAATCTTTGTATTTATCGACTTTGCAATGTACATAAAATTGCCATAATAAACCACCTTTCATCATCTTTGTGTCATCTTTGTGGTCATGAGTGTTTCAAGAATGTTTAATTAAGTCTTGTGTAAATTATCGACTACATACTTCTACCTATTAATTAATACAATGTGGTGAGAGCAATACAACTAAAATTAAAGGAAATCAAATATGTTTTCATCAAAGTCATATGACCATACGCTTTATCATCCTCTTTTTGACCCTCTCCTTCTTTCTTTCTTCAATGCAATATGTTTGAAGTGAAAACATCTTGGCTTTTTTGTTTTTTTCTAGCCCTTTTTCTGAACAGTGAACAAAACAGAACCGCCACGCTCGGGTTGGTGACGCTGAATTGCATTGCATAAACTCCGCTTTTTAGAGTTCCGTAGTCAAAACAAACGCTTATAGTCTGCCCGTCTGTCTGTCTGTCTGTATGTCTGTATGTCTGTATGTCTGTATGTCTGTCTGTCTGTCTGTCTGTCTGTCTGTCTGTCTGTCCGCGGCCTAGCACATAGGCGACACGTACTAGAAAGCTAAAATTTGGAACAAATATATATTAATCACGTCGACAAATGGTAGAATAAAATCTTTAACAAAAAATTTTAAATTAGGAATGCAATTTTTACCGCTCAGGCTGGCTCCTAATGGTTTTTACAGATTCGAGTTTGTGTCGAGATATTTTTGGAAAGTTAATTTTTTTAAAAACAAACTATAGTATGCGATGGCTATTGTTAAGGCACGTTGATTTTGCTATGGCTTTCAAATAACCCAAAAAATCACGGTGTATATTTTGTCAGTAGCTATAATTTATCTTCGTCAGTCACCAGCCTTTTCCGGTCGCCTCATGCTGTCAAATTAATCACTTTAGACACAAAACTAATAATTACATTGTCATTCCTCGTATGTACCTTGAAAGACTTGTTACGGTAAGCGATATAAGCGATATAATGGTGTAGTCTTATACAATCTTTGCATTTTTTGCGTTTAGCAAAATATAGTTTTTTTGGCATGACTTAAACCTTGCTTAGAATAAAATTTTAAATAAGCATGATAAAAAAAACTTCTAAAAACAATTCTACTTATTTAACACATATTGATAAAATATTATTATTCAAATTGTGAATTGTGAACTTTTGGTTATTTGTTGCCAACCGAGTTTTCAGGTTCAGCGTTATGTTAAGAACACGCTCTCTTGAACGAACGCGATCTTTTCATAAAACTGCAATTCGTAGTTTAATACGTTTATTAGCCGGCACATTCCGTTTATTTGTAACGCAAAAAAATTGAAGTAATTGCAAATAAAAAAAAACATCTGTTTACCATTAAATAAATTAAAAAAAAATTCAAAACGTGTGTTTAAGGGAACGTACTCATACTACGGGACCCGGTCAGGGAGGCGAGTGGGATCTTCAAAATAACATGGTTGGTTGGGGTCTTCGTCAATATCGTCTAGGGAAATCTCGAGCTTTTTCGAGCTTAATGGATTTTGTATAAGCCATATTTTTTTAAAAGAAAATTTGTGAGGTCTTCCCGCCATCTCCGCCTTGGTCAGCCACGTTTGCAGTATCCGAGTGGGACTTTCTGCCGGGGTGGCAGGGAATAGCCGGTGACAGGGAGGAGTGAAAATCTCCGGGCCCGACTTTTTTAAAGGTGGCAGCCCTAGTTGTAACTGTAAACACCGCATTTGCAGGATAAATGTGTATAATACTTCCGAAAAACACTGTTTCAGCGAATTGCAATTTACATGGCACTTACATTGAAGGAAACAAACACAAATAAAAGGTGGACAGTGTTAGTTGCTCAATATACCTACACTTCTTAAATAAAGGATGTAAAAATACCCGAAACCTGCGTGCGTGCATGCAATAATGAATATTGATGAAGCGAAAGAGGTCTCAGGATCGTGGCAAGTGGAAAACCCTGTCTCTGCCTCTATGTAACCTTCACAGCGCTTATATCATGTCGTTAAATGTCAATGTTAAACGCTTCTTGTTGGTTTCCTTAGGTGGCGCTGTTCTCAAATTCGATCTTTGTCTAATGTTGTCTAGATAATGGTACGGAACCCTTCGTGCGCAAGTCCGACTCGCACTTTTTAAGATTCTCTTTTTTAAGATTTTTAAGTTTTTTAAGATTCTCTTCTCAATAACATCAGCAGGCAGTTACGTGACTATGATAAATTAGCTCGTATCGGAGTGCAACGTACAATATTATGACGTCAGTAATTTTGGGTAGCTACCTGAAAACAGCCGATACCGTAAACAGAAAACGAGATATTTTCGATCGTAGAAAACTGCTTGCGATAAGACAAATAAAGACTTTTACTATGTACTTCAAAGTGCGATAGAGAACCGATTATTAATCTTCTGATTTATAAGAGTTGAGTGGTCGGCGAAAAATATTAATCTTTTGAAAAGCCATAAATAAATAAGTAGGTGCTATTTGCAAGAGATTAAAACAGATAGATCGATATTAAGCCCACACTGGTGACTTGATGCAAGTTGATACAATAATCGTGATAAACAGTTGATATTGTTATTTTTTTGGAGTACCGTACCTCAAAATTAAAATAGGCGAAACACTTATAGGACCACTTTCATTGTCCGTTCATCCGTTGGTGTTTTTTCATGAACAGATGTAGCTATAACAGTTAGTTATTTGTCAAATATAAATAGTAGATTGTGTCTCAAGGGAGCAAAATGATATATTTACGGCGAGGGCGGTATATTGAATCCTGAGTGAAGCGAAAGATTCTACTCGCTACGCTCGGGATTCTAAAGTAGAATCGTAGAATAGAATTGAAGTGTTTACGCCCAAGATGGAAATAATTTTGCTACCGAGTGACACATACTGCTTTTCACACCTGCTATAAGGAAAATTTAAATCAAACACAATATGTGCTGTGGAAGACAATTATGATCGATTGCAACAAAATAAAAATCGAATTGGAATTACATTTTGTGAAAATCTGCACACGGATCATGCTGAGGGCAATAAAAAAAAAACTAGAATATCAGGGAAGAAAAGTACAACTTTGATCCCTCATTTGAGGGAATCAAGGGATCTTTTCTGAATGGCAGGTGTGATTAGACCTTTTTATTACTCATAGTCGAAAACTAGCTCTGAGATTGCCTGAGAAGCGGGTTGAAAGTATGCTTTTCTTTTCAGCCCTAAGGAGAATTCGTTTTCAGCTGATAGCTGTAAAATTATTAAAAAAAAACTAGTTCTATTTTCAAATTTCTGTTGAACCATGTTCCAACTTTTCACAGCTAGCCAGCGACGAGAAAAAAGGCGGGAAAGCTGCAATCCGATCTTCATTTGTTTTTTCGAGTTTGTTTGTTTGTAGGTACTTCCATATCTTCATCATCAACCCATTATGTCCCCACCGAGGGGCACGGGTCTCTTCCCTGAGGAAGGTATAGGCCATACTCCAAGTCCGGCCCCCGTCGTGGAGTATGGCCTATACCTATACTTCCATATAGCAGAGATGTATTAACATTTTAGCTAAGTAATTTATGTTTTTATTTTTAATTTCTTTATATTCGTAATGAAGAGCACTGTGTTTACCTCCGGTGAAAGACTTATTTAGTCCCGAGACGAGGTTTGGCGCCCGAGCTTAGCGATTAACTTTCACTCCTAGGGTAACAATATACTAGGTATTGCAGTGGTGAAAAATTCAACCTTCTAAGTCAATGCAATCATTATTGTTCTAGTTGCGGAAGAGCGGTGTCTATTGTTTCAGGTATTTTTATACTTACTAGCAGGAACCTTTGTATTTGTACTATTAAACTCACTATTAAAACTATAGGGAACTTACTTGCCATTGACCTTGAATTATTGGCAAGAAACAAGTTCTCATAGCACAAATAAAGATAGGTATGTATCTATAAAAACGCCCGAAAATCGTTAGTGTTCAAATGATAATTTTCTTAATACCTACCTACTAGTTTGTACGGAACCCTCAGGTTGCGAGTCCTGCTCGCACTTGTCGTAGCTACCTGCTTTGATAAAAAAATATACCTACTTGCAAAATTAGGAAAGGCAACTGGTAGACCATTAGCTGGTAGACCATCTATAATACATTTTACTGTCTAATGGTATTCAAAATCTGTAAAAAACTCTTCAATGTCCTATCTAGGGCCGTCGGTCATTATTTTATGTTTTTTTTTACCTTTATACCTAGCATAAAAAATGCGAATGTAGGTCTACATTATCACTAGTTATGGTTTTATTAGCTCGCTCGTATTGCTACGAATCGCTCGTAGCCCCGGCTGCCTGAGTGATCTTAAACGATCACGAAGGTTAAGCAACACTGGGCGCGTTCAGTGCATGGATGGGTCGCCGTCTATGCCTAACGCTAGTGGCATTTTTCCGAGCGGTTCGTGCTTCGCAAGGCACGTTAAGCTGTTGGTGCCGGCTGCCGTCGATAGATGGCAGTCGTTAAGCCAAGTCAGAGGCCTTAGGGCGGCTTGACAACTTCTGACAGTAGACGAGCCACTAGTCTACAAGCCTCCACCAATCCGGACTTGGCCCCCGTGGTGGAGTATGGCCTATACCTTCCTCAGGGAAGAGACCCGTGCCCCTCGGTGGGGACATAATGGGTTGATGATGATGATGGTTTTATTGAGCGGTGGTAGCCTAGTGGGTAGGACCTCGGACTCGGAAGTGGGAGACCCAGGTTCGATCCCCGGTGCGGGCATGTACCTATAACTTGGTGTTCTAAGTTATGTACATTTGTGAAGTTATAGTAGCAATACCACTCGCTAACGGTGAAGGAAAACATCGTGAGGAAACCTGAGTGTCTGAGCTATTCACATACCTCAGCGCTTGAAATCGCCAATCCGCGGTGGGCACGCGTGGTGATTAAGCCCATACTCTCTCCCTGAGAGAAGGCCTGTGCCCTACAGTGGGACGTATATAGGCCGCTTATGTATTATGTATGGTTTTATTTGAGCTGTACTGACTTTTAGATACAGTCAAGTTGGGTAACATTGAATTTCCTTGCAACTTTGAATAAATATTGTCTTTGGAAAATTGCACACATAAAAACTTCTAAGGTAATAGAAAGACTAACGGTAAAAACTGGCACTTTTTATTTCTTTTTACCGTTAGTCTTTCTATTACCTTAGAAGTTTTTATGTGTGCAATTTTCCAAAGACAATATTTATTCAAAGTTGCAAGGAAATTCAATGTTACCCAACTTGACTGTAATAAAAAATATACCAAAATTACTGTCACTGAATCGTCGGTCGTCGAAATTCTATTACATAATGTGTTTTGTATTTCTGTTATTTCAAAAAAGCCTACTGCTCCCCCAAGTTTTCGCTCGCGCAGCGCAATAAGTCCCATACCAATCCGTGCGCTCGGAGAACCCAGCCTTAATCCCTATACAACTATATGTTTTGTAAGGGCATATTTACTTCCATTCACTCGTACTCCCTGGCTTTACTTGTTAACACATTCACAAACACTCAACAGTTCACATGACACATAATTATGTGGGTCGCTGATATTCAGGGTTAACAACACTACGTAGTCAAGTTTGTTTGCGTTGACAACAAGTGTAATTAATTTATTGTATTGTTCCACCTAGTCACATGTGGATCAGCGTGAGATGAAGTAGGTATCATCGGCATTCCAATGCAATCCACCAGCCCAGGCCTGCCCCAAGTCACGTTCGTTGTGCTCGGAAATCCTGCTACCTTCAGATTCGTGGTCTCCGCTATTGTCAATTCCCGCCATCGAAAATTTCTGCCTCCTCTATTCTTCCAATTTGCAAACTACGTTTACAGCCTCGTCGTCTACACTATGGTGAAACTTCATCCAACCCGCCTGCCAAGCGTGGCGATTATGGTTAGGAAAACCGTGAGGGAGGCCTATGTCCTGCAGTGGCTGATGATGATGATGACGAGCGTGCACTCTACACCAATACCGTACGGATGACTTCGCAACAAAAATGGAAAGGTTGACCTGTTTTCAGCTGCGCAGTCAACATCCCATTATTAAGTAACCTTTATAAATTACTGGCTGTCCCGGCGAACTTCGTACCGCCGCAAATCCGTTTATAGATTAGTATCGATTCTTGCACAACGCAATCTATTTTTAAAATACAACGTTCGGGAACGGGAACACATTACCGGGATATCAAGTATGCTATGTCTCAATTCAGATCTTTGTCTATCTGTACACCAAGTTTCGTGTAAATCTGTTCAGCCGTTATTGTGTGATTGAGTACCTAACAAACATCAAAACACCCAAACATCTTCACAAACTTTCATTTTTATAATATTAGTAGGATGAGATTATGAGAGCATTTCATTCAATCTCGCAGGGCCACTATGCTAAAAAATGGAATGGAAAAATGGCCCGATGTCATATAATATATCTATCATCAGCCACTTGACGCCCACTGCAGGACATAGATCTCCTTCGTGGTTTTCATAACCATGAGGGGTTTTGCCATAATCGCCACGCTTGGCAGACGGGTTGGCGATCGCAGTATGCGGTTGGAATCTCAGGAAGACGCTGCTGCCCGTCTCCTGGTAATTGATTTCCTTAGTCGCCTTCTACGACATCCACGGAAGGAAATGGAGTGACACTATTCTTAATCCGGCGCTACACGGAAAATATATATAAATAATAATAATACTTTATTGAAAGTAATGGTTATATAGTTATATTATAGATTTGATGGTTTGCTACGACACTTCGATATACATTGCATTTTTTTATAAATGGTTTAACGGCTCTGGATGCTAGTCTTTTTGAGCTGATGTACATTGCAGTCGATAATCGACAGATTAACAATAGGAAGACTAATTTATATTACAAATTAGCTACGCAATGTACATTGAATTTCATAAAACTACAATTCATAGGTCGATTGCTTGATACAATTACAATAACATCTAACGATGAGTTGTAGTCTTATGAAATGCAGCCCAGCTGTGTACTGTATTAGCTGATAGTTAAAGCAGACAGATGGGTAGGGAAAGTGTGTCTGATAGTTATTTCTCAATATAAATTTAAGTAGGTAAGTATCTTAATTAAATATTTTAAGTCTCCGCGAACCGTGAAAAACTTAAGACAAATCGTGAATAAATCTGGTTGAGTTTTACCTACTTTCTTTTTATGTTTGCGATTTGCGACATGTCTGGGCTATTTTAAACAGTATCTGGCTCGTAGGTACAGTGTAGAGTTTGCCTCTATCACAATTTTATCTGGTCTGTTTGTATTGGATTAAATGGCATTGTTTGTAGGACTTTCCGGACGATATTATTTGGCACAATGGCCAGAAATTGTGTACCTAATTGTGCGGGCATTTACCTACTATATTTATGTTTCAGGGTTTCTTTACAATACGGCAAACAAAGACATAAAGTAGGTAGCGATTAATAGATTTCTGATAAAAACCCATTGGACTCGTAAGTTTCTTCTTCACTGTTTGTTTAGTAATCTCTAGGACTGTAAAATTAAGTCTTTTTTTTATCGGGCATGAGTAACCAACTAATTCAAGTGCCAAGCACTCATCACTTACGATTTGTAAGATTAACGTTACGATACTAATGTTCTAAGCAATACAGAATTATCTAGATCAGCATGGGTAGTACGACGCCGCGAGTCGCGCGTTTTAACGTCAAAAGACGCGACTTTCCAGTACATTCATTGTTAAATTGTGACATTTTAGCGCCACAAAACGCGTGACTCGCGTCGTCGTACCTAGTGCTGGGCTTCCTGAACTGTGCGTCGCGACTCCCCGGTCGCAAAGAAATGGGAAACTCCCGAAGGCGTCAGAGTCAAAACAAGTTTGGAAAACCCTAATATAGATGGTTAACCTGATGTCATGGTGATGCCATTTTCAGAGAATTATCAGTTTAACCTATTGGACTGCTAAGTTAGTTCTTAAATGTTTTTAGTAATCTCTAGGACTAGGATATTAATAACGGCAACAGGTAGACGTTTGAAATATTCAAATTTTGTACAAATAATGGCACAGAACTCTTCGTGTGCGAGTCCGACTCGCACTTCGCCGGTTTTTTTATCGAACAAGAGTAAGTACCTACCTACCTAATTCAAGTGCCAAACACTCATCTCTTACGTGATTTGTAGGATTAAAGATACTTGTACTAAACAATACAATACACAATTATCTACATGGGTATAAAAACAATGTATTGTAACGATAACACAGTTGTTGTCATAAGACGCGGCACGCTGCAAAGGCATGCTAAAAACTTTATTTCATTGTATGTAGGTAAGTAAATAATTCGAAGTGCTATCCAAATATGCTTTAGATTCTGGTTAATTCAGTTTCTAGCACTTTCAAGAGCTAGCCTCTGTCACTAATGGAGAAAAAAAAAATACACTCAATAAATTTTCCCGGATTGTGTGAGTCAGAAATCTCAATAATAGCAAGGTATTCTTTCTATTACAATTACAATTGTTTATAATGTTCGTATCACCACATCAAGGGTTGGCTGGAAGAGATTTCTGCTGAAATAAGCTCGCCATGTACACTTTTTAATTTTTCTGTAAATGCTGTGTTTTATTTATGTGTTTATCTACACTAATGTTGTAACATTCTACTTATGTTTTCAATACTTGACTTATAATTACTACTGTTATAGCGCAGACAACAAAACACTCAATTTAAGCAATTTCACATGATGGTATAATATTCACATCGATATCGTAAAATCTCATTATAACATCAATAAAACGCGACCAACTTGATTGCAGGGCCAATCAGGTTGGTCGCGTTTTATTGAAGCGCGCAGCTGCGCTCTCATTGGTTAAATTTTAATGGCGGCAAAATCACTGTGATTATACACGTACGCGTAAATTTAATTTTTAATTGCATTAGTGAATAAAAAGTAGTGTATGCAACTGCATATAACACGGGTATTAAAACACTCGTTACTATTATGAAACTCGCTGCGCTCGTTTCATAAACTCACACTCGTGTTTTAATACCCTTCATTATATGACAGTTGCATAAACTACTATTTTATGTGTGCAATAAAGTACAATTCTATTACAATTTCGATTTCTGTCTCACAGTTTTTCCAAAAATAAATACGAGTAATAAGTAGGTAATCGTTATTTGAAAAGTTTATATGAAAGTTATGAGGCTCCTTTTTACGTTCCACTGCATGGCACAGACCTTCTCTCAGAGAGAGAGAGAGTATGGGCTTAATTACCACGCGTTCCCACTGTGGATCGCAATTTCTAGCTCAGGCGACTCAGAAACTCAGGCGAGTGGTATTACTCAGGCGAGTAGTACGTAACTTAGAAAACAAAAGTCATTGGTACATGCCGGGATTCGAACCCACGATCTCCCGAATGTAAGGTTCTAGGCTATAATTTATTCTTAATTCTAAGTACGATCAAACCTGTATTCTTTTAATCTCTCTCATAATGTTAAAGTTCCTTTGCAATCCGGTGTTGTTTGTAAATTATATAGGAATCGGCTCGTGAAGCGCCATATTAAATACCTACACTACACATAAGTAATTTTACAATTAGGTAATTACTTGTTTTGTTTCAAAACAGCCCGTCTGAACCACCTGTTTTGAGAGAACCATAGTAATACACAATTTAATGATGTATTTTAATAAAGTCATCATCATCATCAGCCATTTGACGCCCACTGCACGACATAGGCCTCCTTCGTAGTCTTCGTAACCATGAGGGGTTTTGCCACAATCGCCACGCTTGGCAGGCGGGTTGGCGATCGCAGTATGCGGTTGGAATCTCAGGAAGACGCTGCTGCCCTTCTCCTGGTAATTGATTTCCTTAGACGCCTTCTACGACATCCACGGAAGGAAATGGAGTGACGCTATTCTTAATCCGGCGCCACACAGTTTTAATAAAGTACTAGGTATAAACAAGCGCCAGATCGTCGACCTTTGTCGGCACTGTAATAAACATGACCTATTTTTTATACGAGTGATGGTAGCTGTAGTGTATCACAACATCAATGCAAAGGAAAGTCAGCTCCGTTATCAGAGAATAATCGTTCCAAATATGTAATTTAAAAATAACACGTGTTAAAAATAACTACTCTTATGTTGGTTAGTAGGTATGATCTAGTACTTATAGTAGGTAAACCTAATTGGTACGAACGATATACAGGAGGAAAAACCGTGATACTGCTTTTCCGATTTTCGTTTTTTAATGAGATCTTAGTTTTTTGGTAACTGTTTCCGTTGGCAAGGTGATGACACAAAGGAAGCTCTCTAGATTATTCACCTAAGTTTGAGTAGCATAGAGCTACTGAACATTATACACGCTGATATCTGGGTGGTTTGGACGCCGCTGTTATGTAATCAGTAATTAGAAATGCCATCTATGTAGACCATTGCTTTTAAGCATAGACTTAAACAAAAAGATAAAAACTGTTGAGAAATCTCGTTTCGAGTTAGAAATCTTGTTTAATCTGTACGATTCCAAATGGCCCGATCGGACCACCATAACAATGGTTTTTTAATTGTTCTTTTTAAGGTCATAATCTGACAGGTAAAAAAAAATCGCGAACAATTAATAAAGCCTCTCCGTCTATCAGAACAATGCCCTCGAACCTGCGGCACGCACTCACACATTCTGTCTGGCTATTAATGGTTCTCATAGATTCTTTGTGTCGAAATACTTTTGGATTGTGCCTCTGTTGTTCATTTTGCTATGGTTTTTAAACCATCCAAAATTCATGGTGTATAATGTAAAAGGCCTTAGTTGCTTACCGCGAGCCAGCGGAGTTTCTAGCGTGCACTGAAATTGCACCCGCTGTTACTGTAATGCTTTATGGGAAGAAATCGTAACCAAGCTATTTATACAACTCGATGAAATCGTTGGCGTAGACTCAAACTGGTCACCCGGAACTGAAGAATCTGTATCATTAACCGAGTTATTTTCTCTTTGGGATTTCTGGCCTACGTTAATTTTCATGTTAAAAAGTAGCATACAACCGCACATAATAGATCAAAATGGTGCTAACTCAAACATTTTGATTTTTCAGCTACAAATCAGTGAAACAATTACTGTTAAATAGCTGGTTCAAATACCTTTATTTTGTTATTTTTCATAACAATAATGGAGGTTACTCAACAATTTTCTAACCTAAGAGTTCAGCGCTCTCTCTTTCAGACAACCTTTGGATGGACAGGATCTACCTCTGAATATGTTGGAGTTTTCCACCAATTCACGCTTACACTGAGAGTCAGAATTTTTAATCTACATAGGTACTATTTCTTAGGTATCGGTATTGAACAAGGTAAGCAAGGTAAATTTATATTTCCTTAAAGTTGGCTATAAATTCCTCGTGATGGTGACGTCACAGGTGACATTGGGTAGGGTCGGGTTATAAAATACAGCTTTAGTATCCTTTTACTGTGTCAGGGTTTAAAAAACTTATGTTTCGATGCGGCGCGATGATATAGAGTCTAGATGAGAGCGGAGGTAGCGCGACGGTTGAACGCTGCTGGTTACGCTTTCGTGAGGTCCCGGGTTCGATACCGGCATGTATAGTCAACAGTAAATCAATATTTACATACGTGCACTCTCATCAGTCACGTTAAAGACAACTTTGCAACAAAAATGTAACGGTTGAACTGCTGTCGACTCTACCTGTGATTAAGTTTTCTAATTTACGTAGATTTGGGAATTTGCAATAGAAATACCATTCGGTAAGGGTGAAAGAAGACATAAGGGTGCAGGCCTAGTCTTCTCCATCCAAGTGTCGAGAAACTATGATGGCACAAAACTCACCAATGCCAGGGCTGAGCAACCACTAAAACGTGTTTTCACAAAAGCTGCCAAAGTGCTATATGGCTGCGGCGATAATGAAAAAGTGGCCATGGCGCGATCTCATGTATGAAGATTTGCAAAAGTTGGCATTGTGCTATTAAACCCCGTTTAGACGTGCATTGTGACTCTCGACATAGTTACGCGAAAAAAAATACTGAACATCCTATTTCAAACACCTAATAACTACTGTAATAATTAGCATTTTATAAGATCAGTTCTAGTTGTGTTAGAGTGGAGTTATTTTCCCCCCTGCTTTATTCTCCACTACAAATTCGCCTCGAAGGGAGTGGCTAATATTGTATATTGACATTCAACAAACAAAATGTTTACACAAAAAAATCATAAAAATCGGTGAAGCCGCTTCGGAGGAGTTCGATAACAAATACTATGACACGAGATTTTTATATAGGTATTAGATTATAGATGTAAGTTATTTAAGACATAATTAAGTGAGGCGAATTTGTTTAATATAATGTAGGATAGAATAGAATAATCTTTATTTGGCACATGAAAATATAATATAATAAATTAAACTTAAAATTATTACAGTCTTACGTATTATGCACCAGAAAGGTCTCCACTCAGCCTTATGCCATGGTATTTGTAGTCTCATATCTCATGTCATTTTTTTCTAGGTATTATAATAGTAAGAGTAAATAGTTACGTCGAATAAACAATAGAGATAGTATCTACACAAGGAAGCAATAAAACGAAAGTCACGTGTTCAAAAAAGGGTTACCTTAAGTAAGTAGGTACCTACCTACTTGAAAAATAATATAATTAAAGCACCTGTCCAGTGCTGGCCGACATAGATAATGCGAAAACATGTCGCTGAGGCATGTTTTCGTTGCATGCCGTTTCAGCAAGTAGCCCCCTACTACCGAACTGAAAGACGTTTCACGTGAAAAGACGACGTTGCATAATTAATAAATATATCACCTACACATACGAAAGTCACAGTTCAAAGCAGTGTTACTAAAAGTAAATAGGATCTTGGCAATTATTTAATTTTAAGGCACGTCTCCAGACCTGGCCGATAAAAAGCCTGGCACAGAGCCTAAGTGTGACTGTGTAAAGTCGAGGAAGAACTTTTTAAATGCACCTCGGCTCACGTGCGAGGGTCTGAGGGCACCCTTGGTTGCATAAAGATTTGCATCGAAAGAGGTCCTTTCGAAATTCGCGACACCTTGATTGGTAGACGTGGATGGACTACCTATATCGCGAAACGGTGTGATTATAAACTGGAGTGTGATTATATTCTTTTTGTTGCACTAATCCGTGCCGAGGACAATTTTAAAAAGCTATTTAGAGGCTAAAAATTCCACCCATGACGGGAATTGAACCCGCGACATCTGGCTTACCGTGCCAGCGCTCTCCCAACTCCCTCTTTACAAACTGGAGTATGATTGTAAACAAAAAGTTAAGTTTTTTTGTCACTTCCTACTGAACTTACAACTATAGCGACGTCTCCCGAGAGATATGATTCATCAAATACTGAACGATTCCAACTGGCTAACTGTCAAATTAGTATGGAATTTGACAATAGACGGTTTGAATCGTTCAGGGTTTGCTGCGCATAAGTAAGCCCCAGATCAGATCTAAAGAGACGTCGCTATAGTTTTATAAGTTTTGCAGGGAATCTGTGACAAAACACCATTTTCCACCTTTTGTTTCTATTCAAACTCCAGTTTCTAATCAGCCCTTTTACTGTACATATCTAACCTACAGAGTTATTCCTAAAACAACCTAATTTGAGTCTGGGTTTTACAACAACTTTTGTTCTTTTTGCGCTTTACGCACTATACCAATGTCTCAGTTTTTATAAAATCATTGTCCTGCATGGAAATATGTCCATTCAATGCAAGGCGGTTTGGTCGGTTTTGAAGTACCTAGGTGTTACGTTACTATCAATAAACGCTACAACAGAGCCGCGAAAATGCATAAAGATTTTTTTATCGAAAAAAAAAAACAATCAAATGTCCTCGAACAAAAGTTATTGTTAATAACCGCCATATTTTAGGAATTGCTCATTTTCGAAGTAACCCTCTGAAACGTGTTAATGAAATAACGTGAAACCTGAAAACGGATTCCTCAGTATCTACCGGTACCTATGCAAAACTTGAAATTTTCAATTCACTCAATTTTTCTTGTTCAAAAAGTTTACTACAAATTGACCGCGTCAAGTCTAAAATTTAAAGTGGTTTGAACTGACGGACCAGTTTCAAAGTTTCCGTTATTTGAACTATTTCTGTAGTATTTCTCAGACGACGGAGCATCTTTCACCTTGCTCTGCGTGCCCTAACACCTGCACTCGGGAGAAGCTAATGATTGCAAGTGATAACGCACACAGCGTCGCAAAGTTCTGGGCCGCTACCACCCGCAACTGTCTAATAAAGACCTTTAATAAAAATGGTTTTGCCAGCGACGCGCTAGGAAGAAGTATAACATTGTATAATAATATGTCCTACTGCATGGCGCAGTTTCAAAGAGAGAGAGAGAAAGTATCGGCTTGACAGTTGATATTTTTATATTATTTTTTTTGCACTAACCCGTGCTGAGGACAATTTTTAAAAACATATTTAGAGGCTAAAAATTCCACCCATGCCGGGACTTGAACCCTTATCTAGTTACTACGCGTGCCTACCACTTCCCATACTTCAGTGGAATTCTCCAAAACCGAATTTTACATCGACATTGCTGCGTTCTTGCACAAGCGTGAGAGTCAGATCTATAGATATGTATAAAAAACAGCCAAGTGCAAGTAGGACTCGGCCTCTGAGGATTCCGTACAACCACACAGGCTATTGTTTACCGAAAATGTGTTTCATTTTATCAAGTTCGGAATCCTCGGCGGGAGTGATATTCATACTAACTTGTTTGCAACATACAGGATAAAGATTGCAACATACCTACATGATAACCCTAATAATTATAGTTCGTGTTTTACAATAACTTATTCTAAGCATAAGTTTTTTCTTAGATGTATTTATTAATTTATTTCTATTTTGGTTACAGACAGTCACAGTTTTAAAAATAGGTACAATGGAAATAAACTTAATGAAAAGACTTATTTTTGTGAATATCCAAGCAGAAAAATTAGAAAAAATTTAAAGGTCTAAATATTTTAAAAACCTATTTATATAGATAGAGGCTAAAAATTCCACCCATGCCAGGACTTGAACCTGCGACCTCTGGCTAACCGTGCCAGAGGTTGCGGGTTCGAGTCTCGGCAAGGGTGGAATTTTTAGCCTCTAAACAAATAGGTTTTTAAAATTGTCCACAGCACAGGTTAGTGCAAAAAAAAAACAAAAAAAAAAAAAATATATATATATATAAGGTCTGAATATTTTCTTTTCCGTATTTTTTATATTTAGTAAGAAGCCCACTACAATAAGACTTATTCTGTGCATAGATCAACTGGCCATCTTTTACGGTTCAAGAGATACAATTAGGTACTTAGATTATATGAAACAATTTGTAATTCTTTCTTCTGGCTGTGCGATAAGTGTTCTTTATCTCTAAACAGCTAATGTTTTGGTATTTAACGTTGTTGATGGCAATCATGGAATCTTTATCATGTTGGGGTAGCAATTGATGTATTAGGTTTAAGATAATTGAATCGTGTGATTTTAAAACGACACATGTCCTTTCATTACAACTTTGCAGGAAATAGAAAAAACTGTTCTATTCAAATACTAATATCTACAACAGCAATATTTTAGCATATTATATTGATTTCTGTATGAATAAACTACATTTTTTTTCTAATGTAAATCAATAGGTAGGTGTAAATAATTTAATAAAAAAAAATGGGCAAGTGTTATATTAAAAACACATGTGACTTGTGTTGTTTTAAAATCACACGATTCAATTTGAGAAAAGATGGTCAGAGTAGAGGTTTTCCGCTGCCTTTTGCTCCGCTAAATTGTTCCGAAAGGTATTAAAGAATGTAAATTCTTTACGTTGAAATTTTCATTTTATTTCAGATTTCTTTCTATCTATCTAAAATGTAAGAGAGATACCGATAGACAGTTAGATTAGACTTAGTAACAGGGTCTCGTGGGCACCCTTTGGGTAAGCAACCCTAAAAAACTAACTTTGTTTGATTAGCAACTTGGTAGATACTAAATCGTGATGCGTCAATTTCTCTCGGTATCACGCGCTTGTTTACTTATTCGAGGTATCAAGCAACGATAATAATTAGTCATAATAATAATAACAATAGTCTATGAGGAAACGTTGGTGTTCACAAACTCATTTTCTGTCACCGACACAGCCTGTGGGATTAGCCTGGTCGAAGTGGCAGTGGGCTGGTCACATTGCCGAAGAACCGATATTCGATGGAGTTCTCGATCGGAGACCTCGAACTGATAAACATAGCTTAGGACGCCCACCAGCTCGCTGGACCAACGATCTGAGGCCGATTGCCCGCAGCGGCTGGATGAGTGTAGCCGAAGACTAAAAGAATGGACGAATGCGGGCCAATTGGTTGACTGATAAGAAAAATGAATTTTTACACTTCTAAATTTGTAGGAAAAGTACTTTGACTGCACAGTCGGCACAAATCAACCTTATGTGTAATACATGTTATACTGGTATGCTGAATCTGTTATACACATGTTTGACTGCAATATGCGTTCATTTAAGCATTAGTTATTACATTAAGTTTTTTAGTCTTTTCTTCTATTGCTTTTACTTATTACAAATTAGGCACTTTTACCTAAAGTACCTAGGTACTTCTAAAGCGGATATGTTCGCGGTACTCGAAAGTGGAAAGTGTGGACAAAGTTGTGGACACATATTATCGGAATAAGTGCTCGATCAAAATTTTAGTAATAGTTTGGAAATGGCTGTTTATGTTCATATTAAGATGTAATAAAATAAACAAAAATAAAAAGTTTACTCAGTTTCGTTTTTTCTGAAAAGTTGCGTTCCATTGTGGCGGTATTTGGAAGATCTAGCCCTATGAGAAAAGGGGCAGGTTTTACGTATAAGTTTAATCAAGCTAGACCAACGTGAGTTACACTGCGAACAAAGAACAAGGGAGGGTGTCGTTGACTGTACTGCTTTGCAAACACTTATCGCGTGTCTGGAGATTACTTCGCTTGTGTGCCAACGTTTGCAGTTTTGCATCCAACCATTGTGCAGATTGTCGGCACTCCACCTGCTTTTCGCGGGAAAACCGACGTTTCGGTGACGTCAGAAAAGAAAACAATATAAATAGTTTTTTTTACAATACATACGAGAAGGTACCCGCGCGTACGGCCAGTGTGTGAAACAGTTTCGGTGGCGATGGACGCGCCCGCGATCGCTTAAAATGTCAGACGAAACAAAACACGCTTTTCCGTGCCTTGAAAACAATTAAAAACTTTTTGATGTTATTCTTTTATTGTGATGCATCTAGCCTAGTTAGTAACTTGAACACAAATTACCTTCCTAAAAGCACTGTGATATATATAAATTAGTGTAAACAAACAAACACTTCTATAAACGGTGTATTTAATTGCCATTTTATTAATAGTTCCGTGAGATAACTGACCATGGCGGATGAGAAGTGAGTATTTCAAGAGTTTGTTTCAGTTTGAGGCCGGATTCTAAAAGGCACTTTTGACAAATTATATTTGTAAATATTTCATCTAAACTTCTTTATGACAGTTCGTATAAAATTAATTAATTAATACAATTTTATTAACATTGCTACGAGTAGCTATTAAATATGGCCTAGCAAGCACAAATGTTTCTAAATTTCTTCACACAAAATTCAATTTACATGGCTACTCAAATGTAATTTCAGAAGTAGTGCAAGTTGTTTCACTCAACAAACTCACTACACATACCTAACTAGTTCAATACTACCTTATATTGTTTAATTTAAAGTAACTTAATCCTTGGCCTATGTCCAGCAGTGGACAAGCATAGGCTGATGATGATGATGATGAATCCTTGGATATATATCTTTTTCATTAAGTTAGTAAAATCATTAAAGTTATTACGAGTATTATCAAATAGAAACTAAATATTGTGTACAACCAAAGTTCAAGTTAAATAAATTGTCACTTCCGTGGGGAATTGGCACTGATTGCTGTAACCACAGCTGTAACACAGGTTTTTAACCTAGCACAGCGTCAGAAACTAATCGTTAATTTTGTGTAAAGCATACCTAAGTAACATTTTATTGTAAAAGCTTTGTACCAATGCTCTTGCCCAATAAATATTCCATTCTAAAAGAAAAATTTGAAGCATAAACTTTAACAGAAACACGAACATTTTTCATAGAAATACAATTCTTCTAAACTCTCTTTGCATTAAAACTCTAAGTTGCATTTGTCTTTCCCCATTTTTCTAACTACATTTTTGAGTGTTTTAGAGGAAACGTGTTATTAATTAAGTAATTACTCTGACATCGTTCCGATAGGTACCAAAGTACGTAAGAAGTACATGTAATTAGGTGAATACATTCACTTATCGGCAATACCTACTAACAAAATGCACAAATAACCGGTCGAACTTACTGTGACCCTTCATATTAACGCAGATTGTAATTGGTAGGCAATCTAGGCATAGTACCTACGGACCTACCTTATAGCCTAATGACATCGTGAGGAAACCTGAGTGTCCGAGGTGTTCTTAAACACCTGCTTTTAAAATCGGCGATCTGCATTGGCTACGGCCCATACCCTCTTGTTGAAGGAGAGTTTGCAACGAGTACGTCCTTATGCTAGCTAAACGAGCCCTGTGTAAAAAGTAGAGCCCCATGCATAAAGTTAGAACTGTTTAATCAGAGGGCACGTTTTGTAATACTTTGTAAGAAGAATTACCCAATACTTAAGCAAAGTAAATCTTAGGTAATCCTTCCGATAAAACAGTGTTTACTTTGTTCACTGATTTTGCTTAAACGTGCATAAACGTAATTTATGTTTGGATGAAAAACCACGCACTATTATAAGATCTCAAACTCACGATGACTATTTACGTGCGTTTTTACAGGGTAAAAAGTAGGTAGTCAATGCTTTAATCATCGTAAGTATATTGGATTTGTTATGTCTAAGTCCCGCAAGAACGAGGAATCTTTATTTATTTATTTTACAAAGACCACAGAATAAAATTATAAAAAAAAATATCCGCGTCGAATTGATAACGTCCTCCTTTTTGGAAGTCGGTTAAAAATAGGTAATTAACATAGACCAAACATAGGTATTTTGTATGGTTTAAGAAAGTTTATATAATTTTTCAACTCATATTGTACCAACTACCCATCTCTAATTTCTTTCTCATCTCCATCTATGGTTGCCTTTAAGAAATTTATTTAAGTATTAAGGCCGCGAATTGTGCCATATTTTGATTTATTAAATTTCTGTTAATGAAATTTCTGTGTACAATAAGAATATTCTTTCTATCTATCTATCTAATCCTTCTCTTTTTATATACGAGTATAGCGACAAACAACCGGCCAAGTGCGTGTCGGGCCATGCGCAATGTAGGGTTCCGTAGAAAGAGGGTTTTTTCTGCTTTACAAAACTAACAACTTCATGGAAGTCATTTTCAATGGATTTTGTACGAAATTTTACTTTTATGAGTTGGTTGCCTATTACTCGTTAACTAGTAGATAAAGCCTATTTAGCCGAGATACTTTTCCTTTCAAGTTCATTATATGTGCTACTACCCTGAATTTTTTCACGTTTCTACAATTTCGCAAACTCTACATCGAAAAATGGTCTTCCTACATCCACAATATTTTTCAACGACCAATTCAACGATACTCCACATGATGAAGTAGACGAGAAAAAAAAATCATCCCCACTTTTCATGTCAGGGGAGGTACAGTAAAAAAAAATCTTACATTTTATTGTTTAACTTTGTCGGCGCAATAAATATGTACACACACACACACACACCCACCAAATTACAGCTTTCTAGTACCACCGGTCTTTGCGCAAGGCCGCGGACGGACAGACAGACAGACAGACGGACATGACGAAACTATAAGGGTTCCTTGTCGGGCTACGCAACCCTAAACACGCGCAGAAATCAACCGTGGTGCGCGTGAGCTGTTAAATAAACAAGTCCAGACAAAGCAGACCTTTTTCAAGGTTAAAAATTTACATACATTATGTCACAGTTTTTTTTAACTTTCTGGCTAAGCAGGACTACCATTGTTTAACTTTAAACGATTCACTAAAACAGAACCTGTTTATAATTTGAACTTTCGAACAAGAATAATTCAGATTATTTGTTAAGCTTGAAAAACTGGTTCGGGTCATCGAATTAGTTTTTTGCGCAAAGCAAGGGTGTGATTTAGAGTCATCTGCAAGCCAAAAACAGTGCCCACGCTTACCTAAGAAACAGAGGTAATGGGTTCTATTCCCACTGGGGGCCGCTGTACTTGATTTGTACAAACGGCCTCAGTCTGCGTGTATTTCCCTGGGCGTACCTATGTTTGTGATGTCCTTTTGGACAAGTGATTGTCGAGGTACGTTGCGTCGCAGCGTCTACTTGTTAGACTGTAGGTTAATCGACTTTGCAATAGATAGATAGATAGATTCATTCTTTATTGTACACAAAGATTACATTAACAGAAATTCAATAAATCGCAGTACAATTGGCGGCCTTATTACTGCAAGCAATGTACATCGAATTGTCATAGTACATCACGGATTGTAGTTCTATGAAACAGGCCCCTGGCAGTCAATGGGGAACTTGCGTCTAACTTAGATTGGCGTGACTTTGCTAGGAAAAACTGGTATCTTTAGTATGGGACAGATAAACGGTCTTATTTAAAAAACACGATTTCTCTAAAACACTCCTCAGAGGCCGTTTAAATAATCTGGAGTTACGTCTTTCCCTTTACCATAAATACTATTTAAACTGCCCCGCAGGTGTGTTTCAAAGAATCGTGTTTTCATGAATAAGACGGTTTGAAGTTTTCTCTACAGTAAAAGTTTCCACCTACGGACTATCACTGCTATCTTCCTGCAATCAACTCCATCCAAAGCTTGTTTGCAAGAGATCGCTCTAAGCGATAAGACCGCCAAATGTGTAACATTACCTAGATACAAGTAATCATAGTTTGCAATTCTGTTTTCTGGTTGTGCAAACTAAAAGAAAGACAATACACCAATGTTAGTGACATAAATATTCTTAGACTATTGTTAGGAATAGGTATAGACAGACGGACATCCCGACATCATGGACCACTGAGCAGTGGTATACTGCAAATCGAACCTGCTCGCAAACACATTCAGGATGCCATTGCCGCTGTTCAAGTAAAATTGTTCTCTATCAAGGTATATAAATCGAAAAAAAAAGTTCAAAAAATACTATTTAAAAGTGATTCGTATGGACGAGTAGAGCCGTCCATCTTCAGACGTAAAGAGGATTTTATTAAACCCTGCAAATGTGTATTTACTTTAACAACTAAGTTGTTATCTCTCTACTTCCTGTGTGTTCGCGAATCCCCCTGAAAAGTGATAAGGACACACCAGTTCAACACTCGCCCGCGCGAGGAGCTCATTAGCGTCTTTGTCGCTAAGTAATTGTTTTGTCCGATGCGATTGCGATGGACAACAAATAATTAATCATACCTAAGTACTAGTCTACCTCGGGACTGGCTGTATTGTACATAACCAGATATTTGCACATCAGATATTTGCAACGAATACTATTTCTGATAGCAGGCCGCCTAGATTCGCCCTATATACTTCACTGTGCCAGCCTGCATGTACCCTCTAATGTGTACTGTTAAAAGTAATTTATAATATAATATCTTGTGTCTTTAGCTATAAGTACTAACATATGTACTTTTAAGCCTACTCACTGAAATGAGTGTTACTAACTTCAAATAAATAAAATACTATTTCTATTATTATTTGAAAAACTTCTGTCTACCTATACAGCCCATGAAAGACGCCCACTATTGGGCATAGGCCTATCCACCTGCTTATCTTTCGGAATAAAATTATAACTAACTTACTCGTTCAGGCTCTAAGCATCATAGTTTAGGTGTTATGACAATCCGATCTACATTGCGTAGCCGTGTCTTCCTACTTGTTAATCTGTTGGATTAATCAACTTTACAGTGTACATCGAACTGTGATAGTAAATCGTGAATTGTAGTTCTACGGTTGTCTTCCAAAGTGAAACTGGCAATTAGTTGCCACTTACATCGTTAGCGAATAGGACCTCAGCATTGCCTTAATACATCGTTCTCCTGAAACGCTCTCCCGGCACTGAAACGTGGTCTCTAACTATGGGCCTCATAAGAAAGCTCAAGGTCACGCAACGAGCTATGGAAAGGGCTATGCTCGGAATTTCTCTACGAGATCGAATCAGAAATGATGAGATTCGTAGACGAACGAAAGTCGTCGACATAGCCCAGCGGATTAGTAAGTTGAAGTGGCAGTGGGCGGGGCACATAGCACGCAGAACTGATGGCCGATGGGGCCGAAAAGTTCTCGAATGGAGACCACATATCGGCAAGCGCAGCGTAGGACGACCAGCCACAAGATGGACAGATGACCTCATCCAAGTGGCAGGAAGACGCTGGATGCAGGCCGCTTCCAACCGGTCTTTTGGAAATCCATGGAGGAGGCCTATGTCCAGCAGTGAACTTCTTGTGGCTGAATGATGATGATGATGATGATCGTTCTCCTTCTTTCAGTGCCTCTCCACTACTGGAGGTGGACGTCAGTCATGCATATTCCTCTTTTCTCTACACATCGTTTCATAAACCTTTATTGGGCTTAAACCCTATTATTATTAAAATGTTACTCCGCCTATATATATGTGTGTATTTCTGTTTTTAGTTTAATATTTTTACTAAACATTACAAAATTGTGTATACGCATATAGTTATAACAATTTTTATAACGTATGATAGGTGTATATATTTTACACACATATTTATGCATATTTTCCTACCCCTCTGTTGTTTTGCGGTAACATTCCTGTTTTGGTTTTTAAGTTTTAATTTTCTTTGTGTCATAACGACAATTGCATGATTGTCTTTAAATTTTGAAATGTTTTGCTCGTATAACCCACTGTTTGAAAAAACTGTTATGCGCGTCCACGACACAGGTTTTACCCGCTGTGTATCGCGCATGTAAAAATGTTGCTGTGGTAATAAATATTTTGTATTTGTATTAAAATGTGAATGTCAAATGCTCCAGAAACGAGTGGGCGTTTACTGACCTTGTGAATTTTATTTTTGGCACAGAAACAAAGAAGATGTTTCACAACCAATATTTACTAAAATCACGAAAATAATCAAGAAACAACTAACACGCTGGCACTAAATTAATTTGCACATTGGAACTTTAAAGATGATCCACGAACACAACAAACATGGACTTATCTAAATGCCTACCTACATACGAAGCGATGATTGTAATCGTCTAGCTCAAGGCATCCCAAACTTACTTGACGCCCTTGGGACTTTTCCATTACTTTACAACGTCCCAGGGCGAAGGATGTGCTTGCTTATCTACACGTAGCTCCTCAAAACGGGGCTCATGTATGGAAATTGTCACTCTCACCTCTTTTAAATTTATTTGCGATATATGACTGCAAACTGGCAATCTGTGTGGACCGCTTCGCCCCCTGGGATAATACCGCGACGCCCCAGGGCGACGCGACGCACAGTTTGGGAACTCCTGATCTAGTTCATAAACAAGAGTCAATATACTGTTGATGATCAATTTGTAGGTCTAGAGCTAGAATATAAAATAGTTTTGCTTTTGTCACCATTTATGTAAAACCACATAGGTTAATTTATATTTAAACTGCTTTAAAGACTGGCATTTAATTAACATCAGTTTTTATCAAGACATCGATGCTATTGGCATGTTTAAGTACTGTCGATATTTGAAGAAGAAGAAGAAGAAAGACCAATTTTATTATATCAACAAGATACCTTTACAAACAATGTTCTTTTTCTTTAAAATTGGTCACGACTTGAAATAGTAAAAAACACTTAATTAAGTGGTAATGTTTTATGTTGACTAATATACGTCCCTCTCTTCTCTCAGAGAGAGAGAGAGACAATTGAAACTCTTTATTGTTTGTTTTCGCCATAAAGCGACTGTTAAATTAATAGTCGGTTGACACACGCGTCTCTATCCTTGAATCTTGACCTAATAAAATGTGCCCAGTAAATAGGAACTGATAACATTGTTAACTAGTAGTTTGTGTTTGTATAATGCAGCGGTTCCTAAACTTTTAACAAACCTCTTTTCAAACCCCTTTTTTACGGAACCCCCTACCAAAATACCACTGTCCCATTACATCAATCATCCGCACATCATCCGTGTGGCGCCGGATTAAACATAGCGTCACTATATTTCCTTCCGTGGATGTCGTAGAAGGCGACTAAGGAAATAAATTACCAGGAGACGGACAGCAGCGTCTGCCTGAGATTCCAACCGCATACTGCGATCGCCAATCCGCCTGCCAAGCGTGGCGATTATGGCAAAACCCTTCATGGTTAGAAAACCATGAGGGAGGTCTATATCCTGCAGTGGGCGTCAAATGGCCGATGATGATGATGATGATGATGATGATCATTACATCAACAGAAAATAATATTTGTAGCTGATTATTTAACAGTCAAAATACAAACTACTTAAGTGACTATGTGATACGCGGAATCCCAGGGACTTTTCCACGGAATATTCCGTGGAACCAAATTTAGGATTCGCTGGTCTAATGAGAGTAGTATAATTATGAAGTTTGCTTCATCTTTTGTGTAAGTGCACGTAAGTCGAACAGTTTTAGACTTGGTATGAAAGCCTTGGCTAAAATTACAGATCGAGAGATAGAATAGATAGTCCACCAGGGACTTGTTTCACAAAACTACAATTCATAGTTTATTATGAAAATCCGACGTACATTGCGTAGTTGAGCCTGCCTACTTGTTAATATGTGGGTTAATCGTCTTATGTGCCATGTACATTAAATTGTCGTGGGAAACCATGAACTGTAGTTGTATGAAACAGGCACCAAGAATTACAATATAGAAAAAAATATACGGAAATTACTTCGAGTTGGGGACATATAAATTTTACATCGATTTTAGTTTGGCCTTGGAATGAAATATTAAACCCAAAAAGCACCCCAAAATACACAAAAATAAAATGATATCAAATGTTTGAGAACATTTGCAAAGAATTGCAAGTTTCCTTTGTTTATGCAAAAGTTTGCATAATTATATAGACAAAGGAAACTCAGCTTAAAGGTTACAAAGTTAAAAGTATGCGGTCCCTCTAGAAATCATGAAAAAAATTGGGCAAAGAATTTTATTGCACACAAAAAAGGTTATTGCAAAACAAAAAAATGCGCTGGTGTGAAACTGCTTTGTGTACTACAAAGATTTTTCTTCTTGTTCTTGTAAATGTTCATAACAAAACTTTTCGACGAATGTACCCTTATTATTCTTTTATGTATCGATGTGACGATTAAAAATACGCTCAAAAAATATTATGTTCGAAAGCCTGCGCCGCCCTATATCACTCTAGTTGTTGTCTCTATATTGTAGTCTATAAGATCCTGTGAGGAGCCACATGACTAAGCTGATTAATTTTATCATCCACATTCAAACAGTTTTGTGTACAACGTCGACAAAGTATGAGATGTATTTGACTTGTGATTTTGCGACCAATTTTCAGATTTTGTTATCTTTGACATTTTAATTGCGACAGAGAGTGAAAGAGGAGAGAGTATGGACTTAATCAGCACGCGTGCCCACAGCAGAAACCAGCCAGTGTGACCAAAATTCTTTAGCCGTTGCAAAGCAGTCTCGTCAACAATGCCATTCAGGCCAAAAAATTCGTCCAATGACTCGATTTGTATGCAAAATTATGATTTTCACTCCCCATTAGCGTGCGAGCGATACGGTCTTTGGGACCAACGCCAAAATACACTTTCGGTTGGGTTGATGTGTCATTCCCGGACATTGGACTTTGTCCTCCACTCGCCGTCTCGTTGGGATCGGCCGTGATACTGAACTTCAGTATGCCTGTAGCTTGCTCTTGGTACACTGGTCCGATGGAGTGATATAATATGGCCTCTAGCTTATCTAGGGTTATTTTTCAGAGGAGTCAGCTCCTGAGAAGTAGTGAACTATAAATAAATAAATAATTTGTTTTCGAACTAAAACTTTCGTAAGCACTACACATTATTAACTTAACACCGGATAAACTTACTTGGTTTTTTGTCTAAAGAGTCCGACCAGGGCCTAGATTCTGTTAATGCATTGTAGTAACATGACAACTGCATGAACATGGCGGTTTTCATTTCATGGCTGCTTTAAGTCTACGCGGGCACACCCATCAAACCTTCTGGGCGTCAATGGTACGAAAAAACACGTCACGTGACCCGACAGTGTACCTGTCATTATACTACAATGCACTAACAGAATCGAGGCCCTGGTTTCGCTCTGCGAAACTCCGAGCGAGCTCCGTCGCTACTCTCCATGATTAAGCTCTGCGAATCAGAGCGAAACCTGGTCGGACTCTTCCGACAAAAAACTAAGTAAGTTTATCCGGTGTTAAGTTACTAAATAAATTGTTTATTTTTCCACCAATAGAACTTGACATAGTTCGTTTAAAATAAATTAGGCTATTACACCAAATTGATCGGAAACATGTATTACCCAACATTCTGGGGTGAGCTTGGATCTTTCTGGGCCGGATTATTCATATTTTATTTATTTATTAATAAAGTAATTGATAAAAACATATTAATTCGTACCTAATTACAAACATTCTTATTTATATTTCATAATATTTTTTAACTTTAAAATTAATATTTTTTTAATTTTACTTCGCCTCTCTTGTGTCCCACTGCTAGGAAAAGGCTTCCCTTCCTGCTTTCTACGCCAATAAATAAATATATAATATCCCACCAATAACATTTTCATGTAATATGTTGCCAAGACGAGACTTTATACGTCGCACTGTCAAAAACTTGTAAGATCTCGTGTAGAGTCAATCTTCTAACATATTTTGATTGAGGTGAAGAGTATTTAAAGTTAGGGCTTATGTAGAGTTAGAAACTTGGCTCTACACGAGATCTGGTAACTTTTTGACCGCTCGATGTATATACTCTCGTCTTGGCAACATTGTACATGAAAATGTTTTTGGTGGGATTTCACTTCTTTTTGTAAGTTGATTATGATAGTATTTTTTTATATTGTAAATTTTTTCATTAGTCGCTTTCTACGATATCCACGGAAGGAAATGGAGTGACGCTATTCTTAACCCGGCGCCACACGGTAACTTAACCCGGCACCACACGGTTCAGATTTCTAGGAGTTTAGGAAGTACCCTAAGAATTTTGATGATCATCAGTGAGTCAGTGACGAAATCCAGGTTTTTTTAAATATCAATAAAATCTAAACTATACGAGTTGCAATCGAAACTTACAATTTTATTTATCTGGTATAATCCAAACCCAAGTTATGAGGATTCAGTAAAACGACGAGGCGCTTCAAGAAAAGGTAGTAGTACCTTTGCTCTTCGTTTGGCTCGTCTTGGCGGGGGCGCGGGGGGTTATTTTAGATGGATTGACATCCAGTGCCTGAGTATGGGACTGTTATTCCTATTGCAATAACAATAATATCAATTTCCACGTACCAAATAGAACCTTAAGGCACAAAAGCACATTTTCAGTACCGCAGGCCTCAAGAAATTACAGAAGCAACGCCTACCTATTGAGAGCTTGTTCTGCTTTTAATAAATTAATCAGAGACCCGGACACGGACATTGATATTAATGACGACACTATTGCAGCGGTTAGGCGACGGCTAACTGCGAACTTTTTTGGGAGTGAGTGAGTAGGCTCTCTTCTCATTACCTATGTATAAATCTCAGCTATATATATTTCCTTTTGAAATGCTTAAATCTAAAATTTTTCTATGCAGACACCCGTTTTTGCGGTGACTTAATTGTTAGTTCTAGGTACTAGTTTATATATTTTGTTGCTATCAGTGGAAGCCTGTTAATGACTTTCTGTTCTCATATTTTTAAGTAGTAGTATTAAGTTATATAATGTCAATGGCTTTCCTAAAACTAAATAAATAAATAAATAAATAAATAAGGAGACTGTTGACACTTCATCAACATTTACTAGTTGCTGTATGCACGCAGGCTCGCCCGTTTCGGGCACTCTTGATCTTCCTCTTCCCTAATACATCCCCTAATGCCGAATGTAAGTAGGTTCGAATAAGTTCTGCGTACTGAAGTTTTGCGTATTGCAGTCTAACAACAATAATTAAGTCTAATGTTAATGATATCACCATCACCAGCACAACGTTTGTAATCTAATACATCCCCATGATAACAGTCATGATGACACATGAGTCACTAGGCATCACGTGACTCAATTAGTTGGTTAGGTTTCACTCTTTATGCAAGGCTTGATTATTATGCCCTTAACTGGAACACTTTTATCCTGACCTAGTTCATGGTTTATCTACACTCTTTTTATAGCCAAGTACGGAAACATTCTTCAATGACTTAAGACGCTAAGAGACTCTATTTGATAGATAATAATAATAACTTCCACACAACACAATCACTTGTCCTGATCCCAAACTAGGATACCCTGTATTATGGTAACCAAGCAAGGACATCACAAACATGAAAATACTACATTTACGTAGTATTTCCATGTACATGAAAGAAATATTTACATTTACTGAATATACTTAGTAAAGCAATTTTGTTTTTATTTATCATTCTGGTCATGTCCTACTGATAAATCACAAATGACTAAATTGTAATAAAAGAAAAAAAGTGGTAGAAAAAAGTCAAGAGGGGAATGATTCCGTTACTGGATTTCCAAAGTAATTAAATAAATCATGTTTCTGTCAATAACTTTGCAAATGATAGTATGTTTTCAAAGAAAGAAAATCCAGCCTCAATAAGTGCACTGAACTTTATATTGTTTTATTTGCACCGACTACTGCCTGGTTACCATAACACAGGTTTCCTAGTTTGGGAACAGGACAAGTGATTGTGTTGTTTATTTATTTATTTTTTCATCAGTCACGCCTGATGGTAAACGAAGACGGGGTCTAAGATTGTTACGTGCTTACCTGTTAAACGCTGACTCTAGTTTTAAACACACCCAGCTTATATGTCTCAAATCTATCTATGAACAGAAATGTTCTCTTATTGGGTTGATGGAATTATGGAATGTAAACCTCAAATATAGCGAATATCTTTTTTGGCAGAGAGAGACATGTGGCGGGCAAAGACTTTGTTACCAATTCTTACAACGGAAATGTGTATTTTTAGTATAAAGCAGTCGTATGGCTATTTATACTTTGTATCTGTGTGTGTTTTGGCAGTTACCTATGAAAAATCCGTCGTTAAGTTAGCCTATGGGTTGTTAAAATTTAACAAACTGTTCTCCTTTTGTGATTTCGGGATTACACGAGCAAAATTTATTCGAATGATTCTAGAACCAATCGACTGTGGATTTTGCTGCTGTAACTGTAAAATAAACATTTCATGCAATATTGTTATATCGCCGGTACACTTGTTCAAATAATTTGTTTTGCAAGTTTACTGATGATGATCGGCTCTATTGTGCTTGGCAGTGGTAGATATTTTCACAAATCATCCAAGTATTCTGGTAAAGTGAGTGTTGGAAGCTCTTGTTTAGCTCAATGTCTAGCGAGAAACTAAATAAAACATAGCTTGATCAGCCGTTTGCCAAAAAATCGATTCGATGAATTTTGGATTTGTATTGACAGTAGAACCTTCCATTTTCCATATTGTTCCGATACATTTGTTAAAATATTCTATTTTGCAAGTTCACTGATGATGAAGATGGACCTTCGGCTCTACTGCGCTTGGCAGTGATAGTTATTTTCACAAGTCATAACTACCTATGACTATCTGGTATAATTACCTACACATACATACATAATAATGTCACGCCTGTATCCCAGAGGGCTAGGCAGACTAGAGGCCTAACCCTAGACTCAAAACATTGAAGTTATTTCTTAATCTGGTTGGGAAATGTGAAGATGTATACTGATACTTTTTGGTTTAGAAACTGGCAGATAATCTTATCTGTTCATCGCCTCGCTAACTTTAAAGGAAACTGAGTGGAAAGCTTAATGGATTTAGGCGAAATTTGGTGCGCAGGTACCGTATTATTATTATTTTGAATTAAAACTTCGAATTCCTTCGAGAAAAATATAGTATACTTTTTATCTTTTTTCTAACGCAATGAAATTGCGAAAGCCATAGATCTATTTTTAACCGACTTCGAAAAAAGGAAGAGGTTATCAATTCAACGCGTAATTTTTTTTAATTTTTTTTTGCTATGTTCTCGCATAATTCCGTCAAATCTTAACCAATTTTAAGAATTCCTTTCTTGTTCGAATAGATATAACCTCCCAATGGTCCCATTTTAATTTGGGGAAGATCTGATGGAGACTTATAGAGGTGGAGAACGGAACTCTTCAATGGACAGCAATAAATAAGGCCTAATGAGGCCCATCCTTTATTAATATCCGTATGTTCCATAAATAGCGTAAAAGTAGTAACAAGTTAATTTGGTGATGTTCTGGTGAAGACTTTCGGAGATGGAAATGGAGAATAAAAAATTTTGAAGCAACGAATTAAGTAGGGTAAATTATGGTTATAAGGGACTTGTTTATTTTTTTCCCGCTTCCACACTAAAAATTTCAAAACAAAATTTTTTAAATAAAAAATAAAAACTGACTTCAAAACACTACAGCACTAAAAAGTTAGAAATAATTTAAAACAATACATTTAAAATAGAAGTATGTCCCTATACATGTAGGTATTGTAGAAATATAATTTGCAGTCGTGCCCAGTTTCATGACCAGGACAAATATGTTGGGCACCGACCACAAATTATTCTTCTAGAATACCTGCATGTGTACAGACTTGTAATTTAAATGTATTTTTTAACTTATTTGTAACTTTTTAGTGCTGTAGTATTTTGAAGTCGGTTTTTATTTTTTATTTAAAATGTTTTGTAAGAAAAAATGTTCCAAAGTCGTTGTTTCTTTATATAGTTTTCTGATAAAACACTGTTATTTGTATTACAAAAGGCATCACATTAGGTTTGTGCGTGAAGCGCTTCTTTGAACATACTTACCTTACAAAACACTTTTACAATAGTTGTTAACACACCTGTTTGATTGATACGGTCTTTAATTTGCTTTGGACTTAGAGAATTGAATAAAGTAGAGTAAAGTAGGACAATGCTTGCTCGGCGCAATATTGGCGACTACCTCGTTGGTTTAGCGGTATCACGTCTGATTACCATGCTGAGGGTCGTGGGTTCGATTCGCAATCGCAGCCGCGTTTATTTATACCTCTATATAATGGTCAAGGTTAGCATATAGGCTATTTTTAATCCCGAAAAAATACACATCAAAATTACCATGTGATCGAAGTCGCGTTCAACAGCTATATCAAATAACTGTTAAGCTTGGCGTTAACTATCCTCGCTCAGTTTATCGCAGAAAATTATCTGCCCTTCATGCCCTTGACTATGCTATGACTGGAACTGCGTCTATAAAAACAATAACAAACAAAACATAATATAAACTCAGGCCTGAAACCCGGAGGGGTAGGCAGAGAGGCAAGGTCCTGACATGATCTCTTTCGCTTCATCAACATTCATTAGTCGTTGCATGCACGCACGCCGGTTTCGGGTAACTTTTATCTTGCTCTTCGCTAATACATCCCCTTTTGGGTGGAAGTATGTCAGCCTGGGAAGTTCTAATTATAATTCCTTCCACCCACATTCGCTCGTTATATTTCTTACATTTCTTAATAAAAAATAAATGTATTTTTTTTTTGTATTAAAACTTTTACTACGAAGAAAACTTTGAAGTCGCGGATAAAATATTGGCTGTTCCATTCATAAAAGTGTGCAGTTTATAATGTGGGAGCCTTGTCTTTCCTGTGGCTAACTACGCTGAGAAGATGGTTTAGGCGCTGGATATACCTAGGTGCCGGACAATTCTAATCCGTTTCTGGACTAGAACGTTAGAACGGGCCGGCGATGACGGGCGCCCGATACAAAGGAAAATAAACCTTAATATTTTTTTAAGGATAGAAGAAGAAGATATAGAGGGTCGACAATGGCCTGAACTGCTTTGAGGAAAGGATGGTACGGCCGTGCCGCTTTTTTGCTCGACTTGGCGGGGGCACTGCCGTGCCCCCAGATGTACATTTATAGATGAGAGACTATTTATTCAAATTCTACAACTTAGTCAAAATATGAAACGACTTGGCCGTTTCGCTACCATCACATGGGCGTAAGGTGAAAACAATATTTCTTGTTTTTTACTAGTAGTTCTTGTAGTAACGTTTAGTTTGGTAAGGTATAATTAGGGCCTGTAGAGTTAGGACGTGTAGAGTTAGAAGCTTGGATCTACATGAAATCTGATAACTTATTGACAGTGCAAGGTGTATGGTCTCGTCTTAGCAACATTTTACACGAAAATGTTTTTGGTGGGATCTATCTATCGTAGAATACTAGGGCTAAACAAGTCCCGGCCTCGTGCGGCTGACGAGTAGGTACCATCGGACTCGCGCACGAGGGGTTCCGTATCATTATTTAAACAACATTTGAATATTTCAAGCGTCTACCTGATGCCGTTATTAATATCGAGCAAAAAATCGCAAAAAAACACGTTTGTTGTATGGGAGCCCCACTAAAATATTTATTTTATTCTGTTTTTAGTATTTATTATTATAGTGGCAGCGACAGAAATACATCATCTGTGAAACTTTCAACTGTCTGACTACCACCGTTCATGAGATACAGCCTGGTGACAGACGGACGTACGGACGAACGGACGGACGGACCGACGGACAGCGGAGTCTTAGTAATACCCTTACCTAAGTCCTATACCCTTTGGTTACGGAACCCTAAGAAGTCTGATCCCGTGTCTTGCTCGCTTAAAGTACAAAAAAATCACATTATATGTCTACAATAGTTTGGGTGTCGCCACTAGACACAGTGCATGGCGAGCTATGGAAATGTACATCTACGTCAGAAGAAGTCGTATCAATGCATTTAATCAATTGAATTTATCTATCAGTCTGATAAAATATTACGACAATACTGTGCCGCAATGCAATCACCAACGATTAGTTACGTCATAGACTATTCGAAATTAGTTTATTAGTTTATATTGTCGATGTATCGTGTTATACACTTACGAGTATTATTTTTAACGAAATATATACCTACCAGAAGTTCATGAGAGAAAAAAGGCACGTCCGTCGTACATAAAATTTGAATAACTTTTATTGTTTTGAAAAAAAATAAATGGATAGTTAGACACCAACGCTGTGGCGGTGGCGGTCCATACAAAATACTACTGCCGTAAATGATTTTTGTATTGACCGCCACCGCCACCGCCACCGCCACCACCACCGCCACCACCACCGCCACCGCCACTGCATTCGTGTGTGTCATCCTAAAATGTCAATGTAACACGATGATGAAACTGTTGACAATTTAGCTTTTAGGGTTCTGTACCTCAGAACCCTTATGCGACAGTTTCTCTCAGCAACGGGTAAAGCTATAAAGTTGAAAATAATATCAAACACTCAATGAATTTTCTGAGGCACCTCATGGTGTAACAACAATCAAAAGATACGGTCGCTTACCAATTACCGTTACGCCGAAAGCTATTTTGGGAACGTAAAAGCCCTTCAAGTTTTCAATATCACACCCACAGATCTGTGATCACACCACTTCAACCCTTATTATTTTCGATCGGTCGTCGTTTGAGCAAATACACAATCAATCAAACGAGTTGTCAGTGGCTGGTTAGGATAACTAGAATGAACCGGCAGAGGTATCGTGACATGCCCCTGTCTTACGCGCACTAAATCCTGAACGATTCCAATCGTCAATATGTCAAATTCCATTCTAATTGTTATCGCAAACGTCAGGATTTCGACAGGATTTGGTAAGCATAATTAGGTCCCTGATCAGAAAGCGTATTTGCGACTATTTAATAATAACATGAATTTCATCATCATCATCAGCCGTTTGACGCCCACTGCAGGATATAGGCCTCCTTCGTGGTTTTCATAACCATGAGGGGTTTTGCCATTATCGCCACGCTTGGCAGGCGGGTTGGCAATCGCAGTATGCGGTTGGAATCTCAGGAAGATGCTGCTGCCCGTCTCCTGGTATAATTGATTTCCTTGGTCGCCTTTTACGACATCCACGGAAGGAAATGGAGTGACGCTATTCTTAATCCGGCGCCACACGGGCCACCGGCCCAAACATGAATTTATCGTTTGCGAATCGGCAAAAGTAGCATAGGACGCCCACTGACCAGGTGGAGCGACGACATTCGCAAAGCGGTGGGCAGTGACTGGAAAAGAAGAGCCGAAGATCGGGCTCAGTGGCGTGTCTTGGGAGAGGCCTATGTCCAGCAGTGGACTCTCACCGGCTGATTATGATGATGGTGATGAATAATAACATGAGAACGACGCGCCTTTAAAAGCGGTTTTACGGGTTTTTTGGTTTGTAACGGTGCCGTTTGAGAGATAATTCTCAAAATGTTAAATATAATTATAATTCTTCTATGTAGGTAGTACGATGATTTACCGAAGGCTGCGACTTTGGTATTGCGTTCAGTTTGAACTAACATTTTCCTAAAATTACCTATCTAAACACAGATATTAAAAAAAATATATTAATTTGGGAAAAATCATGGGTCAAAAGTTGTTGTAAAACGCCGAATTGACGTGCCTCAGAAATTGCGCTTTTTTTAAATAGGTAACCCAGTAGGCATATCTTGGTTTCATTTACAATACATGTATAAACTCACGCCTGAATCCCGGAGGGGTAGGCAAATACCAAGGTTTGCCACTTGGCCACGATCCTGACAAACCCATGCACACACGCAGGTTTCGGGTACTTTTTATTTTGCCCTTGGTTTCTTATAATAACAAACAAAGAGTATCTCCCCAGACTCGATGATGATATAACAGTTTGCCGACGTAAATAGACTATGCTCCATTCCACGAAACGAGCTCCCAAAGAAAATCGTCCATGTGCGCCCATTGGTTAATGCGCGTAACCTTCAATGGCCCTGCATTAAGTAAACCTACTCTATGAAGCGGACCGTCTTCGCCTATTTTTCGCTTATCTCTAGCCGCGCGCATAGACCGATGAGATGTGAGTATTTGTTTCCCTAGCAGTTATTATTATTAATATGTTTATTGAAATTTTAGCAGGATCGGGCTGGGGTATTCACCCTAAACACCTCCGACGGTTATATATTGCACTGATTAGGAGTAGAATTGATTTTGGATGCTTCATAGTATATGACAACAGTGCCAATTCTCATCGGAGCAAATTAGATAAGGTACAAAATCAGGCATTAGGTACGAATACTTGGCGAATTCATAAAGAGTACACCCATACCCTTATGTAATGGAGTCAGAGGCATCCATACCACCTCTCTGTAACAGACGTCAATACTTAGCTATAAAATACTGTCCTAAGGCTAAATCATCACAAAATAATATGACATTTGAGTTACTACGTCAACTGGAGCCTCTTTGTGTAAACAGATATTGGCATAAAAAGCACTTTTAGTAACTGTTTATAGTAATGGTATTAACAACGCGTTAATTTCGTGAAGTGTTCTTAGACTTAAAAGATGTTCTCTATGAGTACTTAGGTGACCAATATTAATATTGAAAAGGTGGTAATGGACAAGTTAGAAAGTATCAACATTCCGAAAAGATTGTTGCTAAATAGTTAAGTTAAGAATAACATCATCATCATCTTCACCCATTTGACGCCCACTGCAGGACATAGGCCTCCTTCCTGGTTTTTATAACCATGAAGGGTTTGGCCATAATCGCCACGCTTGGCAGGCGGGTTGGCGATAGCATACTCGAACACAATCGGTATAAACTGGGTTGGTATAAACTGTATACTGACGCATCTAAAAGTAATAACAGCTTAGGGGTAGCTTATTTTGATCTAGCTAAAAAGTCAGTGGAACCTTCACGATAAAATCAGGTTTTATAACTGTAATGGCGGCCGAACTCATTGCAATTTTAAGAGCTATTTTGTGCATACAAAGGAGCACAGTCGCACAAAAGTAGTGATCTTGACAGACAGTAAGAGTGGTCTTCAGCATATAGCTCGGTGTGCCTCTGGATACAGAAGAAACTCGACAGCTTATGCTATACTTAAAATTATAGATGAGTTTCACCAAAAAGGCATCGATTTAAAATTACAATGGATTTCATCACATTTAGGTTTAGCATAAAACGAGGAGGCTGAAAGGTCAACAAAGGCAGCAAATATAAATATCCGGAAATAAAAGTAATACTTAACTGTTTTGAAGTTTTATGAATCTTGGAATGAGTACTTCCATAAAAGATCGTTGGCGAAAGGCATTTGGTACGAGACAATGCAATCTGAGCCTCCTCATATCCCTTGGCTTGCAAATAAGTTAAGTTTGGGTAGAAATCTTATAGTACTGGCCCATAGAATCTGCTTTGGACACATTCCGCTAAGTAATTGTGGTTTCCTTATGAAAATTTACCATCTGCTAATTGTGACAAATGTGGGACAGTGGAAGACGTTCAGCACCTGTTACTGAAGTGTATCGGAAACTAGAATGAAAGAGACGTATGTCCTATTAGTGGCTTCTCCAAGTATAAATGTTTTAGATGTGGGTATTTTCCAGACTTATCTATCTGAACCTTTTGCTAGTGACGCATTGTGTTATTTAAAAGTATGCCCAAGCCCCTAAATAAAATAAAGAAAAAATACTTTTATTGCACATCATCATCATCATCATCAGCCATTCGACGCCCACTGCAGGACACAGGCCTCCTTCGTGGTGTTTATAACCACGAGGCGTTTTGCCATAATCGCCACGCTTGGCAGGCAGTAAAAAAAATACAATGGCACTGTCCGCCACATTGCCATTGTATTTTTTTACTTCCGTGCAATGCTATAAGCATTTTCTACCAGTCAAGTATAGGTGGTGCAAGAAATCAACTCAATGATTAAATTAATTAAGGAGTTCGACTTGTGGAACGGAGTATAAATACTGATGGATAGTTTTTCTCTACTGCGTCTGCAGATAAGAGTATCTATCTTCTGACGTACCTAAAAACAAAACGTACAGCTACTGTTTGTTACTGCATTGCATAATAAACCTCAGCGTACAAATGCTGACACAAATACATATTCCACGGTGTGGATTTGAATTTTCTATAAGAGTGGTTCCAACCTTTACAATATTTTTACTCCTATGACCTATTTGGGGAACTGATTCCCAAATGTTATCAGCTGTCTAAACTTATTATCTGTAATAAATTCCTGACCTAGTTTAATACATAATACGATAAGGTAACATTTTTCAAAAGGGTTGCGTTTGGCGGCAGTTTGGTACAGGCGTGGTACTAATTTTGTTTTAAGTTAACTTTCTTTACCTTAATTTTCCTTTTAGGGTTGCGTTTTGGGGCCCCCGAAAGGTGCTACCATCTGTGCCAACGGGTATGTGTAGGTGGTAACTTTATTTCCTGTTTAAGATTTTTTAGCTGCCTATACAATATCCTGAAAGTTATAGCAGAGAAGATGGACAGTCCAATAATTAGACACTGGGAGATTACTCACGTAGGAGTTAACTGCACCATCTCTCTAGCTCATGCTCATATTTATGAAACTTAATTTTAAGTACTTAAATTTTAATTTCAGAAATTTTGATCTCACTAACATATTTACTTTTATTATTTAATGTAATTTTATTAACAACCTATGGATTGTTTTATCCGAAATGAAGTGATACATACATACATACATACATATGAGTCTGGATTGGACTGACGTACGTTTAATCAGACACTTTACCAAGTTGGCGGTCCACCTACTTACTACTTAGTATTCAGTCATAAGCATAACTCCAATGACCTAGGCCCAATGTTAGGTAGACCTGCGTGTTAAGGATTTGTTAAGGAAACTTATTGCGTTTGACGACAGTGTCACCGTAATAAGATTTCTTAACATATCGTTTTTTGTGATTGGCAAAACAGTTATTTCAATGCTACATAGTGTAGGTACTTAAGTAGCTGTCAACTGCCTCGGTGAATTTCTACTGTCGACAGCACGACATCTTTATTTGTGTGCCTTCTGCCTGGTTACATTACGAGTTAATTTGGAACAAAGGCGTACAGATTGATCGACGGCACCTATGCACGAACACACAGCCAATATTAAAATAGGTATATTCAGGTCTGCCAGAATTGCAGCAAGAGGCAAACCTACGGTCATCTTTGAACTTTAGTGATAGGCACGGTGATAGGCTACGTAATTAATCCCAGAACATGTAGAAAAACAGTCTAAGCGCAATCAACCATCAAAATCGATCTAAATTGTTGGGAACGTTTTGCCGTGTGCAGGTTTCGTTTTCGTAGCTTACTAGGCTAATGAAGCGGGATTTTTCAAAAGAAAACTTTTAACTCTGTATAAACAGCTTAGAACCAACACCTAGCATGACAGTTTTGTATCTAAACTTTGTAATTAAATAGAATCGGTTAGGTTAGGTTAAGACGATAGTTCTGCAACATAGGACTGAACAAATCTCAAACTGCGTACCTACTGCGTGCTACTTTTATAGAAAATATACAGCTTAAAGCCTCCATAAGCCAGTTATCCTATTGGACATGGTCAACTGCTTGCTATAGGGCATGTGTTTACACTCAAAGTAAGTATGTGTTTTTTTCGTTAACCTACAAAATATACACACAATTGATTCCCAGTGCGGGCATGTACCGATGACTTTGTCTAAGTTATGTACATTTGTGAAGTTATAGTAGCAATACCACTCGCTAACGGTGAAGGAAAACATCGTAAGGAAACCTGAGTATCTGAGCTATTCACATACCTCAGCGCTTGCGAAATCGCCAATCCGTGGTGGGCACGCGTGGTGATTAAGCCCATACTCTCTGCATGAGAGAAGGCCTATGCCCTACAGTGGGACGTATATAGGCTGCTTATGTTATACAATGTATACATACAAAATTTCATAAAAATCGGTGAAGCCGCTCCAGAGGAGTTCGATAACAAACACTGTGACACGAGATTTTTATATATTAGCGAGCTGATTCGGCAAACGTTGTTTTGCCATATTAACTAGCCTGCGATCTATTCTCAGACGCAAGAAAGAATCATAAAAATCGGTGAACCCATTCCGGAAAAGTTCGATATTAAACTCTTTGACACGAGATTTTTATATATTAGATTATTTTTTAATTCGCGCTTTATGCCCTCTATCAGTGTGTAAATTATTGTACTACATAGAAAAAAATGATTACGTCTAAAACATAGTTAATTATGATTTTAAGTTTTATCTAACAAACAGCGCCACTTCGAAAATGTAAAACCGTACACAATCTTATATATAAAAGTCTCGTGTCACAGTGTTTGTCATCGAATTCCTTCGAAACAGCTTCACCGATTTTTATGAAGTTTTTTGTGAACATTTGGTAGGTCTGAGAATAACATTTGCCAAGTGAGCTAGTAAATATCATATTTCTTTGGAAACTTGAAAATCGATCGAAAATTTTTCTAAAGTCGTAGAAATTCGTTGTTGTAAATTACAAATTCTAACCGACACGTTTACGGAATTGCGCATTTTAGAAATAACGCTATACCTTAGCATCGTAGGGTGATATATTTTATTGCCTTGTTTTCCAACAGACAGTATATTGGCCGTTAGTTATTGAATGGAACCCCGCTGGTTACCAATATTCCATAGTCCAAGTCACGTTTTATGGGATGAAGGAAAGGCAACGCCTCTGTCCCCAGTGTCTCGTAAACTATTCACTCCCTCACCAATCTGCGTTACAAAAAAAAAATGCAGAAAATCTGGTGAGCGATTCTAAATTTCAGAGTGTATTTCATTATTTTGGGCAGAATTTACAAACTAAATAACTTCCACACAACACAATAACTTGTCCTGGTGACAAAAGGGTATCCTATACCCTGTGCCATGTTAACGAGGGAAGTTCATCATAAACATGGAAATACACGCAGACAGAGGCCATTTGCACAAATGTACGGCAGGCCACAGTGGGAATCAAACGTGATACCGGTAAACCAACGAGGCCGACATAACTTATTTATCCATCCTAACTAAAATCTAAGGCTGTCGCAAGTCGTTTTACGGCGGAGTGGACACGCGTCCAAACATCTGTGTCTGAACGTAACTTTTCTAAAAACACATTCATATCGGTGGTTTATTTACGCGTCCACAAATTACGTAACGCAATGTTAAGGGGGAGTTATTCTTGTATGTTTTAATAACACCCTGTCTGTCTCAGCCCTTATCAACCGTGGTACATAATAAAAGGCGGGTTTTTCTGCCAATGTTAAAAAAAAAATCCTTTTTGTTTTGTCCTGAACTGTCGGTGCACATGCTAGGCCGCATGTGTCACTTTGTTATATTTTTGCTTAGTGCTTGAAAATTTGAATTTTTGACCGAAAATACGAGCGGCATTACACCATATACTGGAGAGTCTATCGCTCAAACTGTCGCTAGTTAGTACAATAGATTTCATGTTTTGTTTAATTTTAATTATCATTGTGAACTTAGCTCAAGGAAGAACATTGTCATTTCTGACCGAAAGCTGTTAACTCGTGAAATTTATCTCATTCTGATAGTTGTACACAAAATGTGATGATGTCGCATAAAATAAAGCGTAAATTAAGTAATAACATCTCATTTTGCATAAATGAATTCTGTTATCGTGAACTCAACCACGTGATAACCTATGAATACCTAACTTACGTAAACATTATGAATTCGATCACATGGTTCTAAAACTGTGTTTATCTAAGTTTTATTGGCTTGATGTATTGCCGTTGAATTCATGAATTTTAATTTGCGTTGTCACATTAGCTCATCTATTACCATATACACGGTTTTTTTAAATGCACAATTCCTGCAACATTTTTACTACTTAAACTTTCCTAAGCACTGCACATTGCTGTCCCGACGTTAATAAAAGTAAGTGAAACCGTTAAACCAATATATAAAATTCCTATTAAACGAATATATAAAATTCATGTCGGTAAGAGTTTGTTATTTACAACTTTTTGACTTTTGATTTTTTTCTATAAAAAAAATATTTTTATGAATGTTTATGCTTTGGTGTGGCGCTGTTTGATGAATAATTCTTAAGACGTATGTATTAAAATAGAATGGACATTATATTTTAATATGGAAGGGAAGCCTTCCTACATCATTATCCTACAAATAAATTTAGAAAAATGATTTGTTGAAGGCTGTAACATTGGTAGAGCACATACACCACAAATTTAATAAAAATATATAACTCCTCATATTACGAAAAATTTAAGTCTGGAAAAAAATTGTAGCACAAAGGTTGTTGCCAAATGATCTTTAATTGGGAACTCAGGCGTTGCGAATTTTAGGGTTAACCCTGTATAAGCTGTGCAAATAATTCTATACTTAACAATTACAGAAACCTGTCCAGCAAGGATCTGAATAAGTTGGTACATTATGAATGCCACTTTGTCTCATTTAATATAAAAAATAAGATATCACGTGTTCGCGTAAATTAGGTGTCTTACAATTTGTAATCGAAATGCGGCTAAACTTTATAGTTTATTCAGTGTCACTTATTATGAGAGGACAAGCAGAACGTAAAGACTTGCTCAAAATGCTTGATTTTGCTAACGCTTACTGCCATAAAAGATAGCTCCGAATTGGTTGCAAACTTGCTATAACTTTGGAAATACAGCGTAACCAATTGGAGCTAGTCGTAACCGATTTAGAGCTATCTTTTGCGGCATGGGGTATGAATTTTGAGCCACCAGCGATTCTTAAGTTCTCGTCAAAAAGGGTGACGCATCCACCGAGTATTTTATTACATGAAAGATTTCGAGCTACTGTCGATCCCCCTCTTAAAATTTATAGGACTAAAAGTTTACCCATTACAAAAACTCATTGCCAATGTACCCATTATCTAAAATCCAAAATAAATAGTAAATTACTGCAGCGGCCAGCAAAAGAGGCATTGATGGACGAACGTGGAAATGTGGGCCGAGGTGAAGCCGAGGCACACATACGTGAGTCCATCAATGCCTAGTTGTGACCAAGGCTTGTATATGATTTTTCTTGCCGCCTCTTGAATTTCAGGTGGCGTTAAAATAAGTTCATCGCAGTCATTTTCATCACTTGAACTCATTCTGTTAAATTCAACAAACTTTCAAAATCAGACGAACCACGAACGGACAACAATAATTTTTGCCGCGTTAAAGTGTTATTTTTTTTCAATAGGTATATCCAGCTTTCTATCGCAAGCCAGTCCGAAATTTAACCTATGTAATTTATTTGGCCACAAAATACGACAGTTATGAATTTTCATAGAACTTTTTCCGGCCGCTGCTCACGTGTAATTGGCCAGTATAGCAATTTAGATTTGTCTCGAAGAAGGTTGTCGAAATAATGCTCAAATTTCCAAGCATGTTTGAGAAAAAAATATTTGAACACGAGCAGTTTACATATATTGTATCTTAGATTACAAGGTATTACTTAGTAGGCTTAGTTAATTTGGCACACAATTTGGTAACGCGAAAAATTACACCAATATACGTTTTATAGCCACTAGCGCTTAAAATAACGCTAGGTTCTTTCATTTCAACTTTTACTTGTATAAGTTATGCAATACATTTTTCTGTGGGTTTCAATATTTATTTTGTTAGTGACCACAGTTTGAGTACCGCTAAGGTCATGGTACGGAGGTTGTCACCAGACAGGCATCCGATAACCCTCACACGCGCTCAGTTTCCAGAGTAGGTACTACCTTATAATAAAAAGATCCCTGATTGCACTACAAAATGTAGGAGAGAGGGGTCTTTAAATATTTGTTGTGTGGAGTCACAGTACCTTAATTGTTTATCTTTATGTTAATGTAACCGTTGTTTATGTTATGCCTATGGATAGTCCGATACATTCAATATACAAATGTACACTCAACAGCTAATCAACCTTTACATGTTTTTTGCAGTCACCCGTAACCTGAGTAGTGCACGCAGGTAAACATTAATGTGCTTTCGTTAGTTCATCTTTCTGCATCCGTCCGTATCTATGCACTCTAAGTTACGGGCGACTTTTTATGTAATTAAAGATAAGACAAGATAAGATAAACCTGTGCTCCTTTGGTGCTACATGACACTTGAATGAACCCTGCTCGTAGGTATATTACCTACACGCACCAAATCTAACTGTTAAATTAGTACGGAATCTGACAGTTAGACGATTGGAAACTTGATCCCACTGAAACGTGTTTCGTTCAGTAATGATAATTTAATACTTACACGCTTACCGAAGTCCGGTAACGTTACATTTCAGAGGTGAAGTTACAAGTAATTTTTCTCAGTAATTTATGTCGTATAAGCCATTGCCCATTGTACCTTTTTAGGGTTTCGTAGTCGACAAGGAACCCTTATAGTTTCGCTATGTCTGTCTGTCCGAGGCCTAGCTCAGAGACGATTTGTACGAGAGAGCAGAAATTTGGCGTCCACATACATATTGATCACGCCGAAAAAACAGTAAAATATTATCACCACAGTGTGGGATATCTTTGGATTGGTCGTTTAAAAATATTGTGGGCGTAAAAGATCATTCCGTAAAGTATCAGGGTTCCGTTTGAGAAATATTAAGCTTTAAATACGCAAATTTTGGTCGGAGAAGGGCGTCTCCCTCTCTCCTGCCAACTTGTACAAGGAAAACTTCGCACAAAACCCATTGAAAATTACGTTGATAAAGTTGTCGTTAGTTCTGTAAAGTAGATAAAACAGTCCCGTCTTTCTAGGGAACCCTACATTGCGCGTGGCCCGACGCGCACTTAGCCGGTTTCAGCAGTCGGGTTTTTATTGTAGCTTTTATTTCTTAATGTGCATTAAAAATATTCTTATTTTATCTTATAATGCCCGGCACATAACTGGACTAAAGAACAGTGTAGTCGAGATCGAGATGAGTTTGCGATCGACATTTAAGAGCCAAAAATATTTAGATTATTCGTTAATTTGGCTGAACTGAACTTAAGTCCGAGAAATTCTAAGTCTTATTGCTCAGATCCCACGCCAAAGAGACTCGAAAACGTTCAAAATAAAAAATCTAAATCAAAAAATTTTTATTCAAAGTAACACAGAAACTGTGACTTATTGAACGTTACAAGAAAAACTAGTTGTCCGTTTCAAAGTCTAGATCATTTGGAGAAAAAAACGGACAAAAAAACTCCAAACTTAGTCTTTTCAAACTTAATTAACAGAGTTTACATGTCATATCTTCTAAAAAGCTAGTACTAGGATGCATTGAACTGGCTTTAATTCCACACATCTTTGTCATCTAAATAATCCTTAATGCTATAATAGCCCTTTTGGCATAAAGTGCGCTTTAAACATTTTTTGAACCGCACTTCAGGCAAGTTTATTATATCTTCAGAGATCTTATTGTAAAAACGTATACAATGCCCCATAAAGGATGTATTAAACTTTGCCAGCCTAAATCTTGGGAAAGAAAGTTTATGTTTACTTCTAGTATTTACATCGTGTTGGCTACCTACGGTTTTAAAATTACTTATATTTTTCCTGACGTACATAACATTCTCATAGATATACTGACTACGGTGGTCAAAGCCGGTCCAGATCCCATTCATAGATTTCTATGACTACTCGATGTACATTGCCACGTTTTTTTATGGTGCCTATATACGCCCCACTGCAGGGCACATGCCTTCTCTCAGAGAGAGAATATGGGCTTAATTACCACGCGTGCCCACCGCGGATTGGAAATTTCAAGCGCTGAGGTATGTGAACACCTCAGACACTCAGGTTTTCTCACGATGTTTTCACGGTTAACGAGTGGTATTGCTACTTTAACTTCACAAATGTACGTAACTTAGAAATCAAAGTCATTGGTATATGCCGGGATTCGACCCCACGATGTCCCGAATAAGAAGCCGGCGTTCTACCGCTTCCGCCACATGGGCTGAGCAACGTACATAAGTTCGAACGGCGCAGTTATTTACCTGGCATTATACCCTATTGTTGAAGGCAAACATTGTTATAATGGGTTTCTTTTGGATTTTTAATGATCTTAAATCACGTACATTGCGTAATCATCACGTGTTTAATGGACAAATATGAACTGTTTCCACTATAGGTGGTTTTTACCTAAATTCGTAATTTATTGGTCACATCTGTACGTGTTGTATTCTAAATTAATGTTTTAACCATATTACATTTTTACAAAGAAAAAATCAATGACAAGGATGGATAGAATGTTAAACTCTCAATTTGCAAAGCATAGGCTAGTCATTAGCGAATAACGTTTCTATGTTCTCTTGTTTATCAGTTTCTTTGTTATCGGCCCTTTAGACTTAAGGGCAAGACAAACAATCTTGTCTTGTATATAAACAAACCGGCCAAATGCGAGTCGGACTCGCGCACGAAGGGTTCCGTACCATTATCTATACAACATTTGAATTTGTTGAAACGGCAAAAAAAATCACGCTTATTGTATGGTTTAAATATTTATTTTATTCTGTTTTTAGTATTTTTTGTTACAGCGGCAACTAAAATAGATCATCTGTGAAAATGTCAACCGCCTAACTCTCACAGTTCATGAGATACAGCCTGGTGACAGACGGAAGGACGAACGGACGGACAGACAGCGGAGTCTCAGTAATAGGGTCCCTTACCCTTTGGGTACGGAACCCTAAAAAATGGGAAGTGGCAAACCCTGCTCCCTGCCTACCCCTCCGTGATATAGGCGAGAGTTTATGTAATGTAAGAAATGTGGTATTACCTTGTAATGAATGAGAGATCACAGTTGTTGTAGATTATAAACTTTAACTGACGTATTTTAGGAAAAGCGCATTTCAGAGGCAACTCTGTCTATGCTTTGATAGATGTCAAGAGAGTTCGACAGTCGTTTGTCTTCTTGATGATTGATTTCCGCTGTTAGCCGAGCAATTCGGGACGAGCTCATTGATGGGAACTTATTAAAATCGGGATTCAATTGAACGATTGCCCATCGCTTGAAATATTCAAAACCAAAGTCTATCGCCACTACCTAAATCTCCAGCATTTGTCTTAATTTATTATATTATAAGTATATCACAATGTCTTTCCTAAATCTGTAGGTTTATGTATTTATTTATTGTATCAAGTATTATTTATTATTATGTTGTATTTGTTATATATTTCCCCCCTATTATATTTTATATATCTAGGTCTGAATAAGTAATTAGTAAGAATATTTAATATTTTACGAGTAAGTTGCAATACCTGCTAATGTTCTCTTCAAAACTTAGGTTAGCTGGTAGATAATGCTAAGTAGCATTAAGCTCGCCTATGTGCAAAACTGCCTGTTTTAAATGCAATAAAGGATTTAATAATAATAATAACGATATATGACGTAACTTCCCTTACATCACAGAACAACTCGTACAACAACACTTACTTGCACTCTACTACGTTGCGTTATGGGCGAGTTAGCAACAAAAATGTAAAGGTCGACATGCTGTCTATATTCGACATCGACATTTCGATACGCTCATTCTACTCAGTTACGTTACCAGATGTCTTTCCGCCGGTTTGAGTCTGACCATTCCACTAAGAAAATACTTAAGTACCTAAGTATCGTTTTATCTCTTTAGACTTCTCAAAAAGAACGAGACCAAAATATCAGTAACACTCGGTATCTTATTCATTCAGCAGTTATTTACTTAGTGAAAAGGTAAAATCTCAATTTAAGTGGTTCGACGGCAAAATTGTAAACTCCACAAAAAAAGGAAAATTCTAAGCCAAAATGGGATTTGAACTCGCGTCTCCTGTGCCAGGGAAACAGGGGCTCCGGTTCGAATCCCCCTTCAGCAAGGAATTTTTCTTTCACGAACAGCCATTTCTCGTTCTTGAATTGTAGTCTCTAACTTGATGAGTATAAAGCAAGGTACGCACCTAGGCGCGTAGCATGTAATGTATCTGATACTGTATCAACCTACAACTGGGTTCGGCACGTCCAGGGTAACCGCGTATCCAGCTACGAGCTCCCGGAGCCGCCTTTGTGTTCGCAGTGAAGCCGCCACTTAAGCTTCGGTCACACACAGCGACTAATCGCTGCGAGTGCACTCGCAGCGAATAATAGTCGCAGCGACAATTGCTGCCTACCTGTCACACACAGCGAGTTCAACATGAGAATTTCAACAGTCAGTGTGCATTCGCAGCGAGTAAAATTAAACATGCTTCTATGTAGTCGCAGTGACTTCAACTCGCGGCGAGTGAATCTATTGTGTGAATAGTGAATAGCCTGTCACACACAGCGAAGACTCGCAGCAAGTAGGCATTCGCAGTGATTAGTCGCTGTGTGTGACCGAAGCTTTAGCGGGTCGCTGCGAGCTCACTACGCTCTACTCGTGAGCAGCTCGCAGCAGCCTCGCGCCTACGTACTCACTTGATACAGTACTCACTTGATACGCTACATGCTATACATGACTGGGTGAGTACTCTCCTTTAAATTGAAATCCAGCCGCCCGCATTTTACCGGCCCATCGTGACGTCAATACATGGGATTCGTGTGGAAAGTAAATTAAAAGCAAACTTGTAGTTTGTCCTGTCGTCCGTACTTTTTCAAGAAATCTTAGTATAAGTTGCTAATGAATGAAGTTTTCTCATAATAAAAGGAGATAGTATTGATGAGTAGAACCTCTATTGCCATCAACAGTCGGCTGTCTATATCGAGACAATATTCACTCTTTATTGTATAATAATGATGACCGATGGCGCCGAAAAATTCTTGAATGGAGACCACATATCGGCAAGCGCAGCGTAGGACGACCAGCCGACAAGATGGACAGATGACCTCATCCAAGTGGCAGGAAGACGCTGGATGCAAGTCGCTTCCAACCGGTCTTTTTGGAAATCCATGGAGGAGGCTTATGTCCAGCAGTGGACTTCTTGTGGCTGAATGATGATGATGATGATTATATAATAACAAGTAGAACTGAATTGCTGACAGTGGGTAATGATGCTGTTGGTACTGACTCTACATTTAGATTTAGGCTAGCGAAGGACAATATTAAACAGCTACTACAATCGAATTATTCTTATATTGCGTTTATTTGTTAACAATCGAACAATCGATAGCATATGTAGTGGACCGATCCGAACTTGATTAGTTGTTTTTCTGTATAGTCTGAGGTTGCAGATATGTTCTAAGAAATTTAAGACGTCAGAATATAAAATCGAATAAATCATAAACAGCTTAATATTCAGTAAGCTTGAATTTATTATTAATGTACTAATGGATTACAGATTGACACTTACATTGCACGATCAATCTCGTGCGTCGCACGCACTGCCAACACCGCATCTTCGATTGCATAGCATAATATAATTGCTGTCAATTGTTATTCGATTGTTAATAATTTGATTCAATTAATTTTATTTTAATGTATCTCTGCATTTTAATGACAAAACAGTCGACAGTTACTTGGACAATATACATAGATACTATTTATAAGAGAAGGCCTTTGCTCTTCTGTGGAACGTTACGCTCCTTTATGCTAGCTGCTTTGCTTAAGATACAAAACCGATAAAGGCTAGATCCTTTCCCATGCATTCTACGTGGTCAAATCAGCGGAGCTTTGCACATAGTCTCTCCACTATTTGAGGTTGCAGCTGGCTTATAAGATTGACACCAATGTTGTTTAAAACCTCTTTTCTCTTTCCCCCAGGACCGACTCAGCGCCCTTCATCAAGAATGGCGTTACCCCCACCATCACCAAGTCACCGGTGCCTGCCAAGCCTGTCAAAACGGATCGAGGCAAGGCATTCAGACAGGTCCTGGCCTCCTTTGTGGCGAACCTCGGCACCATGAACACGGGAATGGCATTCGGCTTCTCAGCTGTTGCCCTGCCGCAGATGAAAATGGCAAATTCGATCATACACATCACCGAGGACCAGGCAAGTTGGATTGGTCAGTATCTTGAGACTTCTGCCTTATAGTAACTTACAGTAGACAGCCCTCTTTCAGTTGCTGAACAATAAATCTGAAAAAGAGCGTTTGCGGCACCCCGTGCCTCGCAACCCACACACGCCAGTCGCGTACGGACGTGTACCAGAACATAGAATGTCTTAGAATTGCCTTTCACAATAAAAATTTTTCGGTAGGTACATTTTTGCAATCCTTTTTATATTATAAATATGAAAGTTTGTGAAGATGTTTGGATTTTTTTACTCAATCACGCAATAGCGGCTAAACGGATTTACATGACACTTGGCGTACAGATAGACAAAGACCTGAATTGAGGCATAGCATAGGTACTTGATAACCCGGTAAGTTTAAAATAGATGGCGTTGTTCTAGCAAACGTTGTGCAAGAATTGTATTTCCGTGTGGCGCCGGATTAAGAATAGCGTCCCCCCATTTCCTTCCGTGGATGTCGCAGAAGGTGACTAAGGAAATAAATTTGTCAGGAGACGGGCAGCAGCGTCTTCCTGAGATTCAAACTGCATACTGCGATCGCCAACCCACCTGCCAAGCGTGGCTATTATGGTAAAACCCCTCATGGTTATGAAAACTACGAGGGAGGCCTGTGCCCTGCAGTGGTCGTCAAGTGGCTGATAATGATGATGACGGATTCTGTGGCGGCACGAAGTTTGCCACAGAATCGTTATCGAAATAACGCAAAACTTAAAAACCTAAGACCACATTCATGAAAAGTATACCTACTCATTTTATTACAATCACTAAAATTTTTTAATTTAGCGAGCAAGACAGCTTGGTACACATAAGGACAGTCTTAACACCTTCAAATTTCTACAGCGAGTCTCAGCGCTGCCGGCACTCCAATAGGCTGTATCCTGAGTGGCTACCTCATGGACACTATCGGCCGGAGACTGACACTCATCTTGACAGAGATCCCTCTAATCCTCGGCTGGGCTCTTGTGGCTTTCGCCCAGAACGTCCCCATGTTATATATAGGTAAGTATACCGACCGGAAAGAAAGTAGTTTGTAAGTTGGTCAGCGAGAATTTGGACGTTTTCTCACGGTGGTCAGTGATCATGATGGGCGGACCAGCACAAGCAGGCTATATAATTATGTCTTATCTACAGCGACATATAAAAAGATTGATAGAGAGAGGGAGATTTAGGGCTTAATCTTAGGGCTTAAGGATTCGCATATTCAATTGAATGTACCACGGACCATCTTTGTTCACCTGGGTGTTCCTTGGGAAATATTTTTTCCACCGTACACCTTGACATCGAAACTCTTCAAAGTCTGAGGTGGACTGTCACCGATAAAAAAATAGAACCTTTTAATGTTTTATCAGAGAGGTGAACCGTTGTAAAAAAAACTCCACGGTTCACCCAGGTGGTCTCAGGAGATGGACCATGGGTAAGGAGCGCACAAACACTGACAAAAATATTAATAATATTTAGTACAGCGGTTTTTAACACGAAAACGAAAAAATAAACAAATTGTTATTCGCGGAATTCCACTTACTTTTCTACGGAACTCTTTTAGGTGACCGATTTAAAGGCTCTTTAAAAATAACGGAAATCACTTAATGGCTCTAAAATATGCTACTTTGGACCGTTTCACTTTCGTATGGAGCCGGATTAAGAATAGCGTCACTCCATTTCCTTCCGTGGATGTCGTAGAAGGCGTCTAAGGAAATACATTAGCAGGAGACGGGCAGCCGCGTCTTCCTGAGATTCCAACCGCATACTGCGATCGCCAATCCGCCTGCCCTTCATGGTTAGGAAAACCACGAGGGCGGGCTTTGTCCTGCAGTGGGCGTCCCGCCATGTATGGGCACATTGTTTTACTTTTCTTTTGTTGTACTTTGTTTTCTAAGTTACACGAACATCTTTCTGTGACAACTTTGACGTTCATTAAGTAAACATTCTGTTTTTACAATGAATAAAAATATTTGAATTGAATTGAAGTTGTAGTAGCAATGCAACTGGCTAACAGTTAAGGAAAACATAAGGATTCCTGAGTGTTTAAGGTGTTCACAATTTGCCAATCCGCGGTAGACACGTATCTCTCTGAGAGACGGCCTGCGCCCTGTAAAAAATCAGCATGGGTAGTTTGATGGCGCGAGTTACGCGTTTTGTGACGCTAAAATATCAGAATTTGACAATTAATGAACTGGAAAGTCGCGAATTTCGACGTTAAAACGCGTGACTCGCGTCGTCGTGCTACCCATGTTGGTGTTATAAAAATACTTCTGACTGCGAAATATTACCGTCTTTAACCTCGTAACCCTTGAAGGTAAAAATTACTCCGAATCCTTCTAAAACTAGCAGATATTTAAAAAATACCCTTGTTTAAAATGTGGAATATTGAACCTAGAACAGTATGTTTTCCAGTGTGTTCTTTAAGTTCATTGGGTGTGAATTAAGAAAGTTGGGTGAGGTTCTACGTATAGGAAAGAAACTTAGAAAGAAAGAAAACTTAGAAAGTTAATATAGACTTCACCTTAGCCGGCAACTCCACTTATTTTGTCAATCTTTGTGGTTACACCCCAATTTTCACCGTAATCTTTGTGTCTTCCAGGTAGACTTCTAATCGGTCTCGGCTCGGGGATGGTGGGAGCCCCAGCACGTGTTTACACCTGCGAGGTGTCCCAACCTCACCTAAGGGGTATGCTTGGGGCCCTGGCTTCGGTTGGAGTGTCCTCTGGAGTCCTGATACAAGTAAGTTTTCATTGTGATGCATTTAAATAGACCGATTTCGCTCGTGACCGAGCTAGCTGCAACGCAGCACTGCCGAAACGTTGGGAATTTAGATAATTTTATAAAGTTTACCCATAAATGCAGTCGCTACTAGAACTGTTAAGAGGCTAACAGGGGTTAACTAAGGCTAAGAACGAAAAAAGATATATATTTTATGACCCCTTTTTTGCAAAAAGTACCAATACAGAAATACCAATAAATAGTAACAGGTATTTTTAGACCCTACAACCAATACATTTAGGGGCAAAAAATGGCATTAATGTCAATTGTTTTTAGAAGAATTTTGTCTTGTCCTAGGTACTTGACCGTAGGTTCTAAATATTATATTGAAATTTTTGTCTTGCCTCTTTTTAAAACATCGGATTAAAAATGTCCTCTACATTTCTTTCTTTGGTGGACTAGTTAGAATATTATGTTGAGCGTCGCGATTTTTGGAGTTTTCATTGTTTCAACCACGTTTAAATACTAAAATATTCAGTGATAACATTCCTTGACTCATTTATAGAGTCTCCCAGAAAGGGAAGCGAAAACCCTCCACTCTAACCATCTTTTTTCAACTTATATGGAACATAATACGTCAGTTGCTACTTTTTAACAAAAGTACTTACTTTTCTAACAAAAGTTGGAAACATTAATGCTGCGAGCAGACATAGCATTCCGAGTTCTCCAGACTCTGAATTCTGAATTACAATTTGCCTCACAGGTTTGGGAAATTATTGTTATTTGAACAAACGATTCGATCATATTATCTACATATAATATACAATTATAATTCAATTAAAATTCAAAGTAATATATATAGGTATACATAATCTGAAACTAGGAAACGGCTCCTACGATTTTCACGAAATTTAGTATGCAGAGTTACTTATTTTTAATCTGTTATTATTATGTTTATGAGAAACATAATAAGCAAGTGATCCAATTCGTGACTTTCCTGAAATCCGATTCTGGAATCAGAGAGACTTTCAAACCGAACGTATTCCCCCTGCCTCTGTAGAGTTACAGTGAAACTGGTTTTATTTTACGTTTTCGACGTCACCTCAACACGTCTTTTAAACATTGATATGCTAATTGTGAGATCACATGTTGGTGGCGTAGTATTCATAAGTTACAGACACTCCTCTGTGTTGTCAGCGTCACAATCTATTGTCTTATGTAATTCAAGCCATAAGTGCATGTTTTGATACTTACAGTCTTCTTCATAAAAACACGACACTTTAAGACAGTCCCCAGACGCAGTTTAAATAGTCACACGATTGATAAATCTTCGCAAACCGTCTTGCACAGTTCGATCGCTGCGATATAACGTTACGTGTGTAGCAGGGTTTAGCATCTTGGACATCAATAAGATAGATAGATAGATAGAGAACACTTTATTACATAACCAGGTGAAAGATAATAAGTACATAGATGTTTGGCTAATGGGTGTGGTCTTGGATTGGAACACAGGATATCTATATGGGAAACTTACGCAAACAAAATGGTGACCATTTACTTAGAAAATACCACGCTGGTTTAGACGGTATTAAATACTCATTGTCTGACCGAGATTAGCATAATTAAAACATTAACATTGTGGATTCCTCAGTAAAGCCTCTAAAAACAAATTAGTTCGGTATTACGTCTTTGTAGAAATTAACTCCCGAATTACCGAAGAGAACAGAATTTGTAAGTATCTACCATGAAATGAGGTAGATATGAATCAGAAGGGTAATGAGCACATCGCAGCCGATTTAATTTTTGTGGTTTCTGGTGAGGTTCACGTATCTATCTAGACTAAAAACGTGTTTTTAGGGTTCCACAATCGAACAGTACAGGCGGGACCCTATTACAATGCCTTCAACATCTGCCCGTCCGTCTCTCTGATCTTTAAAAGGGTTCATCTCTTGAATCGTAATACGAGTAGCCAGTTGATATTTTCACAGAATATAATGTTATATTGTAATAAATCAAATACTGCTTAGGTGTAATATTAATTCTCTGAAATTTGTGAAAGCAGTTCTGATTATTTAAAGAAATTTAAATATTCGTAGAATTAGTAACCAATAAGGTTAGGTAAAACATTGAAAAGCAGCGACATCGATCAAATTTGCCTCTCGTTTCACATCCGGTTCATAACTTCTGTTCTCGTCATCAAAGTGTCCAATATTACCCTCTGCAAACGTCACATAAACTCAAGCCTGTATCCTGGCAAACTGCGTGCGTTTCGATTCAATCAAAAAGTGGTTCTCGCGCTTTTGAAATGTTTATTCGTGGAAAATAAGTGGTAGTTTGCAAAAAAAGGAGACTGCTCCACTATTTGCGTTCCTATTTTTCACGACGTGGCCTCTAACTTAACTCTATTGACAATTTAAGTACATTATCACGAGTTCGCACCTAGATTGTTATCGGAGTCACGATCCAGGTTTGCCAATTTTCAGCCTGTTTGCATCTCCAATTGGTATTTGCAATAAAAAGTGCAGTTTTTAAAAAGGTTCTCAAAAGGAAAAGTTCACTTGGTTGTTCTTTCCTCTGTCCATACAGAGTTCAAGACATTTTTTCTCTCAAGAAAGTTGAAATTTATATCAAACATTAACAGCCACGTTCTCTTGAATGTGTAAAAAACCGGCCAGGTGCGAGTCAGACTCGCGCACGAAGAGTTCCGTACCATTATCTATTAAAAATTTGAATATTTCAAGCGTCTACCTATTGCCGTTATTTAATATCGGGCAAAAGACGGCAAAATAGTCACGTTTGTTTTGTGGGCGCCCCCCTTAAATATTTTATTTTAATTTAATTATTTGTTTCCATTATGTGTCATGTAATAATGTCTATCAAAGGGCGCCCTGATCTAGGGCTAAAACCAGCACTGCATGCGTCAATGAAAAAAAAAATGAAAACAACTTTATTACAGTTATACATAGAGTTCGTCAATTATAACTAATCCGATCAGGCTGCAAAATAGAACTTTTTAATAAACCAACTATCGGTTACGCTGTCACTACTATCGCCCAATCAACATTGACATCACGCATGGCGCACAGAATGAACCAATCACAGAGTGATTTACTCTACAGCACACCTTGCGCTCATTTTATTGGTAAAGACTAAGGACAGGGGCCGTTTTTGAGTGTGAATTTTGTAGGGAGAAAAACTTCTATAGTTTTTTATTCGTATGTTTTCAGTATTTGTTGTTACAGAAATACATCATCTGTGAAAATTTCAACTGTCTAGCTATCACTGTTCATGAGATACAGCCTGGGGACAGACAGACAGATGAGCAGTGGAGTCTTAGTAATAGGGTCCCTTACCCTTTGGGTATGGAACCCTAAAAATCAAGTAAAATATCCATGAAGTACCTACTTTTTACGGAACACGTCGAATCGCTAGCTTTATCTGGAGGGTGGTTACAACCGCAATGTACATCGAATTGATGATAATAAACTATGTATCGTAGTTGCATGACCCGAGACGAGACACACAGAAGGGACGTGGGGCGGGGGCGTGGAAAAGACGCGTCGTTAATTCAATTCACTTTCATACAAAGTGTACTGAAGGGACGGGACGAAGCCCGGTGTGGGCTGTAAAGAGACGGTGCAAGGGCGCGATTTCTATGCAACGCGTCACGTCTTTTCCGCGCCCTCGCCCCCACCACGTCCCTTCTGGCCAAGGGCTATGAAAGGTGGCCCAGAAAGCTCAATAACTTAGAGGCTCTGTATCTGATGTATTGTTTGATTAAGTCATTAGCATTTAAATAGTATATTATGGATTTGTGCGTGTTTTGACTTTCATCGTCCATTTTGCAACCAAAAGATATCCACTGTACTGTACTGTGTGTCCGATCAAGTCCCAACAAATCAATATTTCCCCGTATTATGCTCTAGCAAACATCATGATATAACTTATTTTGCTAGTTTAAGCGTTGATGTTCCTGCCTGTCGCGTTAAGAAGATAAGCTGAGCTATTTTTCAGTCTTCATGTTGATTTTGCGTGCGTAAGCGATCATCACATTGTTTATATTGAAATCACTTGAAATACGCTCTAACAGTACTTACAGGAGTTACAGTTGCCTTCCTATAAGTAGTAGATAAATTGCGTTCGAATCTCGTCTTTATTATAAACCACTTTGAGAAGGTATTCTTATCTTCAAGGAAGTAAAACGGTCTTTGTTTACTTTTGTAAAAAATATTTTTGAATGATTAGCTGCATAAGCTTATTTGAAAGATTGATGGCTTAAACGTTTACGCTAGAGATGACTCTTAGGCAGATGATTTGCTTAAAAATAGCAAACTTTGCTAGCATATAGCTCTAATTGGAGCATGCACGAATCACGATTTGGGATATACCTATAATCTGAAGACACGTGACGATTTTTACTTCGTCTGGCTTACATGATACGGTTAGTTGAACAGATATACTTATTATTGTTTTCCACATTTTTATGTCACCTTCATATCAGGAATCAATAAAATTCATTTACGACGTTCTTGAAACCTATGTATGTTCTGCCTGGTAAATCAACGGCTTAGGAGATATTGAGATTTTAAGTCGCTCGTTTCTTGCATATTTTCCAGAATTGCATCTGGTTGCATCATCTACCAATCCTTTCTTTCCAAATTTACAAAATAAAGTACACTTTCGAAATTTTAAAGCTTTCTTCAGAAAACGAATTTAAAACTTCAATGCGTCATGTATTCAAAACATAGCCATCCCAAGCAAGGCTAGCGCAGGTTTATAACCTCCGTGCCACAGAAATGCCAAGGAACCGGTAGAAACGTTCAAATGGAGACCATGCCCTGGCAAACGCAGCATGGGCGTGAGACGCCCACCAGCTGGCCTGACTATCTGAGGCAGTTGCTAGTAGCAGCTGGATGTGGATGGCCGAGAACAGAGAGAAGTGTCATACCTTGGGGGAGGTTTATATCCAGCAGTTGACGAATACGGACTGATTGACGATGATATTATTATTAAGGGTATAATTTCCTCATCTCCAGTACGTGATTGGCAGCGCAACGTCCTGGCAAATCCTGGCTGGCATCAGCGGCATCGTGCCAGTTCTCTCGCTGCTGGGTATGCTCCTTTTGCCGGAGACGCCCAACTACCTGCTGTCACGAGACAAACAGGAGGGCGCCGAGAAGTCCCTGCACAAGCTACGAGGCTCCACCTGCAATGTCGATGAAGAAATACAGAAGATGATCTCATTCAAGGAGAAGAATCATGTGGAAAAGTGAGTGTCTCAAAGTTTCCAATAGCCTTAAGAGATCCCATTGATTATGTCTAGCGGAGCTAACAAGCACCACCAATAGATAAAGTGATGCTAGTTAGATCCGGGTAGCCCCGGATGTTCACAATCTGTTGCGTGAAAACGTTTGCGTTAATATTTTGAAGTATGGTGACATTTCCTTTTGCTCGCACATGTTTTATGGTTTTATGACAACCAAACGTTCGTCAAACTATCATTAGGAATCTCCATTGCAGGTTGACGAAGCCAGGGGAGATAGTGAAAGCTATAATGTCGCCGTCCACCCTAAAACCTTTCACGATCCTAGCGGTGTATTTCTTCATCTACCAGTGGTGCGGGGTTAACATCATCACTTTCTACGCTCTGGAGGTGTTTGAGGTGAGCCTACTGACTTTCAGTCTTCTTTATTATGTTTTTCGCAATCATAACTACTTGTGAACAGCCATATTCTTTCGTAATTTTTATATCACATTTACAGGATTTTATTGTCATCCATTATAAAATATCTTTGATGGATCCTGTATGCGGACCCATTTTATACATGTGTTACAGACACAGATCTGCTCTGAGGTTACAGACCAAGAAAAGAGGTATTTGTAAGTTTTAAAAGTAGAATAGAGGTACTTACTCGACCTAGTTCACTCATTATTTTAAACGAAATCTATTACCAAAATTACATCTTTAGCCAGATTGCTTGTACCGTAAGCAGGAGAGGACTCCATCTGACACAAGTTGAAGAGTTAAAAGATACTCAACAACAAACTGCTCTTTTTTCCAGGCCTCTGGATCTACGTTAAACAAGAACATGTCCATCATAATCTTGGGTATCATCAGATTGATATTCACAGTCATTGGCTGCGTGCTATGCAGGAGGTGTGGAAGGAGGCCGCTCACGTTTATTTCTGGTAACAATATCACCTTAATTCCTAAATTCAGTCAGTATCTAGTTTAGAAGCAACTGCTTTCAAGGTCAACTGTTCTTGTTATGAAACAAAATCTTAAGCCGGGTACAGACCAACCGAATGCTTGCGATTCAACTATAGTAGTCGGCCCTTCTATCACATAACTTTCCACTCTATTGGGTTAAGCATTTGAACGACTTCTTGAAAGTATTAAAATATGTACGTATTTGACAGTTCGGAGTAGGTTAAATCAAACAACTCCATACAGTGGAGGACTTACGTAGTAGCGCCCCTGGTTTATTTACGACAGGTAATAAAGACCTTCCAGTCAATGAAGCGCGCGAAAACGGGGGCCTTTGGTTCGATCGTCGAGTGTTATCATTGGCAGTCGTTCGGATGTTTTCACGCATGTATCCTGGAAAGATAGACAGAGACCAGGGTCTGCCACTTGCCACGATCCAGACATGCCACGCACGCATGCACGTACCCTGACATACGATGATAACACAATAGATTATTTGATAAGATAGTTGTCATACTTATTAAGTCTTTCACTAAGTCTCAAAGCTGAATGAGAAAGTAACTATTTATGTACCCGTGAGAATTGGAATAAGGAGAAAACCGTCTGTACCTAGCAGTAGGTAGCACTACGCTCATGATGATGAAATAAATCTGTAATCTTCACGTAGACCTGGTAGCAGAGTATCTGAACAGAAGCATTGGTACTTTGATTATAGAGCTGCCTTCGTTGCAGTGTTGATTCCTTCACTTAACGTCGATTGCAGTTGAAGTAATTATTTTGTTGTTACAAAGTCTCCAATTACCTATTTTCTCATTTCAGGCTTCGGCTGCGGGGTCACTATGTTAACGCTAAGCGTCTACATGTATTTCCTCCAATATTGGAAGGCGAACAACATCCAGGCTGTGCACACGTGGATCCCCGTTGCTTCCATCTTCCTCTTCATCATGGCTTGCACTATGGGCTACCTGATAGTGCCTTGGGTCATGATCGGCGAGGTTTACCCTACACAGGTGGGTGGCTTTCAACACACATACAACCATACTTGCGTACATCAGTACATATCCTGGAGAGGTAGGCATTGAGCATGGTTTTCCACTTGCCATCTTCCTGACATCGATCTTGCGATTCGTAAATATTTATTAGTCATTGCATGTACGCTCGCCTATTAATTCCTGCCCTCGAACTGAACTGCCCTCGCGGAATGGAACGTATAGGTCGCCCATACTAAGTTGGACACAGATCTGTGTGCCGCAGACGAGTGGTTAACGGGTTCCAAGAGATACACTTGCGCCACCAATGAAAAACATAACGAATCTTTCTATTCTCTCAGTCGTGATTTATAGAAATCAACACCAAGAACGTAGAATCAAAGACCTGGACTACATTTTTAGCGTTAATGACTACCTATATAGCTGAGAGAAGGCCTGTGCCCTACACTGGGACGCTGCTTATGACTAGATAGCATTAGTTAGGTTAGGTTAGCCTAGCTCTTTGGCCTTACGTTCTGAGGATGAGGATGAGATGGTTCGGACAGGGATGAGGCCTAGTTCTAGTTCTAGTTCGACTAGAGATTTCCGCACTTAGCCTCATAGTTGGGCCATTGTACGTAGCAACCGCTGAGGTATGGCATCTCAGACAATAGGGTTTCCTCACAATATTTCTTTCACCATTAGCGAGTGGTATTCTTACTATCACTTCACAAATGTACGTAACTTAGAAAACAACGTCATTATACTCGTATGTCATTATGTAAGTATATGCCGGGATTCGAACCCACGACCTTCCGAGTGGGAAGTCTGCGTTCTACCGCTCCGCTACCACCGCTCCAGGGAATACGCCTAATGCTTAGTAGTGAACTCTATTCATGAGCTGGATAGATAGGTAGAATAGATAGAAGTGTACAGTCTCAGACATAAAGTTAATTTGCAGCAGATTTCCCCATCAATAAATAAATGAAATGAAATGAAATAAATGTGTTTGACTATTAGCGGTAACAGATGTTTAATGACAATTTGCCAGAGCCTAAGTTTTCAGGTGTAAACAAAAATTTCTCCTTCGCCTAAGTTATCATATCCTTCGCCTAAGTCATCATATCTTTCGGCAGGTCCGAGGCATAGCTGGAGGCATGACGACGTGTGCGGCGCATTTGTCCGTCTTCTCCGTGGTCAAGTCGTTCCCCTCCGTCAGACATTCGCTCAATGACTACGGAGCCTTTGCTCTGTACGGCAGCATGTCTTTAGTTGGTGAGTAAACCGGGCACATATGTAGCACGCAGAACTGATGGCCGATGGGGCCGAAAAGTTCTCGAATGGAGACCACATGTCGGCAAGCGCAGCGTAGGACGACCAGCCACAAGATGGACAGATGACCTCATCCAAGTGGCAAGAAGGCGCTGGATGCAGGCCGCTTCCAACCGGTCTTTTTGGAAACCCATGGAGGAGGCCTAAGTCCAGCAGTGGACTTCTTGTGGGAATGATGAAACTGTAACTCTGACCATTAAAACACCAAAGAGCTTTTCACTAATCTTAGGATGTCCAGCCTCAGATAGATACTCCTTGAATCAAAAATTCGTTTCTCCTTCCAGGTACGATATTCTTCTATATATTCCTGCCTGAAACCAAAGGCAGGTCTCTACAGGAGATCGAGGACTACTTCTGTGGCAGAACTAAGTCTCTTAAAAAGAAAGACGTCCAGGCAGAGCTGTCGTGAATAGGACCTTCAGAGATACTATAGGGATTTAATGACGTAGATAGATTTTAGTCTTTGAATAGACACTATAAAAAAGTGAAAGGTAAAAGTCAACGAGTGCTTCTAGGGCTTATATTTTTGAAGCCTTAAAAATGTCTGATCTACCGTCGATTAAACTAACCAGTACTTACTAAAGTACTAATAGTTCCAGTGTTTAAGAGATTTGTATGCGTAAATAAGTGCCTTTCCAAAAAAGCCTTTAATTAAATATGCATGTTTCGAACCTCAATTATAGGTAAATAGTCCATTTTATTGATGAAGACACGTTTTCCTTCCACTTTGCGTTAAAGGGAAAACAGACAAAGTTAACGGTCACTATTCAGTATTTCGGTGCTAATATGCACAAATCAACCCTTTGGGGAAGAAATGTAGTAAAATTTACGAATTTTACAGTAGAGTGAATACAAAAAAATATAATGAAAAAATGTTTTTTTTTTCTTTTAAATACCGTATAAGATATTCCAAAAATGTAACGAATTTTATAGATATTCAACTTTAAATTCAATATATTTGGTAGTTTAGAAGTTAGCATGGCTTATACTACAAAAAAAACTCCATCCAATGGCTTTTACAGCAAAAAGTATACTAATGGTACTAATGAGTTGGATTGCAACCAATAAAATAATTGCAGTACAAGCCATAAGAAAATGTACTGCAATGTACTACATACTACAAAATCTAGTAGCATCAGTGTCTTTTGCAGCATATTTTGATAATAAAACTGCGAATTGTGTTAAAAAATCAAGGTGGCAAAAGCCACTTTTTTGCAAATTTGAGGAAACAAAATATACAGATTGATAGAGCTTGAAAAACTGAGTAAGACTGCATTTAAAGTCTATTTTGACCAAAAATGGCTTTTACGACATTTCATCCTTAAAGGGTCGAAGTGTAACGTAGTGAGTATGTACCTAGAGATACATTTATTTACAAGAGTATTAAAGTTGTTTATGTGTGTAGAAATTAGAGGAATGTAGGATGATTGCTTTGGGGAAATAGGCAATTCGTACACCTTTAAAAATATATGTCTTCATTACCATTATACTTGCTTCACTTGGTTATTATTGTTCGCCTATTTGCCGTCGATTTAAATCGAAGACAATGCAGGTTTTACAAAGATTCGTCAGAAAACCCGCCGATGGATGGTTAATATTTGCCAAATATGCAAATACGAGTGACCAAGTGAGGCGTCAACTTTAGGATAAAACCCTTTTTCCTATAATTTGGCCGACTTGCACCACTTTGTTAAAATGGACTTAAGATTAAAGCTGGCATTTAATTAAAATTTGTCATACAAAATTCATTTGTGAATTTGTAGCAGCAATACCACTCGCTAACGGCGAAAGAAAACATCGTGAAGAAACCTGAGTGCCTGAGGTCTTTACATACTTTAACACTTAAAATTACTGATCCACGATGGACACGCGTGGTAATTAGGCCCGTACTCTCTCTCTCTCTCTCTCTCTCTGAGAGAGAGCCCTGTTCCCTACAGTGGGGTATTATTCAAAATTCAATTTAAATAGCCACTTAAGTGACATTCATGGAGAGTGGTGCAAATCACCCCTAGTTTATTAACACAGTGTGTCACTTTCTATATGAATGACATCGTGAACTTATTTGTTGCTCGAAAGGACCGGACCTAATAACATTATCATTATATTGCCTCGAAATCAATATTTTGAATACCGGAAATATTTTTTTTTTTTTGTTAACATAAGGTAACTCATTGTAAAACCCGTTTTAGGGTTCCGTACCCAAAGGGTGCCAAACGGGACCCTGTTACTCTGCCTCCGCTATCTGTCTGTCCGTCTGTCCGACCTTTAAGGCTCTATGTTTGGAACCGTAATAGGTTTCCAGTTGAAATACGTGTTCACAGAATATAATTATATTATTACGGCGGATCGCGTAAAATAATAAAATTTTAAAAATAATAAAAATTAATGGAGGCCACCATACAACAAACGTGTTTTTCGCCGTTTTTTGTTTTAAAGAAGTCTCTATGTTTTTGTCCCACTGAGCATTCCTGTCCCCACTTCAGTCCGAGTTTTCGGATCAGCCTCACGTTACTTTCCACTGTCAAAATATATATGTATTTGACTGTTATACAGAAGACGACTTACGTACGCGCCTCTGGGCCACATCAGATCACTCCGGCTGATTTTGCTCGAGCCATCTCTGCCATATCATGACCGGCCTCGACATCGATGCCTACCCTGTTCATTTGACTACCATGTCTGTTTTCTACTATAATTTCGCCGGTATTCCTGTTTTTCGGTACTAGCGAAAACTGGTATTTATGGTACAGTATTAGTATATTATATAGTACAGTACCTTTGGTATTAAACTTTACGTTACGTTACCACGATTGTAAATGTCATATACTTGGTGGCAAACCATAATAGGAGAAAGGCCTCGTAGTTAATAAGTAGTGTGCCATTAAACGTGCCAGTCCATTTATCATTAAAAGTGTAAATCCTTATAATTGTATAAATCTTACATATACATAAATTATTTGAATAAGTATCTAAAATAAGTTAACGATTTATAGGTACATAATCTACTCAATTTATGAATAGATATACTCGCCAACTGCAAAACCTATTGGTTTTGGAATCTAAGAGAGCATTGTGATCACAGATTGTGATAGTCTCAAGAGTACATCATTTACGTTAAAGTCTATATTTTTGTTGAAATGTTTTACTTAAATATGAGTAAATAGTTTATGAAAACGATAATAGTTGTTTGATTAAAAAAAAAACACACACTTATTGTTTGTTTGCGGAGAAATTTTGATGTTTATTTTTACGGCACGAAAAGTAGCTTATGAGCTATTCCCGGACCATAATCTATATCTCTGCTAAATTTCATCCAGATCTGTTCAGCCGTTCTGGCCCGATTGAGTAACAAAAATCCATCCATCCAAACTTTCACATTTATTCCTAGTAAGATTATGGAAGTAGGTACGTTGAATTTTCATAATCGTAATACTTTTTGAAAATATATGACAGATATTTTTTGGGTCGACAATTCTGCGTTGTTAAACCGACAGAGAAGTTTCAAATCCATTCCGAGTAATTAACTCTCTGTCTAAAAATCGTTAAACTACCTACTACCTTCAGAGATTTCATTACAATTGTGATGTTTTTCGTTTTTTTCGAGATTAGTTCTTATCGTGTTGCTTACAGTCTACTCCGGCATAATAGCTAATTGGAGTTTGAGACTCTCAGCATCATGAGCTGCAAAATTACAGCGCTTGTTTTACTTTTAATTGGCTTCTTTCCGAGTTTAGAAAGTAGTAATAACGTTTATTTTGGGATCGAAAAAAACCACGGTATGTAGTTACACTACAGTTTTAGCTATCAATCTCTCTGCTATTTCACCTACTGTCTTAGTAATAGGAAACTGAAGGGAGGCCTTTTATACAGAGTGTTTATACAGAGGCCTTTTAGACACCATGCACGTACAAAAACTCTAATTGTCAATAAATAACTTTTGCTATGGAGCGTTGGTAGCCTAGTGGGTAGAAAATCGGACTCGGAAGCGAGAGACCTAGGTTCGATCCCAAGTGCGGGCATGTACCTATGACTTGGTTTTCTAAGTTATGTACATTGTGAAATTATAGTAGGAATACCACACGCTAACTGTGAAGGAAAACATCGTGAGGAAACCTGAGTGTCTGAGCTATTCACATACCTCAGCGCTTGAAATCGCCAGTCCGCGGTGGGCACGCGTGGTGATTAAGCCCATACTCTCTCCTTGAGAGAAGGCCTGTGCTCTACAGTGGGACGCATAGGCCGATTATGCATGGTGAAAACATAATTCCATTACCTCCCGTGGATGATGATGATGATGATTGATAATGGAGAAAACACCAAAATTGCAAGAAAAGCAGCAGTGGTCACTTGCCTACGGCATTATATGTAGAATATTTTTTCGCTATTTGGAAGTTTTTGTGTAAATAAATTGTTATTTAGGCCTTTTGTAGTTTATAGAGTTTATTTTGTGCACATATAGACCTACTAATTCTCATATACCTTAAGTTTTGCTGGAAGAAATCTCTTACAGAGATAAGCTCGCCTTTTTAGATGTTATTTCTTATACGTTTGTTGTTGAAACCAATAGTCAAAGTTATGCGTGATAAATTATGAGAAGAAGGTCTCTAATAAAATCATAAATATGCTTAAAATCGTAGTTTCTATAAAAATATTAAATTTAACAGAAAGGGACATCATTCTTACATAGACAGGTTATTACTAAGCAGGTTCCTACTTTGTCTGATCACCCATTCTACACTTGGATGTCATGTAGATGCCCACAATGAGTCCAAACAGGCCAATGGCGGATCCAAATATCTCTATAATAAGAATCTTGACGAACAACACTGGATTGGCCGCATCAGCTAAGGCAGCTCCAGACCCTACAATCCCAACACAAATACCGCAAAACAGGTTCACCATTCCCACAGCCAATCCGGCTCCGTACATAGTGTACCCTGCGAACCAGTTCATGTGAAGAACTGAGTACCACCTTATCGGCATAGTGAACTTCTCAATTATGCCAGCTAGGATGATGGCAGTAATCAGTCCGTACACTGCGACTGCTTCGCAAAAGATCACGGAGATGAGATTCTTCGTCTTGATCCTCGGAGCGTGGATCCCACCGCCGACTATAGTCACCCCGACGGTGTAAATCCCAGTCGCTGCTCCTACAACGGAGAGCGTCACAGCCAAGGCACAGCCGTAGCAAGCCCACATGTAGGGGGAACTCACGGCCAAGAACCAGCCTACACTTATGTTCTCACCTTTCCCCTCGAACATGTAGAAGAATGAGAAGAGAGGACAGAAGAGCAGCAGTGCCCCCGTCACGGTGATGGTTGCGATAGCAGTGAATGATACCATTCTCATCTTGGCTGTCGTGTTGTGGCGCTCTTCGCTTTATTGTCAGTTTCAAAGAACTATTGACCATTGACAGACAATTCTGTAGACTTGACCAAATTTCTAACTCTGTGTACTAACTTTTGACACTTTTGACATCGGTACGGCACACAGATTATAAAGACCACAACGAATTCACTGTCAAAACTTTTGGTCATATTTTATGCCTCCTCTTTCGGAGTTTTGTACAGTGACCAAAAGCTAAACAGATCTAGCGAAAATAGCTTATTTTCAGTAGGTAACGATTGTTATAGCCATTTGTCGCAGTCACCGTGTCCAATTTATTGGAGTGGATGTGTGATGGTTGTAGTATTATTCATTAGCAGTTTGTCAGAATCTCCTAATCATACCTAATAACATGACATACTCTCAGATATTTCGGCCGCATCATAATTATCGCTTGTTCTTTAAGTCAGCCCAATTGTAAAAAAGGGTTGGTGGGGGTCCATCACGAAGTAGGAAGCCAGAGAGCATATCAAGAGATAGGTTTTAAAACAGATAAATAATTAGGTACCTATAACAATTAAACAGGTATTTTCTCCAGGCCAGGACATACGCCTCAAGGACGGATTGGAATTCAGTTCGGTCTCCCGCTCGACTCTTTTGAAGATCCTGGCTGTTTTTGAGGAGAATATCAACCTGCAATTGATCGGGAAGAAACTGAAGCCAGTATTCACTGCCGTTTTTGCCAACAATAAACATACGAAGCCTTATATCTATCCGAAGTTTCTCAGGAAAGCAAAGCTATAGGTCTGGTAAATCCAGGGAAGGACGTTAATCTGTAGAATTATAAAGAACCCTATCGGGCCACCATAACAAAGGTTTTTAATTGTTGTTTTCAAGGTCATATTCTAACAGGCTAAACAAAATTTTAAGGGTCAAAATAGGCTAAACATCTCAGACATGACAGATTCTATATTTTTTGACCTGTGACGTCATCATAGATTCGGCCAATCCAGGCCATTTTCGATAAAATGGCTACAGATACAAAATTACCAAATTTTATCCTGGTTTTTTTGGATAATTGATCCAATTTTTTTTAGTTAAAATGGCTTAAATCGATTTTAAAAGTCATATTTATACGAAATTTTTGTCACAAACATTTATACGAATATATATAATTAATTAATACCTACTTTTTCACACTGTCAGATAGGTTATTAAAACTATATTAAGGATAAAACACATCAACGCGGTAGCGGTGGCGATGGGCAAAATACTACTGCCGTAAATGATGTATGTATGAACCGCCACCGTCACCGCGTTGGTGTATGTCATCCCTGACTTTTTTCATTCTAACCTTATGGAGCCCCTTAAGAAGAATATCACAACTTCTTCGTATTGTATACGAAAGGAGAAGATATGTTTTTTTTATCTATACTCCGCCTTTCTCACAGACTTGTTCTATCAAAACATGTAATAAAATGTCTAAGATTATTAAAATTCCCAAGATTATCTTCGAATACTGTGTGGGAAATGCGGCAAGATTCTGCGGACAGATTGGCGGCGCCGGAGCAATCATCTGAGGCACCTGTGCAGCCATTGGGTTCAACAAATACGCCATCCCCTTCTTTATCAGATCGCGCCTTAAGCGGTTTGGGGCCACTGAGGAATCTAGTCCTTGAACCTGCTCAAAACACTCCCGAAAACGATCTTACTTCACCCACTTACCCTGACCCACCGTTTTTTAGCAAAACCTCGTTCTTGCAACTCGGTTATGGCGTCTGGGTGAACCTGGGCCTCGTGATAGTGGGGATGGCGTTTGGTTACTCTGCCGTGGCCATACCAATGCTGCAAATAGACCAAACACTTAACATGACGGAGACGGAGATTTCTTGGTTTGGTTGGTGTAACTCCTTATACATTTGAAAACATTCTGATAGTGATTTTTACATACCTATTATCAATTATCTTTTCAATAAATAAAATAAAATGAATCAGAGGAACCAAGGACTGGGTAGAAAAATTTAGACATGACATTGTAATATTTACAAATTATCTTGCTTTTACTTTAGTTATTAACACGTGACATTAGTGAAGTTGTACTGGACAATCAGTGCAGTGAGAGTCCACATTGCAAGTGCCGTACACCTCAACCCACGCCAGCTACCTCATGGTAGATCTCATACAACAAACGAAAATCTGTTATTGTCAAGATTCTACATCTTTATTTCAGCCAGCATACTAACTCTATCATCGCCTGTAGGCTGCGTTGTCTCGGGATATGTGTGTGATAAACTTGGAAGACGCATGTCTTTGATAGTTGCCGAAGTTCCGATGGCTGCTGGGTGGCTCTACACTGCCGTGTCCTGGACTCCAATCAATTTGATTATAGGTAAATGAGACTTTAGTATTACTAACTTTGTCTGATATCACATCAATTCACCAACAACCGGTTATATTTTTTCTGATAATATGATAATTATAATAGTTGTTTGAGATTGACAAAGACTAATAGGTTTCCTATCCCTTGGGATATGCTTAAGTATCTACAGAATAACTTTCCTTAACTCAAATATTTCCAAAACGATTTTTGTCTTCTACTTTTCTAAATATCTACTATAATAATAACTTTCACACAACACAATCCCTTGTCCTGATCCCAAACTAAGATACCCTGTGATATTATAACCAGGCCAGGTTCTTATTTCGAAAGTAAATTATCTTCAGTGGGTAATTTTCGACCTACTGGGCAAATATGGGAGGAAACTTGCACAAAGAGAAATATGTATTTGCTTACAACTTCCAGGCCGTGCTGTAATAGGTGTGGGTCTCGGTATGATTATGCCTCCATCCCGAGTATACACCAGTGAAATATCTCTTCCAAACATGCGTGGAGCCATTGGGACCTTTCTCAATTTGGCCATGGCAATAGGAATTGTTGTTCAGGTAAGATGAAACAATTACTATCTTGAACAGTGCTACTTACCAACTTCAAGGTTAGTCAAAGTCATCTATTGAAGTTGGTAGTTCTTAGTTCTTAGAGTACGATGTTTGTGCACCGTGCACATGAAGTATTGATTAAGTTCAGTCGATTGAGTTCTTCATCATCGCTTTATCTTTCATCTTGTTTATTTTTGCATTCGAGTACCTGGTACATATTGTCTATGAGCTATAAAGGCAAGTTTAAGTTGAACAGGTACACGAATGTACCAGCCACATGTACATGACCCATTTTAAGATACCTCTAAGCCTCCAAAACCCAAAATTTATGAAACGAAAACTTTGTATTCAGTTTATCCTACAAGTTTTTTCGTCTAATCCTGAATTGTTTGTCCAAATTTCCAGGCAGTACTCGGTATGTTCATGACATGGCGCGTACTCTGCTTCATAAGCTTTGGGGCTAGTACATCTATCTTCTTATCAAACTTTTTACTTCCTGAGACCCCCTACTTTGTGCTCATGACTGACTCTGAAGACAAGGCGCGCAAAAACCTGCAGAAGTTCCGGTCGGCAAAACACAACATTGACGCTGAGATGCAAGACTTAATCACGTTCAAGAAATCCAACAACATACGCAAGTAGATACCTACAGATTCCTTTAGTAAGCAGAAATTTGGGCCTTTTTAATCAGACTCTTAACTTAGGGCGCTTATACATGGGCGGCAAGGGTGCCAACACTCGTCGACGGCAGGCGTCAAAACCGGCGTCAATCTCCGACATATCCGCGTCATCGCGTCGATGGCTGCCGTGGGCACACGCCATCGGCTGCCGTCGACGCGTCAACGACTGCAGTTGGAACACGTGGCGCTCGTGTATAAGCGCCCTTGGATACGAATTAAGCCCATAGTATAGCTGACATAGTGAAGCATGAAGTTCCTGCGAAAACCTTATTTATTGCTCTCAGTATAATTGTTGTGTGTGACGTTTTTAAGCCAGGGAACTGTCAGGGAACCAGGGGATAAGCTAAACTGTTGCTAAGCTGAAATGCAGATCTAAAGATCTACGACGTTATTTATAAAATACACGATTCCTATAAAATACTACTCAGAGGCCGTTTAAATTATTGGTGGCAGTGTTTTATGGAATCGTGTTTTTATTGCAAGCCAGCTTTATGCACTCATGTCCCAGTACCTACATTGCCCGCTCATAGTCGTTTCATTGACGCGATAAGCTGTATTGTATATTGCCAGGTCATAAAGTATTCTGAATAGGTATAGAAGTACAAATTCATTATTGTTCTAGGTTAACATTCAAAGAGAAGATGAAATTATTGATGAAACCAGCGAGCTGCATTCCCTTTTGGATAATGAATGGCTATGCTGCCTTAGTGCAGTTGGCTGGTGTCACCGTGTTGGCTTTCTGGACCATTGTCATATTAGATGTGAGTTAAACGCATAATACACAACATACTCTTTTCCATCGTACGTCTCCAGTTTCATTTGTAATTTATTTGTTTTAAAAGTATACAAACATGTTTCTTTATGGTATTCATTACCTCAGGCATCCAGGTTTCTTAGAAAAAAACAAAAGGTTTCTTACAATATAAAAAATAACGTCCGTAGTTGTTCATTAGTACATATAGCGCTCCATCTCCAAATCAAACTTTTTTGTGTGCAATATAATGCTTTCTATCTATACATCTATCTACCCATTCGTGCGACCACCTCGTAAGGAAATCTTTATCTTTATCAATATTTTTACATTTACAACTTGTCTTCATATTTTTTTACATTTTAGCACGCTAAGTCCAGTATGAACCCTAAGTTCGGGAATACCCTGGTAGCTATATTCAGGTTATTTGGCTCCATTCTGGGATGCATCGTGACATACTCCTGTCGACGGCGGACTCTCACTTTTGTGTCAGGTGGGTACTATTACATAATAATCGTCTCCAGCTCCTTCACACATCTCTTCACGAAGTTCCTGACTGAATTTAATACACCGAAGCTTAGCCACTTCGGCAATTGACTTTTTATAATTATAGGAAGTACGTCGTGTGTAAATAGTAGAAAGCATGGTCACGCCGTTTGATCTTATTTGAACAAGTTATTTGAACGACCTCGTGGCGCAGCGGTAGTGCACCTGCATACCATGCGACCTCTCTCCTCCCGGGTTCAAATCCCGGCTGGGGACAAAAAAAAACCCCAGGTCTTGGATGTTTACATGTTTGTGATGTCGTTGTTTCTGGTACCCACGACACAGGGTATCCTAGTGTGGGGCCAGAAGCAATGTATGTGCCTGTATGTAAATGTTTATGTTTAACATCCTGTTTAGTTCCCGAACTGGCGACGCACACGCACTGTGAACTCGAGGCCAGAAATATTTTTCTTCGCGTGGTTTGTTTACTGCAAATTACATTACAGGTATCGGAGTGACCATCACATTCCTGGCCATGGCCCTCAACTCCATGTTAACGGACAAGCCGTCACTTCTGCCACAGATCTGCGTAATGGCTTGTGTTGTATTCGCGTGCATAGGATATTACTCCATGCCTCTCCTGATGATGTCTGAACTGTACCCGTTACAGGTACGTTTATCCCGCTAAACTGAAAAGACTTGCGTCCGTTCAGCCGGACCAGATTTGTGCACGTAATATTGGAAACCATTGCATCATGTCAATCCGGATTGCGGGGTAAGAAAAGAACAGACTGGGCTAAAACTGGCTTTGACAAAGAAATCTGAAATCTAACATTTATTTCGTCGTAATGTTGAACACAATGCAAGACGGAAGATAAGAGAAAGAGGCCTATTTCCATATAAATATTTTGAAGAACAAAAGTGAAAGTGAAAATATTTTATTTACCACACAAAAATAATAAATAATAATAATTCTTTCATTCACAATATTTGTGGTAAAAAGTAATGGGCTCAGCTTTATTGCCGAGACTGGATGCGTAGTCTCCGCGCTGGTTTTCAGCCCGTCCCTTGCTCAACCAAATGTTGGATTGGCTCAATTATCTTCGCCGGGACGAAGAAGGACATTTTCAGTTTAATGGTACCATTGGTAAGGAATACATGATCCGTGTGGCGCCGGATTAAGAATAGCGTCACTCCATTTCCTTCGTAGAAGGCGACTAAGGAAAAAAAATTACCAGGAGACGGGCAGCAGCGTCTTCCTGAGATTCCCACCGCATACTGCGATCGCCAACCCGCCTGCCAAGCGTGGCGATTATGGCAAAACCCCTCATGGTTATAAAAACCGAGGGAGGCCTATGTCCTGCAGTGGGCGTCAAAGGGCTGATGATGATGATGACATGATCCGTACAGTGCGTTTGATTTAGGCACTCCAACTGCAGTGAGTTCGTTGTCTTTCAGGCCGTAGTATCCATACGGTAAGATGGATGTCAGATCAGGTGAAACTGAAGGCAACACTCCTCATGGAGGACGACCTACATCAGTGTTAACGATTTACATCACTGAGAGGCAAATACTGATTTTCAGTTGTTGCTCGTCAACATAATATTATGTTCTTCCTCGTATGTTAACAGGTTCGCGGCATCCTCGGTGGCCTGTCAGTTTCTTTCATGAACCTGGCCATATTTGCGGCCAACATGGCTTTCTCGCCGATGATAGTGAACTGGGGCTTCGCATGGACAATGATCCAGTACGCTGTCTGGTCTTTGTTAGGTAACTCATTCATTCACTACTGGGACACTGCATAAATAGTATTATGTCTCTATGACTGCGTCTTAGTCTAGCAGTGACACGCTTGATTAGACAGAGCTCGTGGTTTAGATTCCCGCTGGGTATGTCTGTTTTGAGGGTTCCGTACCTCAAAAGGAAAAACGGAACCCTTATAGGATCACTTTTTTGGCCACCCGTCTGTCCGTCCGTCCGTCCGTTCGTCCGTCTGTCTGTCTGTCAAGACTCTTTGTTCCGATAACGCGTAGAGGTACGGCCGTTTATGCCGCAAACAAAACGTATAATTCGATACTCAAGGTAATCGAAATTTATAGGGTACTTTCCGTTGACCTAGAAATATGAAATTTGGCAAGCAATATTGTCGCATACTACAGATACAGAGAAAAATCTGAAAACTATATATTTGTAAAAAAATTAGTCTGAAATTCGAAAAAAGCTGGGAAAACACTGCGAGACTCGATTCCTGAACTATTTATAACATGTAGGTACCTACCTACAAATTTATACGGAACCCTCGGTGCGCGAGTCCGATCCACACTTAGCCGGTTTTTTTTTTGTAATTTCCTTGTCTGGTTATCCATGAAAGTTAGCTAATTTCATTGGTTGGATACATACATAGATAGGGGCTCAATATTGGAGTTGACATTGGAGAGGCGGGCCACCAGGTTCCCGATCATGATGGGTTAGCGCATACGTGTGTTGGGATCCATCTTCCCCTGCAAAATAAACCTAGATATACCAATGCTGGGCATAAGCTTATACAGCGTGTTACAGAAAGATCCAATGAAATTTAGAGGGGTTACCCATTAAATCTCATCGGATCTTTCTGCATGCAACACACTGAATAGAGATACAGTATGTTGCACGGTCATCATTGACCGTAGCCGAACATAATTATCTCTATTTTTACGTGTTATTTTGTAACCTCTCGTACTAATTATAACTCTCTCCCTCTGATCAGGCGTAATAGTACTGTACTTCATACTGCCAGAAACTAAAGACCTGACTCTCCAAGAGATCGAAGAATACTACAACAAGAAGAGGTCTTCACTGATGTCTCAGAAACTTGACTCCCAAATAAGGCTATCGGGTCACTCCATAAATAAGGCTACTGTTACGAAGAATCAGCTCACTGCACAAAAATCTGGCTTGGACGTAATGAAAAGCACTACGATTATGAATGTTACTGTCCAGAGAAATGAACCAGCTCTGTTGAAGTCCAGTTAACGTATCAGTCTCAATGTGTTTTCGAACAATTTTTGTTTATAAAATGACATGGGTGAAGGGACTCGGACAGTGCAGTAGATACCTGGGATATTATTTTTCAGATGAAGTAGGCTTGCCTATACCATCCTGACAGCTTAGACGGCCTAGCCCACAGGAAAGACAAGTAACAAGTTTTGTTCTTGAGTGAAGATGTAGAGCAGAATTTTATTTGTTTTTTGGTACAGTGTTTTTGACATTTTATAGATTAGTATTTATTTATTTAATTAAAACTGCACAGTTTTGATTGGTACCTTTTTTCGTAGTATCGATTGACTATTACCAAACTTTACATTTTCCTAGCAAAGTCACCCAAAACATAACTGAACAAATAACTTTAAACTAACTATTTCTTCAGATTGTTTAAGCATATATTATCTCCAAGAAGGTATGGGCTTTACCTCCTCAGTCCTGAGCCAGAAAATAACTTGGAGTAGGTATAAAGTACTAAAAAATAACAATTGAAAACCATTGTTAAGGACTGACGAGGTTAACACCACACGTGTCTACTGGGGATCAGATACTTCTACTTAAATACCTACTTTAAAAATATACCTGCTTATTTACCAACAATAAGTCAGTTAAAAAAGTGTACTATGCATAAATTACAGTTTTTGTCCCAGAGTACGATTGTAGGTTTTTTTGAGTCCCTTGTTGGGTGCGCGATCATTGAATGAGCTAATAAATTCAATGACAGTGTGTGGTGTAATGAAACCTTCTAGGTCTCAGAATGCTGAGTTTTAGGTATTTACCACAGATTAGGAATTGTTATCCACAAAACGCATAAAAAAACCACAGAACCTCCACAAGTGCTCGAGAACGTCACTAATAGTATCCCTATATCATGTGGTCACAATTTTTTTTTTGTCAAAACAATGTTGAAAAACTAAACCCGTTCATCAAAATATCTACCTTGAAATCATCTCCATCAAATATGAGCAATGGCAGAGCAGTCTACTAATACACCGCGATTCTCTAAGGATATCTCCTTATCACAACACACGTCGAACGCCTTAAGTTCTGTAAAGAGCGTATTTTTCCAAGAAGATCCTCCTATACCGTATCCAGACCCTCCGTTTTTCAGTAAAACCTCGTTCATTCAGCTGGGCTATGGAACGTGTGTTAGTCTCAATTCATCTCTCGTTGGGATGGCGATCGGATATTCTTCGGTGTCTGTGCCGATGCTGATCTTGGAAAAAGACCTAAATATGACAGAGGCCCAGATTTCTTGGTTTGGTTTGTTTTAATTATAGAATATTTCATAAACACTTACCTGCTGAGGTTTTTTTGAGTAACTTGAAGTGTGTGCAGGTATAGAATAACTCTGTACTTCTGTAATAAATGCTAATTAATAGGTACCGTGTGGCGCCGGATTAAGAATAGCGTCACTCCATTTCCTTCCGTGGTTGTCGTAGAAGGCGACTAAGGAAATCAATTACCAGGAGACGGGCAGCAGCGTCTGCCTGAGATACCAACCGTATACTGCAATCGCCAACCCGCCTGCCAAGCGTGGCGATTATGGCAATGCCCCTCATGGTTATGAAAACTACGAAGGAGGCCTGTGTCCTGCAGTGGGCGTCAAATGGCTGATGATGATGATAATGAATAGGTACTTTTTAGGGCTACGTACCCAAAGGCTAAGGGACCTATTACTAAGACTCCACTGTCCGTCTGTCTGTCACCAGGCTGTATCTGATGAATCGTGATAGCTAGACAGTTGAAATGTTCACAGATGTATTTCTCTTGCCGCTATAACAACAAATTCTAAAATCAGAATAAAAGAAATATTTAGAAATAAATATTAAGAGAGGCTCCCATACAACAAACGTGATATTTTCGCCGTTTTTGCTCGATAATAACGGCAACAGGTAGACACTTGAAATATTCACAGAATATTTAGTTTTATTTTTACTTAAAAATAAACAATGAAATTAAAATAAATAAATAATATTGAAGGTTGGCTCCCATAAAAAAACTGGTTTTTTGCTCGATATTCATAACGGCAACAGGTATACGCTTGAAATATTCAAATGTTGTTAGATAATGGTACGGAACCCGTCGTGCGTGAGTCGGACTCACACTTGGCCAGTTTTTATTTATTTATTCAGGACAAACTAGAATAAATAACTTGTAAATTAACTGAAGATAAGATAATTCGAACCTTCTCTCATACCGCTGCTCACTACTGCATAGTAATTTGGTGTCTGTGGTATGAGTTATTTAGGTATTTTTTTAAACTCTCAAGGTGTTGCGGATCCACATGCCATGTCTGGCCGTCAAACTTCTCTGGAACGCTGCAGCATCGAGCTCATATTCATCATCATTATAAGCCTTACGCTGCCCTTTGCTGAGTTGTATCATATTTTACTATGTACCTATCTACTAAGAAACTGCATGAAGGGGCTTCCCCAAACGACGTACCCACTGAGTCCTATCCGTTTGGCGTACCTGGATACATTTCCAATCAGTGTGCTCCTCACGCTGATTGGAAAATCTTTCCGCTACCATGCTGAATCTCGTTGGCTACGGAGAAAACATATTACAAAGAGTTTACTGCAATGTTGTCTAAAATTTTAGCCAGCATACTGACACTCTCATCGCCTATAGGCTGCATTATCTCAGGTTATATATGTGACAAGTTCGGGAGGCGGATGGCCTTGATCACTTCCGAAGTGCCGATGGCTATAGGGTGGCTGTACATTGCCCTTGCGACGACTCCAACAAATTTAATAATTGGTAAGTTTTGAAGATTATTCCTATACTACTTCGAAATAACTACAGATTTGGGTTGCCACAAGAGGACACTAGCACAAATGACCACTGAAACGTAAAATGGTGCTGGTCAGCGACTCATACCACAAAGCGGTGACGCTTTTCTGACGAAAATGTAAACCAAAACACCCAAAAGCTGGAAAAGTGATAGCCCTATGGTCACCAAGCTGTATGGTACCTAGGGTTAACATATTTAAAACTAAGTGCTGTACAATGTAAATTTATTTTCACAAGAGACTTCATATCCAGGTCAAAGGTTTCATTTTATTTCATCGAATAAGATCTCGTTCCTTTAATGCCACTATATCAAAGTTAAATTTTTTCAGACCAGCCCCGAATCTAATAATATGCCCGTATAAAAAATTGTAACATCTTTTTTAGGTCGTGCTGTGACAGGCATGGGTGTCGGGATGATAATGCCTCCAGCCCGAGTTTATAACAGCGAAATATCTTTACCAAACATGCGTGGATTGCTCGGAACTACTGTTAATATAGCCATAGGAGTAGGAATCACCGTGCAAGTAAGTCAATTTTTTACTCTGGAGGGATAGGGGTAGGCAAAGACTACTTATTTACTATTTACCAAGATCTTGTTACATACTTCCGTCATAGTCTTTCATTTATTTTTCTTTTACGGACCTTGGTTTCTAACTTGAAGAGTTTTCCTGGACAATTTATATATCAATCAGACATTTTGTTAGCCTAGATGCGTTATTTTCATTGACGATTATCTTCTGATTGATGTACTAATAAAATAAGTTATTCAGATTTAAGTAGTTTCATCTGTTTTAAATCCGAGTCTATTTTCAACGAGCTCAAGACTTAGACACGAGTTTCCACCATTTGCATGAATGGATCCTTAGCTTCTTCGGATATATGGAACTGATCCTGATAGTTTAGAGAAGTTAATGTTTTCCGACATCACTAGCGTCCATCGGCCTCAAAATCAGGCAGCTTGTAGAGAGGTGGTGACTTAAACAACCGACTGTAGTTACGTCCCTCAGCCATTAAATGCTTTCCATGCGCAGCTTTTTATCCTGACTGCTCAGAATCTAATTGGTTTTGTCCAAAATTTCAGGCTGTCATGGGCATGTTCGTGACCTGGCGTACCCTCGGTTATATCAACTCTATCATCAGTGTGTCCCTCATCCTAGTGAACATGTTACTTCCTGAAACTCCTTACTTCGTGCTGATGACTGATACAGATGACAATGCAATGAAGACTTTGAAGAAATTTCGGTCATCCAATCATCCTACTGATGCTGAATTCAAAGAACTGCTGAATTTCAAGCATATAAACGACATTCGCAAGTATGTATTTACCTAAGATCTATAAGATCTAACCCACAAGGCAGGCTAATTTTTTCGACCCACGCCATTCAGAAATCAGCCTCAGATCGTCGGTCCAATGATCTGATGGGCGTCTTACGCTTCGTTTACCAGCACGCACGTGGTCTCGAGAATCTTTGTACACTATCGGCTACCAGTTTTTCGGCAGACGTGACCAACCCACTGCTACTTCTACTTGCAAATCTATGTCAATCACCTTCTTGGGTGAATTGTACAAAGGCAATAAACAGTAATAATAGGGGTTAAAGTATGAAATTGCCGTTTTATTGCAATAGGTTCTTTGAATTGACATAGAATCTTCATGGTTTGAGGTTTTCGAATGAAACTTTTTTCAAATGGTTTCTATGATGTTCTTTTTTTAAAAAATGTGAAACATTTGAATATCTACTCTCAATTGTTTTTGTTATTCAATTTAGACAAGAAAGATGGATACTGCGAAAATTCGAGTGATTTTTGAATACTGTTGTGGCATTTGACCTGGGGTCAGCCCTTGCATTTTTCTTTTCCGGTTATCATAAAGAATCCACTTTTCATCACATGTTACAATTCGATCCAATATTCCTTCATTTCTGTACCGGTTCAACAAGGCAACACAAGTTTCAACACGCGTTTCTTTCTGCAGATCAGTCAAATCATGAGGCACCCATTTTTCGTATTTTTTTATTTTATTGATTTGACGCAAGTGAAGTCAATATTGTGGGTAAGGTAACGTTAAACCATGCCGCTAATTCCTGGGTAGTTTGACTAGGGTCGGCTTCCACTATCTCTCTTAATTCATCGTTATTCACCTGTGTGGGCGGTCTTCCTCGTGGCTCGTTCTTTAAGTCGAAATTTCCATCACGAAAGCGTTTAAACCAAAATCGCACGGTGCGTTCATTAGTAGACCCCTCTCCAAACGCAGCATTGATATTGCGGGCTGTTTCTGCCGCGTTAGTTCCGCGTCGGAACTCGTATTCAAAAATCACTCGAATTTTCGCAGTATCCATCTTTCTTGTCTAAATTGAATAACAAAAACAATTGAAAGTCGATATTCAAATGTTTTACATTTTTTAAAAAAAGAACATTATAGAAACCATTTGAAAAAAGTTTCATTCGAAAACCTCAAACCATGAAGATTCTATGCCAATTCAAAGAACCTATTGCAATAAAACGGCAATTTCATACTTTAACCCCTAATAATAATAATAATAACTTCTTCACAATACAATCACTTTACCCGGTCCCAAACTAGGGACACCCTGTGCTATGGTAATCAGGCAAGGACATTACAAACATGAAAGTACACCCAGAGTACAATTCAGAGTTTTCATTTCAGATTAACTTTAAAAGAGAAGCTAAAGATGCTGATTACGCCTACCGCCTGCAAGCCGTTCTGGATCATTAACGCTTTCTGTGTACTGGTACAGTTATCCGGGGTCACCGTGCTGGCTTTCTGGACTATTATCGTACTTAAAGTGAGCTTGTTTTTATGACGTCGTAGTGATTTTTACAAATAATTTAAACAGAAGAAATCTATTTATAAGATGTACTGGTAAAAATTGTAAGCAATACTTGTCTGGGATTTCTACTTAACGTCACTTTTACCGAGAGAAGGATTTGCTAAGACTCAGTACTTGGTATTAGAAACTTACCCCCGGTTTGTTAATCTACTGTTAAAAGCTGTCAGTGGTTTTTTTTTTGTATTCACTTTGGTCAATTGACGGCTATTAACAGTAGATTAACAGCGTGTTAGTGTACGAGAAACTGGGGGTCAGTCGTAGCAAACAGGCGGAAGAAAACTAACCCTTAGTTCAATTTCGAAAATCCCTCCATCGTTAACATGTCTCTGATGACCAAACCAATGGTGGATTGGTTTCATCCGCAAAACTTCCGCTAGCCCTGCGTGACAGTCCACTTACTCGTTCGGCTAGCGGACATCTAGTGGTAACACGTTTAATTGCCATTACAGGGATAGGGGGTTTGAATCCTAATGAGAGCCGCCATGCTTTGATTTGTACAAATGGCCTCAGTCTGGCTGTTTTTCTATATTTGTGATGTCCTTGTCAGTTTACCATGGCGCAAGGTGTTAAGTCTGAGATCAGGATCAGTTTTATTATTTGTTTTATATCTGCTCCTCATTAACTTACTTTTGTTTTGATTGAAGAGCTCCAGGTCAAGCGTGGAGCCCAAGCTCGGGAACAGCCTAGTGGCTACTGGGAGGCTCTTCGGCTCGACACTCGGCTCCATATTAACTTACTCTTGTAAACGGCGAACTCTCACTTTTGTGTCAGGTTAGTACGTATCTTTATTACATACATTTATAAAGATTCATAAAGAACGTAGAAATTAAGCTACGAGCAACAATAGGTTATAGGTTCGAATTGAAAGCGCCAATATGCGTTGGGAATGCGTGGTGGAAGCCCATACTCTCTGATTTCCTCATGCTCTAATTATTTACTAATTATCAGCCCCTATATTACGCTCACCAAATCCTGAGCGATTCCAATCGTTTACGAGTAACTGTCAAATTAGTATGGAATTTGACAGTTAGACGATTGGAATCGCTCAGGATTTGGTGAGCGTAATTAGGCCACAGATCTTTCTGAATTCTCAAGTTTGAAGATTTTAGCATGTACATGTAGGTAGATAGATAGATAGATAGATAAAACATTTATTCACATTTGCACACACACATGAACAGGAGTACCTACCTAATATTAGGGGTTAAAGTATGAAATTGCCGTTTTATTGCAATAGGTTCTTTGAATTGACATAGAATCTTCATGGTTTGAGGTTTACGAATGAAACTTTTTTCAAATGGTTTCTATGATGTTCTTTTTTTAAAAAATGTGAAACATTTGAATATCGACTTTCAATTGTTTTTGTTATTCAATTTAGACAAGAAAAATGGATACTGCGAAAATTCGAGTGATTATGAGGCACCCATTTTTCGTATTTTTTTATTTTATTGATTTGACGCAAGTGAGTCAATATTGTGGGTAAGGTAACGTTAAACCATGCCGCTAATTCCTGGGTAGTTTGACTAGGGTCGGCTTCCACTATCTCTCTTAATTCATCGTTATTCACCTGTGTGGGCGGTCTTCCTCGTGGCTCGTTCTTTAAGTCGAATTTCCATCACAAAAGCGTTTAAACCAAAATCTCACGGTGCGTTCATTAGTAGACCCCTCTCCAAACGCAGCATTGATATTGCGGGCTGTTTCTGCCGCGTTAGTTCCGCGTCGGAACTCGTATTAAAAAATCACTCGAATTTTCGCAGTATCCATCATTTTTGAATTGAAAGTCGATATTCAAATGTTTCACATTTTTTAAAAAAGAACATCATAGAAACCATTTGAAAAAAGTTTCATTCGAAAACCTCAAACCATGAAGATTCTATGTCAATTCAAAGAACCTATTGCAATAAAACGGCAATTTCATACTTTAACCCCTATTATTAAATTTGTGGTAATTATAAATGCATAAAATGTCATAATTCGAGCTAACGAAGTAATTAATAAATAATTTTAGTAATTTGCATTAGAGTAAGAAATATTTCATTAATAGAGTCAGTGAGATCACATTGGTTATCTTCATTTACTTTTTTGGTACATATTCATAAAAGTCTCTTACACTTACATCAGGAGTGAGTTTGTAAAGAATTAAAATAATTTGTTTATGCCAGACAGTCAGTCTACATAAACATGTTCATAATCATAAGCAGCCTCTATAGGTACGTCCCACTGTAGGGCACAGGCCTTCTATCAGGGAGAGAGTATGGGCTTAATCACCACGCGTGCCCACCGCGGATTGGCGATTTCAAGCGTTGAGGTATGTCAATAGCTCAGACACTCACGTTTCCGCATGATGTTTTCTTTCAGAGTGGAGTTTTGGAGTTTTTTTTTTCCGCTGCCTTTTTCCCCACTATAAATACGGCCCGAAGGCAGCGGCTAACATAGTAACATAGTACATTGACATTCAGCAAACAGAATGTAAATTCTTTACGTTGAAATAAATTATTGATTTCTGATTTCTTTTGACCGTTAGCGAGTGGTATTGCTACTATAACTTCAAAAATGTACATAACTTAGAAAACAAAGTCATAGGAACATGCCAGCACTAGGAATCGAACCTGGGTCTCTGGCTTCCGAGTCCAATGTTCTACCCACTAGGCTACCACCGCTCAATTTATTATTTAAAGTAACACACTAAATTAAGATAAATGTAACAATGCTCTTACTTCCAGAATATAGTTTATTTACCGATTATGAGTGACAGCACATATATCCCTCTTTATCTAATACTTATATAAAAATCTTGCGTCACAGTGTTATCGAACTCCCGAAACGGCTTCACCGATTTTTATTAATTTTTTTTTGTATATTTGCTAGGTCTGAGAATACGTCGTAAGCTAATTACTACAGCTAGCACTTAGGACTGGTATTAATAGTTAGAATAGAGAATAAGAATAATGAAATTTTATTCAATACATTTACATACAGGCATATACATTGCTTCTGGCCCCACACTAGGATACCCTGTGTCGTGGGAACCAGAAACAGCGACATCACAAACATGTAAACATCCAAGACCTGGGGTCTATTTGTCCCCAGCCCAACGTGTTATATTTGTGTCCTGGCTCCCAAACTAGGATTCCCTGTGCTATGGGTATAGTTGGTAATGTTGCTTTCATCCCAGGAATTGGTGTGGCCATCGCTTTTCTCTACATGGCTGCTAATTACACATTCTCGGAGAAGCCTTCGCCAGTGCCGCAGATATGCGTCACATTGTGTGTGATATTTGCGTGCTTAGGATATTACAGTATGCCAATGTTGATCATGTCTGAGGTATATCCAGTCCAGGTAAGAGCAGAAATAGTAATATACTCGTATTTACTATCACCATGTTGAAAAATACTGTCATAAAATACAGTTGAGCATAATACTGTTTACTGTAATAGAGTGCAAAATCAGCTGAAAGAATAACATCGATCTCAATAATGATAGCTATTTTTAAAACCTAAAATATAGACAAAGGACTTTAAGGTTTTTTGCCAAAAATTGCGGAAACCGATTAGAGTCCTACGTTTTTGGTCTTAGGTTCTAGACTTGAGGTTCTAAAAGTAGGCAGATTTATGATGTTCAATAGATACAACGGTGTTTTATGAAAGTTTTTAAGATATGTATTTTTTACTTTGTAGATTAGATTAATACTCTTTATTGCACGCCATACATTAGATGGCTAGCTAGTTAACAGTAGATTAAAAGTTGTAAGTTGGTGTTTTGGGTTCCGTACCTCAAAAGGAAAAAAACTGAACCCTTATAGGATCACTTTGTTGTCCGTCTGTCCGTCCATCCAGCCGTTCGTCCGTCCGTCCGTCTGTCTGTCTGTCAAGACCTTTTATCGCTGTGGGGGTATCAAGTTGAAATTTAAACCATATACTCAAGTCTACAGACCCTTGAAGCTGTGAAAAAATCAAACTTGTAACTTAACGTAGAAAAGATACAGCCGTTTATGCCGCAGAAAAAACTATAATTCAAGGGAATCGAAATTTATTAGCAAGTATGATACAAATACAGGGAAAATCTGAAAATTATACATTTGTAATTAAATCATAGCTAAAATTGTCTTTGAAGTTCGGGAAAAGCTCGAAAAAAACTGCGAGGTTCGGAGCTGGGCGTGTTCGACTCGCACTTGTCTGGTTTTTTTTCAACTAATAACTGACAGTGGAATATGTACGTTAACAGCATAGCAACATAGAATAAATGTGGAGTGTCTTTGTCAGCTTGTGAAACTAACAGCTTTGACGTTCATTGAGAAAACATTTTGTTTTTATAGTGAATAAAAATTTTTGTTTTTGACTTTGGGTCAAGAATTGCTTCCCTTCACAGGTTCGCGGAATTCTCGGCGGGCTCTCGGTGTCGTGGTTCAATCTTGTCGTTTTCGGCGCAAACATGCTGTTCACGCCGATGCTGGCCAACTGGGGTTTCTTTTGGACAATGCTGCAGTACGGCATCTGGGCCATACTTGGTAAAGGCTGGTTTACACAAAATAGTAACTACATGTTAACTTAACTTAAGTAAGTGTTTATACGTCAAATGCACTTAAATTAAGCTCTTCAGTTAGCCCAAGATGGACGACCAACAGCGAATTCAAATCTGTAATTCTGTAATAAAATTCGTAATAAGTGAGTTGTTAGAGGGAGTAAAGGATGAAATATTCAGGGAAGCGATTTAAGATTATAAAGTGTAATTAAATAAACCTACACATTAATATACACTTACATATACCGATAATACAATATATATTAAAATTCAATAAGCCTATATACCACTAAAAATACATATTAAATCTACACACTATAAGAGGTCAGGGGACATATAATTTACCATACATACAATAAAATAAATATGATTAATCGTAGAGGACATACAACTGAAAGACCCTTATCATGAAGAGGCCGGTTTCTGAATTAAGCATTTCACTAAATAAATACTTAAGTAACGTTCTGTCACGCTCTTTTCTGAGAAATTCGAAGGGACAGCACTACAGTTAATTATTTACTTAGCGAAATTCTGAATTCAGAAACTGGCCCTAAGGGAGATTGGGGTTGCCGCTGTATTTGATTTGTGCAAATGACCTAAGTTTGGAAGTATTTTCATGTTCCTTGCCTAGTTACAATAGCCCAGGGTATCCTATTTTGAGACCAGGACAAGTGATTGTATTGTGTAGAACCTCCACTGGGTTGCATGACGTAATTTTTTAATCCACTCCAACTGTCGAATATGTTATGTACGAAACGTATTTGACAGCTGCGCAGGTAGTACGATGACGCGAGTCAGGCGTTTTGTGGCGCTAAAATGTTGAAGGTACTGGAAAGTCGTGACTTTTGACGTCAAAACGCGCGACTCGCGTCATCGTGCTATCTATGCTGCCGTGGAAGTATGATGGCACGAGGCACGCGTTTTGTGGCGCTAAAATGTTGAAGGTACTGGAAAGTCGTGACTTTTGACGTCAAAACGCGCGACTCGCGTCATCGTGCTATCTATGCTGCCGTGGAAGTATGATGGCACGAGGCACGCGTTTTGTGGCGCTAAAATGTTGAAGGTACTGGAAAGTCGTGACTTTTGACGTCAAAACGCGCGAATCGCGTCATCGTGCTATCTATGCTGCCGTGGAAGTATGATGGCACGAGGCACGCGTTTTGTGGCGCTAAAATGTCAGAATTTGACAATTAGTGTACTGGAAAGTCGCGATTTTTGACATTTGAAACGTGCGACTAGCGTCATCGTACTACCCCTGCGAGAGTTGTCACTTTGGAGACGCTGACCCAACACAGTGGAGACTTACAAAATAGAGGCGCTGTTATCTACATAAAAGAAAATTACATGACGTTTGATCACTTTATCCACATAAAAGAAAATTACTTGACGTTTGATCACTTTATCCACATAAAAGAAAATTACATGACGTTTGATCACTTTATCCACATAAAAGAAAATTACATGACGTTTGATCACTTTATCCACATAAAAGAAAATTACATGACGTTTGATCACTTTATCCACATAAAAGAAAATTACATGACGTTTGATCACTATTACAGAGGTTGCGGGTTCGATTACCTCCAACTCTCGGGCTACCATACTTTGATTTGTATAAATGACCTCAGTCTTGGTGTTTTTCCATGTTTGTGATGTCCTGATGACGTTTGGGGCCAGATCAAGTGCTTGTGTTATATGATATTGTTATTATAGTCATGTTGATAAATAGGTAAGACGTTAAGGTAAATAGTGAAAAAATATCAGTAATTTTAAAACTTTAGGTAGTCAATACAACGTAACATATAACGCTTCAGGTGTTACATGTTAAAAATCTTGAAGTGTATTTTTTATATCTCTCTATTTTCTTACATCATTTGGAGAGTGGAAGAGCGAAGTCAGTAGTAGATAGCTAGTCAGTATATCTATGAAAATATTATATACGTTAGGAAAAATATCAGTAACTTTAAAACTGTAGGTAGCCAACACAATGTAAATACTAGAAATAAACATAAAATTTCGTTCCCAAGATTTAGGCTGGCAAAGGTTAATACATCCTTTATGGGATCCATCTGTTTCTACAGTAAGATCTCTGAAGATATAATAAGATTCCCAGAAGCGCAGTTCAAAAACTGTGTAAAGCGCACGTTGTGCCAAAAGGGCTGCTATAGCATTAAGGATAATTTAGATGATAATGATGTCTGGAAATAAAGCCAATTCAATGCATTAGTACTAGGTTTAAAATATGTAAACTCTGTTAACTCTGGAACATATTTGAAAAGACTAAGTTTAGAGTTTTTTTGTCTGTTTTTTCTCCAAATGATCTAAATTTTGAAACGGACACCTAATTTTACTTGTAACATTCAATAACTCACAGTTTGAATAAACTTTTATGAATTTTGAATTTTTTGAAAAAATGCGCTTGTTAATTCTCCGTCCTTTATCTAGGTGTCATTATACTATACTTCATTGTACCGGAAACAAAGGACCTCACACTCCAAGAGATCGAAGAACATTACAACAAGAAGAGGCCCTCTTTAATCCCGCAAAGAAAAATACAATCTGAACTGATGCTAGCTCGCCAATCTGGTCAAGTTCTTGAGAGAAGAAGCCAGGCGGCTATTTCAAAAAGATGAAACATAAATGCCATACCAAGCACAATAATTATGGATGTAACTATTCAGTGTAAATAAGTTTTAAGCAGCAGTCGACAGCAGGTCAAGCTTTACATTTTTGTTGCAAAGTCGCCATTAACTTAACTGATTAGACTCCACTTATGTAAAAGGTTGACTCTCCATTTCCTTTTGTTGATGGCGGCGACTAAGGAAATCAATTACCAGGAGACGGGCAGCAGCGTCTTCCTAAGATTCCAACCGCATTCTTCGATCGCCAACCCGCCCGCCAAGCGTAGCGATTATGGCAAAACCCCTCATGGTTATGAAAACCACGAAGGAGGCCTATGACCTGCAGTGGGCGTCAAATGGCTGATGATGATGTAAAGGTTGATGTGCTGTAGACTGTACCCGCAGAAAGAAGTGAGATACCTAATGTGTAGTGTGTAGAGTATAGGTACTTTGTTTATTTGTTATTATTTGTTACTAAGTTCATTGTATTGGGTGATTTAGTTAGAGTACCTAGTTATGTATTCACCCCAACCCTCTACTAGTAGAGTAGTACTGAACGTCCGTGCTGACTAAGCGATGTGAACTATATGAAGTTAGCTGTAAGATGTTAGCCTAAGATGATCTTGTGTTCTATTAAAATAATACAGTAGCGCTCTCCGAATCGAGTGGACGTATTCGTTAGTTTTATTTTAGTTTTTAAAAACACTTCAAAGCTCCCCTAAAACTTGTCTGGCGCAGCCGGTAGGATCCGGTTAATTAGCTGTGCAGACCTCGCGAGTTTTCCGCCATCGAACTCTGGCAGTTTCCGCGAGCGAGTCCGCGCGATCCGCTAAAGCCTGGATCCTCGAACCAAACAAATCTGACAAGGACGAACGGAGGCGATCACAGGAGCATCAAACTCTGCACCGTGACGCGTGAAGACGAGCATGGGATTGCTTGGTTGGTGAGTGAAATTTTTGCCTTCCTTCCTTTCCCATTCCTCATTGTGTTATTCCTGAGATAAGACTTCTCTCAGTTTAACTTTAGTTAAGTAATTTTAAGACAATAAAAAGTGAAAAGTGAATTTTAAGTAAAACCAAATAAATAAATATAAGAAAAGTAGAAAAAATAGAGTAAAAATTTAAATAAGGTTAGTTAAGTATTATTAGTAGTTTTTAAAGCCGCCTTACTGAGTAAAATCTCTAAACGCCTTTACTCTGTAAAATCTATCGAGAGCTCTATCTATCTCTCTACTCTACCATGGAGCAACTAACTGCAGTGCCCAGTGAAATGGTAAAGTTAATTCCAGTTTTCAGCGGTGACAAAAGGCATTTAAATTTATTTTTAAGAAAAGCCGAATATATAATAAGCAAATACCGTGGCGAACAAGCCCAAAACACCTACTTATACCATATTATCACAAGTCGATTGGCAGGCGATGCCGCCGCATTACTCTCCGAGAGAGAGGATATTGTGACATGGGATGGGCTAAAGCGGCTCATGACCCAACACTTTGGCGATCCGCGCAGTGAAGAGTGTATCGCTCTAGAACTCGAGGCACTTAGAATTAGATCCACTGAAAGTTATAGTGATTTTTGTAACCGCGTACAGTCAGTTAGATCGGTCTTATTCTCGAAAGTCAACCAGATAGACAACCCTGATATCAGGCAAAGCAAAGTAGCCATTTATAATAACGTGGCCCAAAATGTGTTCTTGCACAACCTTCCAGAAAACATGGTCAGGATAGTAAGGCTGAAAGCCCCTACCTCACTTGAAGAAGCTCTCAGCGTAGTATTAGAAGAAGTTAACTTTTTGGAGCAGTACAACGCTCGCAATAAATTGTACGGTAACAGACCGGGCATTGCTAACCCGACAGTCTTCCAGCCTAAACCCCAGACTCAGTTTGGCTTCAAGCTTCCTGGCCCTAACAATTTGACCCCTACGGGATACAGACCCCAATTTGGCATTAACCATCAGCCACAAATCGGCTTCCGCCCAAATCAGTCAGGCCCTCAGCCTCAACCTACAGGGTTCCGTCTTAATCAGTTTGGCTCTCAGCCACAAAATTCTTTCGGATATAAACCGAATTTCAGCTCTCAAAACTTCGGTCAACAGCCACAGCAGTTTGGTAACAAACCACCCCAGTTTGGGTACAAACCGCCTTTCGCAAGCACGCCACCCCAGTTCGGGTACAGGCCGCCACAGCAGTTGGGCTATAGGCCTCCCCAACAGTTTGGATATCGCCCACAATTCCAAAATTCTAACCAGCAGCTAGGCGTCAAACCTCAGTCCCAACGTGTTGAAACCGACGTATCAATGCGTACCGTTCAACCCCGAGTTCAATTAAACGAACTCGAGCTAGCAGAGCAAGAATGTAGCGCTTATCAGTACCCGTGCGGCGAGACATATCCAGCGACCGAGCATTGTTTTGACGAGTGCAATTTTGATGACGCGTACGTCGCGCAGACAGGAGAAAGTATAGAGGAGGTACAGCAGGGTGAAACCACCGAAGTTGAAAATTTTATGATAAATGCCTCAATAAACCATCAGAGGTGATTTCGTTGAATTACAGCGGTAAACTTAAGTTGCCATACGTTTACCTCCCAGAGATAAACTCCAAATTTATGATTGATACAGGGAGCACTAGATCATTTATAAGCCCCCGTAAGGCAAATGAGTACTTTTCGCACTATAAACGGTTCGAGCCTTTCGAAGTCGTGAGCACACATGCCTCCAGCAGACATGATGAGGTAATTGATATTCCATCTTTACCATCCTTTCAGAGCAATGACCTGCATACCTTTTACGTGTATGATGTGGATGTGCGATATGACGGATTGATTGGACTGGACCTGCTTAATACATTAGGTGCAACGATAAACATCAAAGACCGAGTACTCTCGACTCACAATGTCACTTTGCCTATCAATTGTGACACTTCGGACTATAAATTAATTTTGGCCCCTCGTAGCGAACAGAGAGTCCAATTGCCAACTGACTTATACTCTGGAAACGCTATACTAAATTACAAACAGTTTTGTGAAGGAGTGAGAATGCCAAGTGCGTTAGTGAAATGTAAGAATGGTTACGCTTATACTGTTATACAGAATGCCACTGACCAAGAAATGACACTTACTGTCACTTCGCCGTTCAAGGTTACCCGGTTTGTCGATACCGAAATAAAGGTAAATAGTATTAGCGATGTTGAAATGAAAGACCTAGAGATGGATGACATACTTACGGAGAACTTGCAGAAGTTGCGTCTAGAACATATGAATGCAGAAGAACGAGCGAGTGTGATGAAGTTGTGTGAGGAATATAAGGACATATTTCATTGTGAAAAGATCCCCTTATCTTTTACCAATGAAGTTAAACATAACATCAGAACAAAGAATGAAGACCCAATTTACTTGAAGCCATATAGACAAGCACCAGTTCAGGCAGCTGAAATTCAAAGGCAAGTAGAACAACTATTAAAAGATAACGTGATTCAGGAATCTCATTCGCCGTGGAGCGCTCCGGTTCATTTGGTCCCTAAAAAAATGGATGCGTCCGGTGAAGTAAAATACCGAATGGTTATAGACTACAGGCGTCTAAACGAAATTACTGTAGACGATCGATACCCTCTGCCAAATATCACAGACTTGTTCGACAAATTAGGCAACAGCTGTTATTACTCCACACTAGATCTTGCGAGTGGGTATCACCAGATTGAAGTAGCTGAATGTGATAGGGCTAAAACAGCTTTTAGTACTCAAAACGGGCATTTTGAATTCTGCCGAATGCCATTTGGCCTCAAAACAGCCCCCGCGACCTTTCAGCGTACCATGGACAACGTCCTTCGCGGCCTTCAAGGTATACACTGCATGGTATACTTGGATGATATCATCATATATTCGACAAGCCTACAGGACCATCTACAGAAGTTACGTAATGTTTTTGACAGATTACGAGCTACAAACCTTAAGGTACAGCTCGATAAGTCAGAGTTTTTCAGGAAGGAGGTGCTGTACCTTGGCCATAAGATCACCAAGGATGGCCTCCAACCGAATGACGATAAGATCAGGGCAGTCATGAATTTCCCTATACCAAGGACCACCACGGAAATAAAAAGTTTCCTTGGCCTAATAGGCTATTATAGACGCTTTATCAAGGACTTCGCGAAAGTAACACGACCTTTAACCGCGTGCTTAAAAAAACGTAACAGGATCGTCCTTGATCAATCGTATATCGATGCCTTTAACACGTGTAAAGAGCTCTTAACAAACGCGCCTTTACTCCAATACCCGGATCCGGATAAGCCGTACATATTAACAACTGATGCTTCTGCGGTAGCCTTAGGTGCCGTGTTATCACAGGGTACAGTAGGCAGCGATAAGCCTATTGCGTACGCCAGTAGAACACTGAGCGATACAGAGGCCCGCTACAGTACGATAGAGCGCGAGCTTTTAGCCATAGTGTGGGCTACTAAACATTTTCGACCTTATCTGTATGGGCGTAAATTCATAATTTACACAGACCATCGCCCTTTGGCTTGGCTCAATTCACTTAAGGACCCAAACAGTAAACTTACACGATGGAGGTTACGTCTACAGGACTTTAACTTCGACATCGTTTACAAAAAAGGCAAACAGAACACCAACGCTGATGCCTTATCGAGAATTAAAGTCAATGCCACAGAATCAGATGATGAAGCACTTTCCATGAAAGTTAATGTCGATAAAAAGGAAAAAGCCCTTCAGGCTTATTTAGAACAGGTCACAGAACAAATAAAGAAGCTGACAACTGAAAAAAGACACTCTTCCTCTACAATATCAATTTCGGACGATGACCGTACCGCGTCAGCTAGCCCAATCACTATTTCAGATACACTATCAGCAAAGGACGACGAAAGTGTGACTTACCCAGTCCCATCTTTGTCGAGCAGTGCTTCTGCAACTGTACACTCTGTACGAAACATGGAGTCAGTAGGCATACCTATACTGAACGATGCTATAGATACTAAACCCAACCAAATAATTGTGTACTCTTGGTGCAAACGTGAACTGCAAGTACAAGATCTTTCAAGGGAAAAACAAAAGGTTTTACAAATTTTCATACCATCCGATAATAATGATGATGTCATCAAAGAGTTTTTAAAAAGGTATATACAAAATAAAGTAAAATATTTCATCTGGTTTGAATCTGAAGAGTTAAGGAAAAAGTTTGCCACCATTGTTATTCAATTATTTAAAAAGGATGCAGTCAATTTTTACGAATGTACGGAAAGAGTGGTGTTTATTGAGGATGAAGAGGAACAAAAGGCGATTATATTGAAACATCATATTGGAAAAACGTGTCATAGAGGAGTAAGGGAAACCATGGTGAGGTTACGCCGAAATTATTTTTGGCATAAAATGCAAGACACCGTTTCTGCAGTCTTGAACGGATGTGAAGCATGTAAGATCATGAAGTATGATAGACACCCCCTTAAGCCTACGTTACAATTGACCCAGACTCAGGACGCCCCATTTCAGGAGATATTTATAGACTTGTTCTCCATAGAAGGAAAATACTATCTAACCCTAGTGGATGCCTTCAGTAAGTTAGGACAAGCAATAGAACTAGCTAACCGATCAACCCCCGAGGTCACTCGCGCCTTAATTAAATATTTTTCGTTCTATGGCGTCCCCAAAAAGATCAGCAGTGACCCGGGCTCAGAATTTAACAACGAGCTGATGCGAGAGCTGATGGATCTCTACAAAATTCAATTTCATATTGGCACACCCAACAACCCAAATTCCATGGGCATAGTGGAACGATTCCACTCTACTATAATTGAAATTTACCGTATTGCAAAATATGAAAAGAGATGCACAGATGCAGCCTCTGTCATGACCTATTCTGTTATGGCTTACAATAACACCATACATAGTGCCACAGACCTAACGCCGTTTGAAATAGTATTCGGACATACCGACTCCGGTAGAGTCTTTGACGTAAATTATGAAAAAACCTATTACCAACATCTACTGAAAGACCACAAAAAAAGAACACGACATTTGTACGACTACATAGCAAGGAAACTGTTAGAACAGAAGGAAAAAGTTAGAAAGCAAAAAGGAGGTGAAACTGTGAAAGATTTTCCTGAAGGGAAAACAGTTTTTGCCAAATTAGTAAACACCAGAAAAAGTAAAGATAAACCGCGATATCAAAAGGCTGTAGTTACAGGACAGGTAGCGCGTAATGTGGTTCCAGCACAAATAAGAGGACGGCAAACCCAAGTGCCAATTAAAAATATAAAACGGCCTCCGCAGGTGCTGTTGGCTCGCGCTGACCCTGCCGAGCCTAGGGCAGGCCCTTCAACTGCAGAAGATTGACAAGAACCCAGGAATCTTGCCTGTAAGAAAAGGCGAAGCCTTCTTTCAGCAAGATAAGTGGCTACTTATCCAGACCTTAGATTTAAATGGCTTACAATACGATTTAGCATTTAATGTTTTAAAATATAGTGAACTTGTTAGGTTAGTTAGATTAGATAAGTCGCATCCGCGCGAACTTTTAGGATTACAGGAACAGCTAGAGTACTTAAGTAACGTAACCATAGAGAAACTCAACCAAGTGATGCCCACGCGTCGGTTCAAACGTTTCAGGCGAGGACTGTTAGACCCTCTCGGATCGTTAATAAAGCTTCTGACAGGAAACCTAGACCATAGCGATGCTATCCGGTATGACGACCTTATATCAAAAATAAAATCACAACAAGCTACCGTTACAGGGAAACTGACGCTGGTCACTAAGGTGTTGGATAACTTCATAAATAGTACCACTGCCTTTAACCAGAACTCAAAATTGTTAAATGAACGGCTACAAAACGTGGAGAAAATTGTAACTAAACTTTCGGCCCAGAGAAATGAATCTGTATACTATGCAAATGTTTTAGGCTTGTATAACCTGTTCATGAGCAATTTTCGTACTATTTATGTAAAATTAAGTGAAATAGAAACCGCCGTTGCTTTCAGCAAAGTGTCTGTACTACACCAATCAATTGTTAATTCTACAGAGCTGTTACAACACTTGGAACGAATTTCTAAAACTGAAACATTGATGTATGAGGTAAAATTAAGCAATCTAATTAAGTTTGAAGAGTCTATTACTGTTAAGTCTTACTTGAAACGGAATGAAATTGTGTTTCTATTGGAAATTCCTTTAGTTGAGAATATTACATATAACTATTTTAAGCTCTACCCTTTACCCGTGTTTAGTGAATCCCAAAATAAAACCCTAATAATTGTCCCAAAATACCCTTACCTTTTGGCAAAAAACTCACTTTACTTACCACTAAACCAAGCATGTAAAGCAGCAGCCGACGACCGCTTTCTCTGCACCGACGACGACCGAGTGTTGTTCCCGAGGAAGACCTGTATAGAGCAGCTCATGAGGTATGATGACGATCTTACCAGCTGTACCCAGGTTTCAGTTCAAGTCGAAGCGATAAAAGTGCAGCGCATCAACTCCAACAGCTGGATACTATACACGAGAAACAAGACCATGCTGAAAAAGAAGTGCGGCACCGACATGACTCTACAACATGTCCTCGGCACTTACACGCTGTGTATAGACGAGCCTTGCGACGTTTTTATCGGCAACATTCAGCTGCACCGCGAACACTCCTACGTAAATAAAATAAGCCATAGGAACGTCCCTACCATCAACTTACCTGAGGTGAAGCCCAGCGAGTTGCCCAGCACACCTACGGTGAACATAGAGGACATCAATCTGGATCAGTTACACTTATTGTCATACGCAATGAAACAATCGGATCTTATAACCAATAGTGAAACTCGCAGTGAACAAATAGTGCAAAACTTTGGACTAACTACTCTTATTTTGTATGTGTTTTTATGTTTAACGATTCTATGTGTTATTTTAATTGTGTTTAAGGCTCAGTTAGCGAAGCTTTGGCGTAATCACCTATGTACCAGAGGTCCATCGGATGATTCCGCTCTTGAGGAGGGAGGAGTTATGTATTCACCCCAACCCTCTACTAGTAGAGTAGTACTGAACGTCCGTGCTGACTAAGCGATGTGAACTATATGAAGTTAGCTGTAAGATGTTAGCCTAAGATGATCTTGTGTTCTATTAAAATAATACAGTAGCGCTCTCCGAATCGAGTGGACGTATTCGTTAGTTTTATTTTAGTTTTTAAAAACACTTCAAAGCTCCCCTAAAACTTGTCTACCTTCAGCTTATTAAGATTTTTGGTACCTAAATATTGTTTTATTCAAAAAAGGAGGAGGTTCTCAATTCAACGCGTATATTTTTCTTTGTTTGGACTACTGACAGCTTGTATATCAATAGGTACACCCACGGCACAACCAGTTGAGCAGAGTAGTTGTACCGTGGGTCCGGCAGGGTACATTCAAATTGAGATATGACACAACTTACAAATCCAAATACCCAAGCTACTTACGGGTTATCACAATATGCAAATAATTAAGTGCCTACTGTAATTGGAACCAATATAATTTAACCAAACCAAATATTATTTTCGAGTATGTTTTTTTCTAAAGTAGGACCTATGTAACTTCATCATCATCATCAGCCATTTGACGGCCACTGCTGGACATAGGCCTCGCTCATGGTTTTCCTAACCATGAAGGGTTTTGCCATAATCGTCACGCTTGGCAGGCGGCTTGGCGATCGCAGTATGCGGTTGGAATCTCAGGAAGACGCTGCTGCCCGCCTCCTGTCAATTTATTTCCTTAGTCGCCTTCTACGACATCCACTGAATGAAATGGAGTGACGCTATTTTTACTCCGGCGCCACACGGACAATGTAACTTATAAAGCTTCATGGTTTAAAAGATAGATAGCATTTAAAAAAATATATAATACAGTGTTACTCTTTCTCTTTTTTTTTGGGGAAATTTACAAATTTTTTTTTTCCAAGTAGGTACCTACCACAAAATTTAATAGGCACATTTAAGAGAAGCCTAGGCATCATTATAAAAATTATAAAAATGAGATGGAGGGAAAGATGATAGCCTGAATACCTACTAAGTACTGCTAATGGGGTTTAGTGGTCGTTTTCCTATTATTCTAGGTAAAGTTATTCTGTGTCTATTATTTGTAATCAAAATGCTGTCAAGTAGAGGTTAACATGATTTCTGGGAGATTCGGTCCGAAGTTTTTTTGACTTCGGACATTTTGGAAAAATATTTTTAATAGATTTTAATTTCTGATATTTAGATAAACGTTTTTATAATTGGCGATTTGTAACCTAACACGTGATATTGTGATCAGTGCAGTGAGTCCATAAAGCATTTCATCAAGATTTCTGAGTTTTTGAGTGTACTCTTCCTTTATTTTGCTAAAATTCGTAATTTCATTTTAACAGCCCCTTTCCAATAGTGGTCTCTTTCCTAGTCGAAACAAGGTGTGTAAAATTATTCAGATATTATCATTACAAAATGTATGTTGATCAGATAATAAGTACCTACTACCTACCCGATAATATTCAATAAGCAATAACAATCTCCATGCTCTTCGTAAAGTTCATCAGCGGCAGAATTGAACTGAAATGGATGCACAGTCTGACAGGTTTTACCCAAAGATACTGAGCAAAACATCCCTGAAACAGATGATCTACGGTATATGGATTAACCTGACAATAGTCTCAATAGGCCTGTCTTACGAAATCGCCTCAGCTGCTGTGACGAACACGCAGGCTCTTTCAAATGCTAATGAACAGGAAAAGACGTTTTATGGTTTGTCTTGTTTGCATATGTTATCCATTTTTTTTTTCACTTAAATGATTTTATCTTATCCTTCAAATAAATGAAGTGGTTCGTTCAGATTAAGCGTCTTATAATCCTATGAGAAAATATCATACTTCTACTGAAAGCTTATAGATCCTAGAAGATTAAATTTCACAGTTGTATTTAGTGAAGATATATATCTTATCAGCTTATATCCTACTCGCAGGTAACATCATAACATTATCCGCGCCTGTTGGCTGCATCGTATCTGGCATCGTCATAGACTGGTTTGGCCGGAAGCCAGCTATGTTAATATGCGAAGTACCTTTAGCTATCGGATGGACTTACATTGCTTTGGCCAGGACGCAGGAGGATATGTTATTTAGTAAGTAGGTTACCTAACGCGTGTTATGTGTGGAGCAGCCCTGGTTCCCTCAGTGAAGTGAATCACAGTGGTTTTGTGAAATCCAGTGTTACGGTTTCCATAAACCAAAACGTAGCTCAGTATGGTGGCCTTTTTCATTCAACCACCGAACAGAAGGACAACCCCTAATTTTAACTAGTAGTAGTTAGCATCTAAAAGCTATTGTAGAGTTTAAATCGAGTCGAGTCAGTGCGTCAAGAAACTATCGCAGTAACCACCGCCTGATCACGTCTCTACCTGTACATCGACTATCGAGAACGAACATCGTCGGCAGAGCAGTGGACTCAACGGAACGGAGAGCCGCAAAATTTGCCCTAGACGTAGGCAAATAGTCGCTCGACTTGTGGGGGAGGTGTTATGTATGGGGCAGCCCTGTTTCTTTCAGTGAAGTAAATCACAGTGGTATTGTGAAATCCACTGTTACGGTTTCTATAAAACCAAAGTGTAGCTCAGTGTCGTGGTTTTCCCATTCAACCATCGAACAGAAGGGATAACCCCTAAATTCAACTAGTAGTAATTAGGATCTAAAAGCTATTGTCGAATTTAAATACATGTTGCGTTGGTTTGGAAATGTGGAAAGGATGAAGGAAGGAATATTTACGAAACAAATATATCGAGTGAATGTGGATGGAAGGGCCGGTAAGGGATGTCCCGGTGGACATACTTCGGCCAAATAGGGGATGTATTAGCAAAAGGCAAGATAAAAAGGAAACGGAGTGACGCTATTCTTAATCCGGTGCCACACGGAATGTCGTAGAAGGCGACTAAGGAAATCAATTACCAGGAGAGGGGCAGCAGCGTCTTCCTGAGATTCCAACCATATACTGCGATTGCCAACTCGCCTGCCAAGCGTGGCAATTATGGCAAAACCTCTCTTGGTTATGAAAACCACGAAGGAGGCCTATGGCCTGCAGTGGGCATCAAATGGCTGATGATGATGATGAAGATAAAAAGTACCCGAAACCGGCGTGCGTGCATGCAACGACTAATGAATGTTGAGGAAGTGAAAGTGATCTGTCAGGATCATGGCAAGTGGCTGTCTCTGGTCTGCTATGTATGCATGTAAATACATGTTTAAATAAATCGTTTTTTAAAACATCCTCCGCTGCCGCTCACACATAATTTGCGACTATCGCGTCCCTCGTTCTGTTCTTGTCGCAAGTCTTTTAAATCTGATTTCAAATTGTCAATCGAAAGATCGGCCACATTATTTTTATACTGATATCTGGAATTGAGCCCCTAATCTCAAACAAACGTTAGAACTTATACAGTGTCTAGAACCATACAGTTGGTTTATCAACAGAGCCTTAGCGGCCCAAATCCATCATAAAGATCTTTATTCATACTTCTCATCCTCTGAGTAAATCTTGATTTGTTTTTTCAGACACCAAATTGATAATTCAAGTTATGTTACGCACAATTTATATTTACTTCACAGGTCGTTGCATTACCGGCATAGGGATTGGCATGGCAATACCGCCTCCTCGCGTCTACGCTAGCGAGATGACGCTCCCCAATATACGTGATATCATTGGGGGCTTTCCCAACATTGCATTGTTGACTGGAGTTGGTATTCAGGTACTCTGTAACCTACTTGTACTTACATATTATAAAAAATAGTATAGAAATCGGGTCTCGGAGTTGTTCCGTGCTTTTCCTGAACTTCAAGGACTATTATTTTTATTATTTAATTACAAATGGGCTCGAAGTCCATGAGCGTGAGATAATACAACCACTATTTGAGCGTATAATTACCAAAAGCGCAACTCGAATGGTACAACGTTATTAGATTGTGTGATGAATAAACAAATTCTTGTTTTTTTATTGTTCTAGATCTCGTTATACGTACATTACATTTATACTTACAATTTAAACAATTATATACATACATGCATACTGTGAGCCTGTATCCCAGAGGCGTAGGCAGAGACCAGGGACTGCCACTTGCCATGACCCTCACAAATCACTTCCGCTTCCTCAACATTCATTAGTCGTTGCATGCACGCACGCCGATTTCGGGTACTTTTTATATTGCCCTTAGATATTATTATATTATACAATTATATATTTATACAGTGAACGCATTGTCGTCTCTATTTTTCTTTAAAGGCACTCCTCGGCGCTATGATAAACTGGCGGATACGCTGTTACCTCTGCGCTTGCTACGTGCTTGCCGTCTTTGCTTTGAACTTCTTTCTACCCGAAACTCCCTTCTACCTCATAATGGTGGACAGAGATGAAGATGCAAAGACATCCCTGGCAAGGTTTCGTGATAAGTCGTACGATGTTAACCGGGAGATGGAAGAGATGCTGGACTTTAAAGTGGATAACAACATTCGTAGGTTATTCTACTTACCTTAAAATTTTCTTCATCACAATAACATTTCCCAGTTCCTGTAAGCCACCGCCAGCCCGATGTATATATCTCTGAGTAGGTGTATATTGCGTAGCTGATTTGTGGTAAAAAAGAAAAAAAAAGATTGGATTAACCAAGTATTAAAGAAGTTATTAGATTTGGGACTCGCCTCGTATTGGCGAGTACTATTATTTTTTCTTATTACGGTTCCATACCCGAAGCGTGCCAAACGAGACCCTATTACTAAGACTTCACTGTCCGTCTGTCTGTCTGTCTGTCTGTCTGTCTGTCTGTCTATCTGTCTCTCTGTCTGTCACCAGGCTGTATCTCATGAACCGTGATGATAGTTAGACAGTTGAAATTTTCACAGATTATTCTGTTTTACTAAATAGATATTTAAGGGGGGCTCCCATACAACAAACGTGATTTTTTGCTGTTTTTGCTCGATATTAAGAACGGCAACAAATATTCAAACAAACAAAACGGCTTGAAATATTCAAATTTTATATAGATAATAATGGTACGGAACTCTCCGTGTGCGAGTCCGAATCACACTTGGGCGGTTTTTATATTCGTTATTTATTTACTTCAATTTTCTTACAGGTTGAGATTTACGGAGCATTTTGTGGCGGTTTTCACCCATTCAAGCTGCAAGCCGTTGGGTATCATAGTCATATACATCCTCATAACTAAAATCTCAGGATTGTATATTGTGTCTTATTGGGCTAAGGACATTATGATTGTAAGTAGGTACCAACTACATTACCTCTGTTACGTTAATGACATAAGAATGTTCATACTTGACTGCAAATCGATTTTTGGCAGCCAGTAATATACTCTCTCTCTAAGAGAACTCTGAGAGAATCTCATCTGAGGTTCCTGGCTGAAGGTAGCCTTGGCTTCACTAATTTACCTCGTTACACTCTTTGATAAAATTCTTTGCTACGTGAAACAACGATGCAAATAGAAATCTTTATCTTACTCAAGTTGTTTCTTATAAAATTGTTGCAGAAATCAAATTCCAATGTGGACCCTGACATAGAATTCACACTTTTGACTGCAACTCGATTTTTTGGCAGCATATTGTGCTCGCTACTTTTCCTAGTCACTGACAAGAGAACATTGTCTGTGGTATCCGGTAAAGAAATTCCCATACTTGTGCATCACCAGTCTTCATCAATACGACAATGTCACTGGTTTTGATCCCAAACAAAGATTGATTTCTGATACCCCCTGTAAAATATGAACCTACTTCCGCAAGCAATTTGATAAGTCGATGTACACAAATATTATTTTAGCAGCAGGTTATGTTAAAACATCATCGTGCAATCGATAAAAGATCAACTTTTACTTATTTGTCGTAAACTTGCTCAAAGGAACGCAACTGAGTGGAGTGCATGCATGTAACGGTTGATGTACCTATTGTCGACCGTACTAGACTACCTAAAATTTAGGCACTTTTCTTCTTCAATAAATTAAGAATTTAGATCATAAATTCTTAATTTATTGAAGAACTAGCTGTCCCAGCGAACTTCATACCGCCACGGAATCCGTTTATACGATTCTTGCACATCTATTTTAAGACACATCGTTCGCTTGCACGACGCCATCTACTTTAAACTTAAAATAAATAGTATCCCACGGGAACGCATTAACGGGATATCAAGTTGAATTTAAGTTCAAGTATCAATTCTGTTCTTTGTCTATCTGTACGCCAAGTTTCATGTAAATCCGTTCAGCCGTTATTGCGTGATTGAGTAACAAACATCCAAAACTCTTCACAAACTTTCACATGTATAATATTAGTAGGTTAATGTTCAAAAAAGAATTATTGAAGAAATGCATCATTTATTTTAGAGATTAATGCATCATTATTAATTCAATATTTAATTTCATCAGGATTGGGAGTCGGCATAGCGTTCCTAGTACTAGGCTCTTACGTGGTAAAGAATGAGAAAGGCAACGTGTACCCCTTAGTAATCCTGTGTGCTTACGTCCTCTTCGCGTCCATCGGATACTACACCATACCCTTGCTGATGATGTCTGAGGTGTTTCCTTTACAAGTAAGTAATAATAAGGTGGGGCTTGCAAAAAAACTCTTAGGGCCCTATTTCATTGAACTATTTATGACTAAAGTTAACCACAGATTAAAAAGTAGAAAGACTAATTTGTACTAATCAGTTACGCAATGTATATGAATTTTCATCGAAATGAATTCTCATAATAATCTATGAATTGTAGTTTTATGAAACATGGGGGTTATTTTCATCGCCAAACTCTGCAAAATCTTTATTTTGCGACACAAAAGTTGTTTGGAATATCTATTCTAGTACGAAGAACATAATGCACCATCGGCTGTTCCTTACATTTTAGCATGGAACAGCTTATAAGAAGGTGGTCTCCATTATTGCAAAATTTGTTTCTTTTTTTTCATAAGAGCTGGATCACACGGATTCAGTCACTGACTTCAGTGTAATGCCAAGTCAGTGGTGACCCGGTACCGATCTGATACTGACCCCGTGTGAATGTATATCAAAGTCACCTCAGCGCTGTCGCGTAATAAAATCACGACGCACGACTGCTGACCTCCACCTCCTATGTAAACGGAAGAAGTCAGTTCCAGGCATGACGTCAGTGACTGACTCCGTGTGATCCAGCCATAACTGTTTTGTAATGTAGGTTACAAAATTATGTGTAGACCTTCTGTTTCCATCCATCTTTTTCCAGGTTCGCGGTTTAATGTGTGGCATCACAGTGGCGTTCATATACTTGGTTATACTCTGCTCAGTGAATGTGTACCCTTTCCTCGAGTGCATGATGGACTTCAACTTTGTCATCAGTTTCATGGGTATCTGCTCGATATTAGGTTAAGAAACCACATTTTTTTATTACACTAGGTACAATAAGAATCAGAAACTTTTATCAGATGACATTTTTTTTATATATACTACTCAAAACAATTAGGGGAATAAGATTTCAAAGTGGAATAAGAAAAAAGTTCGTTGTTTTTTGATTATAACTGCCAAACAAATAATAAAGTGACATTGGTAATTAAAGTAAAAGACAAAAAAAACACCAGCGTTTGTGTTATAAAACGCTATATGGTGATGACGCTATATGGTGGCCTATGCTATATGGTGGCCTATGGTGATGACGCTATTTGGTTTTAACACCTAAAACCAAATAGCGAAAATTTAAAACAAAAGAACATCAGCGTTTTTGTTTGCAGTTCTTAACATGGTTTCCAAGAGTCTACGCACACCTAAAACCAAAGTAACGTCATTGAATTTTCGTAATTTTTATTTACCTACAGATAAATTCTCTCGTTTTATGAGGTCATAAAAGGAGAGAATTTATCTAGAGAATTTAATTTATATAAAGTGCTGTCACTCTGTTTCAAGAGAGTCGAGGCATAATATGCAGGAACTAGAGATAGAATTTCTACTCAGTACTTACTCCCCTGAGAGTAAAAACTCAAACTCAATCAGTAACAACACTCAGTAGACTAGAAAGGTGACTTTCAAGTATTCTGAGTGAGTTTTCTGTGATTAAAATGTTTAAGAAAATAAAAATATTCAATGGCGTCACTTTTTTTTTAGGTGTACGTAGACTCTTGGAAACCATGTTAAGAACTGTAAACAAAAACGCTGATGTTCTTTTGTTTTAAATTTTCTTAAAGGACGCCACCTTAAAATTCAGTGCCCAGTTATAATTAAAAACCTGAGCAAAAAGTTTTACTACACTTTGAAATCTTATTCCCCTAAGTATTGTGAGCAGTATATTTCGGAAGGGATACGAAAATAATTGAGACTGTAAAGCTATTGTTAAAATATTCAGTCAAATGGGAAAATATCAAAGGAGATGTAAGATTAAATTCATAAAAATGGGTACGAATGTTCTCCTTCTTCTTCTTCTATCTTATTTAGAGGTGACTCTGGGGCAGCTTTTGCCACCGACGCTCTCCTTTTGGTCCAATTATGCCTAATCGGACGAATTTCCAAATATACAAACACTCAACTAAAGTCACTCTTGAAGACTAAATAAATATTTCGTACCTAACTTTACTTAATAAAAAACATAATGTTCATCAGTAGATGCTTACGTCGGCATTATTCCAGGCTGCTTCTACTTCTTCTTCTACATGCCTGAGACAAACGATAAAAGCCTTCAGGATATCGAAGAATACTTCAACCAGAAAAGGGCGTCGCTTGTTTCGGAGAAGCGCGTGCGCTCTATCCAGCTTATGGAGGCGGAACGCAGTCGGCAAAGTCAGACGCTCGTGAACAACCAGGACCGGCGCCGCTCCAGCCCCGCTATCGTGAACAAGACGCTGTTACTGCACGATCAATCACGTAACAATATAACACCTGAAACCTAGGTTCAAATGTATTTTTTTATATCTGTCTTTATTTTTACATCTGTTGGAGAGTGGTAGAGCTAAAATAGTGAAAGAAAGAGAAGGAGAGTGTTAGGTTCGGGAGGAAAACGACTATATGCTTTTGATGGGTTTATTACACTGGCTCGATACTGAGACGCAGCTCAGGTAAAAACTAACGCGACTACCCAACATCCCTCCACCTTTAATTCTTAAACTTAAGCATCTAGTTACTATATTATTAATAGAATGGTTTGTAATCAACCCTAGGCAGATCGCGAAGATTTTGGCGCCTTCTGGTAAGATCGCAAGTTGGTTCTGTGCGTGTCACGTCCATGTTACCTGGTCCAGGTTGCGGAGAAACATCGTTTGTGGTCGCCTGTGACTCAGAAATCGAGGATGATGACTGTTCGCCAACGTTTATTGAATGCTGTGTTTCAGGGGCTAAGCACCACTCATCTTCCCCCTCATCCACTCTCCCTTGGGATGGGCCTGGTAGCGAACTGTCAAAATCATTATCTGATGCAATGATGGACATTTCTTCTTCACCGTCTTCGTCTGATGATCTGTCCTTGTATAATTGATTTGTATGTTTCTTAATTATAGTGTTCGTTTCCTTTAATTTTATATTGTATAAGCTGTTCCCTAATTGTGACAATACAGTGCCTTTTATCCATTTGTTTTCGTTTGGAACTTTAACCAAAACCCTATCATTAATTTTGAATCGTATTTTCCGGTTACCTCCATAGTTTTTACACTGCAAACACTGTTTGATTTTAATATTTTTTTCTAAGTCGGACGAATTTGACGGTGACTTATCTGAGTGACTTCGCCTTAATAAATCGAATCTTGTACACAGCTGCCGACCGAACATCAGTTCTGCCGGCGAGCAATCAGTTGTCGAGTGTTTGGAGTTTCGATACCTAAACAAAAATTCTAATAAACCCGCTTGTATACCGCTATTAGTCGTTTTTCCTGACATTAACAGCGCCTTAATATGCCTTTTTAATAACTTCACGTAAATCTCTGCTTGCCCGTTACTCGCTGGCGAATATGTGGGCGACGTCAAATGAAGTATTCCATTTAGTTTGCAGAAATCTTGGAACTCCCGTGACGTAAAGGAAGTTCCGTTATCTGATACCAACGTGTTCATAATACAAAAACGGGAAATCAGTTCTTGCAGCTTTTCAATCACGGATGCCGATGAATAATTATTTGTCATTTGAAAACATTCAACCCACTTGGAGAAACTATCTACGACTATTAAAAACATCCTACCTTGCAGCGGCCCGAAAAAATCCAAATGGACTCTGTACCACGGTCGCGGCGGGAATGGCCACGGTGTGAGCGCCGCGCGCGGTGGAGCGGGTTTTAGTTGAGTGCAAATGTTACACTGAGCCGCCCTACGTTCTATATCCTTATCTAAGCTAGGCCACCAGAATCTTGATCGCGCTTCCGCCTTTGTTTTCACTAGACCTAAATGTGGCCTATGTAATTCATCTAGCACCCTCGACCTCAAGCTTGCAGGTATAACTATTTTATGGCCCCTCATTACACAACCCTTTTCAAATGACAAATCAAAACGGCACTTAAGAAACGGTTTTAATTCGGCGCTTTCAATATTCCTTGGCCACCCTGTACTTACGAATTGTTTTACCGGCCGTAAAACCAAATCTTTTTCCGTAGCCTGCCTTACTTCTTCCAAAGTGATAGGTAAATCACCTTCCGTCACAAAAGAAATATACGTCGCATGGTCCTCTCGCAATGTGTCACTGCCTTTACCCGCTTCCGATGTTGACGGCGCATCAGCTGTGTCTGTGCCGCCAAACCGGTCCTGCACGGTGCGACTCAAATAGTCAGCGCAGTTATTAGCACTCTTTACATATTCTATTGTATAGTTGTAACCGGAAAGAAATAAAGCGTATCGTTGAAGTCGGTTTGCCGTTACTTCCGGTATACTTTTGTGTGGGTGAAAAATCGTTAAAAGTGGCTTGTGGTCTGTGCGGAGGATAAAAGGTTCCGATTTACCATACAAATACTGATGGAAACGGCGCACTCCGAACACTATGGCTGTCGCTTCCTTCTGTATTTGACCGTACTTTCTCTCTGCCGCATTTAGCGAGCGTGACGCATAAGCAATGGGTCGTTCAATACCGCTCTCCATTTGAGATAATACGGCACCTAAACCTGTCGATGAGGCGTCCACCGTCAAAATTAAAACTGCCGATGGATCAAAATGTGCTAGAAATTTTTCAGAAGCCAGCTCCTTTTTTATAGTACTCACAGCCGCCTCCTGCTCGGGCGACCAGTGCCACTTTGCCTCTTTTTGCAACAGCGTGTGCAAGGGACTTAATATTGCAGAGGCTTGAGGAACAAACATTCTATAGTAATTTACCAACCCCAAGAAAGATTTTAATTCCTTTATATTAGTCGGTACCTTAGCGTTTATTATGGCCTTCACCTTATCAGGCGATTTATGTATGCCATGCTTGTCAATCACGAACCCCAAGTAAGTGACCGATTGTTGAAATAGATGGCATTTTTCTTTACCTAAGACCAACCCTGCTTGTTCTAATCTTTTAAAAACTATTTCTAGCCTTTCACAATGTTGTTCCTTTGTATGCCCCGTAATTAATATATCATCTAGAAAACATAAAACCCCGTCTAGCCCCGATAATAAACTTTCCATCGTCCTTTGGAATATGGCTGGTGCATTCGACAAACCATAGACTAATCTTGTGAACTTGAAAAGTCCTTTATGTGTATTTATGGTTGTCAACTTCTGAGAGCCTTCGTCCAATTTAAGTTGCAAATAAGCTTTGGAAAGATCTAGCTTTGTAAACTCCTGTCCACCATGTAATTTTGAGAAAAGTTCTTCTACCTTCGGTAAAGGGTATTTCTCAATCTGGAGGACTTTATTAAGTGTGGCCGAGAAATCTGCGCATAGTCTGATCTCTCCATTTTGTTTTAATATTGGTACAATTGGACTTGCAAATTCTGAAAACTCTACTGGCTTTAAAACCTCACTATCGATCAGTCGACCGATTTCCTTTTCAATTTTTTCTTTAAGAGCGAAAGGCACCGGCCGTGATTTAAAATAAATTGGTTTACTATCTGGCTTGACTGTTAGTTTTACTGTGACTTTTTTCATGCATCCTAATTTATCCGCAAATAAGTCTTTATATTTTCTCATAAAATAATTCATATCCGTGCGACTCTCAGAGCAAAAATTTACCTTCGACAGTTGTAATTTAAATGCTGATAAAAAATTTCTACCCAACAGTGCCGGACCACATCCTTTAACAATAAAAATATCTATTTTCTTTGTTTCCTTATCGTAGGTGACCGATGCTTCCATAATACCTACTGTGTTAATTTGCTCTCCGGTGTACGACTTCAAGATAGTAGTTGTGTTTTTTAAGGGTGTGCTAGTGAAAAGCTTTTCATACAAACTAAATGGAATTGCTGTGGCAAATGAACCGCTGTCTACTTCAAAACTGACTGGCGTACCGTTCACTCCCACGGACAACTTCATAGCTTCGCCTCGACAACTGCGTACGTTGCAAATTAAAACACTCTTACCGTCATCATCGTCACTTTCCTCCGACACTGCATCCACATAATTTAGGTTTTTATTCACTTTGTTACTCGGACACATCCTTCTGAAGTGGCCTCTTTTTCCGCACTTTTTACATTTATAATTTTTGAACCGGCAATTAGCCTGACTATGACTACGATAACCGCATCCTTCACACTGTGGCCGATCCGAACGCTCCGCCACCCGGAACATGTCACCCTGCACCTGCGCCATGACTCCCAACGAAGCCGCCATCGAAAACGATTGCCGTGAAGCTTGTCTTGCGCTGTACACATTATTAGCAATCTCTAATGCTTTTGTCATAGTAAGACCCGGCGAGTCCTCTAGGAACAGTTTGTCCCTTTCTGCTCCAGCCCGCATTCCCAACACAAAACGATCTCGCAGTGTTTCGTCGAGCGATGTTGTAAATTGGCAATCCGCTGCTAGGCTCCTGACTCGCGATGCCCATTCCCTATGACTTTCCTCTATGCCTTGTGCGGCACTGTGAAACCGATGTCTCTCGGCTAATACAAATTTCTTGGGCGAATAATGTTTGTTAAACTCGCCAACAACATCTTTATACGATAATGTGTCCAAAGTTTTTGGGTATATCAAATTACGCACCAACTTATACGCCTCGATACTGAGTGCCCCCAACAAAATGGCGCGTCGTCTCTTGCCATCTTTGTCCGTTTCTGACGTAATTTCATTCGCCAAAAACCACTGATCCAAACGTTCCTTGAAGATATTCCAGTCTGCATCACTGTCGAAGACTGGCACGCTCCCGATACTTGACATTATTTTCGCGTGGATAATATAATTTAGTCGAACTCGTCGTCACTGTTAGGTTCGGGAGGAAAACGACTATATGCTTTTGATGGGTTTATTACACTGGCTCGATACTGAGACGCAGCTCAGGTAAAAACTAACGCGACTACCCAACAGAGAGAAAGATTAAAAAAGAAAAAGAGCGAGAGATAGAAGACGAAAGAGATCCAGCTGATGAAAGCGAAGCGGAGTCGGCAAAGGCAAAACCGTCGCAGCTCAAGCCCCGCTATTATGAACAAGCCGCTGGTACTGGGCGATCAGACAAGTAACAATAATATAACACTTCTTTCTTTATCAGTATTTTTTTTACATTTTTTGGAGAATGGTCGAGCCAAAAAGATTTAAACTAAGAGAAAGACAGAGATTCAGCTGATGACGGCGAACCGCAGTCGGCAAAGCCAGACTCACATAGACAAGCAGGGCTGAATATAGTTGTTATCTCTTTCTATTTCTTTTTTCTTGTAACTTCTGGCAATCTATTTAGGAGTTTGTGAAGTTTCGTAACTAAAATAAGATTGTCACTTACCTTAGTACGAAGCTCTTTGCTTAGAGTGGCGTGCTTCATATTTTGAATTGTAAGCTAAAGTAAGTACAAACCGCATTTTGTTTGAATGGTGATGGTACATGACTAAAATTTGAGGTTAGATAACATCTGTATTCAAGTAACTAAACCTTGTCAAGGTATGTCTCCCAACTAGGAATAATAAATTAACACTGTGTCCAAAATAGTTTATTAAACTCAGACATTAGCAACAACTTGGAGGACCTTCTCGATGATACAGATCCCTCGCTCCAGAGCGTCCGCATGCAGCCATTCGTCGTGTGCGTGGAGCAAGATCTCTGTGTGTGTAAGCGGGGAGAAGCCCAGAGCTGCGATGTTCTTAGAACGGATGTAACGCGCGTCCGTCGCTCCTGGACATATCAGGAGCTTCATTTTGATGCCCCTGGAAAACAAAGTTTGGGTTAAAATAGTGATCCTGCCTTTTCAGTTTATACATGCTCAGTTGCTATCCATAATGAAACATTCATTGGATGGCTAAAATGAGGTTATTTCTGTTGGGAATTTCATACGGTTGCTGCCAGCCTTATAAAGAGCTTTAAATCTTTATTGAGTGGCTACAGTCAAGATTTAAAGCTTTTTTGTGGTTCATACAGTTTGTTTCCCAAAGGGTGCCAAACAGGACCTGCAAAGTATGTCTGTCTGTTTGTCCGACTGACCTGTAAAGTGGTTTATCTCTTGAACTGTAGCTCATAGAATGTGCGTCATGTTTCCCAAGAAACAAACAAAATTTAAGGGGTTCCGAAATAAAAAACTATCCAGATTTATGATGTCTATGAAATATGTAAGAACGTAGGTAGGTGCCAAGCGGCAAGCCATTAATCAATCATACCGAAGCAATGAATTTAGTTGAGCTTCCTCTGTGGTTGAGCGTCGATTCATTGCTTCGCTAGTCAAAATTTCAAACAACCGAAAACAAATTCATATCTTTAGATCCTTGGATAGTAGAGAAATAATTCTGAAGTTCTGTATTATCTGTCTCTTCGCTAATATACTACGATACTAACTAAGATCCGCATTATCAAAAGATCCCCCAACCGATCCGTAGTCACACCAAATTGCCACAGTAGTGTGACTATGGTTAATTTTAATTATCCGTAGTCATACTTGTGTGGCTACCTACGACATAGAGATCCATGAAACCCCTCGGTGAGCGAGTTTGACTCCCACTTGGCCGGTTTTTTTTTTCACTCGCTGACTTACGCCATCTTGACTTATTGTCCAAACTTGCTAATTGCTACGAGATTATTGAAAATGAACCTTCGCCCGTAAATTCGAGAGCTTACATTTCATCAACAGCACTCTTCACAGCCGTTATAAAAGGATCATCCTTGCTAGTGTTCTTGATGTAACGATTCCACTGAACGAATTTATATGTGACCCCGTCTCCAGCTTCCTTGCACCAACCCTCAACCTGTGAAAAAAAAACACTATTTCGTTATACATTTCATCTCGTTCAACGTTATCCTCTTACGATTTTGTTCCCTCCTCATTTTTTTCCCTTATGAGTTTATCAATTTTATTTCATTTTTATTTTATTTTATTTATTGCATTACACAACAGATAAGTAACATTGCATATTATAATATCATGATGAAAGCTTATAATTTAGTTACATATCCTTTAACGTGTGATGACAGCATGGTAGAATATGGACGAGAGCCAAAGCACATCAAGCCAACTACGACCACTCAGTGCAAAGTATCAAAGACACCCTACGCCGAACGGTCGCACCAGGACATAATTGTGGCCCGATCCGCTTCTACAAACGGATCCAAGAGCTCTCCTTACTCAAATAAGTAAGTATTAAACTAAGTAAAGAAAACTTTAATCAACAATTAACGATCTTACTTACTTATTAAATTTTTAACTTAACTAATTGTGATTTAAAGCGATTGAGGTTCACAAAAATGTCAAGAGCATCGAAATTTTTATTTGATATTTCATTGAATGACCGGCACATGTGTACTAATGGTTCGTGTTGTGCCCTTACGGTTTTACACAGAGGTAAATTAAATATCTGGTGAGTCTTGGCTTTTCTGGGAGCACTTATCGGCACATTGATCCTCACTTGGCTTAGCAAAAATGTGTTAAGGGTACCATGACGTATTTTGTATAGTGTAGTTAGTGCTATTTTAAGTCTGCAATTTTAATTTTAATTATAAGAAATATACGTGTCCCACACATTTAAGCAAGGTTATGTTTCTTAAGGTGTTTAAAAGACCCGGCCAAGTGCGAGTCGGACTCGTGCACGAAGGGTTCCGTACCATTATCTATACAACATTTGAATATTTTAAGCGTCTATCTGTTGCCGTTATTAAAATCGAGCAAAAAACGGCAACATACGGCAAAAAACTTACATTTCTTGTATAGGAGCCCCCTTAAATATTTAATTATCATAGTTCATGAGATACAGCCATGCGACAGACGGACGGACGGACAGCGGAGTCTTAGTAATAGGGTCCCTTACCCTTTACGGAACCCTAAAAACCGCTAAATGTCAGTTGAATTCGCGAACCGGGAAACCGACGATAAGTAATGTAAGTTCGAAGTGCACTCTGGTGTATAAAGGCTAGGTACCTAGGTACTAAGTAGGCATACAAAATTCACACATAAACCTATGTCTAAAGTCTCTAGACAAAGGTGTATAACCAATGTATGTTACTAGTGATGACTTATGGACGTGAGACCTGGTCGCTGACTATGGGCCTCATGGCCTGAAGGCTCAAGGTCGCCCAACGAGCAATGGAGAGAATGGGAATCAGGAATGAGGAGATCCGCAGAAGAACCCGAGTTACTGATATAGCTCGAAGAATTCCTCAGTTGAAGTGGCAGTGGGCGGGCCACATAGCTCGGAGAACTGATGGCCGTTTCAGCGAAAAAGTTCTGAGCTGGCGACCGCGGACCGGACGACGCAGCGTAGGAAGGCCCCGCACCAGATCGTCTGACGACGTGGTTACGGTGGCGGGGAGTCGCTGGATGCGGGAGGCACAAGATCGGGAAGCTTGGAAAACCATGAGCGAGGCCTATGTCCTGCAGTGGGCGTCCAATTGCTGATGATGATGATGTTGAAAGGCAGAACCAGAGTTTCTCACTTTGTACGGTTTTTCTTTCCACGATCCTGGGAAACCCCTTTCGCTTCATCAGCATTATGCACGAACGCCAGTTTCGGGTGTACAAAATTACTGACCATCTTTGTAAATGTTTCCACATCGACGTCCGATGCTAGCCTGCAGTCGAATACCGCTGATAAGTGTTCCGGCAGAACGTTTGGCTGCACGCCACCCTGTAAAAACATAACACAATATGATTTCGAGTGAGTAAATAACTATATTATCTATAATAAGTACCAAGGTCTTAATAACTTCGTAAATATTTAACGGGATCCATTCAATGAGGCTTACTAGCGCGATCGATGAAACAAAACTCATAAGTATCTTCATTTATCTATAGTTTTTGAAAAAAGTGTGTGACCATTCTCTCTGTCATGTTAATAGTGATTGTTGGCTGAGATCCTACGATAAACAACTTAGGACTAGACAGCATTAACGACAAAAATGGCCGTTTTTGGTAAAAAAGCTATCGAGTCGAATCCCAGGTACGTGATTGTAGGTTCTCGGTCGTGAGTCCTAAAAATGATTAACATGATTGAAAGAATAGGCACTTTTGGCAAAAAATATCTGTAAAGATATGATTGTATTCCATTGGTAGCGCAAGCGAACCTCAGACTGTTCTTACGTGAAGCATGCTGTCGCACAATTTAAGATTTTTAGTGATTATAATTAAATGAGTATATTTTTGATGAATGTGGTCTGAGGGTTTGATGGATAATTAAATTGCAGATATTCAAGGCATATTTATCTTATACTGTACTAAGTTTTTGATGGAGAAGATTTGACTCCAAAACCAATAATTATGGTACCTAACAACTTTTCTTTAAAACTACGTAGAGGAAAACAAAAATATATTTAAAACGTTCGTAATTTAATTATGCACATTTATAAATAGTTTAAAATGATAAAATGTGCGAGCGAGACAGCGTGCTCCGCGTAAGAGCAGCCTTAAAGCTTATTTTAGATTGAAATTGTACCGCGCGCACGTCGCCCAAGAAACGGGGTCCCGCTGGGCATACCTATACCTCTATTCTACTGACTACTGCCCCCCTTTTCCACAATATTGCTTCTAGACTATCCCTACTGGTAGGGAAGAAAGAAATGTTTTTCCACATTTAGCTACTAGGGGGAATACTTTTCCACTTGTCTCCCCTGTTCCACATATCCCTACTGATCTATCCCTACTGGCTATAAGTACCTATAAGAACGAAAATTGCCTTGAACAACTGAGAAAGAAAGAAAATACATTTATTTTCGTACACAATACTAAAAGCACACATACAAACAGCAAATGAACAATTCGGATTTATGACAACATTGAAACAGATTTCGAAAAATACATAATATAACCAACATGCCCAAAAAAAATTAAAAATGAAATACGACAACAAACAATTGCATTAAGAACAGCTACTCACTCAACATGTGTTAAGGAGTAATACCTAACCACAACTCTGGTGTTCTGTCGAGACCACGTTGAGACAAAATCTACTTACTTCAATCTGTGTTTCATTGACACTGGTGACGTCACCGATCCATGCGCCTGAGACGATTTTGCTCTTTTCCACCGCGCGCAGTTTCATGAACTTATCAGTCACGTAGTGTAGCTGCAAAGTGAAAACAACAAATAATAACAATATTAATTTGAAGTAATAATATTATTATGTCTATTTATTTATTTGTTGTATGTTCGTTCGTTTGTATTTATTTAGTTAGTTACTTACTGACTTATTTATTTATTTATCAAACCACAACGTTTGCACCAAAACTGCAAATGTAGGTTTAGGTAGAGTTTGCGTTGGCAGGGTATTGGGCAGGGCGGGTGCCAGCAACAGCATAGACGCTCAGAAGGTTTGGAAAACGGTTAGCGTGAAAGAGAAGAAGCCTATGCTTCTACATATCTGGGCTGTACAGATAACATACTTAAACTCATACCTTGATTCCGGAGGGCTACGCAGAGAATAAGGGTTATTAATTTCCACACTTGCTGGACAGAAAGATTACCTTTTTATTAGCTGGGCCGACTTGACCTATGACCGTACGATTACTTTTTTCATCAGCTGAGTTCTCACTCGGCTAAACAGAACGGAATCTTTCAGAATGTCATCGAACAGAATCGATCTATGACTGTACTTACCTTTTCATCACTTGTGTTAAAGTTTACCCTTTGATGACATTCATACGACCATACTGTACTGTACAATTTGTACTGCATCTTTGTAAATATTTTATCTTTGTTTTTTTTCTGGTGTACGACAAAGACTATTCCTATCTTATTTTACCCTTTCACAATCTTGAAAGAGAGTGCAGACTTGATCCAGGACCATACTATTACCCTTTTTACCACCAGGGTGAGAGGACAATCTTTGTCCCATAACCATATTTACCTTTTCACCGGCTGTGTTAGAGGGTAGACTTGATCCGTGACCAGGTAAACCACTGGCCGTTATCTTGAACTCTAGAACAAGAGTATAATTGTTAGATCAATTATGAAGGAATATCTTAACTAGGAAGAAATCTTCACCTGTGTTGATGCGGTGTCATAACACAAGCTGGACAGCCTAAACCTGTACTATACGCCTTACTGCAAGGCACAGATCTTCTCAGACAGCTAGAGAGAGTATGGGCTTCATCATCACGCGTGCCCACCGCGGATTAGTGGTTTCACACGCCGAGGTATGGGAACGCCTCAGACACTCAAGTTTCCTTACGAGGTCCTGGATTCGTATCCCGGCATACAAATAACTTTGTTTTTTAAGTTACATACATTTGTAAATTCGTAATAGCAACCATTTGCTAATTTTACTGTGTACAAAGTCATTAGTATGCCGGGATTCGAATCCAGGACCTCGTAAGGAAGCATGAGTGTCTGAGGTATTGTGTACAGTTAAATTAGCAAATGGTTTCTATTACGAATTCACAAATGTACGTAAGTTAAAAAACAAAGTCATTGGTATGCCGGGATTCGAATCCAGGACCTCCCGAATATGAGGCAAGCGCTCTACCGACGCGCAATGCGGTGTAATAGGTACTTTTTTTATGTAGCCTATAATTAGACATCCCACTGCAGGACACAGGCCTTCTCTTAAAGAGAGTATGGGCTTAATTACGACGTATGCCCACTGCGGATTGGCAATTTCAAGCGCTGATGTATGTGAACACCTCAGACACTCCGGATTCCTCCTTCACCGTTCAGGATGGTTATACATCCCCTTCCTGTTCGCGAGTGGTAACAACTGCTACAACAATTTCACAAATGTATACGTAACTTAGAAAACAATGTCATTGGTACATGCCTGGATTCAAACCCACGACCTCCCGAATGTGAGGCCGGCGTTCTACCGCAGCGCTAGTGGCTACCACCCCTCTAAAAAAATGTAATACTAAAATATCTAACTACTGCTAATTACGTAGATTAAAATAAGAAAGGCAAAGTAGGTACAATTTATTATCTAGCCCTAGTTATTTTTCCTGCCAGAACGTCCGTCAGATGCACATCTAAGTTGTTATATTTCATCAAATGCAAGGAAACTATGGCCCCGTTTCAAACGGATATTTCTTAACTATGATACTTTAATCGTTTTAATTGTGCATTTAAGGCGACCCCTCAAGAAGCAATTCCCAATTGTAAACAAAAACCAAATTACGTTTGTATGTGAATTGATCATACACAGTGCACGTATTTGTCTTTGGAAATACATCAGTAGGTACGTAAGAAACTCTCCATCGTCGGTTGCCTGGAAGAAATTGCTGTAAGCCAATTGTACTGTATTTTTGTAAATATTTTATTGTATTCTTTTTGTTGCACTAACCCGTGCTGAGGCCAATTTTAAAAAACCTATTTAGAGGCTAAAAATTTCACCCATGCCGGGACTTGAACCCGCGACCTCTAGCTAACCGTGCCAGCGCTCTTTCAAATGAGCTAATGGGCAAGTGCAGGCCTCGGCGAAATTTCGAGCCACCGATATTTTATTATTGCTCGATATTTAGCGCCACAAAACGCGTGACCCGTGCCATCGTACTACCCAGGCAGGGTTTGCCATTTGTCATGATCCGGACACACCTCTTTCACTTCATCAACATTAAGTAGTCGTTGCATGCACACACACCGTTTGTGGGTATTTTCATCTTGCCCTTCACTAATACATCCCCTATTTGATCGAAGTATGCCCGCCTGGGACGTCCCTTACCGGCATTAAACTGGTCCCTTACACTCACATTCGTTCGATATATCTGGCTTTTCACAAAGGTGTACCAGTGGTAAGTAAATACAAATCTCGCGCCTCATCTCGGGACCTGTCCGCGGACCTAAGTGAGTGTTGTGTGTCGGCCCGATGCGAAAAACTGAGAGTGACTTGATGGTAGACCACCTACCCTCACTACAATAATTGACTGTACCACCTTGCCACTTCAGTCTACCCGTTGCAGCTGCCGAAACGTCGGGAATTTAGGTAATTAAATTTTACCTAATAAATAATCGCGATTAGACCCGTTTAATATATAATTAAGGTCTAATACATACGCAAAGTGGTCCTTTCTCCGTGGTGAGCAAGAATGGCGTCTTCGTCGCCAGGTATCGACTCGTCCAAGGCAAAGCCGACGTTCAATGATCGGAACTCTTCCGTCTCCACGAAGGTCTTCATACCATCGTACCCACCTGTCTCTTCATCTGAAAGTATAGATTTTTTTATTTTGCCTATGGTATCGTCTTAAGATATGAAAGAGAGGTTAGAGAGGCCACTCGGTTACTTCCACGTACGTTTTGTGAATTTTCCGAATGCCATATTTTATGGACCACAACGGACAACAGATGTTCAGTTGTGGCACATAGTCTGTAATATCCGGGTCTTGAGGTGGGGTCTCTACCAAACTTTTACCTATGACCCATCAGGTCGGCGCATCTACCCTGCAAGGTTCGGCACTTACTGATTTCAGTATCTTTGGGGTAGATTAAGTTTTGGAACTTTTAAATTTGGATGGACGTTGTTTGGTAGCTTGTATTAAATAGTTTCTTTAATGACACAGGTAATAAAAGAGGAGTGCCTACCTGGTACGAAGGTAATATGCACCGTTCGCTTCAGACGCACCTCTGCGTCCTTGAGCCTCCTCACAGCTTCTAAGTGCTGTATGCCGACGCACTTCATGTCCTGGGCGCCTCTTCCATAGATGCGCCCATCCTCGGTAAGATGGGCGCTGAACGGTGGGTGGGTCCAAAAGTCCTGGAGGAAAGGGGATCATTTTGGGTCAGATTCTTTTTTCTCGTGTCGAATAAAATTAGTGTACTCTAGACGCATGCGCGAGAAGGTGGAACTTGTTCGCACCATCTAGCAACGAAAAGTAGCCTACTTAGTTTATGTGCTACAAAACAAAAGATGCCACTATCTAACAATTGTCTATAGCAACTAGACGAGTCTGTAGGTGGAAGGAAAGAGAAGGTCGGGGAGAAGAAGAATGTTACAGTTGTCCTACCTACATCTAGGAGTGGACCTGTGTTAAGACCGCGGAATTGTTGTTCAGAGTTGCACTGAACAGAGACCGTTACAGAGGGCTGACAGCCAATCTCCAATAAAGTCTAGTGCTTGAAATCGCCAATACGATGTAGGCTCGCGCAGTGTTACAGGCCTTTTCTCGATGTAGGGGACCGTGGAATGAAAAATTACCTGCTCGCTGCAGGCAGCGGCAGTGGATCCTGGCAGTCGGGTAACTGTCAAGATCAGAAGGCTACCTTGAAGCTCAGAATGGGGCTATGCCTTGAAGTGGGTGATTTTGTACCTTATTATGGTATTAAAACTTGGCTGCCACTTGGCTATAGAACAATGCGCTCAGCAGCTCAGCTTGCTGAGTTGTTGGATAATTCCAACATAATATCACTGCGACTTTTTGCGATATGTGTTTGTCTGTCTACCTATCCAATAAAGGGCTCTGGTAAATTGTAGCTATTTGAAATGTTCACAAAAAATGTCTTATTAAGACGGATTACCCAACAAATTATGAAAATATATGAAACATGTTTTCAACGGTTTTTTGCTCTACCGTAATGGATACCTACCTACAAGAGTCTAAATCGGTGTGATTATAGCGGTAGCTATAATGGTCACTGCTAAGGGTCTCAAACTGAAGGAAAGAAAAAGAGCTTAGACTAATAAGTATCATATTACCCAAAACTGGCGTGCGTGCATGCATTGTTAAAGCGAAGGAAATCTGTCAGGATCGTGGCAAGTAGCAGACACTTGCCTACCCCCATACCTCTGCCTCCCCATCCAGGATACAGGAGTGAGTTTATGTTATGTTTCTACTAATATATTATTATCATGTGGGACCACTCGGTGCACGAATTCGGCTCACGCTTGGTCGGTCTTTAGCAATGCTCACCTCCCAAACGGCAACGACATCCATATGCGAGTTGAGAACTATAGATGTCTCTTTCGGCTCAAGCCCCTCCCAAGTGATGACCACAATAGGTTTATTTGGTACAATCTCGTACACTCTTACGGGAAGGTCGAGCTCTGAAGCTTGTCTCCTCAGGAATTCCACGCAACCGCCTGTTGGAGAGGAATAGCAATGTGCCGCATTGGTACAGCTTTGCTCCTATATTACGCGCAACAAATCCTGACCGATTCTTGTCGTTTGCGATAACAATTAGTTTGGAATTTGACTGCTAGACGTTAGAAATCCTTCATGATTTGGTGCTCATACTTAGACCTCAGGTCTTATTAGCCTAGAGCACTAGAGGTTCTGTTCGACAAGATTGACGCTCACGGAACATTATCTAGTTATTTTTTCTCTCATTCTGGTGACCAGCGCGATTTTTAATATAAAATATTAATCTGTGAAAAGACTCATAGAATATTAATATGCTATGCTATGCTGTGCGGAGCTGTGCCATGCTATGCTCTATTACATTACCCTATGCTATGCTTTTTAGGGTTCCGTAGTCAACATTAAATCCTTATAGTGTCACCATGTCCGTCCGTCCGTCTGTCCGTATGTCTATCCACAGCTTAGCAAAGAGACTTTAAGTACTAGTGGTATAGATATACATATTTATTACGCCGACAAAATGGTAGTATAAAATATTGAAAAAAAATGTTTTAAGGTAGGTACCCCCCTACACCTAAATTAGGGACGTATTTTTTTTCTTGCCTGTGCCATAGTGTGGGGTATCGTTGGATCAATAATTTAAAAGACGGGCGTAGGAAGACCATTTTCCGATTTAGCGTTCCGTTTGCGAAATATTAAGCTTTAAAGCGCAATTTTTTGTCAGAGTAGGGCGTCACCCTACTCTCCCCATCTTTTAAGAAAATAAACATTTACTCACGGTAGTCTACATCAGGGTGAACACTAGGAATCCTCAAATACTCCCTAAATCTCTGGACACTGGGGTTAGCGGCAACAGAAATACATAATCTGTGAAAATTTCAACTCTCTAGCTATCACGGTTCTTGAGATACAGCCTGGTGACAGACAGACGGACGGACGGACGGACGGACAGATTGACAGCGAATTCTTAGTAATAGGGTCCCGATTTTACCCTTTGGGTACGGAACCCTACAAACGATTATATTCTTTTTGTTGCACTAATCCGTGCTGAGCACAATTTTAAATTGCTTCGGCCAGAGGTCGCTGCCTGTACGTAATACAGATAAGTTTGTAAAGAGGCTCGAAATTTCGCCGATGCCTGCACTTGCCCATTAGCTCAGTTGGGAGAGCGCTGGCACGCTTAGCCAGAGGTCGCAGGTTCAAGTCGCGGCATGAGTGAAATATTTAGCCTCTAAATAGGTTTTAAATAAAAAACGTGTTTGACTCCCGCTAAGAGTCCCGAACTGAATGAAAGAAAACACATTGTTGCTAACAACCGACCTTAAATTATTATCATAGTGGTACCGTAAGATGCGAGAATCGGACTTGCACTTGGCCGTTTTTTATGCTAATGCCTCATCACGACCCGAACAAATGTATCGAGGCTTCGAATTGTCAATGGAATAAATAGCTTTATCAATGTCGATCTGTTAGTAGCGTGTCGGAGATATTATTTACTGTCTTTACGTTGATAACGACGCGACGTCTCCTGAGAGTGCCATCTCACTAGAATTTTATTTAAATAATAGCTGTTCCGGCGAACTTTGTACCGCCACAGAATCCTTTTGTGCGACTCTTGCACAACGCCATCTGTTTTTAAAACGCAACGTTCGCTCGCACAACGCCATCTATTTTAAACCTAAAATAAATATTATCCCACGGGAACGCATTACCGGGATATCAAAGTATGCTATGTCTCAAATCAGGTCTTTGTCTATCTGTACGCCAAGTTTCATGTAAAACCGTTCTCTGCGTTCTAGTACTTGTGGTCTCTGTGATAAGCCGCGCACAGACTGACGGACAGAACAGCGGATGGACATGGCGAAACTATAAGGATTCCTTGTTGACTACGGAACCTTAAAAATACGATTCCCTAAAAACTCCTCAAATGCAGTTTAAATAGTATGTGGTAAAGGGAAATCTTTGCCACAAATTGCATTTTAGAGAAATAGTGTTTTTTTTTTAATAACACCAGCAGTACCTATTTACGGATCATGATGCCACTATGTGAGTTGACAAGCAACAACAGGCAACATCAACAATTCTGCGTGTAAGCGAACGCAGCACCAGTTTAAGGAAATCGGCGCGAAACCTTCGCAAGCCCCCACGCGGGCCTTTCAAAAATCGAACGCGTTCACAAGTTGTACTCCATACTGCCGCGACCGCACACCTTTCGCTGGCTGGCGAAAAAACTTAATAAAAAAGTGCCGCTAATTGTTTTTAAAAAGTTGCGCAGAAGAAAAAATGGCGCGTCAAATCAGTGCGTTGGTTTTTTGCGTGTGCATGTTCAGTATTTCGATGTGCCACAGCGCGATTCCATCTGAAAGTGTAAGTTATTATTACAATTTCATCTATGTTTAGTTTTTTGGTGACTTATTCTCCATAGCGATCTAGATTTTGCTTGGTATGGACACTTATGTTTAATTTTTACCGCTCAGTCACCGTTTCGGCACTATATTGAAAAAAAAATACTTATTTAACTCTATTCAATTCAATTACATAATTTCTTTCAAATATTTTACTCTATTCATTTCATTAAGTATCCACTAATATTATAAATGATTCTAATCCAATTTATCAAAACGTTTATTGCCTTCATGTGGTTCTTATCTTATTGTTTACTTTTTAACTGAAACTCAGAAAAATACAATCCTAACATTTTTATTGTTGACTTTGAATACCTAGCTTCATCCTTTATTTGTTCTCATAACATTCCAATAAAACTAGGTCCGGTCCAATTTAATCGAAATGACGCTTACATTAATTGTCAGTGAGATAGCTGTATGAAGTTATCTTTACAGTATTTATCTGTGTATTTATTGAATACATCTATTAAAAGAGTACAGGAGAAAAAAACGTTACAGTACCCTAATAGGTACTAATAGAACAAACATGTTCTTAGATCGTAGCAAGCAATTATAAGTTATAGTCTCTAGACGTACATAACTCTCTATTCGCAAGAATTCGTGGAGGTGTCTAAAAAAATCTTTGGCCTTTTCTACGAAATGAGATTTATGCAGCGTCCAGTGGCACCTTCACTCATACTAGATGGGTGAAGGGATCACTCGGACGCAGCGGTGCCTGGCACATTGTTTTCTTAGATCTCGGCAAGCCTGCATAGGTATCTACTTGTCAATAAAATTGTGATCCATTTACTAACCTTGAATGTGCCAACTAGTTCGCTTACGAATACCTACCAACAGTAATAGACTATTTGCTAACTCAGGAATGTAGAGTAAACAGTATGTTATAAACTACCATGTTAATTGTGTCAAGTACTTTTGTTAGACAACTGATTAGTTGTTAAAATATGTAAACGCAAAACATACTAATTAGGTCACAGGCCTTCTTAAGTACATTTTATCAAAACATGAATGTGAAAAAGGGCCAAGTTGTTATCCCAAAAAGTACATGGAATCTGCTAAGTTCCACGCCATGCTCACAAGTAATAAGCAGTGTTTTTATAAACACGGAAAAGTATTGAGCAATTTGCGCACTAATATTAGCAAGTTTTTATATGTTGCCTTATAGATTTATAATAAAAAGTTGCCTAAAACTATATTAAAAACTTAAAGTCACACTTTTATTGAATTTTTAGGGTTCCGTACGTCTCAAAGTCTCCATTGTCTGTCTGTCCATCTTTATGTCTGTTCATCCGTCCGACCTTTAAGAGGCTCTATCTTTGGAACCGCAATAGGTAGCCAGTTGAAATTTTCACAGAATATTATGTTATCATAACAGATTACCTAACAAACATGTAATATTTTTTTTAAAATAATATAAAATTAAGGTTCTCCTTGTAACAGATGTGTTTTTCCCCGTTTTTTATTTATGCTCTAACGTAACAACGGTAATACATATACAGACATCAAACTAATTATATATTCTAACGACAAATAATAGAAAAACAGCCAAGCGCGAGAACGGAACCCTCGGTGCGCGAGTCCAACTCGCACTTGGCTGGTATTTGATTTAATTTTTTAAAAGAAAAACATCTAGGTACATACGAGTATACCGAAAATTTCTTCCCAGGGAACGTTATCGAAATTTTGAAGCTTCATTTTGTAGAACAGAAAATGGGGTAGGCAGAGAGCTTGTAACTTGCCACGATCCTGACACATCACTTTCCCTTTCTCAACATTCATTATTCGTTGCAGGCACGCACGCCGGTTTCGGGTACTTTTTATCTTGCCCTTTGCTAATACATCCCCTATTTGGTCGAAGTATGTCCGCCTGGGACGTCCCCTACCGGCCCCTCCACCCACATTCGCTCGATATATAGAACGAAAAAATCTTTAAAAATTAAATGAAGTTTATTAGATATGACCACAGTAACCTTCTAGGTTTCGCATCTGTATAGGCACTAGTTTAACGTTTGAGTTAATAATCTGGATATTGATAATGTGGAATATGAGCGATAAACATCGTTAAATTTAAACAAAAAAACGGGCACAGCTAGTTCATAATAGCAGTGCGCCTTTATTGTGACAGTGACAAAATCGGCTTACAAATACCATACATATCCGAGCAGTCACACAAACAGGTGTCGTCAACAATTGGCTCGAACAAAAAACAAGAGAAAGTGACCGCTTCTAGCGCTCTCGTTGCGTCGCGAGCCATTTAGCGAGTGGGACACACGTTGCCATGGTGTATGTACTACGCTAATTGGGGCTCTTTTGACCTTGGTTTTGGTTAAAATAACTCTGGCACCACAGAACATAGGACTCTCTGTTCTGTGTCTGGCACAGACGACATAATTTTTTTCAATCTTTACATTTCGTACTTTGCATCGTTCTGCATTAAAGACAAAAATAGATTGAGATAATGATTTACTGTGTGTAAGTGCTGTCAACTGTGCATTCGATACTCAAATCAAATTCTATTTTAAAACCTAATAGACCATTTTATAGCACTTCTTCTTAAGGGGCTCCAGGGAGTAATACTAGCGCAACTGAGGAAAAAAATCATATCGTTTTTACAGATCAAATTTGCCTGTACGATCTCTGAATCATGTTAGTCGTGATTTTAGGACCCACGGCCGTGAATCTAAGGCAAAACGGGACGTGATAGTATTAACGGCAAAAACGGCCGTTTTTGGCGTAAATATTATATAGTCCCAGATTCGTGATCCTAGGTTCTTTTTCTTGGGTCAATGTTAACATGATGGAGAGATTGTACTGACACTTTGCAAATTCGATCTGTAAAAGAAGACATGATTTCTTTTTCATTGGTGGCGCTGGTTAGCCCACTGAATCCCCTTAAAGTGCCTCTCCATCACTGGAGGTTGGCAGTCAACTCTTTACAACGCTCTCTGTTCAGTGCAATTCTGAACAGCTCCTACGCGATTTTAACACCGGTCCACTATTTGATTTTGCAGAATCATACATGTTTCTCCTGCCCGGCCTTCTCTTTCCTTCCAACTTGCCCACCATAATGGTCATTTAATCACACAGTCATACATTAAATCATGCACTCATTAAGTTATACATTAAATCACTGCAAGACATAGGCCTCCCTCATGGTTTTCCAAGCTTCCCGGTGTTGTGCCGCCCGCATGCAGCGACTCCCCGCCACCGTAACCAGGTCGTCAGACCATCTTGTGGGGGGCCTGCCCACGCTGCGACTTCCGGTCCGTGGTCGCCAGGTCAGAACTTTTTCGCCCATTAAACATTTTCATTAAATAGATAAGTTATTAAAACGAACTGTTACTGCAAATATTTCATGCATGGCTCTTTGAACGAATCGTTGTTTAATGATTCTTCAATTAATATCTTGACTTAATTAGGTCAGCTAGAGACAACCGATGACCAGAACAAGTTTTGAACTCGCTAGGAAACTACACGAATGTACAGATGATTAAGCAATTGAAGGCACTTCACGTTCCAATAAATCCCAATTGCACTTAGGAAGATATGGACTTAAAATTATTAATGCATAAGGCTGACCACAACACAAGCGAAAACAGAAATATTACTTGGCGGCTGAATTTTATATTACTGGATACTGCTATTGTTTATTCCGAGAAAGAGTTAGTTGGTCTAGAAGTCAGAAAACTCAACACAGTAAATTAATTTACTTTTATTCTATAACTCTGGTGGAGTTCGACGTAGGGCGAGTTAAAGTAGCGTGGGCAGGACATGTAGCCTGATTTAGTTTGACAGATCGTCTACTGACGTAAGGAAATATTAGAATAGAGAAACATAAGTAGATAAATTGCTCGACCCTGAATGAGATGGAATGGTTATAATATTTTTGAATGCAAATTTGCAAACTTCACTCACACCTCGGGTAATATTATGGATAAAGGCACATCATTTGATAGGGCTACTGTTTATTTCTAGTCCACGAGCATGTGCGATTACACAAATTCGCGGTTGAACGCGGACTCTGATTACAGACTGGATTATGGCTGCAATGCGGGCAGTCAACTAATTAGGCGCAAAATGCAACAGCGGAATTGGTATGCTAACCCCCTAGTGGAGAATGGCTGAATGGAATTGCTTATCCCAACCCCTGAAGTTGTGAAGTGGAGTATTGTCGTCTGTCGGCACAATGGGGAACTTGCGACATTCTTACTTAGGTTGAGGTGGCATTGCTTTTGTACCATAGGAGACCTATAAAAACTCAAGAAAAATTAAAAAATATAACCATTAAAATATTTTTTTGGGGTTTTCGGGGTCGCAAAAACCGCGAAAAATCAAGTTACTCTATTAATAAAAAAGATATTCGATTTCGTTTTTTTTTTTATTGAATTCTAAACGTTTCCTAAAAAGGGTGTAGATGTATTAAAAATAATATTTTATGAGATAACTCGAATATTCGAATAAAAGCCCTTCACACATTATAAAGTGTTACGTGCAAGTTATGACGTCATACTTTAAGTTGATTAGTATGGCGCGTTTTTGTACCACGTGACTAGAATGACTTCGACAGGTCATTCGTATTAGCATATGCAATGGTATTAGTCGTAAAGAAAAAAATTAACGACATTTGTCTTTTACATGGCCTCTCCGATTATATTAAAACATTTTTTGTGCAAGTTCTCTGTTGTCGATCAATGCTCATCAATATTTGAGTTATCTCGTAAAATAATATTTTTATCCATCTATACTCCTATAAGAAAACGTTCAGAATTTAATGAAAAAATTAAATCTTATAAGTTTTCTATTATTATTTCTAGTATTATCATCATCATCAGCCATTTGACGCCCACTGCAGGACATGGACCTCCTTCGTGGTTTTCATAACCATGAGGGGTTCTACCATAATCGCCTTCTACGAAGCCGGATTAAGAATAGCGTCACTCCATTTCCTTCCGTGGATGTCGTAGAAAGCGACTAAGGAAATCAATTACCAGGAGACGGGCAGCAGCGTCTTCCTGAGATTCCAACCGCATACTGCGATCGCCAACCCGCCTGCCAAGCGCATTATTATAGTACCAACTTTATTTTTCACATTTAGTTGTGATATACCGTAGAATTTTTTTTTGTATATTTGGTAGGTCTGAGAATAGGTCGTAGGCTGATTAATATGGCAAAACAACGTTTGCCAGGTCAGCTAGTATAGGTATAGGTGCACGCTTTTTGCATGCATCGGAGGGGTAGGCAGAGACCAGGATTTGCCATTGACCATGATCCTAACCACAACACTTTTCCTCAAACCATTTTCCTTCGCTTCATTACGATATACGTCGACCAAATAGGGGATGAACCTATTAGCGAAAGGCAAGATAAAAAGTACCCGGAACCGACGCGTATGCAAGCAGCGTCCTAATTATGGTTGATAATGATTAAACAAAATTTTTAATAACAATAATAGTCATTTATATAACCTACAGCCAGCAACTTAGGGCCAAAGAACATGTAGGAATTTAATCTACGTCCGACAAAAATGCAACTTTACTCGCAAGTGACGGATAAACGTAAAACCCAAATAAATGTCAAGTAACCCTTAAAGCGGGTTAAGTAGGCCTTAAAAGTCGGTGAAATCTGGCTTAAGGGTCTCGATTTTAACGACCATAATATAGATAATCTTCACTAATATTGTAAAGAGATAAAGTCTGTATAAGTTTGCATGTTTCTAAGTTTGAATAAGAGATAACCTCCAAAACTACAAATCTTCGTTCATATTGCAAAATGTCACATGTCAAATTTCACATTTCATCGAAATTGTATAAAAAATTGATTCTGTCACAACTGCAAGACAACGTAATCCTCGGTCTGATTAGCTGTGTTACGTATTACGACTTAATTTTCTTCTAATTTACTAATTTACAAAAATCGTATGTTTTTGATATGTCACATTTTGCAATATGTACGATGAAATACGATTTAAAAAATTCTTTCACCAATATTTGAAATGGAACATAAATATGGCTATGTATTATCGCAGAATTCCCTGCGGGCTAAGCTGCGGTCATAGCTATACCTTACAATATAATAAAGCTACTGTAAGAACATGTAGAGGGACACATGTCCGCAAGAAACAAGTTTTTTTTAATTCTTTACAGTTAGTATAGAATTGCTAGTCCACATTAAAGTCAAAGTCAAAGTCAACATTTTTTATTCAACGTTACAAAAAAAACTAGGTGTCCGTTTCAAAATCTAGATCATTTGGAGAAAAAACGGACAAAAAAACTCCAAACTTAGTATTTTCAAACATACTCCTTAATTAACAGAGTTTACATGTCATATCTTCTAAAAACCTAGTACTAGGATGCATTGAACTGGCTATAATCCCACACATCTTGGTCATCTAAATAATCCCTAATGCTGTAGTAGCCCTTTTGGCATAAAGTGCGCTTTACACATTTTTTGAACCGCACTTCAGGCAAGCTTATGAGGATCTTATTGTAAAAACGTATATAGTATAAAGGATGTATTAACCTTTGCCAGCCTAAATTTTGGGAAAGAAAGTTTATATTTACTTCTAGTATTTACATTGTGTTGGCTACCTACGGTTTTAAAATTACTTATATTTTTCCTGACGTACTTTACTTTATACTTTATTGCACACATAAAATTACACGAATAAAACAAAACATTTACGAATTAAAATAATAATAATAAATTACGTACATAATATTCTCATAGATATACTGACTAGCAACTGTCAGGATGTTATTATAATATAACTATGCGTTCCATCTGTTTGTCTTTATAGTATTCATGTCCTTTATCAGAGATATCATTAAAAGTTTACTGTTTGTAAGCGCAGTCGATTTTTATAGTGCTTACAATGTTCACAGTTCTTGCGGTTATAGGTAGATAAGCTGGTATCTACAACCTTTAAAACGCATCCCACGCAATCGAGACAAGAGTAGAATAACGTGCCTCCAAGGCTGGGTCCGTCTGCCTACTCGTGGTGACTCAATTGGTACTAAGTAACCAAGAGAACTCATTTGTTCTTTGTATTTGCATGCTTTTGTTTAGTCCAATCAAAACATCGGACAGCCAGTGATTCTAGAAATCGAACCGGTGACTTCCGTTTGATAGTCAAGCGTGTTACTACTGTACCAACGAGGCAGTATTTAGCCCCAGTTTCTCGTACGCTCACAATCAGATCATCTAATGTTAAGGGGATCCAGTGGGCTAACTAGCGCCACCAATGAAAAAAGAAATCGTATCTTCTTTTACCGATCTTACTTGCAAAAAGTGTCTGTACAATCTCTCAATCACGTTAACAGTGATTTTTAGGATCCACGACAAAGAACCGAACCCGGGACTACATAGCATTTATTCCAAAAAACGGCCTTTTTAGCGTTAATGATATCTGGTCCTAAGATTTAGTTTGACGGCCATATTTCCTAAAAATCACTATTAAAATAATTGAGAGATTATACAGACACTTTTTGCAAATTCGATCTGTAAAAAAAGATATAATTTTTTTTACTCGGTGGCGCTAGTGTTATTCCTGGAGCCCCTTAACAGCTGTCAGTTGGCCAGAGTTCATACAATAAACAACTGCAGATTAACAGTAGATTAGCAGATAGTTGGTGTTCGAGAAACCGGAGAAACTCTAGTTAATTGCAGAGTCTTGGAATGATCTGTGGGAAGGAATCCACTATAATTTGGTAATTTAGCTTGATCTCAATAGTAGACATCTTTCTTTTATCTCAACAAGCTAAAGACTCATGTTAATCTTCAAGGATCGTTAAAAGCGAGTGAATAAAATTAACAATTACTACACTTGGTCAAACATACCCTTTTATAAAAATGCGCTCTAATTTTACGAGCCATAACTGGCCATGCTATTTGCTCCAGCATCTCGACGCAAATTGCCATCGAAAGCTCCCGTGGGGTTAAGCGGCCACCCTGTACAATGAGGGATTTACGGCCAGCCCGTAAACTTCTCAATAAACCTCCAGGGATAGGTGAACAGTTATTGGTATTTTGCACCGTATAAATGGTTTTTTAAGGTTCCGTACCCGAAGGGTGCCAAACGGTATATCTGTCTGTCTCTCCGTCTGTCTGTCTGTCTGTCACCAGGCTGTATCTCATAACCGTGATAGCTAGGCAGTTGACATTTTCACAAATGATTTATTTCTGTTGTCGCTGTAACAACAAATACTAAAAACAGAACAAAATAAATATTCAAGAGGGAGCTCCCACACAACAACCGTAATTTTTTTTGCCGTTTTTCTCTCGATATTAACAATGGCAAAAGGTAGACGCTTGACATATTCACAGAATATTTAGTTCTATATTAGCTTCAAAAATAAAAATAAAATATTTAAAAAAAAAACAAATATTTAAGGGGGGCTCCCATACAACAAACGTAATTTTTTGCCGCTTTTCCCCGATCTCTGATTTTAATGTTGTATACAACGTACGGAACCCTTCGTGCGCGAGCTCGACTCGCTTCGTGTGTTTCGCGAGTTAAAGCAAGGGCTATACTTAGTCGTTGCACAGAAAATTTACAAAAAAAAAGACGAAAAATGTCTTATTTTTGGCTGAACATTTAATACTAAGCAGGCGGGACCAATCTGGGATACAATGAGTCTCACAATGCTGAATTCGGGTCCCACTTGCTTGGTATTTAATGCTTAGTAGTCGGGTTTTTGGTCATTTTTACCCGACTGCGGCGGAGCCCAAAAGAAGGGTAAAGTCTTTGGCACGTATGTCATGTACATACGAACGTAAGTATGTCCGATACTATGTTCTTACCCCACGACGCGTGATTCCGACTCGCACTTGGCCGTTTTTTATAACTTTCTTTCAACAATGCCGCTGCTGGTATATTTCTTAGCCAGCAATATAACTCTTCATTCTGTGCCATTCCCTTCGTTTGTTTATGTGAAAGGTATTCCCAGCTATAAATTAAATCATCGTTCGGGCTGTACATTTATGCCATTTGGTCAAATAAGTATTGTTCTGCGAATCGCCTCAGTATTTTTATATTTACAAGTTACAACTCATAGGGCGGCGAGCCATTTAAGCCCACGCCCTTCAAGGGCAGAGAGGATGAATTGGGTTTAATTGGAGTATTGTCATGGGCGGCTCCGTTTCTGTTCCGTGTGGCGCCGGATTAAGAATAGCGTCACTCCATTTCCTTCCGTGGATGTCGTAGAAAGCGACTAAGGAAATAAGATAAGATAAGAGTTGTCTGGAAGAGAGTGCGCTAACCGATAAGACCGCCAGTAGTATATCATTACTTAGATATACGAAATCATTTGTAATTCTCTTTTTTCTGGTTGTATAATAAAGTGTTCTCTACCTTTATTATATTTACACAAACAAGCTAAAAACTTAATTTAGATGGCTAAACAACAGTATTGTTACAAGACTGTTTACATATGAAATGTCAAACCAGTTTGTCCTCAGTGCAGAATTATCTCGATTTTAACCTACATTTAAATTAAGCGTGAAACAAGGCGTTCATTTGGTGTGATGATGTATGTAAGTTGCCAAATTGCGAACAATTTTGTAAGTCGGTCAACAAGCTTAACTAGTGAAAAATCTCAGCTAAAGTCAGTCACAACATTATGATGCAATTCACCTACACATTTTTAAAATGTATAAGAACAACTTGAGTCATGTAGCAGACTGTACAAAATGAAACAGCCTCTGCCGGACTGATCTTGACCTACAGATTGACAAAAGGAGTGTTAACATTTTGTCGGATAAGTTAACATTGGACTTATTGGTGGAACTGTTAAAATAAAGCCTCGTACCTAGTGAAAATAGAACTTCGACTTTGAGGCTGGTATCTCCGACATTACCCCTAAATCAGATGTTTCAAAATAATTGTGATTCTCTAATGGTAAGTATTTAAAATGTGAAAAAAATATTACTTTTCGATGTCTTATCTAGGGCCGTCGGTGATTTTTTTAAACTTAGCATAAAAAAATCACGAACATGACCGTTACGACCTTATTTATAAAAATACGATCCCTCTAAAACAAATCTAAAATTCTGTTTGTTTTTTTTTGTACTATTTTTTCCTTTATGGAAAACTCTGTTTGTTTAATCCGTGGCTACAGCTTTTCACTGTAAAATCTCCACCACAGACTATTTTAATCGGCGTTTTTGAATTGTTTTAAGGAATCGAGTTCTTATAAATAAGATAATGTAATTTAAAAAAAAAGTCTAATAGGTTTGAATTTCTAATAGACAACTAACTTGTTAATCTGTGGAATCCTATTATTAGCTTTAGCACATTGTTACTGCACTACACTTAATCTACTATTGTTAATTAAGCTGTTGGTTTCCCTAATTAACTTAAAATAAAAATAAACTAAAATAAAGACCGTTGGTGTTTATTGTGCCCCTTTTTTGACGAAGCTTTATGTGAATGTTCTGATTTTGTGATGTCTTTTTTTAGTACGTAAATAAAGTTTCTATTAACACAACTTAACAAAAACTTGTTGGATCATTGCATGTAAATACAACATGACCTACTGTCATCTATGAGGTAATAAATTGGAATGATGCACGTCAAAGAACTTATCAATGATGACTATAAATTAATATTATCTACGTAAGTAGATATGGTCTTTCTTACTTTTGGTGTGAAATTTCGTTATTAGCTTCTTCACCACTTAATCTATAAATTGTGAAACTGACAACTTTGAAATTCGTTAAGTTGAAACATTTTGTTTTTCTAAGTTATTTACTAACTATTTAAGGATGTTTCATCTGAAATAAATAAATAATAATATAGATTAGATTAGATTAGAACACTTTATTGTACACACCAGAAAACAAAATACATTAAAAGGCTTACATGTCTAAGTTATTTCTAACATATTTGAATCGAGTTGAATACAGAGTTCTGGTATTGTGTTGAGGTAGGGACCTGTATCTGCAAATTTCAAGTTTAAACAATCACCTACGACTTCCAATAATCTACAACAATAATGATTGTTTTATAACCGGTATGCATGCACCTTTACTGAACCAGTGTTACGTTTACGTTAAACATGACTAAGTTACGTTAAATGCATAATAAAACAGAGCATGGCCTTACGCCCAGCCCGGCGTTTGAAGGCAGCGTGTGCGGATAACTGTCAGAATTACACTCTATTGTATTGACAAATGATCTATTTTTAAATGCAGCTGATCATGAATGTAATGAACATTGGTGGAAATATTTGGACATTTTTATGTGTTAAGAACTTCATCATAAGCAGCCTATATACGTCCCACTGTAGGGCACAGGCCTTCTCTCAGAGAGAGAGTATGGGCTTAATCACCACGCGTGCCCACCGCGGATTGGCGATTTCAAGTGCTGAGCTATGTGAATAGCTCAGACACCCAGATTTCCTCACGATGTTTTCCTTCACCTTTAGCTAGTGGTATTGCTACTTTAACTTCACAAATGTACATAGCTTAGGAAACAAAGTCATAGGTACATGCCCGCACTGGGAATCGAACCTGGGTCTCCCGCGTCCGAGTCCAATGTTCTACCCCCTAGGCTACCACCGTTAAGAACTTAACTTCAACATAATTTTTAGGTGTAACAAAATCCACCTGCGACCCCGAAGGGGGTTCTCCTGGTCAATACTAACAACTTCTAGTTTGAGGACAACTTTAAAACAGGGAAAAACATCAGATGTTCTATACTAAAGTTACCAAAGCATACTTAGTTAGATTTGATAATGCATAGCCATGTTACATTGATTTAAGAAATATTTTACCACTTCTATTAAGGTCTAAACTAAGATAGTTTTTATTATGTAGCCTATATTCATCCCATTGCAGGACACAGGGCTTCTCTCAAAGAGAGAGTATGGGCTAAAATCACCACGCGTGCACACCGTGGATTGGCAATTTCAAGCGCTGAGGTATGCGAACTGATTCCTCACGATGTTTTCCTTCGCCGCCAGCGAGTGGTATTGCTACTATAACTTCACAAATGTACGTAACTTAGAAAACAAAGTCATTGGGTACATGCTGAGATTCGAACCCACGTCCTCCCGAATGAGACAGTATGTTTAAAAAAAATTGTGTACACCCAGGTAAAGCTGATCGAAATTAAATATCAGAAGGACACTTCTGTTTTAATCCAAATCCGACTGCGTATGACTAACAGACCGTGAATATTCTTTCTATGCAACAGACTTGATGACCTTACAGACACGATCGGTCTAACTATAGCGACATTTTTTTGTTCATGCTACAGCTATAAAAGTAGACTTTATTCGTTGTAGGTATAGGCATGCTGTTATTTTGTTTCAAATTTTTATTTTTAGTAATAATCAAACTGGCGAGAAACTTCCTATCGATCCATCATTGTTTATTATCTTTTTAACGAATTTGGGTGAAACACAGAATACACGTCAAAACACACTATTTACCCGTAGGTATTCCATAAGAATGGTGTCATACACTGTACGGACTCGCCAAGTACAGAATATCCGTGTAGAGTTTTCAGCAAGACCGGTTCAATAAAATCTAGCCCAACCCGTTACTTGAATTGACAATGCCTTAAAAGTTGTAGGTAATTAGCACAGCTATTGTTAACAAATACTTCCAAAACATCTACACCTACGCCAGTGCAGTTGACAGCTACTCGTTCTCTTACATTTTTGTTGCAAAGTCGCCCGTAACGCAGCCGAACAGAGGCGACGCGGGTTAAAGTTGACGTGCCGCCAACTGTACTAGAGACGGAATGCTAATTTTATTACAATAGGCAAAAGTTCAATGTAATAATTACATTGTCTCCACCCGCTTAGTTTCCCATGACACTGGAAACGTACGAAAGAATTACACGGTCATGCGTTTTACAATGTTTACATAAAAAAAATCATGTACATACATGATGCTTTGATGTTGTCTGTCATAATATTTCAGTCATTTGCGAGTTTTCATTCAAAACTCCCGAAAAACTTTCTCGGTTTCACATCTGTGAGAGCCCCAAACGATTACACGATTCCTCAAAACGCTCTTCAAATGCAGCTCAAAGAGAAAGATTCTCCTACGGACAATTTTAACTTCATTTGGGGACTGTTTTAGAGGAATCGTGTCTCATGCTATACAGCGTTGGACAAGTAGGCGGGCTAATTGATTGATTGTGTTTTTATAAATAACTTCACTAGAATTTGTGCTCACATACCTAATGTACTCAGACCTCAATTTTTACACATTTTAAAGAGTCGACTTTCTGATGATGACCAGCACAAAAACGACAGGATCGTTTTTGAATTATCGTTGCCTCTTCTATAATTCTAAACTTGGTGTATCTTTTAGCTGTACATTTTCAGCACCGGCAGTTTCATAAGCTCCAGTATTTTTACTACGTCATAAACATACCTAAGACGTCTAGTTTTCTTTCGGTTCCTTATTGCTAAACCACAAAAGTGATTGCTTCCCCGTAAGTAATTACGTTTCATTGGTTGCGTCTTTCCTACGGCTTGACCTAAAAATTTAAATATATCCCTCCGTAACCATCTTGTAGGTCATAATACGTAACAATCAGGCTTTCTTACTCCATTATATTCTTAGTCCTCGACAGTTTCCTGTTTTACATGCAGTTTTAATCATTTAATTCAATGAAGTAACTTTCATTTATTTTTTATGTACAGTGACAAAGTGACACAATATATTCCCTTCAGCCAAATTGCATCGCAGTTTAACGACAGACACTCAGTAAATAAGTAGTAAATAATAATCTGTTTAAATACAATTCTAAAAAGTACATTTTTTATGTTCATAAAAATAATAATCTAATTACCTATAAATTGTACAATGCGACGGCATTCCAGCTCGGATGCGCAAGCAAGCGCCTTATATAAGGTGTCTACGGGATTTTCAGGTTTATCAATCAAACAATACATTATTTTGTTTGATTAGTATAGATGACGGACGTAATTTAAAATAAGTTATTTCTGAATATAAGTTGTGTATGCGCTAGGTAGGTATTGGACCACTTTACTGAAAGTAGAACATTCAGCAAACTAGTACAACACCGCATCATCAGCCATTTGACGCCCACTGCAGGACCTAGGCCTTCCTCATGGTTTTCCAAGCCAGTCTTGTGCCGCCCGCATCCAGCGACTCCCTGCCACCGTAACCAGGTCGTCAGACCAACTGGTGGGGGGCTGCCCACACTGCGTCGTCCGGTCCGCGGTCGCCAGGTCAGAACTCTTCTGCCCCAATGGGATGTGTTTCAAAACTTTTCTCTTTTGTTTTCTAGGATACGCGATGCAAGAACCCGCCTACTGCTCCTCAGAAAATCGAACGAGTGATAACGCTCTGCCAGGATGAGATAAAGCTCTCTATACTACGAGGTAAGGGTTAGCTTAGGTGCCCTGTGCTTAACCGAATGTAATAAGTGGGTATTCACCCGAGAAGTATTTTTTTATAACATTTTTTTATTGACTTTCTTCAATGTAAAAACGCCAGAACTATTTCTGAAAAGTATCAGGAACTATAGAACTCTGCTGCATGCGACAAGAACTCTCATTTATTTTTGATATGCTGGAAAATGATATGCTAAGTTCACTAACATCAGACAGACGGACATAGCGAAATTTTAAGGGTTCCTTGTCGGACTTCGGAACTTTAAAAAGCGGCGGTAGCCCATTGGGTAGAAAAATGGACTTGGAAGCGGGAGACCCACCCACGTTAGATACCCAGAGCGGGCATGTACCTATGACTTTGTTTATTTTTCAAAGTTACGTACATCTGCGAATTTGTAGTAGCAATACCGCACGCTAACTGTCGAGGAAAAACATCGTGAAGAAACCCGCGGCTTGTCTTTCCACTGGACGCTGTATAAATTATCTCATTACGAAGATGAAAAGGCTAAAGTTTAGTTTTAAGTGACTCCATCTGTGCTATTCAACTCTGATTAACAAATAACCGACTAAATATAGATTAATCTCCACTGACCGCACCATAAGTATACACAAACACGCACTACGTAACCAAGTAACAGTGCAGTCAAGGTCGGCTAGCGCCAGCGTGTCAGTGAAAGTGTTGGCTAGCAACGAAGGATCTTGATTCGATTCCCGGCGCGATAAGTATAGAAACCAACTTTACAGTTGTATGGTTCACGAACTGGAAAAGAAAGCTCCACGATTGTCACTAGTGCTACCAAAGAAAAACAATAATGTATGTCTTCGTATTTTGCATAACGTTTTTGCAAAAAGTGCCTTACAAAAATATGAATTATCAATCAGTGCTAAAAATTTGCATTTTCATCGGAAATGTTATCTACCTTAGACCTAGGTTCTTGGCCATAGGTTCTCTATGTCCTAGTTCATAAGAACCGACTTTCTTAAACTAATTAGTCCGCGACTTCGTTCACTCAGGATTCGGGTATAAGTATCCTGCTATTAATTTTCAATATGTCTATATATCTGTACGCGAAATATCTCAATAACGATGAACGATAGGTGAAAAATGTAGAGGACCTTGTAGATCGTAAAAAGAGCAACAAAAACACTATTGCATCAACATTTTCGTATATCAAAGGAGAACCGAGTTTTTATCAATGTAATACAAAAAAACTCAATTTAACCCTTTTTTTAAAGATGGCTGAAAATGCACATAGGAAATCTTGGTTGACAATTTGTAGTTAAGCTTTTCTAGGCTCTCCCCACGTAATGTCCAAAATGTACCCTTCGTTCTCATGCATTTCAATTGTATACCACAGCACAGGGTTTTTAGCTTGGGATGGATAAGTGATTGTGTTATGTGGAAGTCATCATTATTCATCTACTGATTCGAACGGTATGCTTCTTTGCAGAATGAGTGATCTAAAGACCTCAAAATTAGCGTGAAATTTTCACCTATTGCGCATTTCTATTATTGTTATTGTTATTTAAATAGTTACCGCATTCATACAAAGACACGGCGACATCATCATCAACCCATTATGTCCCCACCGAAGGGCACGGGTCTCTTCCCTGAGGAAGGTATAGGCCATACTCCACCACGGGGGCCAAGTCCGGATTGGTGGAGGCTTGTAGACTAGTGGCTCGTCTACTGTCAGAAGTTGTCAAGCCGCCCTAAGGCCTCTGACTTGGCTTAACGACTGCCATCTATCGATTGCAGCCGGCACCAACAGCTTAACGTGCCTTGCGAAGCACGGAACCGCTCGGAAAAATGCCACTAGCGTTAGGCATAGACGGCGACCCATCCATGCACTGAACGCGCCCTGTGTTGCTTAACCTTCGTGATCGTTTAAGATCACTCAGGCAGCCGGGGCTACGAGCGACGGCAACATAATGTGCCACAAACATTATCATTCAATCTAGGTAGCTTGCTGTGCGGTAATAGGTCTCACAATAGTACTATAGTAAGTATTGTTATGTCAAAGTTCATGTAATGTGATGGTAAAAAACTGGCCAAGTGCGAGTTGGACTTGCGCACGAAGGGTTGCGTAACATTTGAATTTTTCAAGCGTCTACCTGTTGCCATTATTAATATCGAAAAAACGGCAAAAAATCACGTTTGCTGTACATATGGGTATAAACCTTTATTTTATTCTGTTTTTAGTATTTTTTGTTGTAGCAGCAACAGAAATACAATACATCATCTGCAAAAATTTCAACTGTCTAGCTATTACGGTTCAAGAAATACAGCCTGGTGACAGACAGAAAGATAGATATACAGACAGTGGAGTCTTAGAACTTCAAAGGGCCTGTGGTTTTATTATTTATGAAACACAGAGAGCATAAAGTAATTTCAAGCAAAATAACAATAAGTGGACTGATAATATACTATCTACGCCAGCAAAGAGGTTATCATACCACAAATAGACGTTGCATTCTACATTGACATTGACGTAATTCATTCTTCTCTTGTTAATTTTAATTGCATTACATTTCAGGCTGATAAGATCTGAAAATGTAGCTTTTATCTTACGCATACACATAGAGATTGAGAACCATTAATTGTACATAAAAAGGAAAATTACACAGATATAAGACATGTAACCAGAACACATCAGTCCATAAACCACCATCAAGATGGTCTACTCACTATATAACAATATTGATAAGGTTATAATAGTGGTCTGGACGCTTACGAATAAAAAATCCGTAGAAGTATTTCTTCCTACAAAATTCACCCTCAAAACGGCCCCTGACCTCATGAAATGAGCGCAAGATGTACTGTAGAGTAAATCACTCTGTGATTAGTTCATTCTGTGTGCCATGCGTTACGATGTGAACGTTGATTGGGCGATAGTAAATGATAGCGTAACTTATCATTGGTTTTAGACATAAACTTCAAACCATTGACCTCATGATGTATAGCCCGTTGAAATATCTATGTACCTCGCAAGACGGCGGTCTGACGGTGGCAGGTGCATAGATATTTTGCCGGGTCATTTGCCGAATACTGAACTCACTCCGATTGGTAATTGGTAACACAATTGACAAGCCCCGCCCGCCTTCCCACATTTAAACGTGAGATCATTTTTTAGGGCTAGTTAGACATGTATGTTTTAACTATCACTGTCTGGAAGAAATTATTGTTAGTACGAATAATGCCTTCTATACTTTACCTTGCAATTTCTTTAAGTTCCAGTGCACAATAAATAATAATAATAATATTATCTATAAACAGCCTAAACGCGTCCCGTGCTCATGCCTTCTCTCAGATAGAGAGAGAGAGAAAGAAAAATATGGGCTTAATCACCAAGCGTGCCAATGTACATCGAATTGTCATAGTAAACTGGGAACTGTAGTTCTATGAAATAGAGGGCTGCATTTTATGTAGCAGAAGTGCAAAAATAACAAAAAAATATAAGTGGTCTCACTCATAGAAAAAATCGTCCCATAAATCCTAACCTGATTCCGCCTCTGGTAAACTCACCAACTCTTACTTTTGTTATAAATTACTATTGAAATAGCGTGAATAGGATCTTGGATCTAATCTATTACAATTTTAACTTTGATATTTTATTTTGCCAAGTACAAAAGCCATTTTTCTTTACTTAGATTTTTCAATTTACGTACAACGATTCTTAGCGATTTTATAATACATGTTGGGAAACAGTTTAAAAATCCATTATCAACAGGATCTTCATTATTACACCAAGAAATTCTAGATAAGTACTTGAAATCTCTTATGCGTTAAGCCCTCGCGGTTAACCAGTAATTTTCTCCGCAGTTAAGCTACTATAAAAGGACCCTTGAAAATCGTGCTCGTTAAAATGTACTTTGAATCAAAATTCCGACGTGCTTTTTATTTTTCTCTCTGACGGTTTCATACCTAAGAAAGTCCGAAGAATTAGTAAGCTCAGGTTAAATGAAAACAATAACACTGTTTAAGTTTTTCGAGCAATACCACTCGCTGACGGTAAAGGAAAACACCGTGAGGAAACCTGAGTTCTGAGGTAACCTCAGCGCTTGAAATGGCTAATCTGCGGTGGGCACGCGTGGTGATTAGGCCCATACTTATTGTACTGTTATTTATAAAATTTTATTAGAATTATTAAGAAGCATATTGTGTTATATCAAAATAATATTTCAGTAATAATGTTTGATACATCGGCTTAATTTATAAAAGCCTCTTATAATTGTAATATTGCGTGCCTCACACTGGGTCCACAAAGTTCCATATTATATTTAAATGGCATCTCTATTATATTCTTATGGAATGCAATAAAGTATTGAGTATGAAGTATTGAAAATATATAAAGAGGCCACATTCGGTATCTTTGACAGAGTTAGTAGTGTAAATAATAAAAAAGTTTATATACCTAGGGTATTGTTAGGTTTGTAGTAACAAGATCTAAATTAATGTGTTGCTTTTTTTCTGGCATAGTATTTTTTTTACAAAATCCTGTTAAATAAAGATTATAAAAAAAACGTAACTTACGCAACTCTATAGAGCTTAAGCCTTCTCTCAGAGAAAAAGAGCATAGACTTAAATAACCACGGAGATGCACCGTATTATTACGTATTGTAAACAATAAATTCTCGAAAAACTCTTTACAACTCTGTTGGCAGATACTTCCAATTCATTAACCGAGTGGTATGACTCCGAGTTCTTTTTTCAATTTGACCACGTTAAGAGGAGGTGGAGTGACGTGTTTTCTAAAAAAATTTGTTTTAATGCTTCAAGCAAAGACAATTGGTGAAATAATTAAGCAAAGAAAAGGACAGATATACACTAAGTTATTCTTAAAATAATATGCAGTGCCGATAAGCGACGTCCCAGGCAGACATATTTCGACCAAAATGGGAATTGCGAAGGTCAAGATAAAAAGTATCCGAAACAAGTGTGCGTGCGTGCAGGTTTGTCCGGATTATGGCAAGTAGCAAACTCTGGTCTCTGCCTACCCCTCTGGGATACAGGCATGAGTTTATGTAATGTGTATGCAAAGTAGTATATTCTGTATCAATTTTTATTTCAATTGCTCTTATGAATGAAGGAACTAAGCTCTTACCACACTAGTTGTAAAGGCGACATTCGAATACACCGTTCAATAAATGTGTTGTTCGCTACACAACGGACCTTTCCTAACTTTAGTTAGGAAATAAGGATTCCACGCAAGGAGAGTGGTCTCCGTGATGAAACATCAAAAATCTATAACAAGTTAGGAAACGCGGATTGCATGCATTATCAGGGAGTGGCTACCCCATAACCAATTATAATTTTGTGATGAAATCACCTTCAATAACTAAGTGGGTGCTTCAAAACCATCGCGCACCACCTGGGACTGCACAACTGTCCATAACAGTGGCTACTCCATAACCACTTAGGTACAGTCTTCTGTTGAAATCATCTTAGCCATTCAAGTGAGGCTCTCATCGTCCATTAATCACACGTGGCTCTAAAAAGGGGGAAAGGGTTTGGAACAAAAAAACAGTAAATATTACATGTATCATCATCATCAGCCTACGCTTGTCCACTGCTGGACATATGCCTCTCCCATTGCACGCCACTGAGCACGGTCCTCGGCTAGTCTCATCCAGCTCTTGCCAACCGCCCTGCGAAGATCATCGCTCCACCGAGTCTCTTGATCAGGAATAGCAGGGCGACCGGGAACTGGGGGCCGTAGTCCGTTCTGACTTGCCATAGTATATTTTACATGTATACCTAAATACATGTATACCTAAATGTATTTCGTTGATCACGCGTAACTCCATAGACGATAATCCCTAACGATCGCGTCAAACGGTGCGAGGTTTTCTTTCACTCTTGCGTCACGCAATTCACTGCTGACACACATCAGGGAGTGATCGATCGTGACAGATCGTCGCTAGTGGGATTGAGGCAACCACAGCGGATTGCATAGCTGATCATACTTTCCGCGTAGCAACTCAAGTATTTAGAGCTAATTTCACCATTCTGTCTGAACGCGGTTTGTCACAATCCTGAGCCCAATGCTTTATAAGCTTATGATGCTTCCAATGTGCCAATACTACGTCATAAAACAAGGGTTTAATGTTTTTTTTATTAATAATAATAATAATAACAGTTATTTATTTCAGGCATAGGCACCCATATACAAATACAACAATTATTTGTTTTACAGATAACTGAAAAACAGATAAAAGCGAAAATAAAAACTAAATAACAAATTATAGATACAAAAAATAACCTTATTTATAACAAAGGGTAGACAATAGGTAACGGTCGTTGTATAATATATTGCGCAGGAAAAATGTCGCATCTACGTTCCATTGACTGGCGGGCTAAGACATTGTCTGCCAATCAACCTTTGGACCAAAACGGGATATTAAGAATTAGGTGGTGAATAGAACAAAGAATTAAAATAAAATAATTTTTAGACTCATATGTAACTATAGGTGAGTCAGCCAAGAAGAGACTTCTCTCTCGGAAGCCTTCTATCAGAGATCTCTCTCGCCGATATCTAATCACCGATCGCCCACATTAGACATCTCTAATCGGTAATCACCGATTACCCACCGCGTGCCCACCGCGGATGTGAACACCTCAAACCCTTGGGTTTCTTCACGATGTTTTCCTGCACGGTTGGCGAGTGGTATTGCTGCTAAAAATTTACAAATGGACGTAACTAATAAAACATTGTGTGGTGCGCTTCCAACAATCCACATTTAAAGATTTAAAAGTGGATTGTTGATTTATTAGAGAAACAAATGCTTACTGAAATTCAGAAGAAAGAAAAAGATTTTCACTTCTTTTGTATTTCTACTTGTCTTATAATAATCACAACTCACCTCAACTAATGCCATGACGAGGTGCATATAAAATTGATGCAACAAAGCAGGAAAAACATTTATATTCTTTGTTGCACTAATCCGTGCTGAGTATAATTTTAACTCATTGTTTCTTGACTCAATTGGGAGAGCGCTGGCACGGTTAGCCAGAGGTCGCGAGTTCAAGTCCCGGCATGGGTGGAAATTTTTGCCTCTAAATAAGTTTTTTTAAATTATTACCTATGTTATTTATGGCAACTTCTATTATCCATCTATGATTGCTATTAATTGATCAGCCTGAAGCCCACTACTGGGCTATAAATATACTTTATCGAAGCGCAACATTGCCATTCTGACGTCAAGAGTTGAGTAGCACTGCTGAACACCCTATCTAGACCTGACTTTGGCGCGTTGTCCAGCGGATGCGTGCGCGCAGAAAACGTCGCGGCTCTCGACGATGATCTTATAAGGAAGCTTGCTGTAACAGTATAACATGAGATCACGCTTGACTCATGGCAGTTTGGCAGTTTTGCGGAAACTAACTTTGAAATCTGAAGTTAACACTAGATTAAAAGAACAATATACAGTACACAAGCAGCCTATATACGTCCTACTATAGGGCACAGGCCTTCTCTCAGAGAGAGCGTATGGACTTAATCACCACGCGTGCCCACCGCGGATTGACGTTCAAGTGCTAAGGTATGTGAATAGCTCAGACAATCAGGTTTCCTCACGATGTTTTCCTTCACCGTTATCGAGTAGTATTGCTACTATAACTTCACAAATGTACATAACTTAGAAAACAAAGTCATAGGTACATGCCCGCACTGGTAATCGAACCTGGGTCGCTCGCGTCTGAATCCAATATTCTACCCACTAGGCTACCACCACTTAAAAAAAAAAACAAAAATCTTGCGAAATACTTAAGTCAAAATCTCTATTTGATATGCTATCTAGGTAGGCTAAAATGTCTTCCAGATAAGTACGTTTTCAAAATACCTAAGCAATCTTGAGAACTAGGTCTTTAAAGATCAAGAAAAACATTATCTTACAAATCATCGAGTAAAATCTCAAATTCTCATCACAATAGTCTAAAAAACTGTACCTAGACTATGATGTTTCACCAAGTACCGAATAGAAAATAATTTTGTTGGGATATTCAATATTTTCGAGATACCTATTAAAGATTCTTCCATAAGAAGCCTTGTAGACCATGTCTGGCTAAGGTTAGCCCACGCAATACATCACACGTATCTGCTGGCATATTATGAACACATACATAGTAGGTACATTGAAATTTATCAAACAGAACGTAAATTCGTAACAACGTATAGTATTTAGCGAAACCGTTTTTCTATGGCCAGCAAAACATAATCAATGTGTGATCCACATGCGTATGCAATCCGAATGTGGTGACGTATAAACGGCTAAACGAATTGGTGTTAAATTTGTCACACATTCAGAAAATGACATCTACTCTACTGTACATGGCAGGATTGGCAGGATGCTTTTTCTTTTCTTTTTGTGGCAGCATTACGATACGATAACGGTAAAAGACATCATCGTGAGGACGTAGGTAGGCTTCATAATTATTATTATTACGTTTGCAGCATAATTATAATGTCCAGCTAATAATAATAAATAATCATAATTGCTTCCACACCACGCAATCATTTGTCCTGGTCTCAAACTAGGATACCCTGTGCTATGGTAACCGGGTAACGACATCACAAATATAAAAATACACACCCAGACTGAGGCTATGTGCACAGATGTACGACTTCTCTCAGTGGGAATCGAACCCACGAACTCCGGCATGATAACTCTAAACGACTTAACTAAACAAAAACTTGTATTAGATTAGATTAAATTAATACTCTTTATTGCACACCATACATTATAAAGATAAATGAAAAATCTTAATCTGTGGTGTATACTAGGTGTATACTAAACTTAAAAATCGCAAAAAAATATCAGCTAAAGTTACCTGCGCCATAAAAACGCATGAAACAGCTGATATTTTTTTCCCGATTTGCAACTTTCAACATATCGACCAGTAGAACGTCCATTTTTGGAAATATACAGGAATTTTGTTACACTCTGTATACGTTTTAACCGAAGCCTACGTGATGAAGTCAACTCTTGCGTATCGTCTAGTTCGTAGTAGATCCATCGGTGGGTCCCTCATGCCCATATCGGTAGGTCCGAATGACCGTCTTTACATTGGACTGTAACCGTAACGACTCGACATCACCGGACTGATAGTTTCATACATTTACTGTTGCCGTCGGCCTGGGAATGGCTTACCCAAACCGGAAGACTTTAGACAGACCTATCTCTAAAGGCGTGACCGATCTCGTAGAATCATCTTCGATTAGACTTAGGTGTAGGGTCAAGGAGCACACACAGCAGACTCCACTGGGTCGAAGTGGCGACGACTAACAGTCGGCCCCCGCACAACAACTTTTAAGATACGATTACTGTTATAAAAGGCCGTTTTATGAACGTTGTGTGAAAATTCTATGAATACTATAATAATAACTTTCACACCTAGGGTAACCAGGCAAGGAGATCACAAACATGGAAATATACCCAGACTGAGACCATTTGTACAAGTGTATGGCGGCCCCTGTTGAAATCAAACCCACGACCTCTATCTTGGTAGTAAGTGCCTTAACGACTAGTCCAACGAGGCAGTCAGACCCTGCTAGTCTAACCATGTCGTGCAGTTACAGTTGTCGTCCGATGTAAAACCGACCAATGTCAGAGCCACTACGTAGGTTGCAGCCACGTTACTTGATATCAGAATGATTACGGCATGGTAGTGAAACCAAGGATAGTTTTGAAATACATATTTGGGTAATCATGCGTGTATATGCGATTAATAAAGACGATTATTACATAGTGATGGTTCTATTTCGTTACGCCGTGTGGGATGTGTTTAGGAGTAGTCAGCATTGCAATCCCGGCAGCATACAAATCTTAGGCGCGAAACACACAGATGGAACGTGGGGTGAAGGTGCGATAATATTTGTAGAGTCACAGACCAAGAGCGACCGCAGAACAAGGACTGTGGTCTGTGACTCTATACATATTACCGCGCCCTCGTCCCACGTCCCATCTGTGTGTTTCGCGGCTTAAATAGCTAAAACATTAGCGGTTACTTAGCATGCGGTCGAATTCCCGCATTAATAAAATGCTCAAAAATATTCTAAACCTCGCGCACTTAGGGTCTAGACAGACGCATTTCAACTGCATTCCGACTGCAAAACTGCAGTTTGAATGCAGTTGGCACGACTGCAATGAAACTGCCAACCAACCGAGCAGTCTCACTGCAGACAGTGTGCAGTTGGCTTGCAGTTCCCTGTTCGGTTGGCTAACAGTTTTATTGCAGTTGTATCTGAACTGCAATTTTGCAGTCGGAATGCAGTTGAAATGCAGTCAAGACCCTTACGGTTTTATTTACCCGCACCTGAAACAGACGTACACATTGGCTGACCTAAAAGTAAACGGGAGTCGAGGCATCTTCTCAAACCTAAAATACTACAAGCTCATTGGAGTCGAGTAAAAGTACCTTATGCAGGATCTTTATGCTCAATCTCATCGAAACCCCTTCAGCTACCTTTTTTATATATTTATATGTTTGTCACACAATCAGGCGATTGTGTGAAAAACATATAAACTTTCATATTTATAATTTAAATAGGGTAACAAAATCCCTATGCACATAATAAAAAAAACGGGGGATCCTGTCAAACGCAAATAGGGAACTTGCGTCAAACTCAGATTGGAGTGATTATGTTCAAAAAATATTTAAAAATGAAGCCATTAAAATATTCTTGGAGGGTGTTATAGGACACAAAAAACGGGAAAAATCAAGGTACTCTAATAATAAAAAAAACTTATTACATTGATTTTTTTCGTTTCTTATTAACATTATTTTACGAACTAACTCAAATATCGATAGACGCTTTATGCATTAAGGTGTCACGAGCACTTTGTGACGTCATAGTTTAAGCTCGATTTGTATGGCCCACAGGTATGGCTCGTATTTGTACCACGTGACTTGAATTGCTTTTCGACGGAGTCGTAGCAAAATTAGCACGATTATTTATCTTTTAACATGGCCTCACCAATGAGATTAACACTCTTTTGAGCAAGTTCTTCATTCGCCCAATAAAAACACAACTCGCCCGAATAGATAGGCCTATCACCGCCGATCGCCCGTTCAACTGCACTGTGCAGGTTTCCACCAGTGACCCATATAATGTCTTGCGCAACCGTTTGCATAAGTGGCGGCAAGCAATGCAACCGGTTGCTGCAGGGTTGCTCGCATGCGATATGCGGTGGCCCGTGGCTGTTAGGAAAGCCGGTGTTGGTTGTTAATGTGCAAAATTTCAAAGTACATAAGATAAGCTAAGATTTTATTCATCAAAATCATTGATAGACAATTATGGTAGATAAATAGATAGAACATTCTTTATAATATCATATGTAGAGTTAATTTTTGCACAGATTTACACACGGGGTTTACGCACAGGTTTTACACTTAATAATGAATGCCTGATGTCTAAAGTAGGCAGAGCCTGATGTATAGAGCATCAGTTTTGCCATATTTATTAGGTACGGCCTATTCTCAGACCTACCAAATTTACACAAAAAAAATCATAAAAATCGGTGTAGCCGTTTCGGAGCAGTTTGATAAGAAACACTGTAACACGAGACTTTTTATATAAACATAAAACATTTACATACAGGCGCATACATTGCTTCTGGCCCCACAGTAGGATACCCTGTGTCGTGGGAACCAGAAACAGCGACATCACAAACATGTAAACATCCAAGATCTGGGTTTTTTGTCCCCAGCCGGGATTCGAACCCGGGACCTCTCGCATGGTATGCAGATGCACCACTGCTGCGCCACGAGGTCGTAATAATAACATAATAATAATAACTTTTGTACTGGCCCTAAGCTAGGTTACCCAGCAAAAAGAAGGTGCTGATGTGACTTTTCTTCTTTTCATGGCGCCATCTCCTATAAGAGGTCGGCTGTGATTTTGGTCTCTGTGTAATCCTATTTTCCTGTGCAAAATACTTTCCTTGCTAGAGAGCTAAATTAAAATTAAGTTTGGCGTATTGTAAGCGAATTGTTTCGTTTCAATGTTTCATGAAAAATACGAGCAGAAACAGGCTTTATTTTATCTCTTTCGTTTTTTGGATTTTTCAATAGTCAGATAAAACTTAACTGGAGAATAAAACTGATGTTGTCACTGTCTTGTCGTATGATTAAGACAGTGATAGCATGCAATTTATTCTCAAGTTAAGTTTTATCTGACTATTGAAAAATTGGCCCTTATAAAAAAAGGAGGTTTAATTCATCTGTATTTTTTATGTATGTTCATCGATCATTCTCTAGGTAGGTATCACGTTGCCCGATTTTGTTCATTCTTTGTTTTATTAGTAAGGGTACCCGCTTTCTAACAGGCTAGTTTAACAGGGTAGTCCAATATAAATTTGGCCAAGATAAGTTGATGAGATCAATGAATCGAACGCTACGGTTTTGCGAGTTTATAATCAAGCATATTGCCTCTACTGAGAGTCAAATTCTCTGAAGGCTTGAGCGATACGCGCCTCTGCAGGGCGGTGAAGGAAAATATCGTGAAGAAACCTGAGTGTCTGAGGTGTTCACATACCTCAGCGCTTTTTCAAGCCAATCCGCGGTGTAAGCCCATGCTCTCTCCTTAGAGAAGGCCTAAACAAAGTTTACTAGTTTTGTTAAGTTAAAAATTGATCCTGACTGCTACAATTTTGCAATACCGCCAACAAGCGAATGTCCCGTGGTAATCACGTTTGGTACACTTAAAAGCCAGTAAGGCATCGAAAGTGAGCGTACTAAAACGCGACCATTAGCTTGCGTGCTTGTGACCTACATACTTATATTATAAAGGTAGACCTATGATTATATATTAAACGGGTCGAAACGCGATTTTTTATTATGCAAATATTTTTTTATTGCGATTAGATCCGTTTGATATATAACTATTTATAAGCATCGCGAATCATTAAAAATACTAAACCTATGATTATACTGACGTACGACTGATGAAACGTAAAAACCTAAAATGTTTTAAATTTACTACTAAATAAGATGGAATACTTAGGTACTGAAACACGCTACTTTATTAAAATACAGATACAGTACTAAAGAGGGCGGTGGTAGCCTAGTAAAACATTGGACTCGGAAGCGAGAGACCCAGGTTCGATTCCCAGTGCGGGCATGTACCTATGACTTCGTTTTCTAAGTTATGTACATTTGTGAATTTATAGCAGCAATACCACTCGCTAACTGTGAAGGAAAACATCGTGAAGAAACCTGAGTGTCTGAGCTATTCACATACCTCAGAGCTTGAAATCGCCAATCACATGTGGGCACGCGTGGTGATTAAGGCCCTACTCTCTCCCCGAGAGAAGGCCTGTGCCCTACAGTGGGACGTATATAGGCTGCTTATGTAACTTACTTACTTACAATTCTGCTACTTACTTCTAACTCCATTGATCTTGACCTGCAGTGATAAGGTGCGTGACAAAATCTACAGTGGTGCGGTGCGAAAGTGCGTCGTGGGTCCAAATCTTAGCATGCACCAATGACGGTGTTTTGTAAATTACGTACATTTGTAAATTTGTAGTTCTAATGCCACTCACTAAACGTGAAGGAAAACATCGTGGGGGAACCCGACGGTCTGAGCTTGAAATCACCAATCCGCGGTAGGCTCACTAACTGTTGTCTCTGTAATTGTTTTCTGGTGTCTACAGTAAAGAATATTGTTCAAAATCAAAATCAAAATTTTTTATTCAAAGTAGCATAGAAACTGCGACTTAATGAACGTTACAAGTTAAACTAGGTGTCCATTTCAAAATCTAGATCATTTTTTGAGAAAAAATGGACAAAAAAACTCCAAACTTAGTCTTTTCAAGTCCTTAATTTACAGGATTTATATCGTGGTTATCATTTCCCCGTGGTGGAGTATGGCCTATACCTTCCTCAGGGAAGAGACCCGTGCCCCTCGGTGGGGACATAATGGGTTGATGATGATGATATAAACGTAGTGTGGGACGTCCTCAGACTCGGTGGAGCGATGATCTTTGCAGGGCGGCTGGCAAGAGCTGGATGAGAGTAGCCGAGGACCGTGCTCAGTGGCGTGCTATAGGAGAGGCCTATGTCCAGCAGTGGACAAGCATAGGCTGATGATGATGATATAAATGTTCTAAAACTCATGCATTGAACTGGCTTTAATTCCAGACATCATTGTCATCTAAATAATTTTTAATGTTATAGTAGCTTTATATTATATTATCTTCTCTTATATTATCTCTCTCTGAGAGAAGGCCTGTGTCCTGCAACGGGACGCATAGCCTGCTTATGCTTACCCCATTAATGGAGCCCTATTCAAATAGGGCATGTATTAGCGACGGACCGGACGACGCAGCGTGGGCAGGTCCCCCACCAGCGAGGAGTCACTGGATGCGGGCGGCACAACACCGGGAAGCTTGGAAAACCATGAGAGAAACCTATATCCTACAGTGGGCGTCAAATGGCTGATGATGATGATGTATTAGCAAATGGCAACATAGAAAGTACTCGAAACCGTTGTGCGTGCATGGTTTGTCAGCATAGTGACAAGTAGCCAACCCTGGTCTCTTCATACCCCTTCGAATTACAAGCGTATTTTTATGTAATATAACTGATGTATTCAAATTCCAGAGGCTCTGGATGTCATCAAAGAGGAGCACACGATGCCTACGCAGCGCAGGAGGAACAAACGCGAAGTGCCCTTCACTCACGATGAGAAGAGAATCGCTGGGGTAAGTTTGTAACCAAGGTGATCGACATATAATTGTATATTATTATATTAGCTTTTCACATCTGCTGAATAATTCTCAACAGTAGCACAGTAGTATCTCGAGTAGGGACTACAAATGGGCAGACTTAACGTAAGCTCACCAGAGCCCCATTACATAACATAGACATAAGCAGCCTATATACGTCCCACTGTAGAGCAAAGGCCTTCTCTCAGAGAAAGAGAGAGAGTATGGGCTTAATCACCACGCGTGCCCACCGCGGATTGGCGATTTCAAGCGCTGAGATATGTGAATAGCTCAGACACTTAGATTTCCTCACGATGTTTTCCTTCACCGTACACAGAACATAAAACTACAGAACTACAATAAATTCATGGCTTACTAGGACAATTCGATGTACATTGCATAAACGATAAACCCACAGAATATTAAGTAGGCAGACTAATTGTACTAATCGACTACGCAATACACATCGAATTGTCATAATAAACTGTGAATTGTAGTTTTGTCAAACACGGCTCAGCTCGCTGGACTGAGAATGTGGAGAGGATGAAGTCACGTTGAGATGGTTAACGAAAGCACCGTTGAGGATGTTGGGTGGGATAAAATCTAAAAACCTTTGGTCTTTGGAAAGTTAGAGTTAGACTTGTTGTAGTATTAAGTAAGTACGCCTATGTTCGAAAGTGTAATCTTGATGTAGAGCCAACCATGACCAGAAATAACTTCAATCTTGAATCAGCTGTGATCTCAACCTCATTCAAGTCACGTTATGTCACATCAATTTATTCTGTCATGTACCATAACGTAATGTCATCACATCAATTATAAATGAGGTTTTTTTTACATAAATCACCATCATTTCACAGTGCCATGCGGTTTGACTTTCCACCTGTTCTTGTTTTAACACAATAAAATACGCTTTCTACTCCACGCTGTTTCCACGAAAGAGCTCTCAAGTGAACTATATCTAGACTTGTAGGCCAATATCTCCATTAGCTCGTTAGCGCGTGATAAAAAGCTGCCTTTATTTCTGTTCCAGTGTTTGCTGCAATGCGTGTACCGGAAAGTGAAAGCTGTAAGTACTTATTACAAATCCAACTTTACCCACCAACCAAATCCGTTGGTTAATTGGTTAAATCGATTTGCAATAAAATTTAAGACGTACTGCCTGTATTCAGAATCCGACGGTGAGTATGGAGTGGAGTTTCTTTGGCTATTTTCACCCTGTATGTTATATTTTTTTCACACCTCCTGCTCGACAATGCCTTATTACGTACCGTCAAATATCATCGTAAAGCATGGCCTTGTCTCTCGAGGGCAATAATAATGAAGAATTTCCCTAGGGAATAAAGTGATTTGAATTTAGAATGTCAAAATTCGCATGAAAACTATGGAGAAGCCCCGCATTGCAATTCGAAATTCGAATTGTTGTTCGAAACTCACCTCTTTTTTTTCTTTTTTTTCTGAAATACTGTGTCCTGTGACCGCGCGAAACACCAACAAAAAAAAGAAAAAAAGGCGCGAATTGCAAATACGAATTTAAAAGTTATATTCAATTTAAGTTGCTAAGCCGTAAAAGAGTGTGGACTTTATATTTAATTTCAGGTTTTAATACATATTTTCAACTTATGCAGCCCTGTCTTTTTATTGTCTCCCAGATGGTGTGAAAAGTAGAGTATTCATCTCTGGAATAAAACATGTCTTAGTCTCGGGCGGTATGAACCCCTCGCTTCACTCAGGACTCTACATAACTCCCTCGCTTCGCTCAGGAGTTAAAATTTAACTCCCTCGCTGCGCTCGCGAGTTAACTCGGAGTCCTTCGCTCCGCTCAGGGTTCAATATGCCGCCCATGACATAATACATGGTTTTATTCCCTTAGTACATAATCTACTATAAGTGCTATATTCAATTACAAATCTAAAACTTTGACCATGAAATACTGTTCGGTTCCCACTGGGGGCCGCCGTAGTTTTGTACAAATGTACTCAGTCTGGGTGTATTTTCATGTTTGTGACGTACTTGCCTGGTTACCATAGCACAGGTTTGGGAGCATGTCAAGTTGTGTGGATGTTATTAATATAATGGGGGGATAAAAATATTATTATTATGGGGGGATAAAAAAGATAGTAGTCTCGTCCGACCAAAATGGCCAGACGGACGTCCTCCGGCTGAAGAGTCCAAGCGCCGGAGGTCAGGGCGACAAAGAGAGAAAACGTCGGACTATCCCGGCTGTATCAAGCAGCACTGCCTTCTGCATGATAGCCGGAAGCATACCCACACGAAGTTCCAACCGCCTCAGATGGTCAGCGAGACTGGATAGAATTGCCCCATTCGCGGATAGGACTATAGGAACGATTTCGGTGGACACCACCCCCCACATATCGGTAACCTCGTGCGCCAGGTCCAGATACTTGGTTTTCTTATCCGTTTCGGCTTTATTATTATTCTTATTATTATTGTGTAAACAGGTTCGGATTCTAAAACAGAATTATTTTTATTAATTTTTTTTCCTGTCTAAAGTTTAACATTTATAATTTTAGCCACTATGACTAGCGGTTACCTCTAAAATTATAAACGTCTGAACTTCTAGTGAACATCATAAAAGATTACTCATGGGTAACACTCCCACCTTTGCATCACAGGTGCCTACGAGACCATATTTTAATCCCTACTAAGAATAGAGATTCAATTATTTTTACTCTTTCACGTCCCTAGATTAACTGCCAATCAGCTGAGGCTTTGCGAAATAAAACCCTTTTGAATTTATTACCAATATTACAGGCATTGTGTTAACCAAGGTTATCCTGGTTGTTCGATGGCATTATAGGGAAAAAATCGTAAAGAGTTTTAAGGTTCCACAATGCTAGGTGCAAAACCTTTCGTACCTATTGGCATGTGTGAAAATATATTTAATGAGTAGTATTTAAAGATAAAAAGTACCTGAAACCGGCGTGCGTGCATGCAACGATTAATGAATGTTGAGGAAGCGAAAGTGATCTGTCAGGATCGTGGCAAGTGGCAGTCCCTGTTCTCTGCCTACCCCTCTCGGATACAGGCGTGAGTTTATGTATGTGTAGTATTTTTGACTGCCTCGTTGGTCTAGCGTTTAACATGCTACCAAAACAGAGAGGTGGTGGGTTCGATTTCCACTGGGGAGCGCCGAACTTGATTTGTACAAATGGCCTCAGTCTGGCTGTATTTCTATTTTTGTGATGTCCTTGCCTGTTTACCGTAGCACACATATCTTAGTTTAAGAACAGGACAAGTAATTGTATAGTGTGGAATTTCAGATAGGATAAGATAAGAATATTCTTTATTGTACAGACCAGAAAATAATTACAGGGACACCAGATAAAGAAGTTGATACTATTTATTTATTATTATAATTCAAATCAGTCTATATGACTCCTCGTGCTGGGAAATAGTGAAAGTGAACTACATTTATTGCCAAAAGCACACTTTATATATATACATATAGATATAAGCTTACATACATAAAACGTTTTGTTTTTAATATTTTATAAAAAATTACAACAGACTACGGACTCGTCTTTCGTTGACTCCAACTGACTTGATCACAGAACAACCAAACTACAAAAGTAGATTTATTTGTCTGAACTGAAAAGTTTATAGTAAAAAAATCTGCAATACAGACTATATACAATCAGCTCTTCTATTACACTGAACCATTTTGACGATTTCAAAGTGTCAAAATATGTATGTATTTGACAGTTCGGAGGCGGTTAAATCGGACAACTCCATACAGTGGAGAACTTACGTAGTAGCGTCCCTGATTCCACCAACAGATCTTAACCAAATTTATTTATTTATTTTATATGGGACCACCTTTCCATAACATAACATAAACTCACGCCTGTATTTCATTTGCCACGATCCTGTCAGATGTCTTTCGTTTCATTAACATTTATTAGTTCTTGTATCCACGCACCTTTAAGCTACCCTTAGACCTCTTTTTAACAAGAAAAAAAATAAATCAGACAACGTGTCGAAGAATAGTCGCTAAATATACATAATTATAGTAGTTCCATTATTTGGGCTTGTATGCACCTATGGAACTAGTGCGAAAATAAATTCATAGTAGTTCCATCATGGAACTAGGCGATGGTACCACTGCGAATGGAAGAATTATAATAACAATTATATACGAATTAAAAACCTCCTCCTTTTTCGAAGACCCCCTTGATCGAAGAGGTAAGCTTCGCGCTTCGCCACCTTTTATTTAATGCTTTATGGCGTTGTCGCGGACTGATTGCATCAATTTGTTAACTATAAACACGCCTGTAATATAGTACCTTAATATAACTCAAAGGAGTAATTACTATTATAATAATACCTGAAAAGGTTTCAAAATAAAATCAGAGCTCGATCCTACATCACTGTGGGCCTAACACGGGTTTTTTTAACAACCCGGGCCGACTACTGTCTACACCCAAGGATGAGTTAATTATTGTGGTTACGCTTATTATTCAATCATAAGTACATACATAAAATCACGCTCGTCTCCCGCAAGGGTAAGCAAGACTACGGTTTGACATTTGCCAAGCTCCTGACCAACCTCTTAAGTTTCATCAAGACTCATCTTTCGGGCCGTTTTTAGATAATTTGGGACGTCCCTTACTGGCCCTTCAGCCCACATTTGCAATTAAAATGCCCAGCACCGCACCGGATTAAGAAGTACCAAAACTTTTCTTAGTACACTGTCGCCCTATTTACAATTTTGCCGAATTGTCAATTAAGATTAATGAATCCTTTTAAAACTCATAAGGAGCCGTTCAAGCATTACGCAAGCAGATTTATTACAATTATTTTATTGTTTTAATAATAAGTTCATAATAATTGTTCATAAAAGACTCGCCTCGGCCGTAAAAAGAAAAGAAATTAGTTAACATTCTGTCATTCTAACATTCTATCAATTAGAACCCGTCGGTGATTTAGATCAAGTGACATGTACGGGAATTTGAAGGTAAATTTGTTCCCGTACCGGACTAACGAGCGATGGATCGGCAAACTTACGGTTTGACACAAGCCTGTATAATTATTTTATAAAAATCAGCGCATTACGTGTAGGTGTAGTTTGGTTTAATGGACCATTAATTTTGAAGCGTCATTTCTTGGAGATCGTTTTGATGAGGTTTCCGAACAAACTGGTTAATATGACGAAGCTTTAAAGCCCATGCCTCATGTCTTACTTAAGTCTCTTAAGCAGTAAAGCCAATTAATTCTGAGACAAGATACTCAATCGCTAATCACGCAATATGAAAAAATATCAGTAACTTTAAAACTGTATGTAGTCAACACAATATAAACACTAGAAATAATCTATCGGTCTTAAATTTCCTCTGAGGATTGTTTTAATCGTGTTTTTATAAGACCGATAAACTTTCATTCCCAAGATTTAAGTTAAACCAAGAAGATCCCTGAAAATATAGGGATATTTACGGAACTTAATACCGTTGTTTATTTGTTCGTGTTAGGTGACACTTTTTCAAAAATTTGTCAGGACTTCCAAATTATGCATTATGCATTCCGCGCGAGTTATCTACGCGACTTATGTGTAATTATATTATTTAAAACTGTAATATGTTTATAATTAGGCTAAAGTATTTACTCTATGGGCCTCGTTGCCTGACTGAAATTAATAATTATTATTATTATTATTATAGCGATCATGTACCCTTTACATTTACACCGGAAACTGGCTCTTAAGTTAATAAATAACTTTGATTTTTTTTTGTTTAACACTGTCCGTGGTCCTAACCCTCTCACTGCACCTTTTCCAGGTGGACGGCTACGGGTTCCCGACCTTGGAAGGCTTGGTGGGGCTGTACTCGGATGGGGTGAATGAACGGGGCTACTTCATGGCCGTGTTGGAGGCTTCGAGGGAGTGCCTCATGCGCAACCACGACCTCTTCTCCAGAACCGTGCCTATGGGTAAGCCCCATCCACTTTGGTTTCTAAGCCAGTGATTTTTTTTAATTTTTATTTATTTTGTTTATCAACAGTTGCGTCCTTACATGCTAAATGAGAAATGATATTGTATTAAACTAGATGTACAACTAATTACAGATAAACACCGCATGCATAGAAAATAAACAAGTACCTTTAGCTAGTATTACTTTACTTACTTTACTAATATATATAGCTACAATCCGGTCTACTCACTGACTGACTGACTGACTGATCATCTATACTGGGGGTTGGCGCGCATATAATCGGTGGAAAAATAAAGAATCAATCAATTTTCCCGTCTACTGCTGGACATAGGCCTCCCCCAAGGCTCGCCACTTTCTTCTGTTGTCGACACAGCCAGCAATCTGCCTCAGATCGTCGGTTTGTTGATGATGATGATGATGGTGCTGGAGAACCAATCGTGTGCGATGGTAAGATGAGTGTTATCAATCGCAGGTGAGAAATTAATTCGGACACGCTAATAAATCAGGAATTTATGTACTTAACCGATCGCAAAAAAATGTTCCGCATTTGACGTCATATAGGTAAAGTTAATTGTGTAAGCGGTACGGGGCATTTGGCATCTTATTCGCAAGTGTAAATAAAGAGTTAATATTACGATGGAATTTGTAATAGCAGTACCACTCGTTAACAGTGAAAGAAAACACATTAAGGAAATCCGAGTGCCTGAGGTGTTTACATACAATCCACAAGGAGCACGCGCGGTGATGAAGCCAGTACTCTCTCTGATTGAATGCCTGCACCCTGTACGCTGCATTACAATGGCGTAATTTAGAAAAGTTTTCATTTTATTAGTAACTATCTACCGTACAACCACAGACCGCGCTGGGCACACTTATTGATTAAGCAACACAGTTTAAGGCCGACTTGAACCACTTTCGTAAATGGGGCCCAAGTAGCATTTAACAAAAATGTTGCACACAAATGTCAATATAAATTATTGTTTAAGTGAAATTTAAGAAGTGGTGAAAGTCAGCCTTATAATATTTTCGACTCATAACGCCTGCGTAAATATAAAAGTAGCAAATTGAAACTGTTGGAGATAGTTTCTAGTTATGGAAGTGCGGAGGCGCGTTGATGTCTTTTATATGAAGAGCAGAAGTTCCATCATAATTCTCATAAATGCTTAAACTGATTTTGTTTAGGATCAGCCCCCGGACTTTCGATGCTAAATTGACTAACTTTCATTGGTATTAAGTGCTTTTTTCTAATAATTTAGCCAAAATATGCCTTTAGACTCTGATATAATGTTTTTATTTCGGAACACAATATTGTTGAGAATACAGGAGCAGACCCCAATATGGCATTAGCAAGCATAGACTCGGCGTCGTCTAGAGAATGTCATTCGAGAAAAAGTGTTCGACAATCGCAGACATAACGCCGTGTTTGGCCAAATTGCCGATTGATTGACACAACGACAGAGTGTAAAAGTTATTTAGTATACTTTTTTTTTTTTAAAGCAGGTTCCGCCACTATTTATTATATGGCGACCTTTGTACTATTAGTAAAATTCTGAAAGTTATATAATAAAAATCCTAATTCCAAGTTCTATAAATTAAAATGGTAAATGTTATATAATAAAAATTACTTATTTCTAAAATCTAAAAATTATACTTATATTATAAAATGTCTTACCGTTAAAATTGTACAAAATAAAATCGTGAAAATAGTCAAAAAAGTAAAATAAACAGTGTCAAAATATAAAAATATGAAGAATTAAAATGAGAATATAATTCTCTGTTTACCCCGACGCCTTGTCTCTGTCTACTCCTACGAGTAGTGACAAGCAAGGCGCCGGGGTTTAAACTAAAATTGAAACATAAAAAGTAATACAAGTATACTTTAGAAGCTCTCTCTCGGTGGTTCTAGATGTGGGAATAAAATCACTGACACATCCCTTGAGTGTCGAAAGAAGCGACTAAGAGAAATCCCGGAGATGGTCACCAGCACTTCTTGTGTACTAGAGTAAACCTATAATGCGATCACCAACCCGCCTGCTCAGCGTGCTGATTACGGGAACCCAATGACCAGTACATCTCTGTGGCGTGCCCAGAGCCCTATTTCATAGAACTATAATTCGTGGCTTGCTATGAGAATTCGATGCACCATAGCCAAATAGGCCGCTCATCAGGTCCATATCATATACACTCACGAGTCGAACAATTCAGTACACATTGCGTAGCCGATGGACGCCCAGATTAACACGTAGCAAGACTAATCTTGTTTTCTAAGTTATGTACACTTGTGAAGATATAGTAGCAAAGCCACTCGGTAACAGCGAAGGAAAACATCGTGAGGAAACCTGAGTGTCTGAGCTATTCACATACCTCAGCGTTTGAAATCGCCAAACCGCGGTGGGCACGCGTGGTGAGCCCATACTCACTCTCTGAGAGAAACCCTGTGCCCTAAATTGCATTTGTGAATGCGCCGTTCCTTAAAACACTGTATAAACGCCGCATAATATAGTCTGTGGTGGAGATTTTACAAGGAAAAGACTTGCCTCTGAGGACTGTATTAGAAGAATCGTCGTTTATAAATGGGACCTGTTTAGTGTCTTTTTATTTTTAATTTTTTTTAGGTTTTTATGTTTATGTGTAAATTTCACCCAAATGTATTGTGTGTTTTGGTGTGTAAATAAAACATGATCTTATCTTATATTGGGACGTATAAAGGCTGCTTATGAAGATTAATTTCACTAATCGGCTAATCACTAATCTACGAACTAAGGTTTATGTTCAGCAGTAGACGAACATCGGCTGACGAGGATAAGACAAGATAAGATAAGAATATTCTTTATTGTACCAGGAAAAACACAGCCATGAAATACTTATTTACAAAAATGCAGTACAATTGGCGGCCTTATTGCTTATAGCAATTTCTTCCAGGCAACCGACGACATAGATACATAAACTCACGCCTGTATCCCAGAGGGGTAGGCAGAGGACCAGGGGCTGCCACTGGCCACGATCCTGACAGATCACTTTCGCTTCCTCAACATTCATTAGTCGCACGTTTTAGGTACTTTTATGAATTTCTTATAATAATAATAATATATTTATTTTCACAGATAACGGACGCAACTGTGACGTGTCCTTCGACATCTTCGAATGTATCTCGGATCGCATCGGGGAGTACTGCGGGAACTCCGGACTCTAGACCCTTTTATAAATACTTCGCCCATGTTTTACGGTTCACACTAAACGCGTTCACAACTAGACGGATCAGGAAAAGCTCTTATTTATGGAACACTTAAGTTCCATAATACGACCGTTACCCGTAATTCTGTCGATAAATAATCTTTCCGATAAAAGAACTAAAACTTTCGTACAAGTTGTAGGTATAGACGTAGTTCTAGTTCGACTGGAGATTTCCGCACTTAGCCTCATAGTTGGGCCATTGTACGTAGCAAGTGCTGAGGAAGCCTTTAGCAATATTTGAGTCATCTCGTAAGATAATGTTTTTACACATCTACATCCTTATAAGAAAACGTTTATAATTCAATGAAAAAACTAAATCTAATAAGTTCTTTATTATTAGAGTAAATTTATTTTTCGTATTTTTAGTGATCCCGAAACCCACAAAAATACCTATATTGTGTGGTTCCACTTTTGTAATTTTTCCTATATGTCTTCTATGGTATAAAAGAAATGTCACTCCAATCTAAGTTTGACGCGAGTTCCCCATTCTAAGGATTCACGATTTATTTATGTAACCTTAATTTTGTGATGGTAGATGAAATTAACAAGACATGTGTTTTTTTTAGTAAAACATTATTTACAGATAAACTGTAAAACTATGCTAATATGACTGGTTTACATTGTGCTTGCAATTCATATACTGAAATATCGCTAATACACTCGTAAATAAATCGTGATGAGAATACTTTTTCTTTTTCAATAATGCCTTTCACTGCATAAGTTGTACGGAAGAGTTGATATAACTATCAGTAAGCTTATCTACCGCTGGATCATCTATACGTACTAATACAATATATACATATGTACAATCTTTAGGCAAAAATATATTGATTGTTAACTTAAAAGTAGAACAAAGATTACAAGAAACAATTATTATTGTAGGTAACGTTGACTTACTTAATAAAGAGCTTAGACCTCGCTCAGTTTAGTGGCAAACTGCGTCTAGTGTGAATGATAAAATTGGCACTTAGATCTAGAAACCTACAAATTACACAGTTCACAGCCAATCTTTTTGCAGTTAGTAATTACCTATGTTAAAATTTAATTTCAATCAGGTTTGGTCTACACGTAAACTAACGTTGATGAAACGTTGACAGAAATCGTTAAAATACGGAAATAATGTTCATCTAGTTGTTTGCCAGTCATTCATTCATGTAATTAACTCAAGCCCCTATCATCAATTTCTTGAGTTTGACAGTATTTCAATTTTTTTTGTTACACCTAGACCAAAGCTGAATTAAACGAAATATAGCTATATCTCTTCACAAATTCCACATTTCAAGCTACCTTTCATCAACCTCATATATAGTGACAATTTCAAAATAGCAAAAAAATAGGTTTTCATGCTATGCTACCTACGCCATTAAAAGCTGACAATTTTTTTGCAATCAATAAGGTTTGAGGTCATATTAAAAGTGGATTTTATTGACGAGTCGGACCTTTACCTAGCAAATTCTGAAGTATGTGAGTACATTCTTAGACACCCGGGTTTTCTCACAATAGTTTCCTTCGATACTTGTAATAGCCGCATCGGTAGGTCCCGAAATCCCATAGTTATATTAATACGAAACATGCAAAAAAAGAATCACTGCCTGAAATTGATTGGAGAGACCGGAACTAAGATGTTTGAAAATGTTAAAAATATGATGACTTGGTGCTTTGTAAAATTTACTCAAAACTTAAATAGGTTGTTAAGGGCCTACCTGGAGCTAACTAGCGGCAAAAGTCTATCAGTCTAATTTATACAAAGTCGATCCCACTGAAACACTCTTATGGCGGAGTTAAAGCAGCTTATGAGAGGAGATCCTGTTATAAACCAGGTTTAACTCCGTCTTAAGAGGGTTTTAGTGTAATCTACTTTTTATAAATAAGTCTAAATCTTTTTTTGCAAAAAATTTGCATCTTAATTCTTAATAATGGTTTCATTTCAATAATTTTATAGCATGCTGTCTAGAACCTAGGGCCAAGAATCTCTTTTAGAGGAAATCTTTCTTGTTATATTTTTGGTTATAGATCCCACTTTGGGCTGTTCTTGGTTCTAAAAATTGTTATTGCCATTATCGAGATTTATGACGTTCACTTTTTGCAAAAATGTAATCTAAAAGAATATAACGTCGCTTAGCAAACAACACCGCTCAAGTCGAAATTCGCCGTTATTGACAATTGGATGCTTTAAGCGCGAATCGATTCAACCTATAAGATTCAAGCATGCAGACGAATCAGCAGCTGTTATTAAAAATAAATGTGACACCGCGTAAATATTTTTCTATGGAACACCGTAGAAACTGTTTACGAAATTGAAAAGCTTTTTGTCTCTCCTGTAAAGTAGGGTAAACCACTTGTACGGTGTTGTTAGGTAAGCGACGATATGATTTTTGTTTTCATTGGTGGCGTTAGTTAGACCGTGTAGCCCCTTATAATATTTTTAAGAATTTACGGTGCTTTTGGTGCTATTTTTATTTTCCTACGCACTTATGATTATTACTAAAATTACTTGTTGCACTTGTGAAAATTAATTACATAGGCCAACTCAATTCAAATAGCAGTATTTTCCAGTTAATCTTGGTTTTGTGAAAATTGTATTAGCACATCTGTCGACAACTTACTTAAAATCCAGTTTGTAGTATTTTAAGTAGTTTTATAGGGCCCTCTAGACATTTTCTCATAATCTTGGTGGTGTCCAAATCAGCTGATGATAGTTTTATTACTGATCGTAGTTACCAGAAGAGTTACTTTAGTTAAGGGAAATTGTACATAATTTTAGTTTCAAATACCTACCTACCACGGTTAGACTTATTCAGTTTGCAGGTAGGTGAACGAAATGTGTTATACTTTTACGGTATTATTTATAACAGCACGATTCCTCTAATGCCTCCTCAAATGCAGTTTAAATAATTTGTGCTTAGGTATTTCCCATTATCACAGAATATATTAATTGCATATAAGCAGAGTTTTAAGAAATAGTGTTTTTATTACAAAAACGGCCCGAAGGCAGCGGCTAACATAGTACATTGATATTCAGTAAACAGAATGTAAAAGTCTTTAAGTAGAAATAAATTCAGAAATCAAAAATTTTGTAACTGTAAGAAATCAACTTTTCGTTGCTTAAATTATCAATTTACTAAATTCCTTCAGATAGCTTTTACTAATAACAAATTCTATGAATGAATAAACAAAAGAGACACCATAAATTAATTAAATCAATTGTACGCCTGAATTATTGTACACCAAAATAAAGATTCTAAAATATAGAATTTATAACGATACGCGAATGTAATTTAAATGTAGCTTTGTGCACGTGAAATGGAATTAAATGGATATACATATTATTATTATGTTATCTGTATAATGAAGAAAAGTTTTTGTAAATGACGATGATGATTTATTGACGTCGTTCGCACTGTTTTAGAAGTTATTATGTACAAAGTTAAAACAGGACTTTTGGAAATTATAGTCTAATGATTATTTAACACAGATTCAAAGTCGTCCCAAATGGAAATACCAACAGCCTAATCTTAAATAGGGTGACCTAGTGCTTGTTAAAACATTAATACCTCTCCCTTAGAGTGGCCTTTGGCGCGCATTGTAAAGGTGATTCCTGGTAGTGAACCTTGTATAACATATTTTATAGTCCTCCTAAAAAAGTTTTTATAATCAATTCCTTGCTTGAACCAAGATAAGTCTAACCGTAGATGGTTTGTAACGTAAGTATAACTAATCGTATATAAGTAATTTTACTAAAATGTGATGCTCAATAACCTTAGCTTAAGAATATTGTGAAACTGACGACTCATAAAAAGATAATGGTGATGATCATGGAAAGTGCAATAAAAGTAATTAGATAAAGTGAAATTGTCAAATTGAAGGCTCACTTAAGGCCGCTGTTACGTTGGGCATGCTGTGTCGCTCGTGCATTCTAATATTTTTTGAGATTGTTTGGTAAATATAGTCTAAAGGTTTGATAGATAATTAAATTGCGGATATTCAAGACAGATTTTTTGATTGAGAAAATTTGATTCCAAAATTAATAATTTTCGGGACATTTTTTCTTTACTAAAAACTACGTATAGAAAATAAAATGTATTAGAAATGTCCGTAATTTAATTATCTTTCAAACCCTCTGATCACATTTTATCAAACGTATACTGATTATATTACAATCACAAAAAATGTTAGATTGTGCGAGCGAGACATTATGGCCAACGTTACAGCAGCCTTAATAGCACCGTTCTGTTATCTATTTTAAATAAACGTAAAAATAATAATTCAAATTAATGTAAGTGATAAGTATAAAGTTCTTATTTCAACTTTCCATCTAATTTGCAACACAAGCTCGCAAACACTAACTACACACAAAATTGTAAACACTTCATCATTATCTAGCAAATTAGTCTCTTGTCTATTTCATAAGGCTTTTAACGAACTGATAGATTAATTTTAGCTGTAAAACGTATGTAAAATATATCTTTTATGAACAAATAATTGTTTTTTAATTCACCCCAGCCTGTATATTCAGAGACCACACAAAACCATTCTTCTTCTGTATGTGCCGTTTCCTAGTGGCCATTCATTTATTTTGTTTTTGTTTTTAATAATCTTTATTACGCATTAAATTTAACAATTTTATTACACTACAACACAGTACAGGTACACAAAAAAAATAAGATGGTAACGTTTGCAGGCTAGAAATTATATAAGTGTACAAAACTTAATTACATAATTTCTAATACACACTTACGAACTCAAGTTTATAAGACTTTTAGTCGAATTCCCATATGTAAGCTTAATAAGCATATTAAAATCCGTTTATTACGTAAGACGACTTGGAGTGGGCAGGAGGGTCACAGGAGGGTGCACTCTCTCACTCATTAGGATGACTGTAACAAAAATGTAAACGTTTACCTGCTGTTGTTTTAATCTGTCCAAAGCACTGCCCAACCCGTTAGACCACCCCATACCCTATGTGCACTACTGACACCCGACCTTACAAAACAGGCTTTCTCCATCGTGTTTTTGATTTTTTGAAGTACAGTTCATTCACAGAACATTTTAGTTCTAAAGTCACACGTAACATAACTAAATAAAGCGCATAAATGAAAAGGTTGATGTGCTGTCGACTGTACTTAAAATTGTTGCACCTACGGAGTGCTTAGAATTTTTTAAATAAAATCTTTATCACACTATGCAATAAAGATGCCATTTCAGAATGCTGACATATAACTTGAACAAAAATCTGTGCATGGTCGGGATGAATTTGCGATTCACACGTTAAAGTAGTGTTTTATTATTTCTTAATTGACTAAACCATCTGCTCTTATTAGCGTCCCCCGCCAGTGAAACCCGAAATAAGTCCATGCGAAGTCAGTCATTTATTAAATTTTTTCAAGTAATTTTTTGGCATAATTGTAAAAAAACACTTAATTTCATCGTCAATTAACTACATGACTTTATTTAATTACATGACGTTGAGGCATGTATTTAATTGAATTTAATTAAGCCATTTAACACACATTCGATTTTTGAGCTTATTGTTTTATGATATTACTAGGTGTCCCAGCGAACTTTGTACAGCCACAGAATCCATTTATAATACGATTCTTGCACAACGCCATCTATTTTTTAAACACAACATTCGCTCGCACACCCCCATCTATTTTAAACTTAAAATAAATATTATCCCACGGGAACGCATCACCGAGATATCAAATATGCTATGTCTTAATTTAGATCTTTGTCTATCCAACATTCACATTTATAATATTAAGTACAATTATAAGCCAGCTAGCAGGGACGTGGGGCGGAGGCGCGGAAGTAACGCGACGCGTTGTGTAGATCTCGCGCCCTCGCCCCGTGTCTTCTAGGCTTCGTCCCATTCCTTCAGAACATTTTGTATGAAAGTGAATTGGATTAACGACGCGTCTTTTCCGCGCCCTCGCCCCACGTCCCTTCTGTGTGGCCGCTGGCTTACGTTATCTCTACATACCAACCACGACGTAAGAACATAGCTCAATAAGTTCTGCCTACTTGTAACAGATGGCGCTCACCACAAACTGCGTCGCGCAAGCGAGATTTCTTCAGCGCCTATACATAAACGGCGAGTGACTTTTTCATGGTATCGCTTCTCGGCCTTTTGGCTAAGATCAAAGTGTAGTATCTGTTCTTTTCAGCTTAATATCTGAAAGTTCCCTCACTGAGGGACCAGTATATTAAACTGATTTTTGTAAACCGACGAGATGTTCGGGGCTCGCTCCACTCTCGTCACGGGTCGGCCCGGCATTGCAGTGCCGCCGGGATCGGCCCAAATAAACATGCTAAACACGTTGACGGTTGACCTATATTGAAAGATCTGCCCCTATATTACGCTCACCAAATCCTGAGCGATTCCAATCGTTTAACTGTCAAATTAGTATGGAATTTGACAGTTAGACGATTGGAATCGCTCAGGATTTGGTGAGCGTAATTAGGCCACAGATCTTTAAACCGACCAAAAATTCTAGTAGTGAATGAAAACGATTTGTTAGCCGTTTGTCCTACATGCAGTTAGACACAAGACTGATGATTAGTTAAAGTACCTTTGAGGAATGTTTGAAGTAATCGTTTTTTTTGTAAATAATACCGTAAGCCTTTTCCCTCTCTGATGAAGTTAGAAAGCTATACAAAGTAGCCAAATATGGTATATTTTATGAGAGTTGGCAGTTTACTCTTATAAATAAGACTGAACTTGTTTATAGTTTCTATCATAATAATTGTTACTATCGTAAAATTATCATAAACAGCCTACGTACGTCCCATAGTAGGGCACAGGCCTTCTCTCAGAGAGAGAGTATGGGCTTAATCACCACGCGTGCCCACCGCAGATTGGCGATTTCAAGCGCTGAGGCATGTGAATAATTCAGACACTCAGGTTTCCTCACGAAATTAAAATTATAGAGCAAACCATTTATTTTAAAGATCAAAAGTTTATTTCAAAATACATTTAAATTAACCTGGTAGGTTATGACTAAGTTAGTTGCAATCGGGTCATAAGTAAGCAGGACCGGTCACAAACAATGAGCTAATCTAGGTAAAACCCTGTAACTCAAACATAGTTTCATAGAAAACCAAGTTCCCACGAATACTTTTTGCGCTTCCTGATTTAAATTGCTTTTTATCTGATCGCATGCCGCAAATTAATTTGCTGCAGATTCAGTGGGTTGTTTTTCATAAGTAGGTAAAGCTAAATATTGCACTTGACAGTCCACAATGTGCGTAAGTATACGAGTAACTACGTAAGTACAGTTGACAGCACGTCAACATTTACACGCGTGTACTCTACTTGGTCACCCTACCAAAGCAGACGCGCCGTTTAGTACTAACCACTTGGCTAGCCACCTTCAGCCAGTGATTTAACGTTTTGTTTAATCACATAGCTGAATGACCTGCAGCCCTTTAATTGGATGCCGCCACCTAGTGAACGTCCTAGGCAGTTCGGCTGTCAAAATTCAAAAGATGGTACCTCAACTTTTTTTTAAAAACGGGTTTTTGCGTTTTTGGGCTTTAAAAGGTTAAACACCAGTCACCACTGATAATTCGACGGCGTTTTACAACAATTTTCATTCCGAGTTCACTACTCAACTCCAAATCACGTTTCATCTTGTCTTGTATCATATTATATCACCTATGATAACTCATCGGCCGCCTCGTACTAGAATTCATTACAACGAATGACATTATATCGGTGGTTCATTTCACCTAAAACAAAAAAAAATCGATGGCTTATTTTGACTAAGATTTAAAGTTCTTTTGACCGATTTCACATTTCATCGAAATATCATTTTATCTGCTTAAAATCTTATTAATATTTTATTAAAATCTACATGGTTAGTAAATAAATCACAAAAAACCGGCCAAGTGCGAGTCGGACTCGCGCATGAAGGGTTCCGTACCGTTATCTATACAACATTAGACAAAAATCGAATTTGAGAACAGTGCCATCTATAGAAACCAACAAGAAGCGTTTAACATTGACATTTAACATGACATCTGCGCTGTGAAGGTTACATAGATGGCTGCTAGATGGCGAGTGCTGTCTTTAGACAACGTTTGTTGTATGAGAGCTCCCCTTAAATATTGATTTTATTCTGTTTTTAGTATTTGTTGTTATAGCTGCAACAGATTCATGGTTCATGAGATACATTACGGTTCTATACTATCACGGTTCTTGAGATACAGCCTGGTGAGAGACAGACAGACAGATAGTGAAGTCTTACTAATAGGGTCCCATTTGGCACCCTTCGGGTACGGAACTCTTAAAACTACCTGTCGTTTTATGATATTAACGTTTTATGATGTTACTAGCTGTCCCGGTGAACTTCGTACCGCCACAGAATCCATTTATAAGATTCTTGCACAACGCCATCTATTTTTAAAACACAACTGTGTTTTTAAAAAGGACTAAAAATCGAACAAACAAACTGTCGATGCGTCGTCATAGATGAAATGTAATTCGGTGAAACGTGTTTTGGAGTGGCGTAGTGAAACCACAGAATTCATTGGTAAACTTTTGTTTGGTAAGCAGGTACCTATCCGCCTCGCAGAGCAAGCAATAACACAAGATCACAACAGATACACTGATCCTTATCGCGACTAGTATCTCACGCTAACTCCTCATCCTTTGTATGCATTCACCTATGCTATGAACATTCAATTGTTAATGTGTAATTGAGATGGGAGTTAAACTTGAGTTGAGTACTTAGTCTTTGTTCATAAACACATCAATATGTGCAGCCAGGGACAGTCGACAGCACATCAACCTTTATAATTTAGTTGCAAAGTCGAGAAGAATCCTTGAGAAGTTAATATTGATACATCTCATTGTTGTCCCATGCTGTCGACAGATAAAATAAAAAGTGCAGTGCGACTGTGCGAGTCCGACTCGCGAACATTTCAATATTTCAAGCGTCTACCTGTTGCCGTTATTAATACCGAGCATAAAACAGCAAAAAAATCACGTTTGTTGTATGGGAACCCCCTTAAATATTTATTTTATTCGGTTGTTAGTATTTGTTGTTATAGCGGCAACAGAAATACATCATATGTGAAAATTTCACAGCGGAGTCTTAGTAATAGGGTCCCTTACCCTTCGGGTACGCAACGATTTCATTGTTATTTAATTATTAATAGTATAATTTATTTACTTTCAAGAAAGTGTACTGACGACGTGATTGCATATTAATAACTATATCACATATTTCATAGCTGACAAGAATTCAATCTGCAGGTTTTCTAAAGGTCATTCGAATGGTGGCGTGGTGGCCGGGTCACCTACCTATCTCCCTCTAAAATGGTTGAGACTGGTGATGGCTGACCCCTGTGCTCGTGAACGGATGCTGTTCGTATCTGGCCGCAGCATTAATTTGTTTCCTACTTTTGTAAGAAGTATTATTTTGGCTTTTAAAGTTATCGATGGCAATCACGGAATCATATCAAATATTCTTTGATGTACCTCAACCCTTACCTAAGTTCAAGATGATTTGAGAAAAGATGGTCACAGTGGAGTTTTTTTCACGCTGCCTTTTTCTCCACTACAAATACGGCCCGAAGGCAGCAGCTAACACAGTAACATGCTAGTCAATTTAGAACAAAATAATTCTTCAATCAGTCTTAGGACTAACTGGTTTAAATGCAGAATAACTGGTTTAAATGTAAATGTTTAATATCGTATCTGCTAATAGACTGAAAGTGAAAATGGGATAACTTTGTGTAAGTATATGTTGTTTTTACGGACAACAGCCACAGTCTTGTAGGACGAGCCACTCGTAAGCGCAGGCGCACGCTCCGTGAAGATGTAGATGCCCTTCGTACGCTCCATTGTACCGCCGACCTCTGGCCCTCCGCGGCTTGAAGCTGATGGCTGTGTTGCTGGTAAGATGATGGTTGTGCCGTTTACAACAGCTCAACCCTTATATATTTGTTGCAAAGTCGCCCTTAGGCGCGAGACACACAGATGTGATTACTCTAATCACAGAGATGTTCTGTGAGTGCGCGTAAGTGTGCAGTCGACTGTACCGTGAAGGCCTTTATCTCTTGAACCGAACCGTAATAGGTAGGCCGTTGAAACTTTCATAGAATATATTTTATCATGGTGGATTGCCTAGCATATACAAAATAAAAATAATAAAAAAGGGTCCCATATAAGAAAATTCATTTGTAGGTTTCCGTTCCCGAAGTTCTGCGACGATGCCTACGACACGACGTCTCTCTGTCCGATTTCATTGTAAATGACAAGGTAGCCAGTTTCACAGAATATGTGTTACTGTGGCAGATTGTCCGACAAATAACAAACATCGTTTCTTAAAATGTATTGCTTAAACCCAGGAACAGCGTATATGTCACGCATTATCAAAGTGATTATCTTTACCGGCGTGCGTGCATGCAACGACTAATGAATATTGAAGAAGCGAAAGTGATCTGTCAGGGTCGTGGCAAGTGGCAATCCCTGGTGGCCTACCCCTCTGGGATACAGGCGTGAATTTATGTATGTCATCAAAGTTACTTAAAAGAAGTCTAAAATCGTTCTAAATAACATCCAAATCCGAATTAATCAATCAATCAACCCGTTGGCCACTCCTAGACATATCAGGCCTCTGCAGTTCTTTCTGCCGTCTCAAGGTACGTCACTTCTTTTCTCGGTCATTCTCATCCAACCGCTGCCAGAAACTAAAAATAATATGTACCTAACGTACAATAAAGGGTCAATATCTGTCTAGTTTATGTAATTTAATGTTAGATACACAATGTAACATTACATTACATAAACTCGGGGTAGGCCACTTGCTACGATCCTGACAACCTTATCGACTGGCTCGTTAGTCTAGCTGTTAAGGCGCTTGGCTACCAAAATCGAACCCACGAACGGTTCGATTCCCACCGGGGGCCGCCATACATTTGTACAAATGGCCTCAGTCTGGGTGTATTTTCATGTTTGTGATGTCCTTGCCTTGTTACCAGAGTACAGGGTATCCTAGTTTGGGACCAGGTCAAGTGATTGTATTGTGTGGAAGTTATTATTATTATCATTACTATTTCTCCATCAACATAGGTATATCAAAAGCTATCTAAAATAGGGAGCCCACCTTCATCATCAGCCATTTGACGCCCACAGCAGGACATAGGCCTCACTCATGGTTTTTATAACCATGAGGGGTCTTGCCATAATCGCCACGCTTGGCAAGCTGATTGGCGATCGCAGTATGAGGTTGAAATCTCAGGAAAACGCTGCTGCCCATCTCCTGGTAATTTATTTTCTTAGTCGCCTTCTACGACATCCACGGAAGGTAATGGAGTGACGCTATTCTTAATCCGGAGCCCCCCTTAAATATTTATTTTATTCTTTTCTTAGTATTTGTTATAGCGGCAACAGAAATACGTCATCTGTGAAAATTTCAACTGGCTAACTATCACGGTTCATGAGATGCAGCCTGGTGACAGACGGACGGGCATCGGCATCTTAGTAATAGGGTACGGAACCCTTACACTTTGGGTACGAAATCCTAATAAAAACCATGGAACTATAATCTCAGACTAAGAATTTAATTCAACACATAACTAAAGCACCTCCCAATACATCATCCGCTGGCATAACGCTCATATTTCTATACAATTCGGTGTAGCAACTTCCTACGCGCGTACTTATATCCCTATTCAATGATAAACTAAGAAATTAACGTTGCCACGGACGGACGGTCACGAAATAATACTGGCCCAGATGGCCTATTTATTTGTGGGTTGAATGGGGCACATAGTTCAAAATCGGACATTGGATTGCAGTGACATTGTATTTAAGTATGTATACTATAGCAGACATAGAAAAGTGACATTTTTTTGTAGCCTATACACAATACATCCCACTGCGGGGCACAGGGCTTCTCTCAGAGAGAAAGTATGGGCCTAATTGCCACGCGTGTCCACCGCGGATTGGCAAGTTCTAGCGCTGTGGTATGTGAACACCTCTGACACTCAGGTTTCTTCACGGTGTTTTCCTTCACCGTTAGCGATTGGTATTGCTACTAGCAACTTCCCAAATGTGCTTAGAAAACAAAGTCATTTGTACATGCCGGGGATTCGAACCACGACCTCCTGAATGTGAGGCCGTTCTACAGCTGCGCTTCCACTGCAAGTGGATCTACTATGACGGACGGACAGCGGAGTCTTAGTAATAGCTTAAAATTCAATGGTAATAGGGTCACTTACCTGTGGGTACGGAACCCTAAAAGAAAACAGATACTCATAAGAGTAGAAGAACGACCATTGCTAGCCGCACTTGATTTTTTATGCTATTCCACCAAGTAGCTTTTAAATGACCTATCAAATCCGGCACCCCACAGGGCTACTATTAGTTGGTACCTGTATTGTTTCTACAAAATCCCAATCTGTATCGAATATCTTCAAAACGACCGCCTAAATATATCGTTTTGTGAAACAATGGTTTGCATAGAAGGACGTATGTTAATTATGTTATTTTACACAAGCAGTTATAAAGACCCCTTTGATATTCTTGGTTCCTCACCTTGACGGGTCAAAGTACAGTGGTTTTGCATTGTATTCAATATTGAGTGGAACATCCAACTGAGAATAATTCGACACTATAATTTGCGGGTTGATCACACCGGAAAGAGGCCTCGTTTGGTCCGTTCACAATTACACTTTACGGGGTTCATAATAAATTAATTTGTGAGATATTTGAAAGATCTTTGCAGGTCAGTGGTCTATTGAGTCACAAATAAATTGAAAAAATTACTGTGTAATTTTTCATGTTCATGATATCCTTGTCTGGTTAACATATCACAGGGTATCCTAGTTTGGGTCCTAATAGGTACCGGAACAAGTGATTGTGTTGTGTGCATGTTATTATTATGGGTATTAATATTAAAGGCAGTACAATAATATTTGTCTGCGTTCGATCTAATTTTGAATCACACCATTAATTGCTAGTCTCCGAGCATTATTAATTTATTTAACCAGCCAAACATTTACTTTGACAAATTCCTGACAACTCTATCCAAAATCAGTGGTACAAACACATTTATATCCACAGAAACAAAGCTATCAATGAGTACTCGTGAGACAGCGCAGATCCACGAAATTCAAGCGTTTATTGCTGTATTGTGATGTACCGAGGCTGTGGACAAGCACAGAAGCACCAACGACACGGTTGTATAGCGTGAGTGTTCTCTTTCGGCACAATCACAGTTTTTTCGGACTAAAACTTTCGTAAAGATTACACAATAAGCTCAATTCCGGATTCTCTTACTTGATTTTTTATAGTAAGAGTCCGACCAGGTTTTGCTCTATTTCGCAGAGCTTAATCATGGTGTGTAGAGACGGACCTCGAGTCAGCGCCGAGCAACTGACGACGCGAGCTTCGTCCGTCTACTCACCATGATTAATCACCTTAATCTGAGCTTAAGCTCTGCGAACCAGAGCGAAACCTGGTCGGACTCTTCTGACAAAAAATTAAGTAAGTGAATCCGGAATTAAGCTAACAATTACAGTATTTTTATAAATCCTAATGTATATTGTAAATGTGAAAGTTTGTGAAGATCTTTGGATTGTTGTTACTCAATCACGATATAACGGCTGAACGGATTTACATGAAACTTGGCGTAAAGATAGACAAAAACCTGAATTGAGACATAGCATACTTGATACCCCGTCAATGAGTTACGGTGGGATAATATTTATTTTAAGTTTAAAATAGATGGCGTTCTGCGAACGAACTTTGTGTTTTAAAAATAGATGGCGTTGTGCAATAATTGTATAAATGGATTCTGTGGCGGTACGAAGTTTGCCGGGACAGCTAATGTGAAAGTTTGCGAAGATGTTTGGATGTTTGTTACTAAATCACGGAAAAACGGCTTAACGGACTTAGATGAAATTTGGTACGTAGATAGTTGAGTCCCGAAGAAAGACAAAGGATACGTTTCATGCGGACGAAAGCAAAAGCTAAATATTCAATAAGTTGTTTTGTAAAAAAAACACTTAAAGAAACTGACCAGATTATTATTATGTTACGTAGACTAAAGACGGAACGTCGAGATCTGTGCTGAAAACTGTATTTATTCTGGCGATCGCCGGATTGTTTGCCGTCATCAACTGGATTTCGACTTTACCCATATAAATGGTAAGATCCTCAGACTACAAAATACTTAGGGTAAGATTAGTATAAGAGTTCGATTTTCACGGGCGTTAAAATAAATTATCATAGGCAGCCTACATACGTCCCACTGTAGGGCCCAGGCCTTCTCTCAGAGAGATAGTATGGGCTTAATCACCATACGCGTGCCCAGCGCGGATTGACGATTTCAAGCGCTGAGGTATGTGAATAGCTCAGACACTCAGGTTTCCTCACGATGTTTTCCTTCAACGTTAGCTACTGCAATGCAAGTGATGGTATTATATGGATTTTTAACAATTTTTTTACAAGGTTTGGACATTTGGATTCGCTAGACAACGCGACGTTATCTACTTTCGTAAAAGTTGTACAATAAAAGTTGTTGGAAACGCTCAGCGCATGCTACGTACAATGGCCCAACTGTGAGACTAAATGTGGAAATCTCAGGTTTAACTAACTACCTACGGTCATGGAACGGATTCGGAAGAAGACACCGTATTTCACTATACCATCAGCTAGATTAGGAAGCGAAACAAACAGCGGATACAGATATTAATTAACTCGATGTTTTTAGACAAACGGACGTGTCCAGCTTCTTCGTAGTAGAGAAACTTATTGTTTCGACTGTCCTTGGCAAAGATGTTCTTTTAGTATTAATTGGGTGGTGTTTATAGTAATTATAAGAAGTACTTAAAAAATTTAAAATTGTAAGGTCAAGAAATATTAGTCCTTTCGCAGATATGGTATGGTGCTACGGGAATTCAAACTTTTATGGTTCCATATCTAAATCAGTTTTTGCCCATTCGTTCGCTCATCTCCTAAAAGCTCTTTTCACAGCTGAAATTATTGCAATCAAAAGCTATAAACATTTATGTCACTTTTCCTTATGTTATTTTTTATACCATCATACTCCCTATTACGTCAATTCTTGTACGGTACTTTCTTTATGTCATAAAAAACCGGTCCGACGCGCGCACCATTATCTATACAGCATTAGACAAAGATTGAATTTGAGAACAGCGCCGTCTATAGAAACCTACAAGAAGCGTTTAACATTGACATTAACGACATGACATAGGCGCTGTGAAGGTTACATAGATGGCCGCTAGATGGCGAGCGCTGTCTGTAGACAACGTTTGTTGTATGGGAGCCCCCTTAAATATTTATTTTATTCTGTTTTTAGTAGGTATTTGTTGTTATAGCGGCAACAGAAATACCTCATCTGTGAAAATTTCAACTGTCTAGCTGTCACGGTTCATGAGATACAGCGTGGTGACAGACAGACGGACAGTGAAGTCTTAGTAATAGGGTCCCGTTTGGCACCCTTCGGGTACGGGACCCTAAAAAAAGGTTCAACACGAAAAAAACAATGACAAAAAAAGGAAGGAAAATATAAGAAATAGAAATCGGTAAAAGGGGGGCCAGAAGACAGACAGACGAACAGACAGACAGTGGAGTCTTAGTAATAGAGTCCCGTTTGGCACCCTAAGGGGTACCCGAAGGGGTACGGAACCTTAAAAAGGGCTTGATTGGGAAAACGCAGTACGCCGTACTCTCCCCCGACTTCACTACACGTCCTAGCTCCCGTCATACATAGGCAGTTCATAATTAGATTTTCGCTGTTCCTACAAAAAAAACATGACCAAACGATCGTAAACTACATATAATATAGTAATTGAGTAGAGAAATAAGCTAAGAGCTAGTGGTTCCTGGTTGAGACGGAACACAGGATGTGGCGGCCCTCGTATCTCAGGCCGTTGCATCTCCGCAGCGAGCCGGGTCTGTGCTACACTGCGAGCTATACAGAGTAATTCTAAAATGCGTATCTCCTGACACAATATTTAGGGTTTTTCTGCATTATAGTACGCTGTTTGATGGATAATGTATTTTGATGAAACATTTGTGTTAAGCAGAATGGACATTTTTCTATGCAGGACAATGACTTACTGACATTGGTAGATCGCAAAAAGCGCGAATTTATTGAATTATAAATCTGAGAAAAACTCAAAAGACAAAAATTGTTTTAAAAACCTATTTAGAGGCTATAAATTACACCCATGCCGGGACTTGAACCCGCGACCTCTGGCTAACCGTGCCAGCGCTCCCCCAACTGAGCTAATGGGCAAGTGCAGGCATCAGTGAAATTCCGAGCCTCTTATTTTTATTTATTTTATTTTATTAAGGATATCAACAGCGAAAACAAATAATTTGATTACAATAATAAAGAAACAGTTCACAAGGCCAATAACAGACATCCACAAATAGGCAGTTCATAATTACTAGAAATATAGCACGATAGCGCCCAGCAATATTAAAATACATGCATTTTTTTTTATTATTAAAATAAATATATCTTATTACAATTTAAAACTAATCAAGATTCAAGATTTGCATTTTGAAACTAATGAAGATGCAATATAAAAATACATGCATTTTTTTTAATTATTAAAATAAATATATCTTATTACAATTTAAAACTAATCAAGATTCAACAAGATTCAAGATTTAAGATTTGCCCATTATGTGTGTGTGTGTGTGTGTGTGTGTGATGAATGAGTGCGAATGGGTGGGTGGGGGGGGAGGGGGTTTCTCCAATAAATTACGTATTATCATTGAGTATAGTTAAAATACTATGCTTAAAGGAAGCCTTGGAACCCAGAAAAGGGTCGGCTGAGGAAAAACTTCCATTATAAAGGCGGATTAGACGTATAAGTGTTGAGTTTTGGGCATAGTTTGTGTTTACAGACGAAACGTGAAACATCTTGTTACAAGTATGGCGAGTTCAACGAGCAGGTACGGATAGGGATAATTCCGAGACAAGCTCGGGAGAGTCAAGTCTGCCTGACAAGAGGTCATGCAGCAAGGACATATCCAGTAGCTTACGGCGGTCTTCGAGGTCTTCTTTACAAACTTCTCTGTATTACGCACAGGCAGCGACATCTGACCGAATCAATTTACATCACTTGCAACCCCGAGTAACCTGCTTTGCAGTTAGGTTTTTACATCGGAACGATATCTCTGTATCTACATGATTATATTCTTTTTGTTGCAATAACCCGTGCTGAGAACAATTTTAAGATGTTAAGATGTTAGCCAGAGGTCGCGGGTTCAAATCCCGGCGTGAGTGGAATTTTTAGCCTCTAAATAGGTTTTTAAAATTATCTTCAGCACGGGTTAGTGCAACAAAAAGAATATAAACAAAAGTTGTAGTGAAACACAAACTCTTAGTTGGTGGTGCGAATACATAAAAAGAAAGGATAAATAGATCGCACACCAGGTCCCATCCTAATATTATTATTATTTAGGTAATTTAGTTCTTCTTTTTACTAAACGTGTGTCCGAAAATAAATTATTGTTATTAATATTATTATTCGACTCAAATTTCAAGTTAGGAACTTTAAAGCTACGTATCTCTCGGTGTGGCGAGCACCTAATATTAATAACAATGACGTCCGCCCGTTTTCACGGCGCATGAGTCCATTCGGCGTTCATTTCAAGCGCCATATATAAAGGAGCCTTTGTTTTTTACTCCCATAGTCAAATCCGATATCCCACAGCCAAAAACGTGTTAGCGAGATGAAAAATTAAATTGAAATAAAATTCATTATTAAGTGAAAATGTCCGCTAAGTTAGTGTGTGCGCTTTTAGTGTATGTGTGTGTAGTGAGGACTCAAGTCATACCGGGAAAGTCCCGGACCAACGATGGAGATTACAATACTGTTAACACGGATGGATCGTTTGATTTCGGGTAAAGAAAGTTCTGTCAATGTCAATTAGCCACCACGTTGGTGTGTTCCATCTGTTACACTGTTTATAACATAACATAAGCAGCCTTAAATACGTCGCACTGCAGGGCACAGGCCTTTTCTTCTACTTTCAGTTTCAAACTCTTCCAAGAAGTGATGCCGAGAATAATACAGGGTGTTTCAGAAAGGTCAGGTGGAACTGAGAGAGGTTATTCTACTCACAAATAAAAACTACTTTTATGCATGAGAGCAACTCTGAAAAATCGAAAGAAATATTAGCTGCTTCAGTCAATCGCTAGAGCATATATCGATATTGAGTAGTGAACAGCTATTATAGTTTAGATCGATAGATAGAGAACACTTTATTGTACATAAAAATGGTAATTACACAGATATTTCTTAACCTAAGAGTACAGATGGCGGCCTTACCTATAAAAGTGATCCGTTCCAGACAACCTTTGGATGGACTGGACTAATATTGGACATTGGAGAATGTTTTACTGACTCGGCAAACGTTGTTTTGCCATATTAATTAATTAACCTACGACCTGCCTACCTCTTATAGACACAGAAAAAAATCATAAACATCCGTGAAGCCGTTTCAGAGGAGATCGATAACAAACACTGAGACAGCAGATTTTTATATATTATATTACATTTTTATTATAATTTCAGTGTACCCGATATCAAAGTTCTTTTTATTGATGAGTAGAAATAAATCCCTTAAATTTTCGCTGACTTTTCTGGAACACCCTGGGGTTAGGTGGATGGGATAAAAATCTAAGTTTGGAATAAAAAAGTACTTATTCCAAACTTAAGCACGGTATAACTTTATAGCATAACATAGACTCACGCCTGTATCCCGGAGGGTTAGGCAGAGATCATAGAGTGCCACTTGCCACGATCCCGACTATACAGCACATATAACTTTATATTACGTTTATTTGTTAGATTTATACTTAATTTTAGCAAATAAAGAAATGGTATTTGGAGAAAAATATGGAAACTGCAGGTAGAAACTGCGAGTAATTAAATCCGTCTGAAATAAAAGACTCAACTCGGGAACTAATTTCTAACGAGAAAAAACTCGCGTTTTTGTCTCTGACAGTTTCTGAGTAATGTAATCAATACATGTGTGAATATTGCAATTAAGGAATGATATCTGTGTGCATATTTAGAAGTAGGAATAAGTACGAAGTAAGATTTCAATTATGTTTTTCGCAATTAGACCCGATGTTGTGTGTGCATGCTTTAGACCACAACTTACTTAGTACTCATATAATTGTCAATACAAACAACTTTTAAAATGAGAAACACTTCGAAATAGCGAAAAGAACATACTGTTGCATAAACACTGTTCCATACATTTTAGTCTCGCAAATTGAAACTGAAGTATGAAATTACTAATCATTTTCAGCTGAAAATTGTGTTCGCTTAAGAAGTTTGTACGAGTAAGAGGCATATGTAAATAGGGATTTTGTCCCATCTTGTGCATATTGTTAACAAACACGTCTCCATTTCATCAGATACACGAACAAAGATGCAGGGTCAAGCTACCACCTCGCCCACGGCAACGCCAACAAGGTGGTAGGTGGCAGGTTTGGTGCCCGGGACCCGGCCACTGGCACCGTCAAAGAGACTGTCTACACCGCTGGACCAAGAGGGTAAGGATGTAGTATGGTAATACCATCTCCAGTGCCAGATTAAGCCTTCTTGATGCCTTAAACAATCCAGGCCCCTATGCACTGGTAAATCTCCAAAGTATCTCACGCACTTTAGCCTGTTCGCTCGACAGGTACCTACATTATTATCTTCGCACAAAGACGTGATGGCACTAAACTTCAATGTGAGAAAAAAATAATCTGGTATGGTGACCCCCCATGACGTAACGCCCTAAGCAATTGCTTAATTTGCTAATACTTAACCCCTTTGCCATATCCAAAATATTCTTCTTCTTTGTGAATGTCTTTTCTTTTCCCGTAGCTTCCGTGCGAAGGGCCCCAACGTCCACCGCAAGATGGACCTGGACCAGCGCCCCCGGGGGCCCATCGGGAACAAGGACGACCCCTACTTTGATCCCAATGAGGACCCTTCCTACGATTTCAAGTTCAATACCAGGACCTACTCGAAGACCGAAAACGCCGATGCCAGAGGGGATGTCAAAGGTGTGTCAAAGCCCGTAATTTCATGAATCACTACTTTGAAGATTTGAGAATCGGTTGTCTCTTACTCTCTATCTCAGAGCCTAAGCCACAATGAATCAATCTATCATATAAGCAAATAACCCCACAAACCACAAAAGGGACGGCATGGCGTCAAACTATTAAAACTTTTTACAAATAATTAGGTCCCAAATGCAAAGCTCCCCCCAGCCTGTGTACCACAAATATGTCTACTGCCTAAAGTATTGTTATATATTTTTATATATTATAATAATCATAAGCAGCCTATATACGTCCCACTGCAGGGCACAGGCCTTCTCTTAGAGAGAGTATGGGCTTAATCACCACGCGTGCCCACCGCGGATTGGCGATTTCAAGCGCTGAGCTATGTGAATAGCTCAGACACCCAGGTTTCCTCACGATGTTTTCCTTCACCGTTAGCGAGTGGTATTGCTACTATAACTTCAATGTACATAACTTAGAAAGAAAAGACATAGGTACATGCCTGCAATGGGAATCGAACCTGGGTCTCCCGCTTCAGAGTCCAATGTTCTACCCACTAGGCTACCACCGCACCGCAAAGTATTGTTATAGTAATAAATAATATTGTAAAACCTCTTTTCATTCTAATATAGTAGGTACTATGACTAAACTATGACCAAAACCTCACCTTATTTGCCAGGTCACTACTCCTACGTCGACGATATCGGAGAGCGTCATGACGTGACCTACATCGCTGGACGGGACACCGGCTTCCATGTCTCCTCGGCTCACCCTGACAGCCCCAACGTGATCGGCTCACCATTCCATAGAGCGCCCTTGGTACGGGGCGAGACCAAGCAGCGAGGCCGGACGGCCGTGCAGAGGGGTTTGGACGGATCTTACAGGTAACATAATGTTATGTTAGATAGATGACCTAGGGCGTTAGAAGGTCCATTGACAAAAGTAAGAAATAACTCGAACCAGGAAGGAGTGAAAAATAAAATGGGACTCTTAACAGTGGGATAACATTACAATAGCTGTAAACAAATGTAGGTGCTTTTATTTCAAACGCGCTCACTCGTGAGTAAGACACTGGCTCTGTAATCACGCTAGATTTGTGCTTTTACTACAAAACCGTGATCATTATGACGTCCTTTTTCCTGTGGCATCCCCACAGTCTGACATGTCTGTTCATGATCTATTTCTCGCGTGGAAGATAGGGGATCATGCTACTATCGCTGGTTCTATCAAGTTTCTATGACGCAAAATCACATAGACATTACTCAATCTGGCCACATCTAATACCTGAATAAGAGTAGAATTGTCAAAAAAATTAAAAGTGAAATGGTATTTCAGGTTCATATCAGCTGGCCCCGACCAGAGAAGGACCGAGAGCAGCGATGCCAATGGGAATGTCAGAGGGTCATACACCTTCCTGGATGACAAAGGCGTCCAAAGGTACATTAGCGAACTTATTAAGTTTGTGAACTGAAATATACTTTGATGAGTTGTATCTACAATCCGTTTTCACACAGGACTGTCCACTACATTGCTGGTCCAGGCATCGGGTACCGTATCGTGAAGAACGGCAAGGATCCGTACATCCCATCATATTTCCCGACAATCCCGAGCGCATATGATCCAGACTTCGCCAACGCTGCCGTGCCTGCTAGCTTCTCCCCTGATGATACGGGCTCCGACGACGTTTTCAAAAGTAAGTATTGTTGTTAAAATTATGAAGATCTTTTCTGCACTGCACTTACACTTGATGCAAGTACTTCTACTCTTTTGAACGCTTTCCAAGATCACATGTGGGTTTCCCAGCACACATTTTAGAAAGCGTTTATGCTAGAAAGCTAGTTTATTAGTTTTAGCTTTCCACAGCATGCCACTTATTCCAATCACGAAGTTTTCTCGCAAGGGTTAGCAATCAAAGCTATACTTTTCTGGTTTCCCATCACTGCATGTCCCACAAACAACGTCACAAACCCCGCCGTGACGCCAGAAACTTTGTTTCAAGGTCCCGACGGCACCGCAGCTTCTGGGCACGTTAAACCACCTCCTTTCTCGAACGGAGATAAAGACAGACCCAACAAGAAACCCGGGAGCTCTGGAAACTCTGAAGAGAAAGATACTGGGTATAGCCAAGGACCGAGTTTCCCTGGAAACAAAGGCAGTGGGGAAGACGGGAGCTTTACCCCGGACGGCAGTTACGTCTCTGATGACAGTTTCTCCCCTTCCGGAAGCTTCACGCCCGATGGTAGCTTTGCTCCCGACGAAGACGCGTCAAGCTTCAGCGGCGGAGAATACGATGCAAAACCCACCAAAGCACCAGGTGACAAAGATGAATAAGCATAGTGTGAATGGTACTTTGTAAATACAGGACTGCACAGAGAGTTCAACACTCGTCCTAAACTTAAGCACAGTCTAGGAATGCTTGAATAAACAAAACTACACGACCAAACTGGTTTTTATTACACCATCACTAAGACCTTCACACCAATATGCACTCAGTGACAAGCGAGTCGAGACCATAACAAAATTAACACGTTTACAGGCAGAAGACCAAATCGGCCGGGAAGACCCACCGCGAAACCTTTCGGACCGACCAAGAAGCCCTATGTACCGCTAAAGCCTAATCAAAGACCTTCCTCGGACGGAGTAGGCGGGGGTTATCCGAAACCATTCGCGGGAGGGAGTCCGTCAAGGCCCTCGACAAGTTCTGGGGGATTTCCGAGACCTTCAAGTTCAGGGGGGTCTTTTCAAAGACCATCCAATTCAGGACCTACAAGTTCAGGGGGAAATTTTCAAAGACCGACTGGATCAGGAGGCGGATATTTTCCCAAACCGCCTCCAAGCGATCTAGGAGGGTTTCAAAAGCCGTCCTCAAGCAGTTTAGGAGAAACGTTTCACAAGCCCGCTTCGAGCGTTCCAGGCGGTTCAAGCTATGAAGAGGTCGTTCCTCCCAGCTACGATACGGAAGGCAGTAGCTACAATTCTGGAAGTTCTTACGAGGACCAGAGTCCAGAATCAAGACCCGAGTTCGCAATAGGGTTCAATATCCAACACTCCAATGACCATACACATTCAAAGCCTGGTAGCACAACCATTATCCACACAAAACCCGGCACAACTATAATACATAAACCGGGAACTACGATCATTAGGAATATAGGCGAAGATTACTTTGGGATAGCTCCAGGTTCGTCAGTTAGGGCTCATGTGCAGAGTATCGACTTGTATCCTTATAACTCGAAACCCATTTCACCGTCTGAGGCGCTTGAAAAGGATAAAACATAATAAAGTATACTGTCCTTATCTCATAAGTCTACGCCGTGTTAAACCATTCATGCCATACGGTTCTCTTAGTTGTTAATTTTGTACGCAAATTATTCTCTTTATTTTATAAGAAAGTCGTAGGTACATAATTATTTACGAATAAAATGTTCAAAAAATACCGTGTCGGCGTTTCTTTTCATGATTATACTTAAATAAATAAATGGCCGTTGTGAATGAAACGCAAACGGTTTTTTACAAATTTTATTCGAACAACGACTGCAAATTTAACAAAATGCAAAATAGTAACTATTACAAGTAAATGGTACTATGATTTTGATACATTATAATCTGGATAAAACTGTCAACTGTTTTAAGGCGCGGAGCCCACTGATCTGGCATGGCACGGACCTGGCGCGGACATGGCGCAGTCACGGGAATGACTATTAAAAGGCGTGGAGCGAAAGAACTGACTGCAATCGGGCGCGGGTGCCGAAATAGCGTGCTATAACACGTCCCATGAAATGCCGTTGTGTGTGTTCAAATAATGATCTTATGACCGTGTATTTGGTACGGTATTTGAATTAAACAGAATGATGTTCGCGTCATGCCCGAGCCAGACACCAGATCAGTGGGCTCCGCGCCTTAGATCTCACCAAACTATCTATTGTTTTAAGAACAGAAATTAAGAGTACCTATATACAGAATTCTACGTAGAACTATAGATCGGCAAAAGAGTAATTAAGTAGGTATTTGAGATATAAAAGTATTTCATAGACAGTACATAGTAGCATTTCATCCATTCTACAACACGTATCTTGGTCACAATATAGTCGGCCAGTGGCCATTTATTGCAAAAAATAAAATAACTGTGATTGAGAGTAAATTTTTCCTTTTTAAATATTGGCAGGCTTAAACAATCTCTGGCGGCCACACGGCTAAGAAGAAAGTTTATAGACGTTAGGGTGGACGTACATTCAGAACAAGGAGTGCCGAACATATTCGATACCAAACATTATAAAAAAACTCGCGCTCGCCGATGTTACCCAGGCATAGGAAGCGTTACGGTGTGAGACGCGATTTGTGTCGCAAAAATGTTAAAAGTCACGACTTTCCAGTACATTAACTGTCATTCCAGCGCCACAAAACGCGCGCCTCTTGCCTTCATTCCGCTTATACTGGCTTCAGGGTCGTCAAAAGTATACGTCCGCCGTTACGGTAAAAATTATATGTTAAAATTGAAAGTAAAAAATGATTTTATTTATCGCAAAAAAAATAACGAGGAGTATGTTAGAGTTTCGCTCGTATTAAGAAGACTTAGGAAAGAGTATTTCAATCTTTGAAGAAGATTTGGCGACAAATCCTAGGACCACATTTTTCAATAGTCAGATAAACTTAACTGGAGATGTCTTGTATGATTTAGACAGTGATAGCATGCAATTTATTCTCCAGTTAAGTTTTATCTGACTATTGAAAAATTGGCCGTTAGCAAAATTTTTTTTTGAAAGATAGGTACAATTTACGGTACAATATGTTAACTTGGTGATTCAATTAGTAGGTAATAACAGTGAAGAGTTAGTAACGCTCCTTAATTAGGTAGTTAGATACAATATATTTAACCATTTGTTGTCTTTTTAGGGTGACCACTTTTTTATTTGAGATTCTATTGAGTAGTTTTTTAATAATTGATTCATTCAATGAAAATCGATCAATATCAAGCTAAAGTACAATGATTTTATTTCGATTCCCCAGGAGAATACGTAGAGCTGGGCGATGTCCTCCCTGGCGGGAATTTACTGACAATATTCTCAACTTAAATTTCCGCCGGGAAGAGTGGTCTCTAGAATCGCTCATCGCTAGGTGCAAGTGATGAGGAAGGCTTGACTAAGTTTATGAAGATGTCAATGAATAATAGGTTAATAATCAATTAATAATATTTTTCGAGCAAACTGGTCGAACCTGCCCTCTTCTCTCGACGCTAATTTCGCCAACTTGCGTTACAGTTGAGTGCAGTTGTTAAACAGTTTAGTCAAAATATGCCTTCAGTTTCTGATGCGCTAAGTTTCAATAAGTTTAATGCAATTTGCCAAAACCAAAACGATCACTAAGTCGTTATTTCATATTCATTTATTTATTGCATATTTCTGACTTATTGTAATTTCAAACGCAATAACGCCGTGAAGACAGGGGATCTGCTAAATAGGCACTGCAAAATGAAATATCCATAACTGTCCATCTCATAGCAAGCTATCGAGCCGTCGTCTTTATTAGCCTTGTATTAGGTATATTTTGTGCTAAGAATTTAACATTTCTTGTACAGGTACATCTAACTACTTTACATATCCCTAATTAGTGAAAAGTTTTATTTTCATAGCCTACAATAATTAGTTTATAACAAATCATAACGATGAAATTCAAGTCTTCCACTGCGATAGGATAAACTAATGTTTATCCTGCCGCGGTTCACCCTAAGAATACATTAGTTTACCGTAATTACCAACAACTCAGATAAAATAGAAACTTATATAAGGTATATAAAATTACGATTACACATTTAACGTAGACTAGCGCTACAGTAAATAAATTTATTTGAATAACATCAAATGAAGCTTTGCTCCTGCTTATCACTTGTATGTATATAAAAAGTTCTAATATTTATACAAGAGTAAGGGTTACATAGAAAAAGATTCTAAAAAGGCAAACTTGCAAATCACGAAGGGAAGCGAAACTTGTGCGCGCTTACGTTTACTTATAGTGATGTAAGTACATACATAGCTATATATATATAAATAAATATATATTATACAAATATAATGTTTTATGCATAAAGATAGCTCGAACATACTTTCACTTATTATTTCATACTCTTCCTAAACATTACAAAACAAAAGCTACGAACTTGATATCTTTTGTCACGTAATGCAAACAGTCTCTCGAAATACATTTTATCTTCTTCCAAACACATCTTCTCCTTTTTATTTACCTATAATAGTAAAATCAAATGTTCAGTTGGATTCGATGCCAACTTAATTGGTCAGTTGTTTCAGAAATCATCCTTTCAACTTTTTATACCTACATTTTATTTAAATTCAGATCTGATTATTTAGAATTAAGTAATAACGAAACATTTTATACCCGCTTTAAGTGGTCTAATATTTATGGACTGACAATGTAGTTTTTCACATATGTTCACAGCCATTATTTAATCTAAGACGAATTTTCAAAGGTTTTCGAGATAATATTGTATCAAGCTTAACTAAACTTCTTACAGTTTTATTCATAAGAGAAGCATTTATAGGGGGGTTTTAATATTAGTGCCATCCGCTTAGACATGTTAGTCGAAGTTGAAAGAAGTATTATTTTTCTATACTAGTTTATTCAAAACTCAAATCATTTAAGAAATTTTATTAAAGTAATTAATATGTCAACTATCTATGCAAACACAACTTCCGTATAAATAAGTTAGATTTTGTAACAATTCGTCTTAACAGTTCATGTACTAAGAAAATCAGATTGGTTTTTCATATAAACTAAGAAGCACCTTTTTCAAAAATTACCTGTCTGCTGTCACAGCATGACAACTTTTTGTTGGAAAATCTCCCGTTACGTAACTGAATAGGTAATTGTATTTTTTAATGACTCGCGATACTCACACATAGTTGTATATTTAACGGGTCTAATCGCGATTATTTATTAGGTGACTTTAATTACCTAATTTCTGACGTTTCGGCAACGTGCTGTTGCCGCGGTCACGGGTAACACCACCTAATAAATTATTACCTTATTTACCTAATAAATTATCGCGATTAGACCCGTTAATTATATATCTATGTAGATGTAGAGAACGCGTGTAAAGAGAGATAAGCTGTCGACTCTACAGACTTGTGAATATTGTAGTTTGCTACACAAACTCATTTTTGCATCGACTTGTGCGCGTAACAATGATTATTTGTCTACCTACAATGTTAGGAAAATGCGAAAGCAACCAAGACTTCAGTCTGTTGCTTTAACTCATAATCAGTATAAGTATTGATGTTACGATTGATCTAAAAATAATTCACGGGACTAGATTGGATATAATAAAATTATGCTAAATGGTTTTTCTTACGATTAAAATATTATCATAGGAAATACGTTGGCACTGAGAAATGTCACACACGTATGCCAAGAAAGAAAGTTGATCAATACATAATAATATTATCTACAAAGTCATTAAAAAAAGAAGTAGGAAACTTTGGACCTTTGAGCAAAATTAAAATTCTTGTGTACTTAATATTTCACTAACTATAATATAAACTATCTAAATCAGCAATAAATCAATAATTTAATTTTGCTAAAAGTAAGCACTTCCGTAAATATTGGTAATTAACGATATCAAATTTGTGCTTTGGGAAATAACACCTTTGACTGTTGGTTGTGTCTAATAAATAAATAAATAAATAAATAAATATCAAAACTAGCTTACGTTTAGGGACCTTTCTACTCATGTTGAATACAATGATTGGCTTACTTTATACTAGCTGTCCCGGGGAACTTCGTAAAGCCACAGAATCCGTTTATACGATTCTTGCACAACGCCATCTATTTTTAAAACACAAAGTTCGCTCGCAGAACGCCATCTATTTTTAACTTAAAATAAATATTATCCCACGGGCACGCATTACTGAGAAATCAAGTATGCTTTGTCTCAATTCAGGTCTTTGTCTATCTGTACGCCAAGTTTCATGTAAATCCGTTCAGCCGTTTTTGCGTGATTGAGTAACAAACATCCGAACATCTTGACAAACTTTCACATTTATACTATTAGCCGAATAAGCCAATAATTGCATTCAATATTTTGATTCCAGAGCTTATAATGTCCCAAAAATTATCGTAAACAAAGTCTCGTCTTAATTCAAGCAATCGGGAAACTCAATCAGAAGGTTTCCTAATTATAGTCCAGAGACCTGCCATTTTGTGCGATTTTTTGTGCCCCTGTCCCCAGTCACTTTAGATGCATCACCTACATTTTTTTTAGTTTAGATAATTATTGACAATATTTTGAGTCTAACCCCCAGTTTCTCGTACACTAACACGCTGTTATTCTACTGTTAACAGCTGTCAATTGACCAAACTGCATACAAAAAAAAACCTCTGACAGCTGTTAACAGTAGATTAACAGCTTATTCGTCTACGAGAAACCGGGCGTAAGAGGAGTAAAATTGTCTTCGTCTAACATAATTTGTATCTTATGGGATCTAGGCTAGGACTATTTCCACACTGGCCAGCTTTCACACACGTTCCAATTCATCGTGACGTCATTTCCTTCTTCCTATTAAAATAAGCTAGATCGGTACAGAGAGAGAAAATACTCCTACTGCTATTATAACAATAGTACCAATTTTTTCCATAGATGTCGCCAAAGATGGTCAAATTTTCTACAACATTTTACCGACACAATGTAGAGTTAGGTCACGCCACCTAGTGGCCATCGTAGAAACTATACTCTTATTATTTAAGAAGAAAGCTTGCCAGTGTAAAAAGGACAGCTAGTCACAAACGTCCCGAAACGAGAGGTTAAACTACCTTGAGGCACCTTTACACATTTAATTTTGACTGCGATACGTGATACATCAATATGATCAATACAATCATTGATTGCAGGGTTGATTTGGCGAAACCAGTATCTTCGTAACATATTGTCACACATAACTTTACTCAATCATATATTCATATACTCTTAAATTCTCAATGTTCATTTATATTAGAGCCATTATTTTCAACGTTATTTTTAAACAGCCTTTAAATTAATTTGGTTATTTTTAAATTGTAAAATAAAACCTAAACAATTTAAATACTAAACACGTGTATCGTTTCGGTGGCCTGCGCGTGCGCAGTTCCAAAAAGTCGCATCCCATACTGATCACGCGCGGCTTATACAACTGTTCAATTGAGCCTCATTGTGTCTGTATTGTGAGCTCCATGTAGTCACTAATCGGAATCAAGATTAACTTTGTACAGTGCGCTTCAATACAATAAATCCAGACGGAATTTGTTCTATTGCCTTTTGAATACGGCATTTGACTGCATTAACAATAAGTATTGGCAAATGCTTCAGCAATCAAATATTGGAACATGTACAATTATGTAACTCTTTTGTTTTTATTTTGAAATCAGTGAAACATAAAAAGTACTTTGGGACGTTATTTTCATACAAAATGTCAAATACCAGAGATACGTAATATTTTATAGGAGGTTCAATATGCAATACAATACGCGAAATTCGATTGCAGCCATACCTCTTGCTCGCATACTCTAACATTTTAATAACTTTAAAAGTATCAAAAATCGCCTCAGATTTGTCAAAAGTAAGTAAAGAGTTATTTTAAGGCTGGTTGCTCCGACCTTACCCCTAAATCACGTGTTTTAAAATATTTTAAGGCTGGTTTCTCCGACATTACCCCTAAATCAGCAGTTTTAAAATACATTTTACTCTCTAATGGTGAGTACTTAAAATCTTAAGAAAATAAATATTACTTTTCAATGTCCTATCTAGAGCCTTTTTTAAACTTGAAAGCATCGAAATAAGTCGCTAATATGTCTCAATTATCACTTGATGTGCTGAGTTTTGCATAATAAAAAATATACAAAAATTACTATGACTGAATGTGTTAGTGAAGATTCAATAAATAGGATACGTATTTATGTAATTTCAAAAATGCCTACTTGTCCGCCAACTATTCGCTGGCGCAGCGCAATCAGCCCCATACAAATCCGTGCGCTCGGAGAACCCAGCCATAAAAAAAGTTTACTAATTTAACAACACGTGTACATATTATTTTACAATCATAAAAAAGTTTTACCTACCAAACGGGTCTAATCTCGATGGTTTATTTGTTAACTCAATAAAGTTGGAAATCGAGGTAAACTTCATTACTTTAATTTTCGCCGTCTTCATCATCATCAGCCCACCGCTGTCCACTGCTGTGTATGGGCCTTTTCCCCCAAATGCCAACACTCACGGTCCCTCGCCATCCTCATCCATGGACCCTCCGACTATCGAGCCGCTGGTCTGCCCATTGATCGTCGTCCTATTCTTGCCCACCCATCAGTGTCTGGTCCACCTGCCGTCTTCCCGCCTCGCCAGTGGACAAAAGACATGTGGATGTCCGCCGTCTTACGACGTTTTAATTACCTAACAAACAATCGCGATTACACCCGCTTGATTTGTGTTCTGATTAAATAACTTGCGATGCTTTACATGGAAGTAGAGTTAACGGGTCTAATCGCGATTATTTATTGGATAAAACTAATAATTTCCGGAATAAAAGTAAACTTAATTACTTTCATTTCCGACATTATTAACCTAGTAAACAATTGAACTTCGACCCGTTAACTGTAAGTTTAATTATAGTCCACACAAATATTTTTGGCGGTAACGTGTAGTCACAGATCGTTTGCGCATCGCTTACTGTCTTTTCGGTGCATGTGTGAGTAATCGACTACTTTAGTTATTGACTAATAATAATTACTCACGCATACACTGTAAAGACAGTAAGCGATGTGCAAACGATCTGTGATTATGTTCACGTTACCGCCAAAAGATCTGTGCGGACTATACCTTACTTACCGACCTTATTAATTTTACCTAATAAACAATCACGATTACACCCGTCAACTGTATAACTGTATAACTCGCGAATCATTAAAAAGTCGAATCATAAACATCTTAGAGTGTGCGAGTGAGAGGTATGCCAGCGGTAAGAGCAGGCTTAACCGGTCAGAGGAAACAAAAGGGCGTCAGGGTACCTCTCTTTCTAACGGCGCCTTGGCCACAGCCAATATTACGTGATCTTCATCTTTTTGCTGGTTTCCTCGATCATGTCCTTTATCTTGGAGAGTGGAGAACGCTTCTCCTCCAGGGGTGTCTCCAAGTAATTGGAAGGCAGGTGGATCTGAAGCGGGTCGCGGAGGCGGCTTAGGTCCTTTTCTAGTTTGCTAATCTGGAAATGTTAAACGGATAATTTGAAGAAGCGAGGCGTATTTTGCAGAACGGATATTTTGTAACAATTGACATGTTTTCATTTCTAGCCAGATGAAAAATTTTAATGTCCATTGATAAAGCCATAAAAAATTACTACGACACCAACTTTTATATATTTCTTTGTTCATTCGTTTTAGAGATATTTTAAAAATAAATCAAATATCAAGGATGTGGGCTGAAGAGCTGCAGTACCTTTGCCTAGAAGTAAAAAAAAAACTAACTGTCAATGTCATGTTGACATCCCAATATAATCTGTTATCTTTCTGTGAATTTGACGTTTGTTTGACGCGTTGACATCAGTGTTGCCACTTTGATGGTTATAGTTTCCCACGTCTCGTAGGCTATATAGGCATGTATGTATTAACTTCTTCTTCAAAGTTCATCATCATCATCAATCAGCCACAAGAAGTCCACTGCTGGACATAGGCCTCCTCCATGGATTTCCAAAAAGACCGGTTGGAAGCGGCCTGCATCCAGCGTCTTCCTGCCACTTGAATGACGTCATCTGTCCATCTTGTGGCTGGTCGTCCCACGCTGCGCTTGCCGATATGTGGTCTCCATTCGAGAACTTTTCGGCCCCATCGGCCATCAGTTCTGCGTGCTATGTGCCCCGCCCACTGCCACTTCAACTTACTAATCCGCTGGGCTATGTCGACGACTTTCGTTCGTCTACGGATCTCATCATTTCTGATTCGATCTCGTAGAGAAATTCCGAGCATAGCCCTTTCCATAGCTCGTTGCGTGACCTTGAGCCTTCTTATGAGGCCCATAGTGAGAGACCACGTTTCAGTGCCATAAGTCATCACTGGTAACACACACTGGTTGTATAATTTTGTCTTGAGCGATTGAGGTATATTAGACGAAAAGACTCTTCAAAGTTATTCAGTATGATTTAGGTAGTTTTTTAGGGTTCCCTACAAGAAAAATAATCCCATTTGAAATACATACGCCATTTTAGATTACTTCAAGCTGCAATGGCACAACAACTGAAACATACATGTATGAATAGGTAGTTAATAAGTGAATTATTTTAAAATCAATGGAATAAAAGCCGTACGTCCTAATGGGAGAGGGAAACTTTCCCCTTCTTCGCATCTCAAGCCTAAATTCCTTTCGAAAGGGTTTCTCTCGGTACGGCAACACTGCTTGCTTCTTGTCTTTTAAAGTTTTATGGCAATGGCTCATGAGTTTTTCAGCCCACAAGTGGTTTTTACAAAAAAAAAACAATTTGAAAAATTAATACAAAATAAAAAAATCTATATTTTGGAAAAAGGGTTGGAAGCAAATCCCTTAGTTTTTTACCTACTTTCGGCTAAGCTATTAAAATATCCGGGTTACCATTTTGAAATGTTGTCAATTGTTTTAACGTTTGATAACATACTGAATAACAAATAACTACAACGTCCACACAACACACTCACTTGTCATGGTCCCAAACTAGGATACCCTGTGCTATGGTAACCAGGCAAGTACATCACAAACATGGAAATACACCCAGACTGAGGCCAATTGTACAAGTCAGATACGGCGGCCTCCCGTGGGAACGTAACCCACAACCTCCGTTTTGGTAGTTAAGCGTATTAACCGCTAGACCAACGAAGCAGTTATAATTATATAATGCCTCCAAAACTGGCCTACTTCTCGTCTCAACAAAATACATGAAGTTCCTTGTGTTCACGGAGTTAGCATTATTTTGATAAACAAGGAAAAAATTGTGTGACTTTTAAGTTTACAGACCAAACCTGGCAAGTTTTCAGAGATTGTTAAATAGTTTTACAATGAAAACTTGCCAAGTATGATCAGGAAAAATTTGACCCTTTTGAATAAAAGAAAATCAGCGCCGTAGCTCTGCCATTAAGCTGAGCGGAAACCTTCTTAGTACTTTCAGATTAATTTTAGTTAACCTAGTGTACCTATTCCATAACTGTATAAGTACCAAATAAAGATTTTCTATTAAACTACAGTCACAGTAAATCTCTACTAACCTCGTCCTTGAGACGATTGTAGTGATCGATGTCGAGGCCGCTCTTTTTCGCCTTCTTGTGCAGCGCCAATAGGTGCTGTCTGTCCTTGACATCGGGCAGCACGTAGTCCTGAAATGCGAAAAAAAATCTTTTGAACCATCCGTATTCTTGTATAGTTACGATGTCAGATAGCAAAACAGATCGCAAGCGAAAATCAGGCCAATCAAGTACAACGCGATCAAGGAAGGAATTTTGAGTCTCTGGTGTTTCAGGAGATAAGCTGAGTAATGGGAATGCATAAGACGCGGACTTCAGCTTATCACCGACAATCGGACGGAATGGTCGAAAGATTTAACCAGACACTCGAAAGACATTTGGCAAAAGTAGTTGACAACCATCAAAAGGATTGGGACAGACATTCCTCTCTTTTTAATGTCATATCGGACGGCAGTTCATGAAACCACGGCGGTAACTCCTGCGTGTGCCAACTTTGGAAGAGAACTGAGATTACCTGCGGAACTACTGACCGGAAGTCCTCCGGATGCACCAAAGACGATTTCGGAGTATGCAAGTGAATTACGAAACCGGATTGATGATGTCCACAGTCATGTTCGTGAACATGGACTACAAGCCAGCGAAAAGATGAAAACTCGATATGACCGGAAGTCTAACCAGACGAGGTTTGAGGAAGGTTCGTTGGTGTGGCTGCATAACTCTATGCGACAAAAAGGAAAGTCTCCAAAATTATCACCGAATTGGGAAGGGCCGTGCAAAGTAGTCACTCGGATCAACGACGTTACGTATCGGATACAGCGAAACGCGCGTAGCCCCTGTAAGATAGTGCATGCTGATCGACTGGCCAGACACCATGGGCCTAATGATGCTCGGGACGAGCATGTCTTATCAGGGGGTAGTGTTACGACGGTGGATAGGAGGTAAAACTTTGAACACGTTTTTCCGTGCCTTGGAGGCGTTTTCAGGCTGAAATACCGATTCAGACCGTTTCAGAGGGTGCTTTGTCACATACTAGTTTATCAAAATTTCACCCAAGTTACCATGGTTTTCAGGCGCCTCAAACATGTTTTCAGTCCGTTTCAGCCCATCCTCTATCCGATGACGCCATAACCTGAAAACCCGTTTTCAGGCATTAACAGGACCCCTTATGGGCCCTTCAAGTACATTTCAGTATATAACGAAATTTTCAATAGGAGTTAAAGAGATAGCACTGAAAGATTCCGAACATTCCGGAAAGATGTGACAGAGACATCACGATCGAGCGAGACGGCAGAATCTTCCACGACTTGATGGAGTTTTCGAGAACATCTCAAACGGTATATAAGCGGGGACGACGCGTGCCGCGAGTCAGTTTTTATTTTGGAAGCGGAAGTGAAACGAAGTACAAGCGAAGGAAGCAAGAGGTGTTTGTTTAGAGAAAAGTGTTGTGAAGTTAAGAAATAGTGCAGAAATAAATCCTACTCTTATTCATCGGTGTATGAAGTGCTTTTTTCAATCACGAACCCACCCCTAGAACGTAACAATATTAATAGTCGACTCCACCTAAAGATAAGCTCGTACTTACCTGTTTCGTGAATACGAATTAGGTGTAGGTACCCATTGCGTTGCGGTAGGTGACGAAGTAGGTGACGGGCTCCATGATGCCCCAGTAATACTCCCACCACGTGAGTCGCGCAAGCACACCGAACTAGCGCGAATCGAGTCCCGTAAACTGAGCGAAGCTCATTGCTGAAGACTAAAGACCGAGTGCCAAGCTTCGTTTGTAAAGAGATGCTAGTGCGTACCTGTTTTGTGAGTACGAAGTAGGCGTAGGTGCCCATGGCGGTGCCGTAGGTGACGAAATAGGTGACGGGCTCCATGATGTCCCAGGAGTACTCCCACCACGTGAGCCGCGCTAGGACGCCAAACTGCACGCCCATGAGGCCGAGACCGACCCACGTCAGCATCGAGGTCTTGCGCGCCGCTTCCACTTCCAGTGATTGGCGTTTCTGCAGAGGGGTGGGGCAAAAGTGTTACATTTTTTAATGAAACATTTTCATTTTCAGTGGCCATATCGACATTTCGGACGTAGATAGCTTTTGGCAAACTGTCCATTATACCATAATAGCAATAGGCGTGCAGGCATGTGTTTGCCAACCTGCTTCTATATTACGCGCGTGGTGCGCGTAATAAATATAGGAGCAGGTTCTCCTAATTCGAATCCTGGACAATCACAATCGTGAAACTGTCAAATTCCATACTCATTTCTATCCCAAACGTCTGGATTCCGACAGAATTTGTTTTGCTTAATTACTCTAACGACGAGACTGGACTTGTTAGCAACAAAGGCGAATTTCGTGTGAACATACGTCTTCAAGCGGCTGCAGTTCCGTGGTGAGTTTCTCGAGCTGTGCACGCAGTTCTCGCTCCTTCTTGATCTGGTGCTCGCGGACGTTGAGGGCCTCGTACAGCTGGTTTACGAGGTTGCGCACGTCGCTCATGCGCGTTATCTCCTCGGAGCTCAGCCGTTCCTGGGGACGGGGAGATGGGGCCAATTAGTTCAGTGTACGATATAGGAAGATAGCTCTCGCAGGTTTCGTAACAAAAATTACCTGCATACAACGACATTTGTTATTATTATCATAAAGTTAGTAGCTGACTCGGCAAACGTTGTTTTGTCATATTAATTAGCCTACGACCTATTCTCAGACCTACCAAATATAGAAAAAAAATTCATTGAAATCGGTGAAGCCGTTTCGGAGGAGTTCGATAACAAACACTGTGTCACGAGATGTTTATATATTAGATTACATTACTTATTTATGTAGTTATGTTTCTCCCTTCTTCTCGCTATCTGAATTTAATCACCCTATGCTAAGGTCCGCTGGAAGATGTCTCTTTCAGAGGCAAGTTCGGCTTTGTAAAAAAAAAGGTTTTATTTAGTATCTACTGGCTTCGTTTTGTGGAGATAAAATGTTAGAATTTGGCAGTTAATTTACTGGTAAGTCGCGACTTTTGCATTTAAATAAAGTTTAATAAATGTAGAGTTTTCTGGTTAGCTTCTTCTCTACATAATCTGTTAATTGTGAACATAAAAACTTTGACGTTCATTAAGTAAACATTCTTTTTTTTTAATGAATAAAAATATTTGAATTGGATTGGATTGAATTGAAAATACGGCGACGGTCATTTTATTACCCAGGAACATTTCTATTAAAAAGTTCAGAATGGTGATTTTATTTATTTATTTACAAGTACATTTAAATATATTTTCTACACTTCTTAAATATCGCTTAGGTCGCCATTGAAATCGACTTTTGCATAAGAATTTTATTTAAATGCTGTTTAAGCCACGAATGAAGAAAGAAAGTGGTGCAAGTCGGCCTTAATAATTAAATGATAAAACTAGCAATTAAAATACAAAATTAAGGCCAAATCGCTACCGTCGGCCGGTAAGGTACCTGTCGGTTAATGGTGATTAATCAAGTTTGACTTCATCTGTTGTAGGTACCGAAATTACCATCTCCGACAAAGAGACGCTGCCACAAGTGTAATTATTCAAGTTTCCTCCGTAGCTGTTAATTAAAATCGTCCGTGAGTTTTGTACAAAAGGCAATTTTCTAACAATTCTAAAGTTTACCAAGCTAGTCGTCGAGAAACGTAACAAGTTTCTTTGTTAAAAGCCAATATTATGATTTGTTCACAACTTTTCAAACGGCTTTTGAAAAGATTTTATTAAAATATTAATTGTAGTGTTGATAAGTTTTGGATAGGTTGAGGTTTGAGGCGACCAACTTATAAAAGGAAAACTTCGCGCAAATTCCGTTGAAAATTACTTTGATGAAGTTGTTAGTTCTGCAAAGTAGGTAAAAAAATTCCTTCCTTCTACGGAACCCTACACTGCGCATGGCCCGACACGCACTTGGCGGGTTTTTTTACTCTTGAACATCGGTCTAAAATTCATGAAAATATGTTTGTATGTGTGAACTACATACTTACAGGCTCTATATGTATGGGTAGTATTTTTTAGTTTCTTTACTATTTTTTTTTTCAAATAAAAAATTGTATAATATGTAAAGCCTACAAAAAACTTGGCTGCTGACTAAAAACTCAGACAGTATAAACCTGTGTTAGAATGAAAGCACTGAATTTGTCGGGAGCAATAACATCGCAACCTATCATTGAATCTCAGAGCCGCTTTAGCCGGGCTTAACCTGTCATTGTATATGGTTTATGTCTTCCAACAGAGACACGAATAGCTTACATCACTTCATCTCTTGATCGTGTTCTGAAATACGTGTTTGCTGATCTCCATTCCACTGAGCCTTCGGATATACTACTAAAAACGAATTTAAGTAAAAGTAACGTTACATACATATGCTCGCCGTTACTAATCAATGCTGATGAAACGAAAGGGGTTTGTTGGGATGTGACGAGGTCTGGTCTTTTGAGATTCATAATGTAGATAGTAAAAGCCTCTTTCTCCATTATACTTGTATGGACGATATAATTACATAATTTGCGATTTATATATTATATATTCTAAAAGACTCACGCCGCCGGTCGCAAGACGAAAAGACAAACTTTGTTTTGCTTTACTATACATAAATCTATCGAATAGAACCTCTAGGCGACTTAGGCCAAGTGAAAAACCGTATCGGGTTTTTAATGCAAGACAGGAGTTCTTTCCCATACTTCACTAAAGTAACAAAAAAAAACACATGTCCAAAGAAAAATAAATCGACCAAGGCAATCAACTGTAACATAACATACCATAAGCTGCCTATATAGGTCACACTATGGGCTTAATCACCACTCGTGCCAACCGCGGATTGGCAATTTCAAGCGCTGAGGTAGGTGAGTAGCTCAGACACTCAGGTTTCCTCACGATGTTTTCCTTCACCGTTAGCGAGTGGTATTGCTACTATAACTTCACAAATGTACATAACTTAGAAAACAAAGTCATAGGTACACGCCCTCACTGGGAATCGAACCTGGGTCTCTCGCTTCCGAGTCCAATGTTCTACCCACTGGGCTACCACAATCAACTGTCATCATAAGCAGCCTATATACGTCCCACTGTAGGGCACAGGCCTTCTCTCAGGCAGAGAGTATGGGCTTAGTCACCACGCGTGCCCACCGCGGATTGGCGATTTCAAGCGCTGAGGTAAGGGAATAGTTCAGACACTCTACAATCAACTGTAAATCCACTTAAATAACACCGTGTGTAGTAGAAAACTCGTTTTTCGATAAAGCCAGTTTATTTGTTGTTGACCCACGCGTGCGATGCATCCAACACATTTGTTCAGGCGTCTGTCATGTGGCGTAAGTAACACCAGGGGTTGGACTAACTTAACTCTACCCTCTGAAAAACCTTTAAAACCAACCCCGTAAGTGTTACATTCGCTTGACACAGCTATAATGTTACGTTTGTTAATCTACGTATATACACGTGAAAGGAACAGAAAATTGGGAGTGCTGTTTTCCATAATATATTGAATTTCTACGAGCAAATTGCAGCTTTTGCATGGAGAGGTCGATTGAATGGAGTTGTTGAGCAATTTCGGTACTTGCATTTAAACAAATTGCATTAAAACTGGTTTTCAGGACCTCTAATAGGTACCTGCCATTGCAGAATGTCGCCGCGTTAAACATTTTTATCATCACATCGACTCAAAATTTAAATTTCTACCTGGCTTATAAATAAATCGGATCGCTCTCTCCTGCAAGATGAAGATATTTTCAATGTAGTACACCGTACGACAGAACACTATGAAAGTAACTAAAATAAACAAGTCTAGCAGTAACAACGTCAGTGAGCATTCTTTTTGAATGCCTTCTTACCTACTATCCGGAGCTATCTAATAAACTACTGAAACCTACATGCTAAAGGAATATGAATGTCGTTATTATACCTATAGGGGTAAGATAAGGAAATTCGTCATATCTAGGCGAAAATAGCAGAAAGGGTTTATGGGAGGTTTGTCACATCAAAAGCAAAAATAGGGAGTTGGGGTCAGTTGATGAAAGGTTAGAAAATATCTTCTTATAAAAACAATAGTTGTGGTTTTTAATTTTGCAACTTTATTACTTTTTGGCCCTCTATTATCGATCCAAACAAGCACCGAAAATAATAGTATAATTCTTCAAAACTTAAAAAAAATTGGGCTCAAAAAGGTTGGCTCCACGTATTTATTCAGTATTTTACCAAATTTATACGACTTTTTGCCTCTCGCTAACGTGATTTTACATCTATTTTCCTTTGTCGAGATAGCAGCATCAATTCGCATGACTGACGACCTCGTCTCCACGGCTAAATTGGAAAATAAAGAAGGACCGTCAGCCAGATCGCATACAATACTTAATTGCATATTTCAAACTTTGAAAGACTATGAAATGATAGCTCGGGGCTCAGCTGGGCTGGTAAAACTGGCTGAGCTAAAATAGTATGAAAAAGCAAAGCGCAAACCTTCCAGAAACCTTTCCTACAATTCCAAAGAGAGTATTCAATGCTGATTAGCTATTTCAAACGCCAATGCATTTTAACTCTTCTGTCAATAAGGTTATTTTACTTAACGGTAAGCGAGAGGTGCTGCTGCTACAAATCCAAAAACTTAGAAAACAAAGTCATTGGTACGTGGTACGTGCTGGCATTCGAACCCGGGACCACACGGTTGTGAAGCAACAGGTCTAACCATTGAGATACACTGACAGCTTTTAAAATAAAAGCTTTATTACTTTTTTTCGATGAGCAAGCTTTCTGTTACGTTTGTTTTGTCTGCGACCCGGTGGGCGATATTTTTATTTAATGAAAACATTATTTTTCCATCTGAGATACTGTTTCAAAAGCATACCACGAATTTGATAGGTTTACAGATGTAAAGTCTGTGATATATGCAGATCGCCAACCCGCTTGCCGAGCGTGGCGATTATGGCAAAACCCCTTATGGTGATGTAAACTACGAGGAAGGCCTATCTCCTGCAGTGGGCGTCAAATAGCTGTTGTTGATGATAATATGCAGACGATCACCCAAATTACTCGAACTACATAATAGTGATTACGTCACTATTATGTAGTTCGAGTAATTTGGGTGACGCAGAGAATTTTGAGCGAATGTACAAATGTGTTTAGACTAAACATTGCAAATACCTACCGAAATAATCACTTTGCGAATTATGGTGGTAGGAACGTCAAAGATATCAGCAACCTTCAATAATTGTATCCCAAATAGCATGAACTTTGACCAGCGGAAACTAGGAAGTTTGATTCAATCTTGGTATCTGGCTATGGATGCACGGGCCGGTAAAGGTCGCCCCAGGCGGACATACGCGGACCAAATATTGTATTAGTGATAAACGGACCAACATATACACATCTATCTATCTAATCAGTCCATAAACAGAACCTACTGCTGGACATAGGCCGCTCACGGCAACCAATCCGTTCCTTAGCTAGTCTCGTCCAATGTTTCCCAGCCGCTTTCATAATATCGTCAGCCCACCGGGGTGGTGGTCTATTTTACATATGAACCCTGAAAACATTACACTCTTTTTTTTCGGCAATCTTGCCAAACGTACGTTCTGAAATTAACATAGCCTCCATTCCCCGCGGGCGTTCAACCAGAGCGGTCCCATAAAGGGTTGTGGCACTCATTTGTACAATCATTTGGCGCAGAGTTAACCCTCCTCAACCGACATGCCACATGGCGCCGCATGGCAGAAAATAAAGACAAATTAACTCACACCCACCGCATAGAGGCAGGCGCTTTTTATTGGTACTTTTGAGGTGTCAAACTTGAAAGCTACAGTAGATAATATATATGACTCTATATTGGACTGGATATAAAATCTATATTCGGGTTGAAATCTCTACTGACTAGGGTTTACGGTAATTTAAAAAAAAAAACAGGGCTCATCTAAACAGCAAGCTAGTGAGTAACCTCGTGAGACAGCAGAAGTCACCGTTACCCTCTCTGGGGGCCGCCGTAAATTTGTACAAATTATGGCCTTAATCCTGGTTGTATTTCCACGTTTGTGATGCCCATGCCATGCAGGTTACCATAGCACAGGGTATCCTAGTTTGGGACCAAGACAGGCGATTGTATTTTTTATGTGGAAGTTATTATTATTATCGTTTAACTTTAGAAAAAATTGGAATCCAAGCATGAACGGCTGCTAGGTGGCTAAGTGACACTTAAAAATTAATCTCGGACGTGGATGACGTGTCCCTAGTACATGTCAGGGCTGTTGGGTCTCTTTAGACGAGGGCTCTTGGCTGGTCAGCGTAGGGCGGAACAGCTGTTGTACTGTATAAAATACCCTACCAATATTGTTCGTATGTTTGTCAAGCAATCACGGATACACTACCGAACGAATTTAGACGTAACTTGGCACATAGTTAAATCATGTCTTGGATTAAAATTGTAAGACACTCAAGTTAACATTAAGTATTAGCATAGAGTACGCTTAGTTGCAAATCTAAACTTTACAGCATTAATAATGTTTACATTATTACAATGTTTAATTATGTTACTCAGTAAAGTACGTCACTTTAACATGTAAACATTATAAATGCTGTAAATTTAAACTTTACAGCAGGTTGCAGCCTAGATTCAAGACTGCGGGTAATTCTTGTATATAACTTAAATGGTTGTAATCTGTAAGTTTACCTATTAAATAAAATACAATAAACTTAACGCAGAGCTCAAAGGAGGATGACTTGGAAAAAAACATTATCATTATCATAGGCATTATCTGCCTTATCTGGTTCTGGTGGCCTGCTCGCGTATCGTGATCTTTCTTAACATTGAGCTCGATAAAACTTTAAGAGTCGGTCATCTCGCTCTCCACTCAAAGCAAGATGGTGCAGCTCTAACGCTCTTTACCGGCGTTGATATTAAAGAACGTTTGCAGTAACGTCTGCAGCTACACTGAGTTGTTCACTTTCGTTTGCATTCGCACGGTTGGCCAGTACCCGACATGATGACATTCTGCCTTATCTGGTTTTGGTGGCCAGCGTAGCATGATCTTTCTTAACATCGAGCTCGATAAAACGTCAAGAGTCTGTCATCTCGCTCTCGCTCAAAGTGAGATAAGTGATATTAAAGATCATATTACAGGGGCTGAATTGGCGTCCGATCGAATTGTTGACCTCGAACGAGCACGGACGGACTGCGTGTCGTTGCCCGCATCAGGACGCATGCACCCACGCTACCACGAACTTCCACGAGCAGTGAGCGCATTGAAGACTACCACCTTTATAAGTCTTGTCTCAAGCATATTAGCACATTGCATTGCGCTATGTCCAGACAAGGGGTTAATAATTATGATTGCTGTTCTTTTCTTATTTAAGCTCTAACGTGTTCACAGGGACTTGCGGCACTAATGACACCGACATGACATCTGGTACGAGTACCCTACGACCATACAGCCCGCCGGAGTATGAATAATTAACTCATACACAAGTATAGAGTTGGTAAAGTGTTTTACATACATAGGTAGAATGCTAACTTCGTACACTAACAACAAACAACGCTAATAGGACACAATGATCACGACCTCACGAAATAATTGAGTCACTAATAAGATGATTAGATGGCAGTACTTATTTGGTTTCTCAAGGCTAATGTAATAAAATAACTCGTCACTAAGCCAACGACGTCGACGACAGCGAAAATGAGAAGAAACTTCTCAACTGTTAAGTACGCCATATTTTTTTTTACAAAATTTTGACGTTTGCTCTATCTAGCTAGAAGGTGAGTCACAATCTCCATATCTTCTCAAAAGAGTATGTTCTACTTCATCAATACGTACAACTTTTACTACGAAGGAAACTTTAAAGTTATGAAGCAACTGTTCCATAGGAACGATACCTACGACATCAAAATCAAGGTTCAATGTGATAAGAATTATATTATCAGTAATACGCAAGTTGACAACAACAAAATTTATTTAGTGTTTATTTTCTTTAGTCAAGTACTAACCTAACGAACCTACATATATCAATTTGAATGCATAAAAGTAGGAGATGGCTGTATAAATTCGATCAAAAAATCTTGCTTTTATTTTTTTCTGAGTTTTCCTGTTCTTCATAATAAGTAAATTCTAGTCATTCTAATCTCACTTTGAGGCAAGTTTCCCATTGAATCGCAATATGGTACCATGTTGTCATCGACACTAGAATCGTGAAAAGCTCTACAATAAGACCTAGGTTTGTTTGTTATTTACCTTCCTCAGTTCGAATCAATCCAAGTGTTTTCGCACGAAAATTTACTCGAGTGAGTGCCAGGCGCAAACAGTATCGGGACGGGCCAAAGTCGAATGATGGATTGTGTACACAACTACACTATGTACAGTTAGCCAGAAAACTGCATATTCACGAAGTGTAAAATAAAATAGTTTCTGTCGAGCGAGCTACATATTTTGCATTTGTACAGGGAAATCACAAGTTTGTTGCAAACAAATACAGCTAAAAGAAATATCCTTCAGAAAGAGCGATAAAATGAAATGAAGCATGCTGAAAGCGAGAAATCGATATAAGAATTGTAGAAGAAGCACTGGGATGGGAGCCCCCCTCAAATATTTATTTTATTCTGTTTGTTGCATTTGTTGTTATAGCGGCAACAGAAATACATCATCTCTGAAAATTTCAACTGTCTAACTATCACGGTTCATGACAGACGGACGGACCGACGGACGGACGGACAGCGCAGTCTCAGTACTCGTAATAGAGTCCCTTTGGGTACGGAACCCTAAAAACCACCAATAGTACTTATCCTCAGCTTATCAGAAGGTTCAGTCGACCTTACAAAGAGGGTTTACTTAACCCAAACACAGGGAGACGAGGGCTAAGCACGATTGAGTACAGCTACGTGATCTGGATTGGGAAAACTTATTCCAATAAGTGACGCGACGCATTTTGTATCGGAAATGTAATAAGTATTTTCATCTCGAGATGTGATTTTAGTCAGTTTTGTACACCTTTTCTCGAATTAAAACTTCCATAACCACTATACTCCCGGCCATATCCATACATAGATTAGAAATATTGTACACCAGAAACAATACCATATCGCTTGAATATGTTTCACTTTATCACACATTAATATGCAATACCAACTTGCTAAAATTGGGTGGATTTTATTTTAAATTCTATTCTGCTGCTCATTTAAGAAAATGGCAGGAATGAATTCTTAGATTAGAACACTTTATTGTACACACCAGAAAGCAAAATACATTAAAAGGCTTACATGTCTAACTTTTACCGTGTACAATTGGCGGTCTTATCGCTAAAAGTTAATTAATTAATAGAAAAATGCGCCAGACTTATCAAAAGGAATAGAAGATCTTAATGCGTAACGCATCATATGATAAGTCAAGCTAGGCGTAGTCTGATAAATACGTTTACCCAAGTGTCGATTTTATTAAATCGGTGAAAGGGAAGCCATGTCAAAGCCCGAGACGTGCATCGCCTTCCAAGCTATACGAAATGAAAAAAACCGGCCAAGTGCGAGTCGGGCTCGCGTACGAAGGATTCCGTACCATTATCTATATAACATTAGACAAAGATCGAGAAAAAACGGCAAAAAATCACGTTTGTTGTATGGGAGCCCCCCTTAAATATTTATGTTATTTTAATTTAATTATTTATTTTTGAGGCGAATATAGAACTAAATATTCTATGAACATTTCAAGCGTCTACCTGTTGCCGTTATTAATATTGAGCAAAAAACGGCAAAAAAAATGACGTTTGTTGTATGGGAGCCCCCCTTAAATGTATATTTTATTCTGTTTTTATTAAATATTTATTTTAGTCTGTATTTTTTGTTATAGTGGCAACAGAAATACATCATCTGTGAAAATTTCAACTGTCTAGCTATCACGGTTCATGAGCTACTGCCTGGTGACAGACAGACAGACAGATAGACAGTGAAGTCTTAGTAATGGGATTCCGTTTGGCACCCTTCGGGTATGGAACCCTAATAAAAGAGAAACAAAGAAAAAGTTCTAACTGAAGCGTTGGTTTGGTCGTATAGACATTCATGAAACGAAGGCGATACCGGACTTTACTAAAGTGGTTCCTATTGGGTTTTCTAACGAGTATTTCATACGAATTGTAACCTCTTTTCTATATAAATGTGGACATAACAAAAAAATATATTCATTGTTTGGGATCGGCAAAAGTGATTCTGTTACGTGGACGTTATGGTTCAGATTTGTACGAAAAAAAGTTTTATTGAACCTACCACAGAGAACGATACAATGGGCCTGAGTTAAGTATGGGTAAAACGTTCATAATATATATAACCTGTCAAAAGTTATTCTACTCATGTAGTACAAAAAACAAATTCGTACAAATTTATTCATACAAATTCGAAATATCTCATAAACTGTTTATGTGCCTACAACACATTACTCTTATTAGGAAACGTGAAAAATTTAGACCTGTAAAACCAAAAAATGTTAGGTTTTCTACGTCTGTTTTGGGATACATAAAATGTAACTCCAGTCTAATTTGAGGCATATTACCAGAGAGGCACTATACAAATACAAATACAAATATCTTTATTGAGAAATACAATTTGCCACTGTGCAATTTGAAACCCTTGCTCCCAAACTAGGATTACCTGTGCGTCAGGAGCAAGTGACTTCCCTTAAATATGTGTACAGTACAATGCAAATTAGTGCAAAATAATAGAGACCAATCAAGATAAACTAGGTATACAAGAAGAACCAACAAAATCAAAACCAAATGGTTGGTAGGCTATTATAAGGTAACCATAGGTTATTTTTAAGTTTCGAAGGTTGAGTTTTGAAGGTATAAATAACTAACTTAAATTTGTATGCATGCTTAATGTAGTTTAGTGCTGGAGATGAGTGTGTTGTGTGTGTGTGTGTGTGTGTGTGTGTGTGTGTGTGTGTGTGTGTGTGTGTGTGTGTGTGTGTGTGTGTGTGTGAGTGAGTGTGTGTGTGTGTGTGTGTGTGTTTGTGAGCCCTTTATTTATATATATGTTTTATTATATTTAATCTTCTATAAAGATAATGGAGTATTATTTGTGTAAAATAATAGTTAGTAGTAAGTAGTAATCTTGTCTAGTTGCGGTTGGAGATCATGATTTAATTTTATTATTTAAGGGTGAGCAGTAGAGCTTCAGTATCCTCGTAAGTCAGAGGAAAAAGCCAGTCCTTGATTATTTTCTTGACTTTAAAGTTATTGTGATCCTTAATTTGACAAAGTGCATTGAGTTTGTTGTAAAAACGAGGGGCCAAGAAGTTATACTGCCGTTGCGCAAAGGAGGTTTTGGTAGCGGGAACTGGGCAACGGTCAACTCTTTTGGTTGTTTTTGTCAGGAACGGTACAACAGTTTTATGGTACCTTCTAACCGATTGGTAAATAAAGAGCTTCCTTACTGTTAGAACTACAACTATAAACGCACCTGCGCTGGAGTCTTCACATAGAACTCCGTATCGTTGATCAGCAACCGGAAGTCTGTCTCGAGTAGTGACTCGATGGTGTCGCTGGCCGCGATGCGCACGCGCTCGTCAGCCGCCAGCGTCGCTGCGCGCTCTACCCCGCGGTCTTCCTTCTTCACCTGCAATAGGAGGACTTAATTTGAGCAAAAACCGGTAGATGGCGCTCGTGAGTGTGGAATTTCTAGGCATAAATTACTGTGAATTTCCTATCGATTTTGGACTCTGCAGGGCAACTTCAGAAATGCGCAATTCTTGAAACAAGTCGATTAAAAGTAGAGTTTTTCATTTACAACAACTTTGGTACTAACATTTAAAATATTGTTTTTTGAAATTCTCCATTTTTATACTATTTTGTATTCAAAATCGTCCCATTACATGGGATACATAGTAGTCGCTCTCTTCCAGTCGATTATTTGATAATGAATCCTCCCAGATTCGTTTTTGACTTGTATCTGCTTTCGTTTTCTGCGTCTTCGAAGTAATAAGCCAGCAGTAGTGTTTCCTCGTCAAATCGGATTGATTTTGCTACTGAGTGTCCAAAACGCGGCAAGCACGCCGCGAGCTCGCAACGACGCCGATCTCGATGCGCAATCGCATCGCTTTCAAATCGCTCGCAAATCGCTATGGTGATAGGGCTGTAAGTGAAATTATCATCGCCATTAAATCAAAGGACGATGGAAGTGATAATTGAACTAATTGTTCAGTGAAGTTTTCGTTTACTGGCTATACGTGATTGGACTAGAAGTCAAAAAAGTAATTTTAAATAAAGACTAGTAGTACGAGAGATTATTTTGTCAGTTATGAATTTTTCGTGTTTTGAATTTTGAGTTATTTTATCAAAGCAAGACGAATTTCTTATTTCACTTTGAACTTTGATTCCTCTCATCATCACACTCCCATGGTTTCTTCACGGAATACAATAAAACTCAAAGGATCCAACGAGTCTCACACTGCCAGAAATGTATCCTCTGGAGAAGACTACTAAGTCATAGATTAAATAGAAACGTAAACGAGTCGTGTTCTGGCATGATGTCAGTTGACGCCACACACATCTTAGACCCTAAACATCTTCAGATCAATCAATCAATCAATAACCCTGAATTCAGTTATGTTCAGCCATTGGTGAACATAGGCCTCCCCCATCACGCCACTTTTTTCTGTCCATGGCCATAATCATCAGGCCGCTGCCAGCAATCTGCCTCAGATCGTTGATCCAGCGAGCTGGTGAGCATTACATCTCCACTACTACTTACTATCAGGTAAAACAGAGACCCGCAAAACAAAATACTTTCACTGCTCACCTGCTCCAAAAAGTCGCCGACGGTCTGCGAGACGGGGCGCAGTGTGAACCGGCATCGTTCCCGACGCGAGGGGAGGGGCACCGTTATCACTGGCAACCCTCGTCGGTACGTCACTGTCACCTCTGCAACCAGAAAGAGGGCGGTTAGTCTTTGGACTCTTAAGTCATACCTGCCCCTATATATATACTGGCCGGTTCCGGCAACTAGCGGATAAACGCGTGATGAAGCATTCATAGACCTTTAAACTCCTACCAGCAGGGGCTTCCGCCTACTCATGCCGAGCACGTGAACGAGAAGTCCTCTCCCGAATAATCACGGGCGTAAATGCTCAAAGAACGCTAGATAAATCATCTGAATAGATGCAAAGCTCATTGACGATTATACCGGCCCGGTAGTCGCAGCGGGCAGAGGGTCTTCTCTGCGAATTAAGAGTGAGACATGGCAGAATGGAGAAAAGGCCTATATCCAGCAGTGGGCAGGGGTAAGTTGACGATGATGAGTATGTACCCGCGAATGAACTGAGTGTAAACTCTGTAAAGAGGTGATGTTTTGAGGCGATCTTTACTGATGGCCACAGGGGGGACAAACGTAATCCAGGAAGAGATAAGGTTCCTTGTAAAGATGTTTGAGAGATATTGCAGCAAAAGAAGGTGAAAACTGCTGGCCAAAAGGAAATATTTAAAGATATGACTAAATGGAAATATCTTGAAATTGACCAAGAAACACATGAAGAAAAAGAAAATTGTTGCGGCAGACTGAGCCAATGATCACCGGCGCGTTCCACGGTAACCATCTAGGTCAACCACTCACCACCGAGAGAAGGTTTCCCGCTGGTCAAAACTCGGACCTCACGTAAAACATATCTATGTTTAGTGACCAACAGTTCGCGATAACAACAATACCCTCTACTACAAAACATAATGCTGAGGTCCAACGTAGATGTCTGCAACTAATAGCGGAGTAATGGGGTGTAATTGCGGGGACGCACGCGCCGGACACAGCCTGATTGCCGACGCGCTCCACTTCCCAAGACGTGTAGTACTGGCGAGAGCACAACGGCTTCGCACTTAATTAATTTAAGTGACGTATAAGCGAAATACCTCTGACTCACTGGCTTATCACCTAATCTCTGTGACAATTAAGCCTAGTAAATTGAAATAGAACATAGACATTCGCAAAGCAAGGACTTTCAGAAAGTCCATCCTTAAAGTCATGAGTAAAAGTTATATTAACTGCTCAAACAATTAGGGGGAAAAGATTGTTAACTTTTTTCAAGTCTTCTGAGTGTTGTCATTGATTGAACTGAGTGTTAGTTTAATATGTAATAATTAAAAACCTAAGCAAAAACTTTTATTGCTTTTTCAGATAATATTCCCCTAATTGTTTTGAGCAGTATATTTTTCCGAGTGTTTTAAACTTAAAATGATCGATCTGAGTTACAGTTCTGCTGTTCTACTGAGAAAAAGTTTATGTTTAAAGTTGAATGTTTAATGGCTTAAATATTTTAGTGTTAAAAGAAATCAGTTTCGTTAACGAGCATACCTAGCGCCTAGTTATACTTTCAAATAGTCTAATCACTGCAGACAGAAAGAGATGTACAGTGTGGTGTCTACGCACCGACAGGAGCACTATAGTAAAGTGAAGGTACAGTAACTAACGTGCTATTTTCAAGCTTGCTGTTATGTCTAGCACCAGTCTCGCTCGCACATTGTAACATTTTTAGTAATTGTCAAAAGATTTTTTCGTTTGATAAATGTTGCTACTAAGTCGAAGACAAGACATACAAATCATACAACTGAGATGGAGAAACTTGGTTTAGAACAAGGTTTCAGTTTTACACCTTTACATCAATCAAGGGCTACGCAATGGACGGGCACACATCAAGCAACGTGCGTGCGAAGAAGGCGAGCTTCAAAAAGTAGAGAGATTAAATACATAGAGAACACTTTATTGTACATAGAAAAGGAAATAAGTAGTAGTGTACTTCTAAGGCTTTGGGCTGGCCAATATATGCTTTATGAGGCATTTCATATGCTTTTACAATAAGATCACACACAAATAGCACGCTTTGGGCGAAAATAGCTACTACAACTTAATTAGACGACGAAGATGTTTGACATTAAAAACACTTGCAGCAATAGACATTGAATGAGTTCTAGGTTTTATAGTAAAAAAAATAATCGGTTGATTGGATCAAATTTCAAACGCAGTACGGTGTTTCTATGGCCATCTCACAACGATATAAAAATGTAGATCTTGAAATGGACACCTATGTTTGATTTGCGACTTCAGTCACCGTTTTTGCTTTATGTGAATAAAAAATGGCTATAGTGTGGTCTAGTTGGATAGACATATTATACATTTTTATTTCAGGTGATAGTAAATTGCGAGGTGTGTTGACAGGTAACTATACATCCTCTATAGTAAAGCAGTAATGTTCAGTAACGCAATGCACACTTTCCTAATTGTCAATTATTTGACTCTACTTTCCCTTGATTGAATGATAACATCATAACGCGTAGGTACCGATGGAGATTCCTTGTGTTTTCTGATTGATAATTATAGGTAGTCTTGGTAATGAAGCATAGATTGTTATTCACACTTGTTACTCATCTTCGGCGATGCAAAAAGTATGGTGTTCTTCCTTTCTACTCTCCGCAAAACGATATAGTATTTCGGTACTTACAAAGATTTGACAAAGGTACGCTTTTATTTCTGCCATGAATTTTACTTCGGTAGAACGCTGACCTAATATTGGAGGCGGGTCGGTTCGAATCCTGGCAATATACTAATGACATTGTTTTAAGTTACGTACTCGTGCATTTGTGTTTTTTTAGTAGCAATACCGGTGAAGGAAGACATCGTGAAGAGATGTGGTATGAACTGATATGGTATGAGCACCTCAAATGCTCGCGGTTTAAGGTGTTCAGTTCACATACATTGTCGCTTACTTTGAGTGAGGACCTGTGCTCTGCGGTGGGCACAGTACGTATACCTCTCACTCGTTCGTTCTAACATTTAACCGACTTCAAAAAAAGAGGAGGTTCTCCTTTCGTCGGAATCTTTTTTATGTATGTCCCCCTTTACTCGAAGACGCGTGGATCGATTTGAATTTTTTTTTATTTTTTTTGTTAAATTGGTAGAATTTACAGGTGGTCCCATAGTCATGAAGTCAGGATCTGATGGTGAGATCCTGGAGAAATCGAGGGAACTTTTCCACTCGAAGCGATTTGGTTGTTTTTTTAAAGTGACTCGTGACATTGCTTTCTGAAAACACAATTTGGCGGAGTTGGTATTTATTTTGGTATATGGCGGCACTAGAAGAACTAAGTACCTACAAGAAAAATGCAATTAAAAATGTTAAATTGTGCGACCGTGACACCATGCTCCATGTAAGAACCGCCTTAAACCATAACAATACTAGTCACTTGATAACTATTGTAGTTTGTACCAAAGACATCATAATAATGTCGGGTGAATGCACAAATTGGACAACACAGCTACTGTACTTGACACAAAAGTTTACCAACGAAAGAAAAGTATGTCTTTACTTTTACAAACAGCCTACGATGTCAAAGTTCTACCATTAGCAGTACATTTTACTTTTCCATTCTTTCTTCAGTAAGTTTTTGTACGAGGTAAAGTTTATAACACACCTTTTCAAGGGAAAACTCGTTTCACAAAGAAATAAGGCCAAAAAGACAGCTCAAGCAAACTGCCTGAGGTGCCGATTGGCATAGAACAGTTAAGCTCGGTTTCTAGAAGAGCGATCAAATGTTAATGTCATGTTAATCTCACGTCAAGCTAATTTCAGCCAATCACGTGCCGGTATTTTGAATTAATCTTAGATTAATCTCTTGTTACATTTGAACACTCTTTCAGAAACTGCGGTTTAATCTTATAAGTTAACCGTAATTTGGAATTATTGTCAAAAAACGGTGGTACAGGATATCTCATCTATATCACACATTGTCAGTACAGATTAAAAAGAAAAAAAGACAAGTTGTCTGTACACAGTACCAGACCAAGCACAGATTGGTCAGTGATCTAAGCTAAGACATCAACCTGCCCGGCTAAACATGGTAGTACTTTACAAGTTGTCTGTACACAGTACCAGACCAAGCACAGATTGGTCAGTGATCTAAGCTAAGACATCAACCTGCCCGGCTAAACATGGTAGTACTTTTGTTAGAGTTCACTGGCAATTAAGGCTGCTGCTACACCTGACATGCTGTCTCACTCGCACATTCTAACATTTTTTATGATTGTATTAAAATTAGTTTAGTTTTGATAAATAAGATCCGATTGTTTGATATATAAGAAAATTGCGGACATTTTAAATTCAGGTTAAGGAGTCTGGACCCCAACTAATTATAAACTACATAACTCAAATTGTACCTACTATATGTTTTGATACCTCTGTGAGAAGGAAATTAAAAAAAAAAAAAACTTGATTTATTTTTAACTAAATACCGGATACTTGATTTTTGTCGGAAGAGTCCGACCTGGTTTCGCTCTGATTCGCGGAGCTTAATCATGGTGAGTAGAGACGGAGCTCGCGTCGTCGGTTGCTCGTCTCCGTCTCTGACGGCCTCCGTCGCTACTCTCCATGATTAAGCTCTGCGAATCAGAGCGAAACCTGGTCCGGACTCCTCCGACAAAAAACCAAGTAAGTTTATGAGGTATTAAGTAATAATGTGTAGTGCTTACGAAAGTTTTAGTACGATAAGTTAATTTATTTGAGTTCAAACAAACAATTATATGTATCGAAGGCAGTCGCATCTTCGGTTGAATCATATTTTACAGTTTCAAGCCGCGCACGCTAGAATACATAATGAGGGTTTATACCACATATGTTTAGATAGAATATGTAATTCGTAAAGCCCTACGGCGTGAGATAATCTTTTGAAGAAACTTTCCCATCTTGGAAAAGCCTTCGACGTTTTCTGGGTAGTTACGACGCTGAGGAGGGTCGACTATGATTTATAAACATGAACCGGGGAAAATATACGGTCCAGTTCAGGTGCCTCGATTACGATTGCCAAGGTTAGAATTTAGGATTCCTTTTCCGTACGAAACATCTGCGTTATCGCATAGAATCCCTTGCCTTACATCGCAGAGGATCTGGGCTCGATTCCGACTTGGTTATGTAAATTTGTGCCTTTGCATTCTCGAGCGGTAACGAGATATTGCGAGGAAACCCCGAGTGTCTGAGGTGTTGACATACCATAAAGGCACATTGCTTGCGCTTCAAATCGCAAGAAACGCGAGTGATTGTGCCCATACTCTCTCTACCTCTCTGTGAGAAGACCTGTACCCTGTACAATGGGATTATGAGACGTATATGACTGTCTCGTTAGCTTAACGGCTCAGTCTGGGTGTATTTCGATGTTTGTGATGTCCTTGCCTGGTTACCATAGCACAGGGTATCCTAGTTTGGGACCAGGACAAGTGATTGTGTTGTGAGGAAGTTATTATTATATACGCTGCAGACCGTGACTGTACAGCCTAAAATATTACAATCACAACGCAGGCAACGCTTGATACTTTTTCATATAGAGGGTAAGGAAAAGTTCTTAAGAGTCTGTTGCAGCAATTTAACAAAAACAATTTAGAGGAATTTTCTCACTTGCCTTGCGTAATAGACGCTCATGATCGTCTATTACACAAGGGAATTGAGAAACAATGGTGGAAAATTAATTTATAATCACATTAGCAAAAGAATGATGAATGTATTCTGATACCCAAGATATGGTCTCGTACAACTCACAATGACGGGGAAAATCGCTGGCTAGAGACGCATAGGCCGGAGAAAAAAATCCTGGTTGTGAAACCTGCGGGAGTGGACTGGAATCGCTGGTGCTGCTGAGCTCTTCCACCTTGCGAGAGACAGAGATAAATATGCGAGACTGACAGCAAACCTTCGCTAGTCGGAGAGGAACCATAAGAAGAAGAAGAAAAGAATGAAAAAACAAAACGATATGTGCAAGCCACTCAATAGTACCAGTGAGAAAAAGTCCGCCACATTGCCATTTTACTTATGTGCGATAAAGTATTAATAATAATTATAAAACATCCAGTTGAGCCATGTCTAGTTTTACGTGAATCCAGAACCCAATAAACCTTTAATACAGTTGAAACTCTTAATGTGTAGAATTCTAAATGGCCCAATCGGACCACCATAACAACGGTTTTTAATTGTTCTTATCACGGTCATAATCTAACAAGTTAAACTGCTTAAGGGGCTCCAGGGAGTGACACTAGCGCCACCGAGGAAACAAATCATATCTTTTTTTACAGATCGAATTTGCAAAAAGTGTCTGTACAATCTCTCAATCATATTAATAGTGACTTTTAGGACACGTGACCGGAGTCAAACAACCTAGGACTAGAAAGCATTAACGCCAAAACGACCGGTTTTGGCATGATTGCTATTTAGTCCCAGGTTCGTGATCCTAGGTTATTTGTCGTGGGTTCTAAAAATCACTGAACATGATTGAGAGATGATGATGATGATGATAATGTTACATAACATAACATAAACTCACGCCTGTATCCCAGAGGGGTAGGCAGAGACCAGGGACTGCCACTTGCTACGATCCTGACAGATCACCTTCGCTTCCTCAGCATTCATTAGTCGTTGCATGCACGCACGCCGGTATCGGGTACTTTTTATCTTGCCCTTTGCTAATACATCCCCTATTTAGTCGAAGTATGTCCGTCTGGGTCGTCCCTTACCGGCCCTTCCATCCACATTCGCTCGATATATTTGTTTTGTCAATCTTTCTTCCTTCATCCTCTCTACATGTCCAAACCAACGCAACATTCCTTTCTCAATTCTAGTCACTACATTCTCTTTCAGTCCACAACGTTCTCTAATTGTACAGAGACTTTTTGCAAATGCGTTCTGTAAAATATTATTTTTTTCGTTGGTGGCGCTAGTGAGCCCACTGGATCCCCTTAATCGCGAATTTCGGGGCGCTAATGACAGTAATATTTGGTGCAAATCACCTCATTTTAGTCGCGCTTTATGAAATCGTTAACATTCGGCGAGTAATGGTGAGGGAGCAATTTTATTGTAGGTACAAACGGCGATTGGCTAACAGAGCCATCGAATATTATTTAACCAACGATATTATTTCGAAACCGCCACGGAAAAAGGAAAATACCAGATGGAAAAAATCTTTACACCAATGAAGACTTTTTGAGATATGACCTTGAAATTAACTATCGGTAAGCGGGCTATATAGTACCTGGCTGAAGACTAATTAGTTGAATAAAAGTTAACTAATTCTTTGCGCAGCGGTAGACCGTCGGCCTCACATTCAGGAGGTCGTGGGTTCGAATCCCGGCATGTACCAATGACTTTGTTTTCTTAAGTTTGTGAACATTTCTGTTGTTGTAGTAGCAATACCACTCGCTAACTGTGAAGGAAGACATCGTGAGGAAACCTGAGTGTCTGAGGTGTTCACATACCTCAGCGCTTCAAATTCCAAATCCGCGGTGGGCACGCGTGGTAATTAAGCCCATACTCTGTCTCCGAGAGAAGGCCCTTTGCCCTGCAGTGGGACATATAGGCTTACACAAAAAAAAACCGTGTGTACGTTACATCGTTGGTTGCAACTGACTGCTGTTAACACATGATGCCCTGCAATGGGACGGATAAAGGCTACATGAAAAAAACTTCTTTGGCATCATTTCATTTTTAGGTTTTAAGACTATATCTGCAGTAATTTGGACGTAACTGTGACATGTGTGACTATTGCTTGAGGGGATTTCCTCACAAGGGTTTTCCTCACGACATGCGTGTACCCGTGACTTTCTCGCGCACATTCCAAGCAACTTATTGACGATAAGACAAATATGATGCTCTGGCATGTAAAATGTAATTGTAAACGCAATGGAACACACGCATGACTCAACAAGACTGTGTAGCCATTAACGGTAAATCAAGTTAAAGACAAGTTAGAAGGCGGAGAAAAACTAATAAACTATCCATAGCAAAGTCGAACGATGCTGTAAGTTTGACATTAACTAGTTAAAAAACAAATTTTACAAAATGTAACCCGACTACGGGAAAAAAATGTTTTTACAAGATTGATATTCAAAAGTGCTGATAGATGGCGCTAGTATGCATAAACGTTTTTCTGTATCTTGAAATATTTTAATACTTTATATTTAAGTGTATATTTATGAACTCAGAATTTTCTCCTCTTTCATTTGAAATCACTCTCTAAAGGAAAACAAAACAAAAATTCAGAGACCCCTCACTTTCGTGCATGTAACATCCGTCGTGTTGATTTGGAAAATGAAAGCCTAACCCCCGATTTTTCGTACACTAACAAGCTGTTAATCTACTGTTAACAGCTGTCAGTGGTTCTTTTTGTATGCACTTTGGTCAATTGACAGCTGTTAACAGTAGATTAACAGCGTGTTAGTGTACGAGAAACTGGGGGTAAGTCACCTGGACCATAATAACGAATCTATTGACATATCACTCATCAAAATCAAATAATTACATTGGACGCTACGATGGAACATTTGTTAATATAAACACACATATACATACACATAGACTGCTAAAATCTTAACCCTTCCTTTTGCTTCTGCTTTGACGGGTAATAAACATGCGTGCATGCGTAACGAACATCGATAAATCAATTTGATCATGATTGAAAAGCACGATTAGAAGAAAAAATCACAGATTTCGTGCCTCAACCGACTATCGAGCACATTGGAAATGAATCGAGTCCTAATGTCATTGTGAAAAATGTCGTCCGGACTTTTTGACTTTTTTTCAAACAGATTAGGCTACAGTCAAACCCTTAACCTTAATTTTCCAGAGAAGCTTTTCTCAAATTTTTTATATCACTCAAAATATCGAGCACCAAAATAAAAAAATCGGATTTTTTTTTCACTATTTCGGCCATAACTTTTTTCGCTTTTAACTTTCTCGAATAATTCTTTTTGTACCTTATAGCTCTCGTGAATACGCGTCTTTATTAATACCATATCTTCACAACTCTCCGAGATATAAGGGGATCGCACAGTTTCGTGAAATCGGAGCCTACACTGGAGCGAACGAAAGGACATTTCAAATGTCAAAAATACAATGAGCCGTTTTCAGTACAAATTCACAAAGCAATTCATAGATTTAATCTGCGCTAAGCAAAGTTTGACAGCCGTATTCCGGTTCTTCTATGGCCACGCCTGTAAGCGCCATCTATGAATTGCTTTGTGAATTTGTACTGAAAACGGCTCATTAGCTGTCTCGTTGGTGATCCATTAACACAGATCGTGAATTCTATTCCCTTCTAGGGGCCGCCCCGTACTGTTCGCGGTCTGCAAATATTTATCCGTTTTCAAATTACATTGGGACATATTTTTAGATGCCCACCAACTCGCTGGACGGACGATCTGAGGCAGATTGCTGGCAGCGGCTGTATGAGGATGGCCGAGGACAGAAAATAAATAGAGTGCCTGGAGGAGGCTTATGCCAAACAGTAAACGAGAACGGGCAGATTGATATTTAGAGATTGTGTAGGCTTTATATAAAAATAGTAATAATACATGTAATAAATAATAAATGGTCTATATTATACTTTTTATAGTATTAAGTTACCATTCCTTATTACTGAGGTATGAAGGATTTCTTCTATTCAGTCACCCTCATCCATTCGGCTGTCCCAAAAATGAACACAGAAAGGGACATTTTTTTTAAACCGAGATATTTCCACGATTGGTTACTGGAAGCAACTAGTAACCAATAGGGGTATTTCTCAGTTTTGAAAAAAATGTCCCTTACTGTGATTATCTTTGGGACAGCCGCATTTCTCTCGAGTATAAAAAAAATGTCCCTTACTGTGTTTATCTTTGGGACAGCCGCATTGCTCTCGAGTATAAAAAAATGTCCCTTACTGTGTTTATCTTTGGAACGGCCGCATTGCTCTCGAGTATAAAACAAAATCCCTTACTGTGTTTATCTTTGGGACAGCCGCATTGCTCTCGAGTATAAAAAAATGTCCCTTACTGTGTTTATCTTTGGGACAGCCGCATTGCTCTCGAGTATATTTATCTTTACGACGGTAACATTTAAGCTCTAGCATCTAGTGCCACAGTTACGAAGACTGCTTTAACTGTGGCCGGGGCAAATACAAGTTAACTAGCAAAATTCTTCACTTTCACTGGGAGAGAGTGAGATGCTTTGCTAATGTTTTTGATAAACATCTCGAGCGCAAAGGGGAGAATTGAGTTCCTACTCTGAGTTGCATACTGAAGGCGCGGTAATCAGAAAGAAGACGTCATGTTACAATAGAGTGCATATAAATTAAAGGCTAACTAAAGGATTTGGTTATGGCGATGGCGGTAGTAGTGGATAGGCTTAAAGATTCTTGCATTATTATACTAGCTGACTCGGCAAACGTTGTTTTGCCACATTAATTGGCCTACGACCTATACCCGAATTAAAATGGAATAATCGAAAGAATAAATTAAAATTTGGAATAATCTACAATGTGAAATAATAATTTATGTTAATTTTATTGGATTATTTATATTAATTTTAATGAACTTTATTATTTATTTAAATTATTTCTTTTTAAAGTTAAATTATTCATTGATTCCGATTTTAATGTTGCATTTTTATAAGTGACGTTTAACTCTATATTAATAACATTAGACACTAATGCTGATCAATTTGGGTTCGCCTGTAATGACAGTGTATGCGATGATAATAATAAATAAAAAAATAATATTTAAAAAAATTCATACTAATCGGTGAAGCCGTTTTGGAGGAGTTCGATAACAATCACTGTGACAAGATATTTTTATATAAGAGATTAGATAGATATATATCTCTATCATTATTATTAGTATATTTACAAATTACCGTTCTAATACAATAGTAAAGTACAGACACGAAAACCAGACAGTTTAAACTATTATAAACAATAGACTCTACTTATAACATTAAATATAAAGAGTAGTCTTTGTAAACTATTCACATTACATAAACTCCTGTATCTCGGAGTGGTACGCAAAGACCAGGGTTAGCAACTTGTCATAATCCTGATAGACCTCTAACTAAACTATGAACTATTTCTATACGTTTAAAATCATTATATTAAACGTATTCATTTATTATCATTCATTTAGTTATTTCATGTATAATCCGACGAACTCTTGTATGCTAATACAAAGGTATTAACCCCATTAAAATCTGAATATTATTTGGCTTGATATTTAGGGTCAAGTAAACTCAAGTAACTTAAGAAATAAATTTAGGGGTAATTGAGAATTTCTTAGGCAAACTTGGTATATAATATCCGACTAAATCGAATGGCCTGTCTGGGTGTATTTCCATGTTTGTGGTGGCCTTTCCTGGTTACCACAGCCCAGGGTATCCTAGTTTGGGGTCAAAATAAGTGATTCTGTTAAGTGGGAAGTTTATTATTAATTAAAGGCCACGGTGCTACGAACCACTTATGGTTGTGGCATCTAATCTTTTGAAGGCAAGCATAGATTTCACGGTCCTTGGTCGTGTTCATTGAAGACAAATTGCTCGTGTTTAAAACATTTCAGTGCTTTTATTAAATACGCCGAATATTAAAGAGTAAATACAACAAGGCCAAAGTTAAAAGTGCACACTAGGCTCCGGCGCGTTGCGGATTCGCAGAAAACTGCGACACGTATTGCTGCGATACGATTTCGTGGCCTACATCGCCGCAGGTCTACATCGCTTTAGCGCAGTTTACTGCCGTTTCCACATATTTTTTTATTTGTTGGTTTCTTTGTGCTTAGTAAGGCTTCCCATTTTTATTTTTCTGGTAGGACTGGCCTTTATGTATGTTTTAATGACTGCTCATACATAGACTTTGAACGGTTCTAATAGCGATTCTTTATTAGGTAAGCTTGTTTACCTTCAGTACCGGCGGACGTCACTGGGGGGCGCACATTTGTACAAAGGGCCTCAGTCTGGGTGTATTTCCATGTTTGTGATGTCCTTGCTTGGTTACCATAGCACAGGGTGTCCTGGTTTGGGACCAGGACCGAGTGAAAGTGGTGGATGTCTCCAACATGATTTTAACTTACCCCCGGTTTCTCATACAATCTGTTAGTCAATTTTTTTTTATGCACTATGGAAGAATAACAGCTATCAACAGTAGATTTACCGATTAACAGTGTACGAGAAAAATGGGCTTGTATAATACTGATTCTATAACCGTCTGTTTCCAGATGCTGGGGATGCAGAAGCTGTTAACAGATGCCAGACGGCCAAGTCGGTCTATTAGCTGTAGCATACTGTCATAGTTAACGATCAGTTGGCAAGTTTTATTCTATTGTTTTTATTTGGTTTATTCTTTCCATCGCAACCAGTTGCCAACAAAGAATGAAAAATCCTCCATCGCAACTGGTTGCGAAACTCAGTTGCGATGGCGGCCGGAATCGTTCGCTCGAGTGCGTGAAGCACTCACGCTTTATTGGAAGAAATTAATGTAATCGCCATTTAATTGGAGATTTGGCACTCGCAATGACACACAATTATCAGGGTGTCATTTGACAAGACCAGAAAGTCACATTGCATTTGATCTGACCATGATATTTTCAGAAATATTCTCAAGAATAAATTTTTCACTGCGATACATCAACCGTACTTTCCTTAAAACTTATTTCAGTAGGACTCAAATAGCTCAATTAGCTTTCATTAGCGCCTGAACCTAAACGCTACATTAAACTCAAGCGTACAGGGCTAGGAAGTAATGAAAATAATTTTACTTGCGATGTTTTCGCAAGCAAATTGAAAGGCAAAATTCCTACAACCAAGTCGGCAAGAGGTAGAGAGAAGTGTAAAACAAATTGGGGATTATAATGCTCGGTGGAATGTTGATCGCATTAAACGTCTCGCGATTCAATATAATCGCGGCCACTCGAGCGCATATATTTTGAATAGCAGTTGTGAGAAGAGAGATATTACGATAAATAGTCACATCTAAAATGGAGGGAGATTCATAGAAATATTTAATATGAGTGCATCTTTTTGCAAATAAAAGTAATCTTTATAGGCAACTGCTTTCTATGTACCATTCTACAAAACTGATTACGATAAAAATTAAAACACTACTGCCAGTCTTGGCACCATCACTCATGTTATCCGGTACGATTCACCCACTTCTAAGACAGTCGACGGTAGATCAAACATTACATTTTTGTAGCAAAGTCGCCCGTAACGTAACTGAGTGCACGTGTGTAAAGGTTGATGTTTGTTTTTCATCTGAATGCTATAATAAATTTTCTACAACTGCCAGAAAACTCAACTAACGTAGGAAATATATATTATCCCCAGATGGAACTAAGGTTTAGAGTTAGAGTTTAGAAAGATCGAACTGAGTTTAAGAAAAGTGCGACCAGGAGAGTCAAAATGTCATACATACATACATAAACTGACGCCTGTATCCTCGAGGGGTAGGCCAGTGGCACTTGCCACGATCCTGACAGACCTCTTGCTATACCGGGACCGGGCACAAATATTTGTCTCCATTATTTGTGTTTTTTACGACAGACGCATGGGCGTAGCCAGGGGCGGCTAATAACAAATACTAAATTCTTGAAACTATTCAGCTTGGGAAACAGATCGCCTTTCAGCCCCCTTGGAGATCTTCGGTCAGGTCAAAATGCTACTAATTAATTCCCTAATTGTAAAATTCTTTCGAGTGCCTCTATTTTCTACAAACCTCGTTTATACGAAGGTTTTGTGGTGTTGCTGTAACATGCCATTGGAATCAACAAAATATGAAGCAACATAAATATGTTTTTTTTTTATTTTCCATTTTTTGTTTATGTTTACGATTCACGATTAGCTTTGTAGTGGCACTGTCATCAGTCATTACCAAGCAGTATCTACATTTCGGTTACTTATGTCTGTAATCCACAGTCCGTCCGTGTTCTTTATCTATCTATCCTAGTAGCATGAAAATGATAAAATCTCATTAGCATGCAGTCTTAACGCAAAAGAGAAGGACCAGGCTAAGTTTGTATGGGTCGAGCTGCTGCTAGACTAAACGATTCAGCTCCGAAATTAGACAGCTCAGGTCCCATTACGTAACCTTGAGTTTTTCTCAGATTAATACTTTTCGTAATATTTCGAAAAGTATTAATTTGAGAAAAACTCAAGAAACTATTTGACGTGTTTTAGGACAGTGGATTATAAAAATAACTTTGTATACTATACTGAAAATCTTAGCAGGTAGCCAAACAAGGTAATTTTTCGAATACCTACGAATTACATTAAATTAACTGAGTTTTGAACATGTGCATGTTCTGCATGTACTGACTACATCTGTTGTGGTAAGCAAAAAATATATATAATTGGTAAAAACTTTACTATTGTTATTATTAAATAGTTTAGCATATTATATTTGCCTCAATATCAACCTCAATAGTAAATGTCATGCAATCAGTTAAAAAAAAAAAAAAAAAGTTTTGAGCGCGTTTACACGCACTTCTTATCGTTACTTGGTAAATTATTTTTCTTAATTTTGGAATATGGGCGGTAAATAAATAAAGAGTGCCGTCACCAGCAAAAAACATTTCAGTTTAATGGGCATGGTGCCATGACCCAGGCTCGACATGGGATAGAACGAGCTCTACCTTAGTAAAAAAAGTTTTGTGAAAAACCTCGGATATTATTGATATGGAAATAATGTGAATATCTAATTTTTTTTATTAATAGAGCACGATTTTTGGAGTATGTATATAATAAGTTTTAATTTGCCTGCCCCCCCCTGAACAAAATCCTGGCTACGCTCATGGACAGGCGTAACTAAGTTCGCTATGAAAATGAAAATATTTAAGTACTGTTTTGCAGGTGCGGTCACAGTCAGTAGGCGGTATTATCTTTCAGATAAAAGAGTCTGTAGCATTCAGATTTCGGCAAACTCCAGTTTTGCTCGGCTCAGAGTTCGTCCCATTTTGATAGCCTTTGGTAGGGCCTGTAGGTTCTAAAAACAATATATGTATCTAGTAGGTAACAGCTAGTTAAGTACCTGCTACTTCTAACTAGTGCTATCAATGAAAGAAATGTGTAAACCATTGCGGTTTTTAAAAGACATCCTGGCACTGATTGTGTAAAACCAGCAACGGTTAGAACATAGCATCTCTAGTCTAGTCTAATAATGCCCTCAAACTAGCTTGGTAGTATCGATATAGACACAGCGTTATGACTAACGCCATCTAGTCCGTTTCAGTGGACGAATAAGGCCTGACTAGCTGTCGCCCGCGACTTCGTTCGGGTGAAAATTTTGATGTGTATTTTAATCAATTTCTGCTATTCCATACTTTAACTATCTTTATGCCAATTTTATCTAGATCCATTCAGCCTATGTCTAACATCCATCCAAACTTTTGCAATAAATAATATTAGTATAACGCGCGACAAATAACTTGAACAAATAACTTTGACATTGTATGGACCTATTTCGGGTCTCATTGGCGGGGGAATGTGACTTAATTTTTTTCGGATTTTAGTCAAATTAATATGATAAGAAGCGCGGATTTTTTGTTCAAGTTATCTTTCGGGCATTATAAGATTAATCGTATGTGAGACGTGTGGAAGAAAGGCACTGGTATCTCATACCGTGGCTAAACAAAGTTGAACTGAAGTCTGAAAACAATTACGAGACGGCAGGTAGCAGGAATAGTCAGGTGAACCATATAGTGAAATAAACCAATCAGGTAGAGTGGCCAATGAAGAGAAGGACGGAGAGTTACTAAAGCTACACCGAAGTTGGAGGTAACAAAAGCTTCTATCTGTCTCTGGTATTAAATTCAATGTATTTTAATCACAAGTGTAGCAGTAACTTAGTATGAGATTCAACATTCAGTCATTTTAATCATAAGTGTAGCAGTAACTAACTTCAGAATGAGATTCAAGATTCAGTCATTTTAATTACAAGTGTAGCAGTAACTAAGTTCAGAATGAGATTCAATATTCAAAAACCTATTTAGAGGCTAAAAATTTCACCTATGTCGGGACTTCTCACACGGATTCTCCTCAGCACGGGTTAGTGCAACAAAAAGAATATATTCAATATTCAGTCATTTTAATCACAAGTGCAGCAGTAACTAAGTTCAGAATGAAATTCAACATTCAGTCATTTTAATTACAAGTGTAGCAGTAACTAAGTTCAGAATGAGATTCAATATTCAAAAACCTATTTAGAGGCTAAAAATTCCACGCATGCCGGGACTTCTCACACGGGTTATCCTCAGCACGGGTTAGTGCAACGAAAAGAATATATTCAATATTCAGTCATTTTAATCACAAGTGCAGGAGTAACTAAGTTCAGAATGAGATTCTACATTCAGTTATTTTAATCATAAGTATAGCAGTAACTAAGTTCAGAATGAGATTGAACATGGAGTCATTTTAATCACAAGTGAAGCAGTAAGTAAGTTCAAAATGAGATTGAACATTCAGTCATTTTAATCACAAGTGTAGTAGTAACTAAGTTCAGAATGAGATTAAACATTCAGTCATTAAAACAGGTTTTCAAAAGTAATTTAAAGTTATGTAAGGTATCCGCCACATTTTGGGAATAAAGAAGTGTTACAGTAAATCTCGTCATTAAAATTGTGGCAAACGGATCAAACTGTTTCGTGAAAAGGCAGTGCCTGTCATGAAACATTACACAAAACAATCTGTTTTCAATGTCCAACACATTATTCTTTTGACTCCTGTTTTTAGCAGAAGGTGCACTATAACGTAGATAAACATCTGTCAATATGGGTTTGAACCAAAGACGTTTTACCCAACAGTTTTTGGTTTGAACTTGTGAAGGTATCATATAGTATCATATAGAATAATCAAAACATTTGATCTACGGCGCAGCCGGAATAAAATCAGTGTTATTTTGCTCGACTCTGCTCTACCACGCTATACGTAGAGAGTTGGCGAAGCCGCCTTTTCTGTGTGCCTTGTAAGAAAGTAAATTGAAGGGAGCGCGGCCTTTTCGCCCAGCCCGTCCTCACCCTTCGTCCTTCCTGTTTAGCCTGCGCCTATGTGTGTTTTGTCAAACCGAGTCCAGTTCTAGAAAAGTAGTATAAAATCGACGCACATAAATTATTTGTTACGTGTCAATTACTTATTCTAATGCAAAACCATTACACGTGCCCGCCTACGTGCTCTCCAATCAGACGAATCTCCAATGGTAGCTCCACACTCTCTAGGAGCCAAGGCGAGGTGACGCGAGGCCGAGAATGTAGATAAAGCTCTCGCCTCCACTCGTGTTACCTCGCCTCGCCTCGTCAACGCTCCGTTTGATGTCAGTTTTTTGGGCCGGAGTCAAAAGACACGAGGCGCGAGAGGCGAGCGCACCAACCATCATTTACCTGGTTGTGCAATAAAGTGTTCTCTATCTCTATCTATCTATCATACTCTCGCGGAGCGCTCACTCACTTAGCTGGAGCAGCGGATTAGGACGGACGTGTGTGCGATTGCTTTAATTATCATCGCGATCATGAAAAATTGGTCAAATGACTTATGTTACACTTTCATGGAGTTGTACCAAATGCAACTAGTTATTTGGGACCCCAAAAATACTCACATGATATTCATGCACGAGGTTATAGTTATAGTAAGCAAGCGCATAAAGCAGCAAACGCAGCCACTTCAACCACGTCCATATTCTTGTAAACAAAGTGACTAACTGAATAAATGGAGTGTGAATGGCTAGCACTCTTGTAGCCTTCGTTCGCGGCCGCTCGCGCGAGAGCCTCCACGAGGTGCGAGAGGCGAGAGTGTGGAGGTACCATACACATGCACAAAACAGTCGGTCTGTTGATGACAGGGGAACGTTACCAGTAAGTAACTGCCCTCAGTCATGCTTCGCTATAGACATGCGCCAAACGCTTCATTGAAAAGAAAAGAGCGATTTAGTTCATTTCCTTCAAAGAAATATGTAGCGTTTTTTAGTAAGATAAGATAAGAATATTCTTTATAGTTAGTAGTTCATAGTTGACGTTACATTCGCGAATGACATTAATGAATTCATTCACATTTCTTACCAGCTCTCGTATCTTTCGTCCTGCGTTAGTTCGCAAATGACAATAAATGAATGACTTAGTACCTGGACGGAAGAAACGTTTATTACATAACAACATAACATAAGCAGCCTATAGGTAAAGGCCGCACTGAAGGCCACAGGCCTTCTCTCAGGGAGAGAGTACAAACGTTTATTGCTTTAATCAAAATGTGATTTATCTTCGTCTACTAGGAGCGAGAGAACGACAAAAGGCGACAGTAAAAAAGTCCCATGAGTCAAATAATTAGGTTAGCAATGCAATGGATTTACGGATAAAGATACGTGAAGTTAGAACTATTATATGAACTATTAAAGCAAAAGAGATACAATAAGATATAGTGAACGAATAAATTATTTTTTTATGAAGTGAAGTGCTTCATTTGAAGCCTTCGTTCGCGAACTATACACGTCTACTTCGTTATGACGCTCGACTTGTTTATGGTTGGCTCTTTCCAGGCATTCCTTTCGATTTTCTTCGAAATGAGCAGATTGTAGAATTGTAGCAGCCGGCATATTTTCTCATGGACAACCTGAATACGTCTCAATGAAGGACACAGATTTTCAGAGAGTTTAGGTGTCCCCACCTAAACTCTCTGAAAATCACAACAATATAGAATATCATTCTGCACTACCACACAAGGACAGAAAAACAACATAGTTTTACCTCTAGGGTGCAAATTAATTGAAAGTTTGTGTGCCGAATTGGCAAGTTTGTCCGGACGTTTGCGATAACAATTAGTATGGAATTTAACTGTTAGACAATTGGAATCTTAAGTCCACGTAATACATTAAAACATCTATTTCAGACAATAAAAAATCCATAGTTTATAGGAGCAGCAAGAGCAGTTTATAGGAGTAGGATAAGTTGTGTGTTGTGTAGACGGTGTATTATATTTGACAAATTTTCATTCGTCGGTGGTACTGGCAACTGACCCGGCCCGCAATAACTTGAATTTAAAACTGATGTGTCATAAAGAATTATCTATATATCTATAAGGAAAAAATCTAAGAATTTTTTTTGAAAGCATGATTAAATCACAAGCTATTTGTAATTGGCCCTGGGGTAAGCTCTATCCGGCAAATAAGTCCAAAAACGTCCTGCACCATGACATTGACATAGCTATGCGTAGATAAATTTTATTATACAGACTGACTTTATCCCTGCACACGTATTTATCCATTAGCTTAGCCAGTGTCTTAGCGCAAGTCACATTTAAAGAGACTAATTTGCTGTAATAGCCACGCGGCCAGGGCCAAATCTACCTGAGTTCAGGGTTCAGGTTCAGACGGACGGTCGTAATAAAATGCCACTTAGGAGGGCATCCTCCCAAAACTGGAGTTTGTTGCCGCACGCGAGAGAAACGAACCGTAGTTAATGTTTTCACCAGAACATTTATATTTTTGTGCACTAACGTACAACGGGAGTAACAATGTGAACAAAAGTTTTGCTTCCATACAAATGCGACCTATACACGTTGAAATCTGGGTGGCTTGAAAGTCGCGCTTATGTAAATAGTAATCAAAAAGGCCATATATTTAGACGATTACTTTTAAGTACAGACGTAAAATAAATAAATACTTATGAAATCTTGTTTCAAGTTGAGAAATCTTGTTTCGAAAAATTCGCGATCAATTAGTACCGCCTTTCCGTCTATCAGAACAATGACCCGCGGACCCGCGGCGCCCACGCACCGCTCTGGCTGGCTACTAATGGTTCTCTCAGATTCGAGTTTTGTGTCGATATTTTTTCAAAAGTGCCTTTAAAAAAAAACCGGCCAAGTGCGAGTCGAACTCGCGCACGAAGAGTTCCGTACCATTATCTATATAACATTAGACACAAAGATAAAAAACAGCAAAAAAAATCACGTTTGTTGTACGGGAGCCCCCCTTAAATAATTATTTTATTTTGTTTTTAGTATTCGTTGTTATAGCGGAAATACATAATCTGTGAAAATTTCAACTCTCTAGATATCACGGTTCTTGAGATACAGCCTGGTAACAGTCAGACGGACGGACGGACGGACAGAAAGACAGCAAAGTCTTAGAAATAGGATCCCGTTTTTACCCTTTGGGTACGGAACCCTAAAAACAAACTATCGTCATCATTCAGCCACAAGAAGTCCACTGCTGGACATAGGCCTCCTCCATGGATTTCCAAAAAGACCGGTTGGAAGCGGCCTGCATCCAGCGTCTTCCTGCCACTTGGATGAGGTCATCTGTCCATCTTGTGGCTGGTCGTCCTACGCTGCGCTTGCCGATATGTGGTCTCCATTCGAGAACTTTTCGGCCCCATCGGCCATCAGTTCTGCGTGCTATGTGCCCCGCCCACTGCCACTTCAACTTACTAATCCGCTGGGCTATGTCGACGACTTTCGTTCGTCTACAAATCTCATCATTTCTGATTCGATCTCGTAGAGAAATTCCGAGCATAGCCCTTTCCATAGCTCGTTGCGTGACCTTGAGCTTTCTTATGAGGCCCATAGTTAGAGACCACGTTTCAGTGCCATAAGTCATCACTGGTAACACACACTGGTTGTATAATTTTGTCTTGAGCGATTGAGGTATGTTAGACGAAAAGACTTTTCTAAGTTTCCCGAATGCTGCCCAGCCGAGTTGGATTCGACGATTGACCTCTTTCACGAAGTTGGACCGGCCTAGTTGGACTGTTTGTCCTAAGTAGACGTATTCTTCTACAACTTCGAGAGTCGTGTTCCCCAATGTTATTGGGGTGGGCACAACACGGGCGTTCGACATGACCTTCGTTTTGTCCATGTTCATTTTAAGGCCCACACGTTGGGAAACTCGACTGAGGTCTTCGAGCATTATGCCGAGGTCGTCCATCGTTTCTGCCATGACTAGTATATCGTCGGCAAATCGAAGGTGCGTGATGTACTCGCCATTGATATTGATGCCGCGTCCCTGCCATTCCAGAAGCTTGAAGGCATCTTCCAGTGCGTTCGTGAACAGTTTCGGAGAGATAACGTCTCCCTGTCTCACGCCTCTTCTCAATGGAATTGCCTCCGAATTCTGCTCCTGTACTCGGACCGACATGGTGGCGATATTGTACAAGCACTTCAGCACCTCGATATACCGATAGTCAATCCGGCAACGCTGGAGAGACTCGAGCACTGCCCATGTCTCGATCGAATCGAAGGCTTTCTCATAGTCCACAAACGCTAAGCAGAATGGCAGTATTCTGTATTCAGTATTCGAACTATCGTATTCGATACCAATTGTTAGGGCACGTTCATCTTGCTAGGGCGCTCAAACCACCCAAAATTCCTGCTGTATATAGGTCCGTAGCCTTAACGATCCGAATCACAGAAAAAACGTCTCACTGTAGGACACAAGCCTTCTCTCAGAGAAAGAAAAAGAGTGTGAGCTTAATCACCACACTTTCTCACTCCCGCCGAGAGATTACAAGGGCTGAGCTGCAGTGTGCACTGCCTCTCTCTCTCTCTGAGAGAACGCAGTGCACACTGCACAGGCCCTGCAGTGGGACGTATATACATAGGCTACATAAAAAATGTAAGCCTATATGTCCCACTGCAGGGCAAAAGGCCTTCTCACAGAGAGAGAGTATCGGATTCGAACCCACGACTTCCCGAACGTGAGGCCGGCGTTCTACCGATCCGCTGCCACCACTTCATACTTTTTTTTTAATAATGAGTAATGTACATACTGCTTAAAAAAATCAAGACATGACTTTGTGGGTATTTTAGAAACAAAGGTTTGTTACTAAAATGGCTTTCCGTTCTAACATGTTTCATCGCACGTGAAGTATCTATTTCTAATCCGAGTCATTTAATATTAACTAACCTAACCTAACCCAGCCACGAGGGAGGCCTATGCCCTGCAGTGGGCGTCAAATGGCTAATGATGATGATGTAACATGAGTTCCACGTACAGCTTCATAAAAGAGAAGTGCAGGTTCGAATCCCGCTTCAGCCCGGATTTTTTCTTTCCATGTCAAGTTTGGTTAAATTTAACTTCGTTCAATAAACAAAGTTTGTACAAACTCTCTCAAGAATAAAAGACGATCTCCACTTAATGAAAACAAAGGCGTTTTTTATCCGTTTAACAGAACAATTAGGCTTAATCCCCTAAAGCCTCGAGTCGGCCAACTTGCGGTCGTGAAAAATGGCTCTCGGCACCTAGTGTCACTCTGAAACACTTTTGTTTCATTCGGTCCAAGTGAATCTTGCTGACTGCTATAAATACTTAAAGTAAAGGAAATGTGTATTTGAATTACGCAGTTACATTTTTAATTATTGTAAAACAATACACTTTTGGTAAGGCTTATAAGCAACCTGGTCCTAAACTATAAAACAAACTTTTTTCATTCATTCCTTCATATTATTTATTGCTAAATCACGTATACAGTTATTATTACAGGTGGTATTGGTTTTTGTAGGTAAGTACATGATACCCTGTGAGGGCACTGCAATACAGTTAGTCTTATGACACAGCGTTAAATTAAATTACATACCTATTTATTATTATTTAGATATTGATTTCTTACATGCAAAAGAATAAATAACAAGCATACAAAATACTTAATAATTTCTCAACGAGATTGAGGGTTAAGTAAATATTCATTTAAATTATAATAACAGTTTTTGATTAACATATTTTAAAGTTTTTTTTTAAATAAGTTGTATTTTGTTTCATCTTTGACGAGAAGACAAGGTTTCATTTAAACTTGTAGCAAGTTCTCGGTCGTCGAACTTCATACTTTGTAAGAGAGGGCCAGCAGCATACATCTGCTTCATTAACCCTCAGTTTCTCGTACACTAACACGCTGTTAATCTACTGTTAACAGCTGTTAATTGACCAAAGTGCATACAAAAAAAAGCACTGTCAGATGTTAACAGTAGATTAACAGCTTGTTAGTGTACGAGAAACCGGCAGTTAATGAGCTAATTTAAAAATCAATAGTTTTAAAAAACGATTACGAATAGAAATCAAATTTGAGACTGTAAAACCAAGAAACAAGGGCCCACAGCCGGGCCCTTCGGTCTTACCAGAATCTGATGCTAATGATTCCAAGTCATTCGACGAAGTTCTTAAGCAACTCATTTGCTTTTAGGGCCGCCCGGCTGTGGAACGATCTGCCGGTTTCAATAAGGCGCTCTTCTTCCCCAGCTATCTTTAAAAGCAGGGTTCACGATCTATATCTATCACTCTAATTTATTAAATAGTTCAATTATTATTGTTTTCCTGAATGCAGGTATGTCTTTTCTTTTGTCCTCTGGTAGAACGTAACTTATGTATGTTTGTAATTGTTATACTTATAGTATGTAAAGGTTTATGTAAGTATATTATTATTAAGTATAAGTATGTGAATGAATATGCATATTTGCACCTACTACCCGTCTCACTTTTCCTTCAGCAACTCTCCATCCGTCGGTTGCCTGGAAGAAATTGCTATAAGCAATAAGGCCACCAATTGTACTGTATTTTTTTAAATATTTAATTTTTTTGTTTTTCCTGGTACAATAAAGAATACTCTTATTTTATCTTAAATCTTTAAAAAGTCTACTTCCGTTCGATTTTCATAATAAGAGCCCTGTTTCGATCTTAATTTGTTCCCAAGAGTATTAGAGATTCTAGTGGACTGACGTTTTAACAAGCTGTTACCACTAGCGAGTTGAGGGGTTGAATAGGGTCGTCAGCTTGGAAACAAATGGTATTGGAAAGTGGACGCTGCAAGTCTGTAGACCGAACTCTTTGGTTTAGAAATTTCTCGTAAACTACTTTAGAGCAAGTATATGACGTTGAATCTTTCAATAAAGCGAATAGGTACTCAGGATATTTAAAAAGACCTGCCTATGATATTCACGAATTATCGTTTTATACTAAGCTAGACGCAGTTTAGAGCCTCCAAACTCGTATAACAATACCAATTCAAACAAAACAAACGCGAAAACTAGACAATATGATGGATAGTTGTATTTTTGACTTAATTTTTTGTCGTTTATATTCAATAGACAATAAAAGTGGTGTTAACGCCAGGGGTTGAATGTCTACCCTCTTTTAACTTTTCCTTATTATTAAAAGATAATTATTCCTGTCACTTCCTCCCTTCTTCAACTGACCGTGCACTATCCAGGAACCTATTTTTTACTAAGCCTTAAAAACGATATATAATAATAATCTAATATCGAACGGCCGTTCTTAGGGACAATTAAAACAAGTAAACAATTTAATGCACACCGTGAGTCAACCTGCCGTTGTCGTCAACTCCGCGCGCGTCGCCGCCCCAGAACTCGGTAAGCTTATTTTTTATTTCAAACCACCCCTTTCCGCATGAGGTGCACAAGTACATTTTTTACCTCATTATATTATTTAATCACCTCTCATTCTCTCATCTGCATAAGTTAAGATTTTTCCTGTTCAAAGCAGATTTAACTAGTCCCAACTCTTTGTTTGAACAAGCGCAGTCTATTCAGGCACCTTCGAATAGCAAGCGAGATATACGCGAGTTTCGACTCTACTTCTGTAAAGCTAAAGTATAAATAACATATAACTTACTCTCGCGCAGAGACTAAAGCCTCCGTAGGCTTCGTAGCCAGACTAAAAGATTTCCCCGACCGCTACGTGGCTTCGGTGCTACGAGGCACTACGGCGTAGCTCGTAGAATGCAATTTAAGTCTATTCATCGTTGAACTCTGGAGACATCTGGTCTCGTACGAACACTATAATAAAATAAGTCTTCTTAAATTTTTGGGGCTGTAATGTGGAGCCAGGCGTTTCCGTAATAGGCCATTCAAGCTAACTTTGTTAAGCGAAATACGATCACGAGCCAAGAATCCGCAGGTAGGTTGTTTACGAGCGATCCCGAGATGTATGGATGTCTGAGAGAAGTCTTTCTCTTTCTTAAAACTTTCTCAAAAAGTGGTAGAACTGGTAAGAGACGCTGCATTGACTACATAGGGGATATTTTGGCGAATGGAAAGTTAAAAAGTAACTGTAACCGGCGCGGCAAACGTTCATGCGACTAACGAATGTTTGTGAAGAGGTAAGTATATTACAATTGTGGCACACTTGCGACTTCAAATGTTTGTCTACCTACACCTCCGGGATGAGACATGGTGAGTTTATAAGGTCGAAATATGTCTACCTGGGACATGATTGAAAATTTGCGGATTTTTTCTTTCTTTCTCTCTTCAACTTTTGCTTTGATTTTACCATAGGGCAAGTGTACTAAATGTTCGACTTTCACGCTAATACATCTTTTAATACATAATCTTAGTTAATATAACATACAAGTATCAATTACATTGTAATGACTCCATTAACTAGACTAGATACCGAGGTTTGCATTAGAATGCAAAATGCATAGGGCTTGACAGAATAATTTGTAGTTTTACCACCTCATTGCAACTCTACCTACCTACATGTTTATGTAAGCAAGTAATCACTAGGTAGACTATGAATGTGAAAAAATAAATAAGTCAATGTAGTTAGTAGACTGAGATTTCCGCACTTAGCGCCATAGTTTGGTCATTGTACGTAGAAATCACTCCAACCAACCTATCTCTCTCCAGAAAGCCCAGAGCTGTGAAGTTACTGCAGACCTCCAGAAGGGATCCCAGCAGCAAATGATGGTCCGTTGCTTTTCCACGCTCTCAAAGTGAATGGTCACGTGGGCGGATTTTTCTTCTTCTTTGAAGCATCCTCGGCATAGCGGGCTGTTTGTTTGAGACTACTCACGGTGTGAAAGTGTCTATTCAGTGAGCAGTGGCCTGCAAAAACTGCCGCAGACGCAGCAGGCTACGCGTGAGGCGTTGGAGATTGTAGAGCCTCCTTGCCTTGTTGGCATTTGGTTTCTGTCCCCTATATTTCACCATGCTTCTTTTCGGCTCGTGACCTGAACCATTTCTTGAACTGGTTGTATGGTAGTGGGTGCAGGGGTTCAGTTAAGCGGGTTATGTTAAGTCAGCTTAACCAAGAGGGAGGTAGTTTTAAAAAGGCGATTTTTATAATTATATAGATTATGAATCATAGATGATTTTAGCACCTAATTTAAATGCAGATGTTTGTAAAGAAATTTAAAATCCGTAGTGGGGACGCGTGGTGCTTAAGGCTTTACTTTTTCTCTAAGAGGAGCCCTGAGTCCTGCAATGGGACGTATACAGGATAATTTTGTATGGTTACCGTATTGCATGGGATCCTAGTTAGGAACCGGTACAAGTGATTGTGTCGTGTAGATGTTATGTCATTATTGTGTTATTTTATTTAATACACATGGTAATTTATTTAACAGACACCGCCTGACCGGCATATGAAAATAATAATATAAAAATGAAACTAAAATATTAAAAAAACTCGAAGAAACTCTAGACTGTAGACGTTTTACTTAAATAGAAGGTGAAGAAACATATACAAATAAAAGAGTAGGCACTGCATCCTTGAACCTTCACACTGAGAAGTATATAGTACAAGCTGACCCGGCAAACGTTGTTTTGTTATATATTATGTAGCCTATATTCGTCCCACTGCAGGGCACAGGCCTTCTCTCAGAGAGAGTATGGGCTTAATCACCACGCGTGATGAAAATGAAAATTCCTATATAGTTATACTTATTCTATAGGTAAAATCAATTCAGTTTCTTTGACAGTAGTTGAAAACCAGAGTTCTGTAGAGATGACATTCCACCTCCAGATGACATTCAGCCGAGCTATGCCCATTTTCGGGTTTAGTAAATGATGTTTTGCATAGATTTATCCCTTTTTTTAAAGTATTATGTAAACCAAAGTTGTCGACACAGCCCAGCGGATTAGTAAGTTGATATAGCACGCAGAACTGATGGCCGATGGGGCCGAAAAGTTTTCGAATGGAGACCACATATCGGCAAGCGCAGCGTAGGACGACCAGCCACAAGATGGACAGATGACCTCATCCAAGTGGCAGGAAGACGCTGGATGCAAGCCGCCTCCAACCGGTCATTTAGAAATCCATGGAGGAGGCCTATGTTCAGCAGTGGACTTCTTGTGGCTGAATGATGATGGATACTGTACACGAAATAAATATTTTGTGTCTTTAAAGTGTTTAAATTACTTAAAACGATAACAAGAAAACAATGATTGCCGAATGATTTATACTTTGTTCAAACAACTGACCAGCGCAAGCCTAACGGTACATCGAAATAAATTACTCAACCCATCTCTTCGCTAATTACAATTTTAACAGTAGCGTTACCGTTTCAGCTTCCCTCCCTTTCCACCCCGCTGGTTATTTCATGCGAGCGATAGAGAGGCCACATACAACGGTTCGAGAGAATCCGCAAGTGAGCATCCTCTCTGAAGCGTGACAGAATGTATGCAGAAGCGTGTTATGGACGTCTTATTTGCTTTAGCTCTTATTTCTAGTATATTGTGTTATTAATCTGCAGAACCATAACAATGGTATTTAATTGTTATCTTCAAGGTCATAATCTAACAGGTTAAAAAAAGAAGAAATTGTGAAATTTATTACTGAAGAACTACAGAGATTTAACACCTATCGCGGTTTAAAAGTACCTTTGTTAACATTGGAGGCAACTTTTGAATCGAAATTCTCTCATTGAAATTACGAAAAACATGTCAGCTGATTCCCACATTTTAGTGTCATAGGACTTACTGAACTAATGTACCGCATCGATCAGTACATAAGTTCAGTAAGTCCTTTTCGGAGCGATTGCGCTACATTTCATTCGATTGGTACTCAAATTTATCCGAACACACACTAATTCAAGCGACGTCTGCGGGTTACAAGAAAAAATAAATATTTTTCAGTAGATATTCGTTTAATTGATTTATCAAATTAGAATCTACAAGGTGTATAAATACATGAATATCCTTTCCTATGACAGCAACTTTGAAATTACCAAAAGAATCAGCTGATCATACCTTTTAGGTCAGTGTTATTGCCGAAGTGGGAACAAATCTTCGCCGGGAAAAGACAATAAGAAAGGGGTAATAGTTAACTGCACATCAAATAATCTCTGTATTTGCGAACAATTCATTAAAATTTTATCAAAAATTATAATTGTCCATCAAACTCTGTGCACCAAAAAAAACAAGTTCATTTGTGCGCACGAGAAAAAATACTAGTGCCACGCGACTAGTATTTTGGATATGCAACTAGTATTTATCAAACACTCTTTATTTCATATGTGAAAACAAATGCTTTGCTCAGATTAACGACGTGAACTAGGAAAATAAAAAAGGCCGATTTTGATGTTTGGTTTTAATTTATTGTATTAGTACAGAGTTTGATAGACAATCAGGTTAATTGTAGCGTTGTTAAATAATACTCCAGCAGTACAAATAACGACATATATGTGAGTGTAAATAATTAGACGAGGGGTACTTATTTTCATGTGCAATTAAATATTTACTAAAAGAACAGGAAACGATAGAATAATAAAGTTACATTTTAGTCAGCCAAACCGAATAAGTTAGGGGTTGCCAAATAATTGGGGAACAAATACCTTGATTCGGTTCGTGGGGGAATTTAACTCGTTTACCTAAAAGAAGAAAACAATAATTACATAAACAAATCCAAAGTTGTAAACCCTCGTTTTAAGGCTCCAAAGAAAAAAAACATATCTTCTTTTTACAGATAGATTTTGCAAAAAAGTGTCTTACAAATCTCTCAATACAAGATCTACAATCAAGTAAATGGTGATTTTTAGGACCCACAACCGAGAAGCTAAGGCTACTAGATAAGATTAACGCCAAAAACGGCCGTTTATCAATTTTCAACTCACGCAAATAATCAATCTAGTCCCGGGTCTTCTAGGTTTTCGGACATAAAAATCACTATTTACATGATTATCTTAGTTAAGACTACAAAGACTACCTATACAGAAGTTTTGTTTTTCATTGTTGGCGCTAATGAGGCTCCATCTACAGGGCCCTTATGAAAAATGCGACGTTATCGGAAGGGTCATCATCGTCGCGCTTGAGCCTGACAATTCAATCGAATAATACGGTTCTTTTTTTGAATAGCTATTACTATTCAACTAAACTATTCAACTATCGAAACTTTTCAAAAAAAGAACCGTATTTGTCGCTAGATGCGAGTGAATTGGCGGGCTCAAGCGCGACGTTGACGACACTTCTGAACATAATATCGCTGCTTCATAATAAGGGCCCAGATCACATTTGCAAAGTGTCAAAAGGAGAACACGCCGAGCCGAAAGAATCGTGGGAATCCTTCAAAATTTTCAAACTCCGAATTCCAAATTCACCCGATGCAGCGCGGGTTAGTGGGCGAGGCTCCATAAGATTTCATACAAAGAATTCAAAAATTCGTTTCTTTCGGCTTCGCGCGATCACCTTTAGGAAGATTCTAGATGTTGTTAATGCACAAAGTACACTAACGTCCATATTAATAAAACGCTCCTACCCCTGAGATCGCTCATGAGTTTGTTGTCAAGTTGCTATTTTCTTTATTAGAATAGTACCCATCTTAAACAGTATCGCTCTTGAGAGCGATCTCGTAAGAGCGCTTTATTTCATTTGCTTCTGTACGAAAAAGGTAGATAGATTAACACAAACATTGTATCAATATAATTGTTTCCTGATACTCTTAAAGTCACCCGCTAACGGTGAAGGGAATACATCATGAGGAAACCTGAGTGTCTGAGCTATTCACATACCTCAGCACTTGAAATCGCTAATCCGCGGTGGACACGCGTGATGATTAAGCCCATACTCTCTCTCTGAGAGAAGGCGGGTGCCCTACAGTGGGACGTATATAGGCTGCTTATGATTATGACGATTCGTACAATAAATAACAATTTGTTATTCTACTGTTAACAGCTGTTAGTTGTCTTTTGCCGACTGACGACTAACAATTAGATAACATATTTTTTGTGTACGAACAAGGGGTTAGACTTAATTCTTTTTTTTTATTTGCGTGAGTTGAAAATATTTTACCGGCTGAGATAAAGCAAAAAATTTTGTTTTTCATACGAGAACTAAGTTAATTTAATGGCTTGTCTTCGAATAATTTAGAATCACATTTCAACTTTACTGACGCAACTGCTCTTAATATCTTTATTTCTATCTTTAATCATTCTCATTCAGCTTTAGATCCACAGCCATAGAACTACAATTCATAATTTATTATGACCATTCGGTGTCCACTGAGAAGTCGATTAACCCAGGTTACCAAGGAGGAAGACTAGTTCTACTAATCGGTCACGCAATGTAAATCGAACCGTCATAATAAACTATGAATTGTAGTTTTATGAAACGCGGCCCTGGCGAGTTGACCTTTACGTGAACTCTATTGAGTTGCATTACGGAAACGAACTCAAACTGCTGTCGATTGTACGCTCGACCAACGTAAACTACCTCAATACTGGCACTAAGCTTATTCAAACCCGCTAATCCCGAACTAGTTTTGCAAACACGAACTTCTGCAGGTTTATGTCAAAGCCGGAACTAAGCTAGAAGCTTCAGCTAAAGTCAATAGCGCGATCAAAGAGCTCAAAGTAAAGTTTCATCGGATATCGGGTTGAATTAAAAAGGAGTGGAAATGAGCAAGCATTGGAACAATTGACTTCTTGCAGACTTCGATAAAATCGTTCGAGAGCAACTTTCTTTTTACTTCTTTAGGATTTTTTTATTCTTTACAAGTGGCAGGAAGACGCTGGATGCAAGCCGCTTCCAACCGGTCTTTTTGGAAATCCATGGAGCAGGCCTATGTTCAGCAGTGGACTTCTTGTGGCTGAATGATGATGATGATTCTTTACAATTCCTTTAGTCTCGAGGTAATCTCTTTTACACGCCCACGCAAACAAAAAAGAGTGGTATGCTTTCAGGATATGTTGTTCGTGTACTATTTCTTTCACCTCCTGCGGTTGATCGGTAGGAAATGCTCATGGCTTTAAGTCCAACACATTGTGTAATTGTAACTATTTTGTGTACCCCATATCTTCTAAATCCTTGAACCGATTCAGAAGTGAATGATGTTGTTAGAATCCTTATATCATCGCGGATAACCAATTATGGTAACCTAGACTGGCAGTCGAATTTCATTTCCGAAAATAAAGTAATAAAACTGCCAGGCCGTTGGAATGTTAGTAGAGACATTACGTCGGAAAAACGGGTTAGAAATGCATGTGACCCGAGAAGGCAAAATTTTGGATATTACGTGGGGTAGGTCTAGAAAAGCTTAACTTCAAATTGACGACCAAGATTTCCTATGTCCATTTTCCGCCATGTTGAAAAAAGGATTAAATTCAGTTCTTTCACAATAATTCGGTTCTCCGTAGTCTCAACGGAGAACTGAGTACTTGTATTTTGCTATGTCTTTCAAACTACACAAAATCATTGCAGTATAGCGTGCGAAATTTGACTTCTATTTGGGTAAGCAATGATCAATTTCATGAAACTACAGGAGTAGGACGCCCACCAGCTCGCTGGACCGACGAGGCAGATTGCTGGGAGTGGCTGGATGAGCATGGCCGAGGACAGAAGGAAGTGGCGTGCCTTGGCGGAGGCCTATGTCCAGCAGTGGACGAGAACGGGCTGATTTATTGACTAATTGATTGGTTAAGTATTAAACAATTTCATGAAACTACAGGGGTCCCTTCCGCTCGCCGTTTTCCAGCACGGGAAAGCAGCGCGTATGTGTGACGCTCAGAAACGAGAGCGAAGAGATTTCCGAGCCGGATCGCGCAATTATTGCTCTTTCTAACTGCGGCGTAAGGGCTAAGCGCAGCGATAGGCGGGTATTCAAGTAGTGAATATGAATGTATAAAAAAGTTATATTAGGGGCATTCCGTGTGGCCCCGGATTAAGAATAGCGTCACTCCATTGCCTTCCGTGGATGTCGTAGAAGGCGACACTAAGGAAATCAATTACAAGGAGATGGGCCGCAGCGTCTTCCTGAGATTCCAACCGCATACTGCGATCGCCAACCCGCATGCCAAGCGTGGCGATTATGGCACAACGAACCTTTTTCATGTCGTACTACGTGCCGTTATTGGTAGCACAAACTAACATTACATAGATAAAAACGGGCCGAAGCAGGCTTTTCTTTGTATGTGAAGTTTGTCAAGCCTAATTTTCAAAAACAATTAAAGACATTGTTATCAATAAATCAATTAAAAACATGATCGTGCTAGAGCTTCCCTTTAAGTACGGAAATCAGCAACACGAAATGTACTATTATTATATTTAACAGGATCTCACGTTTACGCTAGTGGCAGTGACCCGCTACCGCCCATGTCTCGCACCGGCGCGTAGCCCCGACGGGCGGGCTGCGCGCGCGCCGCTACGGTTCACACTCGCGCCGCGCGCCGCCCGCGCAGCCCGACACAACCGCGACGCGAACGCCCCGCCGACGCAGCGCAGGCTCTCACTGGGCCAGCGGTAAACTCACCCCTCAACTAAAATTCACCTCCGATTTTGCGATATAGAGTTTGGACCTATTTTACAAGAAAAAGTTTGGACTGTTTTAAGAGTTTTTGTGTGATTGAGATAATTTTTGTAGTCCCCGTTCGATACGTACGGTTTGCTTGTGTGGGTTAGTAAAGTGTTTTATGGGTTGAGTTTTTCGTGATAAAAAGTTTGGACCTCTTAGGGGGCCTTGCGCCTAATCACTGAATAAGGAAGTAAATAGATAAAATTTTATTTTAGGGGCTCAATACTTAAAACCCTGTTTTGTAACGTGATAAAATCATGATATTATAAATGTGTAACTTTTTTTCTTATGTTTTATGTGTAATTCAATATTTGAGCACCTATATATTCATGAATATGTTATGTTTTATGTTCTTTATTTTGTATAATGTGTTTTTTAGTATTGTGCCGTTAAATAAATGTTTTATCTATCTATCTATCTATCTAAAATATACTTGTCCAGGGATAAACAAATAAAGAGCTGTTCACAAAATTCTCTAAATTTACCTATGGATAGCTCTGCGAATTTCATGGTGCAAGAGGTTTTTGGACTATTCACTGGATAGAGCTTACTCATGCATAAACAGGTAGCATTTAGTGACGTCAGATAGCGTTGGCACAAGTTAGCCTTAACTACTTGTTATGACTGTACGAGTATTACTGAGATAATTTTACCAGAAACCAACCCTCCACTTTCTATATGGTTTACCTGTGTGACAGCAAAGTTTTTTGTGGTTGAGCTGGTGCCCTCCTATTTTCAATTTAAATTTGAACTTCCGTGCCCACTTTCCGTGACCCCAACGCGTGTTTAATTGATTACCATTCGTCGTAAAAGGGTTTGATTGAGATAATCCTCGCTTGATTAACAAAACAAACAATAAATTACATCTGGACGCAGCTCCCAGTCTACGTATAGAATATAACGCACTTTTTTGGAGTTGGTTCTAGTTACGCCCGCGTGAGATTTACTTTTTGGTCCAAAGAATATCGGTGTTATTTGTAAAAAAAGACAACTCTAAAACACTCCTCAAAAGCAGTTTAAAATATAGTGTGTTGTAAAGAAGAAGACCTACTTAGACCGGATTGGAAGATTATTTTAAGGATTGCAAAAAATTCAATCTATTCTCGCCTTACGGACAAATTAACAAAAACCCACTTTCGCCTTTGCAAATATAAAAAGTGATTTATATGTAATCGCAGGAGTTCATTAATTCACATAACCTTCCTCGCCTTATTTAACAACTTAAGATTGTTCTTACGTGGAGCATGCTGTCTCGCTCGCACAATTTAACATTTTTGTGATTGTAATAAAATGAGTTTAGTTTTGATAAATGTGGTCTGATAGTTTTATGGATAATTAAATAGCGGATATTTGAGGCACACTTTTCTTATACTGTACTAAGTTTTTGATTGAGACAATTTGATTCCAAAATTCATAATTTATGGAATAACTTTTCTTTGTTAAACACTACGTACAGGAACACGAAGATATAATTAAAATGTCCGTAATTTTGTTATGCATCAAACCCTCAGACCGCATTTATCAAAAGTTCACTCATTTTATTACAATAATTAAAAAATTAAAAGTACCCGAAACCGGCGTGCGTGCATGCAACAACTAATGAATGTTGAAGAAGCGAAAGTGATCTGTCGGATCGTAGCAAGTGGCAGTCCCTGGTCTCTGCCTACCGCTCTGGGATACAAACGTGAGTTAATGTTATGTTAATTAAAAAATGTAGAATTGTGTGAGCTAGACCGCATGCTCCACGTAAGAGCAGCCTTAATCAAAATACGGGGGGCAGAGGAACTGTTCTATTAGGACGATTTCTCCAGTGATTACTTTCTTAAGACAAGAAGTTCGCGTGTGCGTGCGATTCAAGGTGCCAGTTGATTATTTCAGTCGACTCATAATTACTTTCGCGGAGTAATTAAAATAGTTAAGCGATGGATTAAGATGGCTATTGGTGGGGGATGAAAGTTTCGTCTCTGTTGAGTCTTAATCCGAATATCACGCCAAATCGCGTTTTTCTGTCTGGCATAGTCTGGCAAAGGGAACTTTGAAAAGGAGGCTTTATTTGCATAAATGGACTGAAGCTTTGTGAAGTTTGAACAATTGAATAGTTAAGTTGAATTAATCATGATCAGCCATTTGACGCCCACTGAAGGACATAGGCCTCCTTCATGGTTTTCATAACCATGAGGGGTTTTGCCATAATCGCCACGCTTGGCAGCCGGGTTGGCGATCGCAGTATGCAGTTGGAATCTCAGGAAGACGCTGCTGCCCGTCTCCTGGTAATTGATTTCCTTAGTCGCCTTCTACGACATCCACGGAAGGAAATGGAGTGACGCTATTCTTAATCCGGCGCCACACGGAATTTGAATTATAATTTGTTAAATTCAAATGTCCTATTCACACCCTGAAGAAACCTGACTGCCTGAAGTGCCTGCCTGAGATGACATACCTCAGCGCTTCAAATTGCCTATCCGCGGTGGGCACGCGTGGAAATTAAGCCCATACTATCTCTCTGAAAGAAGGCCTTTGCCCTACATTGGGACGTCTAATATTGTGCTTTCTTGAATCATTTCTTCTTGTGTCACAGGTCCTATTCCGTGGTGTCATTTATCGATCTTCGACAACTTACCTTAGACACTGGTGCCTTACATCACTTTTTATTGAAATAGCGTTAAACTAAAAGATGAAAAGCTTTTCTTGAGTATCGATAGCAAAACCATTTCCAATAATCTTATTCTTCTTGGTCGCAGCCTCATGGCAGAGGGACGTGACTATGGGGTGGCTTTCGGACGTGACTATGGTGTGGCAACGCTCTCCACTCGGTCCGATTACGCACCAGATGCATGGCTGCTTGTAGGGTCCCTCCCGTAGCTTCACATTGGCGACCGTCCATCGCATTAGTGCTCGTCCACTGCTTCTTTTAGTTAGTGAAATACTTAATGTAGAAACTGGCGGATAGATAGATTATGGTGAGCAGTGCGTTATCAGCCGCGATCAAACTGACTCTACCCTTTGCAAACCATAGAAAAATCCAGCAAGTATTTAACGTCAACTAACCACTCAATACGTAGGCGTAACCAGCGCAAGAGTTCCGTAACAAAGTGGTTTCTCTGAATATAAACGAAACGTTGACAAGTGTTTTTTTTTTTAATGAATAAAGGTCACTGACTCAATTCTTTATAGCTCAGTAAATTATAAAGACCTTTCAATAAATATTTAATAATCGATGGCCTTGTTATGCTTTTTAATTTAGTGCACTAACATCCTTCCTTGCTGGAAATTAACAATTTCGTCAGTGACCCTTACATAGCATTCAGGTGTAGTAACAAAGAATTATGTTTTTAATATTTTCGTGTATTGTAAAACATCAAGTACAATGTCCTTTGACTGTAACATAAAACCTGAGAAGCTTTTTAATTAGTAAAGCTTTTTTTAAGCTAAAAGTCTGGCTAGGATTGATTTAAATCTAATTACTTAACTAAAACTGGATTGAGGTCTAAACACGGTGGCTAGCTAACTATAGATCAACTGTATTTAACTGATGAGGCTACAGCTGTGCTTAGCAATAAATATATAACTAGAACAAACGTAGTAACTTACTGGTTGGTTGATTAATAAAATACCTGACTTGTATCTTATTAAAACATGGTTTCTTTACATCTTAGAATCTTAGGTTCCTAAAGCGCTCTCACGTCTTAGTGAGCTCTTGAGTGCGTTGTCAAGCTGTTTTGTTTTGAACAACATCATGATCTCAGAGCTAAAAGCGCTCTATTAATACAGCCACTTAACTTGCGACCCCACCCCAACCTTATCAATTCACACAGGCAAACCAACCCAGTGTTTAACACCAGGGGTCTATTTCATGGAACTACAATTCATGGTTTACTATGACAATTCGATGTACACTGCAAAGTCCCTGCACTGCAAACAAATTAACAAGTAGGAGTATCGTCATAATATTAATAACAGGAGGTACTTAGGTCATTAATTAAAAACAAAATGTCAGTTAAATAGACAACCTCGAGAATTCCCCGCTCCAATGTACCCCATAAGGCTGGCAACGTTACCGCGCTGCACAGCAAGGGAAATGATCCTCTGCGTCAGAAATGCCCCGGAGCGGTTGTCAAAACCACGGTTCCGCAAGCGTCGCCCTAACTACTCAATAAAAGTTCTCCCTGAAGAACCACAAACCCCACTAGTCTCTAAGTAGGAAAACTCATGCAATGTACATCGAATTGTCATAATTAACTATGAATAGTAGTTTTATGAAAAGCCCAGATATCAGTAGACTTCGCAGCCCATCAGGCGAACCCAGTGACAAACAGTAGACAGTGAACCCCCGAAGGACTATCGAGGCCGGCACGGCGGCACGTGCACGATAGGCAGCGGGAAATCGCGGCACGCGTGTCTGGGCGGGGCCGGGTGCTGCGCGTGCGCGCATGGGCGAGCCATGGGGGCAGGCCACAGCGCGGAGGGCGAGCACTGCGCCAGCGACCCGCCGGCGCAGCCGCGTCAGAGGACTAACAAGAAACGGAGGTGAGTCCTTACATTAGATGAAAATGCGTAATAAAGATTTATTACTACCTACCTAGGTGTCCGAACCATCATGAGAATCCTGAGTGTCTGTGGTGTTCACATAACTCTGCGCTTGCATCCGCGGTGGATACGCATTGTAATTAAGCCCATACTTTCTCTCTCTCTCTCTCTCTCTCTCTCTCTCTCTCTCTCTCTCACTCTCTCTCTCTCTCTCTCTCTCTCTCTCTCTCTCTCTCTCTCTCTCTCTCTCTCTCTCTCTCTCTCTCTCTCTCTCTCTCTCTCTGAGAAGGGCACAGGGCCCTGCTGTGGGACGTATATAAGCTACATAAAAAAGTGTCCGAAACACCACATTACATGCATAAACTCAAACAATTGACGTGGGCGTCCAGACCACAGTCCAGACCTGTGGTCCAGACGGCAAAATTAAAGTGAAGCTGGACTGGCCATGTCAGCTAAAGGCAATGTTTACTTTTTTTCTATTTAATTCGCAATCTTTATTGGACTTTCGTAATTTAAATAGAATTGGCATCCGCATTCTTAGGATTACTGAACTTTGAAAACAGTCAAATAACTTGATTACTACTTATTAAATTTATTCGAATAACAACTGAACAATCGACAGTCCAGCGGGCCGCAACGCGAGCTTGTGTTTGATTTTGTCTCCTACCTTGCGCTCCGTATGCCCAAACGCATAAAATAAATACAGTGTCGTTGTTCATGTTTGCGTTTACGCTACATCGCAGACCCTCCTACGCCCTACTGCGCTGCGATTCACGTGATGCGGAATCAGCCTGCGCACAGGATTTGCGTATGGGCTCGTTCAACAACGTGCATGTTTCGGTAGCACACTGCTTGTTCAATTGCTTGGGGGCGTTTTTGCTAAGCTCAGCGCACAATCCATGTCAGCTAAAGGCACCCGGATGGGTGAGCGAGACTCGTCATCGAGTGCGTGCCACAAAACTAACATCGAAGTCGAGGCCGTCCTAGGAACGATAATACATGTTTACTTTTTTTCTATTTAATTCGCAATCTTTATTGGACTTTCGTAATTTAAATAGAATTGGCATCCGCATTCTTAGGATTACTGAACTTTGAAAACAGTCAAATAACTTGATTACTATTTATTAAATTTATTCGAATAACAACTGAACAATCGACAGTCCAGCGGGCCGCAACGCGAGCTTGTGTTTGATTTTGTCTCCTACCTTGCGCTCCGTATGCCCAAACGCATAAAATAAATACAGTGTCGTTGTTCATGTTTGCGTTTACGCTACATCGCAGACCCTCCTACGCCCTACTGCGCTGCGATTCACGTGATGCGGAATCAGCCTGCGCACAGGATTTGCGTATGGGCTCGTTCAACAACGTGCATGTTTCGGTAGCACACTGCTTGTTCAATTGCTTGGGGGCGTTTTTGCTAAGCTCAGCGCACAATCCATGTCAGCTAAAGGCACCCGGATGGGTGAGCGAGACTCGTCATCGAGTGCGTGCCACAAGACTAACATCGAAGTCGAGGCCGTCCTAGGAACGATAATACATGTTTACTTTTTTTCTATTTAATTCGCAATCTTTATTGGACTTTCGTAATTTAAATAGAATTGGCATCCGCATTCTTAGGATTACTGAACTTTGAAAACAGTCAAATAACTTGATTACTACTTATTAAATTTATTCGAATAACAACTGAACAATCGACAGTCCAGCGGGCCGCAACGCGAGCTTGTGTTTGATTTTGTCTCCTACCTTGCGCTCCGTATGCCCAAACGCATAAAATAAATACAGTGTCGTTGTTCATGTTTGCGTTTACGCTACATCGCAGACCCTCCTACGCCCTACTGCGCTGCGATTCACGTGATGCGGAATCAGCCTGCGCACAGGATTTGCGTATGGGCTCGTTCAACAACGTGCATGTTTCGGTAGCACACTGCTTGTTCAATTGCTTGGGGGCGTTTTTGCTAAGCTCAGCGCACAATTACAGTCGATTGTTATTCGAATTAATGATTGATCGAACTCATTTTCAATAGAACAGGCACTCGCGATTTAATCCAATCAGTCTATGACATTTTACGAACAATCGTCCATCGTCCGTGTTCATCCTACATTGTCATTGTTCGCTGTTGATATCCTTAATAAATAATCTAACTAGGATTAAAAGTAAAGTAGTACTCTGGAACTACTCTGTCGTATTAGGCGCAGCCTGTAAAGATAGATGTAAGTGGATAAATAAATAAATAAAATAAATCAAAGTAGCGCAGAAACTGCAACTTCGACTGCAACGAAAGTTAGAAGTTCATAGGTGTCCATTTTAAAATCTAGATCGTTTTGGAGAAAAAAATTACAAAAAACTTCGAACTTAGTCTAATCGTTGGGTGTAAATGCAGCATCGTAAACCCAGCTGCTTCGTAAGGCTTTTGGCAATAAAATAGTTTTTGCGCCGAAGGGCATAAAGTTTGTGACTCTTCAATTAGTTGTATCTTTACTGCCACTAATAGAAGCGATTCATATTGAGTCTGTATCTTGTTAATACGCTTTTATTGGTTGTATGCATCAAACTAAGTCACTGTATTGTCAATATGTAACAAAGGGACATTCTAACCATGAATTAAAAACATAGTTTTGAAAAAAAAAACCGGTCAAGTGCGAGTCTGACTCGCGCACCGAGGGTTCCGTACTCGCGCTTGGCAAGTCCCACAATCACGACAAGTTTATGTATTACCGTTTTACGATACAGCATAAACAAAAAAAAAACGTTTGTTGTATGGAGACCCTCTTATTTTTTTAAATGCTTTTATTTGTTAGGTGATCCGCCGCATAATAACACATCTGTGATATTCTGTGAAAATTTCAACAGGCTACCTATTACAGTTCCAAAGATAGAGCCCTTTCCGGTCGGACGGAGGCAGAGTAATAGGGTCCCGTTTGGCACCCTTCGGGTACGGAACCCTAGATAATGGCGCATTAAAAAGAAAGTTTGAATTGGTCACTCTCTCGCCCAAATTTGATCAACTTCGCGAGTAGAGTAGTGTTTTAACCTACTTCTAACTGTCGTATCGATTTCAAACTGTAAGTTTATGTCATTCGGATAAGAATACAATAATTTGGTATCATAGAGCTGCTCTGATGATGCGAGCCAGGGGTGGGTAGTGGAATACTTCAATTCTCTCTATTTATTGTATATTTCTTAAGCAAACTTTTACAGCAGCAACAACAGCGTAGCTGCAAAAATACTTTGATTATAACATCATATTTTTATTCTTTGAAACCACAATGTATTTACTGTGGTACCACCGATCGGTTTACGGTCTGAGGTTTGTGGTTTACTGAGGGTTTGGTGAGGTACCTGGGTACATATTACAATATGTAAAATAATAATATCTACACATAAAACCCCTAAAATTACAACACCTAATACTTCAAATCACCTAATGCTGTAACACCGACGTATAAAACTTATAAGTTTGCAATTCCTAATGCTTCTAAATATCTATTATAAAGATTCTCTCCATTATGTATTTAAAAAATAAACCGAAAAAAGGCTATGGTTCTGAAATAAATAATGGGGCCATAAAAAAAAAACTTCGTCCCAAAACCTGTAGTTAGGTTATGTTAGGTTGCTTGTGAACTCACCATATTAATTACTTTTATTTACTACTGTCGAAATCAATTTGGTTATGTTTTATAAACTTAGATCAAATAATCATTCTATATTTAGAACTTTCGCCATTTTGAATTTAGATCAACCAACCATTAGGTGTTGTAATTTTAAGGGTTTTGAGCATCAGGGTTTTAAATTTAGATATTATTATTTTAGATATTGTAATATGTACCCGAGGTACCTTCTACTGATAAGAACACATTGTTATTGCACAGTATGTGTTTGCTACTTTGGGCGTCTCTAAATCGTCTCTAGAGTAATCCCGAATTTTCCGTAAACAGAACCAAATCTACACATGTCGATACCGTCGAAAATGTCAAAACTATCCAGGAAATTTCCAACAGAAATATTGTACGACTGAAACAAAAAAAACATAAATTGCTTGCGGGCAAATGCCAGGCCCGTTCTGTAGGCTGTAATTCTGAAACCTGTTGTGGGACTACCGATAGCACTCAGCTGAAAGCATTATCTGGTCCTCTAGCAAAACGGATAGCTAGGCAGATGAAGGCGTTTCTTAGAAAAACAGGTGTAATAGGATTATCTTGACCCTCGCGAGTAACTGGGAAGATATCTGAACACAAAGAAAAGGACAGTCTCCTTTTTTAGGATCCCGTACCCAAAGGGTGGCAATGGGTCTCTACAACTACGCCTACACTACCTGACTGTCTTACCTTTTAAGTACTGTATCTTTACATAAATTACGAGATACCATAAAAGTATTTGTATCGTTTCCTTTCCTTTAGAGTAAAAACGAAAAAACGTACAAGGGATAAGCTTGGTGTCGTGCAAATTCCGTAAGTACCTGTTAGTAGTGCACAGACCAGGCCTACAACTATGTGCTGTGTCAATTATTATTTATCATAACATGTGTACTGTTGGTGTGTCTATATCAATAAATAAACAATAATAATGTATACGTCCTACTGTAGGGCACAGGCATTCTCTCTCTCTCACTCTCTCGTGAATTAATAAATAAGTATAAAAACTGGGCAAATGCGTGTTATTGTCAATAAAAGGAAAAGGTGAAGGAGAATTAAGGTAATAAAATCTGCCCTTATAAATCATCGCGATATTAATATATAACTATTGTACAGGTTTAAACCTACCTTTTGTGAAATTTCATGAATAAATAATTTAAAAAAAAAACGGGATTCGAACCTCATAGCCTCTCGCATGTAAGGCGAGGGCTCTACACGTACGAGCTAGCAACGGCTTTATTGGCTAAGTACCCCCATCCCATTTTTAACAAAAGCGCCCCACTTCTGGAAATGTTTACTCTGTGTTGCAGGTGGACCTACCGTGGTAGAAAATTGCCTGTCTCCTCTAAGACGGATTGCGTCTAAGAAATAGGACAAAGCCCAGAGCGATGACAATGGCGTCAAAGTGAACTTCTCATAAGGGTCACAAATCCGATTTAAAGAGGTGTGGTTATTTTTGGGAATAGGATCTTTATTGTGGACAGTTAAGAACATTTTTAAAACAATGTCCAATAGCACTGAAAACCAGACACTTTTTTTTCAAATCCCCGACAGGTCCATATTTTTAGCCTCAATGTTTGTGTCCCACTGCTGGGCAAAGGCCTCCCCCAATTCAGTCCAGAGTTTTCGGTCCTAGACCACCTCAGACCACTCCGGCAGATTTTGGTCGAGTTCGTCTCTCGACAGGTCCATTAAAAGGATTAAAAAATTGTTGTTGACCCTTGTGCATCAAAGGACCGCTATGTAAATTGAATATCTAAGTAGTTGAGCAGAGCAAACTTGGAACTAAGAATAGTTATTTGTTATGCAAGGCTGCAAAGTTAATTTTTGGCGCGAGTACCTTGTATTGAAACCTGAGCAAGCGAAGGATTCTAGGATTGAGCCACGAGCGAAGCGAGTGGTTCAAATATAGAATCCTGAGCGTAGCGAGGGTTTCAAAGGTACGAGACGCTAAATAACTTTGCTGCCGAGCGCAACACACAACTTTTCACCTCACTAAAGCGAGGAAAATGTTAGGTGCAAGAAAAACAGTTTTAATAAATATTAAATTACTGTTTATTTATTTCAAAAATGAAAAATTGGTAATATTGAAAGTAAATTTTTTTTTTTAAATCAAATTTTCTTGCCGGCCAGTGCGATTCTTTAAATGAGGCTGGCGCATGACATGAAATAAGTATTTGCATTTCAATCATCAATGGACTGGCTGCAGAGAATATAAACTATTACGAAACCAATGAGGTTCTATATATATGTAATTTATTGTACGAAACCTTTATTGAATAAAAATATTCGAATTTTAAAAGCGGATAAAGTGCGATTTTCCACGCAGATTTCGAATGATAAACAGAGCTTTTACGAGCTAGTGAGGTGAAAAGTATATTTTTATAACCAACCGTCTTAAAGCCACAGAGCCCAAGACCAACCTACGATTTTATAGATTTTTGCTAAAACAGGCGTTTTATGGCAAAAAATATGGTAAGTCCAACTTAGGGCCTAGAGAGGTAAGAGGCCCTAGAGAGGGGTTAGAGGCCCTAGAGAGGGGTAAGAGGCCCTAGAGAGGGGTAAGAGGACCTAGAGAGGGGTAAGAGGACCTAGAGAGGGGTAAGAGGACCTAGAGAGGGGTAAGAGGCCTTAAAGGGGCAAGGGGCCCTAGAGAGGGATAAGAGGCCCTAGAGAGGGTAAGGGGCCCTAGAGAGGGGTAAGGGGGTCGTAAAGAGGGGTAATAGGCCCTAGAGAGGATAAGAAGCCCTACGTCCTACAAATAGCTATAAAATTATTGATATCAATGATGTTCACTTTTTGTAAAAACGTATTATAAATGATTGATGGCGCTATTTAGCTCCGGTTCGCCCCTTGAGAACTTGGGAGTCTAAAGGTTTCCTCACGATGTCTTCCTTGACAGTTCTAAAATTGTTAATTAACAAGTACATACAGGAGAACTTCCTTTTTCCCGCAAGCCCACTCGTTCAAATATTAAGAGAAAACGCACATCAACAAAGTTTATCTATTATAATATTTCCTCACGAACGAGCTGTATAGCGTCGGAGTTGGTTTCATGAGGCCATTCTTTAATGACCGTACAGTTAATTAACTACTTAATAGTTTTTGGGGTTCCGTACACCGTATAAAAAATGGAACCCTTATAGGATCACTCGTGCGTCTGTCTGTCCGTCCATCCGTCACAGCCAATTTGCTCCGAATCTACAGAACCAAATCAGGTTAAATTTGGTAGAATGGTGTAATCCTATTACCCAAACACGGATGTGCAAAGACAATAAATATATTTTTTTTTAAATAAGGATCATTTTCGGGGGACTATGACATTTAAAAAAAAGTTTTGCACACCTTAGTGTATATCAAAAGAAATGGCTCGTTATGAGGATCTCAAATATATTTTTGTTATTATTGTAAAATAATAGTTTTGATTTTATTCATGAAAGAAAAAATTGTGGGTTACCGTAGGCACTGACTGAAAATCAGCACTGAGGGATCACTTCCTCAGCACAACGCTGAGTCAGCTGCCTTTTGTCGCAACGTAGATACACCACAGGCTACATCTATGGTCCTGTTTTATTTATTCGTTTTGGCTGTTGTGTATTTAGTTTTCTTTCTGTTGTTGTGCATATTATGTTACTTATCTGCTTATTTTGTTTCTGTGATGTATCTTGTTGGTATAATAAATGTCTTTCTTCTTCTTCTTCAAAATTGACCATTCCCTCCTTACCTGCACGGAACCCTCTCCACGCGAGTTTATCTCGCACTTGGCCGGTTTTTACTATTACTTACTTATGTTTGCAATTTTTCATGTTGTTCCTACTCACACTTGTCCCGTATATTTGTGATTTAAAACAAAACTTATGTCATTGACTTAACGCAGCCTTACTCCCAGGTTCCTCGTACGGTAACAATCTGTTAAGGGGCTCCAGGGAGTAGTACTTGCACCACCGAGGAAAAAAAAATCATGTCTCTTTAGGGTTTCATAGTCCGTCTATCTGTCTGTCCGTGGCCTAGCTCAGAGACGATTAGTACGAGAAAACTGAAATTTGGCATAGACAAATTTAGGAGTAGGGGGGTAGCCTAAAAAAACATTTAAGGTTTCCCCCCCCCCCCCTACTACTAAATTAGAGATACAATTTTTCTTTTCTCGTCTACACCATAGTTGGGATATCGTTGGATTCATCATCAGCCATTTAACGCCCACTGCAGGACATACGCCTCCTTCGTGGTTTTCATAACCATGAGGGGTTTTTTGCCATAATCGCCACGCTTGGCAGGCAGGTTGGCGATCGCAGTATGCGGTTGGAATCTCAGAAAGACGCTGCTGCCGGTCTCCTGGTAATTCCTTAGTCGAGTTCTACGACATCCACGGAAGGAAATGGAGAGACGCTATTCTTTATCCGGCGCCACACGGAACATCCGGCGCCACACGGAATGTTGGATTGGTCGCTTAGAAATACTGTTAGTGTAGTAATAAGATTTCTTGATTTTTGTCAATCGTTTAGCCAGAAGAGGCGTCCCACCTCCCCTCTTCTGGCTAAACGATTGATTGTAGAAACGTGAAATTTAGGGCAGTAGCACATATAATGAACTTAAAAGGAAATCTATCACGGCTAAGTAGGCTTAACAAGTTAAAGAGTAATAGGCGACCAACTTATAAAAGGAAAACTTTGTACAAAATCCATTGAAAATTACGTTCATGAAGTTGTTAGTTCTATAAAGCAGTAAAAAAAATCCTCTTTTTACGGAACCCTACACTGCCCGACACGCACTTGGCCGGTTTCCTAAAAATCACTGTTAACATGATTGAGAGAGTAAAAGAAGATATGTTTTTTTTTTCATTGGTGGCGCTAGCTAGCCCACTGGATCCCCTTAACAGCTGTCAGTTGTGTTTTTTGTAGCTGTTATGAGTAGACTAACAGAATGTTAGTGTACGAGACACAGGGGGTCATACGAATACATCATGACTTTTCAGACTGATAGGTTTCGACGCAAGTTGTACCTAAACATTATTTTCTTCTGACTCGTTGTCTAAAATACTGCTAATGGAAAACCAACTCAATTTTCTCTTCGTGAGAAAAATAACAAAAAATTCTATTTTCAAACAAAACAACTGGAGAGTTGCCTTTTTTATTCCTTTTTTAAAAAACCTGCCAGTATAATATTCCGCGCGCTCGCCGTACCTACTGGCACATTTCGCGCGTCGAATTATATCGCTCATATTTACATAGTTAATTTTAGCACAAGAACAACGTTTTGTACGTTCGGTGTTGCGGTGTTCTAATGTTTCGATTATATTTTAGTCAGGTCTGGATTATGAATTTTTGTAGGCTTATGATAAATGTTCGCTTTCGTTTCCCACTGTTAGCAGTGTTTTTAATCACCAAACTCTTAAGCCGGGTTTGGACGGTCTTAGTACGCTCGGACCGTTTGCGTAAAGTTTTAGTTGATTATAACATTATGACGACGGTCATTGCGCTCGAAAACTGTACGCACACGTTCCGAGCGTACTTAGACCGTCAAAACCCGGCTTTAGAAACAATTATGATGGAACCGCTGATATTTCGCCGCTATTTCATGGTTCTTTCACATTTTTGTTTTCCTTGATTAAACTTATTATTAACTTAATTCCGGATTAACTTACTTGATTTTTGTCGGAAGAGTCCAACCAGGTTTCGCTCTGATTCGCAAAGCTTAATCATGGTGAGTAGAGTCGGAGCTCGCGTCGTTGGTTGCTGGTCTCTGACAAATTTTAGTTCGTAAATTAAACTTTTTGTTTTTCCTTTCATCAAAGTGCTTCTCCAACATTGGTTGGCAGTCAGCGTTTATGAATAAATTCGGCCCACTGCAGTGTACAGTCGACAACAGGTCAGCCTGTACATTTATGCTGCAAAGTTCTTATGACTAAGAAGATACCAGTAGAGCATGCGGTTTCGATGAGAAGTCGATGATACTTTACTGTGGAAGTTATGCGGCTGTGTTGTCCTTGCTGGAAAAGAATGAGCCCTCTGAGGATGGCCCACCCCAAACGAGAATACTTAAATGTAGGCACTTATTCCTAAAGGGATTTAAAATCTCAGTAGGGGAGAAAAACGGGACCGTTAAGATCACTTTGCTGTCCGTCCATCGGTCTGTCTTTCTGTGCAGACCATTTTTTTAGCAGGAACAGAGAGTCCCTTGGAGGTGTAAAAAAGTTAACGCAATCACATGTGACCATTTCTCACACACGCAAAATCACTATAAAAACCGTTAGGGCATCTCCCAGTTGACCTAGAATAATTAAATTTGAGAAAACAAAATACTGCAAAGTCCCACAGGTCACGTAAAGGAAACAATCACAAAAAACCATCACTAACTTATCTTTGCAGTTAAGTTGTATGGGAAAAGTTATTTTTAACTCTAACAAAAAGTAAAGAAATAAGCTCATTTTGTCGTAGAAACTGCGTAACTTTTACGACAAGCTAAAACAGCTATACCTATGGATAGAGTAACTCTGAGGCTAGTTCGCTAAGTCCAACTTTGCGCAACATAAATAACAACTCGCGACCATAATTAAAGAACTAAAGGTGGGTGTACTAAACAATCAGTGGTACTCAGTGGAGCCGTTCGCGTTGAAGAAAATAATTGTTCCGAATACGTGTTAAATATAACCGGCTGTTATCTTCATAACGGTGATTGTTGTTTATAAAGGTTTGATAATAATAACATCTAGTTTGCGTTCTATGAACGTAACAAATATCAGGAACGGAATGCCAAAATTATTAATATGAACACTCGGTCTGTCTCTTTCTAGTATTTCTCACTAATACAGGGTTAGAGCGGGAAACCATTTAATGTGCATAGAATCAGTCTCTTTTTGCCATTTGACTTTAAAACAGGTTGAAGCGAGAACACATTAAACTGTAGTAGAGGTTATGGGTTACGAGTGTTATGAGTATGAATAATGATGAGTATTTTGTTAACAAGTATTCTGCATACTAATATAAGTGATACGCTGTTATTATTTCATACGAAATATAATTGTTTTATTAATTACGCGTCACCACTACCTCTTACATGGAAAAGACTTGATGTTATACAGGCTCACATTAAACTCATGAAAGATTGTAATCTTAAGTGAAACAGCGGTTCACTTAAGAATACAATGAAGGTGCTATAGTGCGATCTCCAGTAATTCCATTTGTGAATTTGTAGCCGCAATAACACGGTAACTGTAAAAGTATGTGAATGAAACTGACAAAAAGATAAGCATAGTGTGTTTATGGTTAGGTAGTACCTAGATAGACAAAAAAAAACCGTCGACCCTTGTGAGCCTTGTGAGCCCTGGAGCGATATGTTTGCTAAACTCTTTACCTCCGATATAGCCACAGTATGTACCACTAATCCACCAAATGTCTACGTAACAGTCTGAAGTGACTCTCCGAGTGCTCATCAAAGCAAACAACTGGAGCGTAGTCTAACTGCTCATATCTGTTCAGCTGAGAAGAGCCCGTTAGTGGGGGAGTTCTTTTTAATTCGATGCGCAAAGATTGAGCAACTGCTGTAAGCGCGCGAAGTGTTAAGCTGGCAGTTTTTTTAAAAAAGAAAGAAAAAAGTCAACACTCACTTGTTTTCTTTGAATACAGAACTTTGTTATGGAAGCTGGGCAGTAATTCCTTTTGTTTTTTTTTTTCTCTCAGGAATGGGAAATTAAGTTTGTTTTCCATTAGCACTTTTTTTAGGCTACAAAAGGAAAGAATGTACGACGTGTCCTGGCGCGCAAAAGCTTGCTTGCTGGTTTCCATTTCCATTCCTAATGGCGCGTGATTTTCTGTTCAGATTTTTACTTAATTAAACATTAATGCTTCGGAAAATTCGATACTATTCATTGTCACTATATAGCCGACAGACATAATATATTCAGAATAAATGTGGTCTTGAAAAACCACGAGGGAGGCCTATGTCATGCAGTAGGCGTCAAATGGCTGATGATGATGATGATGATGATGATGAATTGTGGGCAGACCTTGTGTCTATACGGGTTACTACATTCTAACATACTTATTTTAAATCTTTAATTTTTGTTTTAAGCCTTTTGATGTAAGCTTTTTTTAATTCATTAATTAAGGGTTCTGCAATAGTATAATTGTACCTAATTAATTAAGCATGTTATAAAATGGTACTATTTTATTAACATAATAACGCAGTATGAACAAACAGGCATGCCGTGCTTTTTATAGCTATGCACAGTTGCTTAATTAGATATGCAATTGCTCATCTGCCCTAACGAGATGGCATAAGGAAGACATTAGAAAACTATTATATAATGCTATTTCGTCATTAAGTCGTTTCCGCTCTTTATTGACATTGTATTTCCTGAAATCGACTAAGATGCAACGTTGCCAGACTTACGAGATATCTCGCACCATCACTAGATTTAGCTGTCTCTGTACGAGAGAAATAAAAAACTCGTACACTTTTGTACGAGATTTTAACAAGGATGGTATGCAGCGTTGTCAGACTTACGAGAACTCTCGCACCATCACGAAATTTAGCAGTCACTGTATGAGATAAGACAGAAATTAAAATACCGACATTTCACCGCACTTTTATGCTTAACGTTAAACGAAGTGACCGTGAATTGAAGACGAGACGTTTGGCCACCCTGGTACAAGAATGGCGGTAACCCTGATGGTATGGGACCTGCCCAAGCCTAAAATACGTTAATGCCTCTAAGAGAAAGCTTGTGCTCTGCAGTGTATTTACTGCAGCGTCTGAGTGGTTACTTTACCTATCTAGTATAGATAGCAGTTGCCATTAGACGCTGTATACACAATATATTGAACATATAGAAAAACAAGATTTTGAACAAGATTTTTTTTAAATCAGCCTCTGCATTGTATTCTAGACAGACAACATTTCGTAGTCTGAATCTTTTCATGAGACCAGAGAAGAGCTTTACTAACTATGAAACCTTGATAATACGCACTGAGTGAAGGTTATGCGTCGTAGACATGAAACTAGTGAGATTGGGGTCTCTACTTCTATTTTCGACTGCGCAACAGAAAGGAAAATCCTGCATTAACATTTATCATACATTATCTTCTATTTTATCTACGGCAGTTTTGACAGGCCAATGCTCACTGAATAAACATTTTCACATCATCGGTCTAACCGACCGGCCGCTATGCGGGCGGAGAAGAGCAAAACCGCCCACATGACCATTCATTGTCAGGGGCGCTACTACTCGCCCGATTTCGAACTGTCAAATACATACATATTTTGATACTTTGGAAACGCCAAACTGGATAACTCAATACAGGGGAAAGTTACGTAATAAGAGGGCTCAATGTTGAAAAGCAACGGACCGCCATTATAGGAAAGCTGGCAGCCCTTCAGATGCTTCAAAGTTACTGTGACATAATAATAAATTGGTTTATTCATTGACATTAGAGCACTGCTGGCTTCCCAGAAAAAGATAAACTGGCTAGAGGAATCTTCCAACAGTGCTTCTAAGTTATTATTGTCATGAATTAAGCGGACTGGACTAGTGTCCACAACACAGGGAAGTGTGGGAGGCCTTTATCCTTTGTAGGAAATAATTTTTTTTTGACAAATAAACATTTTTTCACTTAAACTTTTCATTTCTAGTTGGGAAATCTTAGGTCTAACAAACTACAATCTACAATCAATCCAGGCCATGATTAACATCCACGGCTGGACAGGTAGACCTCTTCCCTTTTACGCCAACTCCCTTAACCCCTTACCAATCTAGTCTAAAGCCCTTCGAACGGTTTAGCAATGTCATCGACCCATCGAGTCGCTGGTCTGCATACCGATCGTCGACCCACCCTTGGCTGTTACTAATTCGACTTAACAGCGAAACGAAAACGTTACATTGTCACGTGTTCCATTCATAGACACGAGTAATGGCTAAACACACGCGAAGCTAGCCAATAAGTTAATATTCTAAACCATTCTTGATGCCTTAGCCTTCACTAACCTTGACATATGCACACATGCGATGTCAAAATGTCCACACGAGAGAAAAATGCGCATGTACGTTTCCATTTTTTGCAATAAGAGGCATTCGATTCAGAGGAACCATTTGCAGTACAAATAATGTGACTTTTTCAATGACGTTTCCACTAGTGATGGGGATTTGATTTCTGGAAGTGCGATGTCAGCGCAACGTATTGCCCATTTTCTAAGTCGCGAAAGAATATCTATTCAGCATAAGGTCACATAAGGTAGTAAAATTTATAGAATAGCAGTTCTTTTATATAATTTATTACTAGCTGACTCGGCAAACGTTGTTTTGTCATACTAATTAGCCTACGACCTATTCTTAGAGCAACCAAACATACATGAAAAATTAATAAAAATCGGTGAAGCCGTTTCGGAGGAGTTCGATAACAAACACTGACACGATAGTTTTATATATTAGACTAGGGGGTGAACCCCCTGCGCGCTTACGCGCGCCAACCCCCAGCCGCTCCGAGCTTCGCTCTCCGCGGCGCTCGGCCTAGGGCCTCGCTAGACACTTGACGTTGGGATTGTTTGAGTGGGAACATGTATGGTCTCGGCCTTCGGCCTCGGCCTGGACGGAGCTCGGCCTTCGGCCTCGCCGCGGCGGTGTCCCTGGGGCCCGCTTCGCGGAGCTCAGCCTTCGGCCTCGCAAGTTTGTCCCATCTGGCTTTTGCGTTGTTGCTTGGTCGCCGAAAATGTATAGTCTCGGCCTTCGGCCTCGGCCTGAACGGAGCTCGGCCTTCGGCCTCGCCGCGGCGGGGTTCCTGGGGCCCGCTTCGCGGAGCTCGGCCTTCGGCCTCGCAAGTTTGTCCCATCTGGCTTTTGCGTTGTTGCCTGTTCGCCGAAAAATGTATAGTCTCGGCCTTCGGCCTCGGCCTGAACGGAGCTCGGCCTTCGGCCTCGCCGCGGCGGGGCTCTTCGTGCCCGCTTTGGCCTCGAAAAATTGTTTATTTGAAAAATTGTTGATTTTTGTTTAAAATTTTGTACTAAAAGTCGATTTTCAGTACAATTTCTCCATACAAAATTTTCTCATTTTCAATCGTCGATATCTCGGCCGCCATCATGAAAATCCAAAATGTCAGATTTTTCTCATATACATGGATCCTTTGACAACCCGATGCCGTTTAGGGCACGTCTCTAGCATATGCCCAGTTGGCTGCCGACTTTTTTGCGCAGAGGTCGATTTTTTGGGCGGCCATATTCTCGCCCCTATTTTGAATTTCGAACGTTCAAAATTTTTTTTCAAAATTAGATCACGAACCAAACGCTCGTTTCAAATTTCATCCAAATCGGCCGGTAAACAAAAAAGTTAGCCCATTTGTATGGGAGAAGGCGTTCGAAATTCAAAAATCGGCTTCATAGGATGGCTGTATATCATACATTCCCTACAACTTTCTCATACAAAATTTTCACGTAACTCTTACCGTTTCCGAGGAAACCTATAGATGATCAGTCAGTCAGTCAGTCAGTGAGTATACCGGATTGTAGCTATATATATTAGTAATAACAAAATTCTGTATCGCGCTTACAAAAATAAAAGTACAAAGGCGGACTTACCGATAAAAGCATTATCTTCCAGTTAACCTTGGTGTCATATGAATTAAAAATAATGAATAAGCATTGAAGTTGAGTTCGTAAGCGACGAGGCTCAGGAATAAATAAACCATCAATATTTTTAACGTTATCGTTTTGCAGAATCTTGCCGAGTGGAAAAATCCAATTTAAATTGCTAGTTTTTAAATGCAAAACAAGAAATGTGCTGTTTACGAGTATATCAGTATATAATAATAGTTAGATGAATATTGTTTTATTAGGAATTTTTCAAAGGTATAAAGTGATAGAAATTAGGCGACTTTTTGGAAAGTTTCTTTTTAAGGATGTCGTCAGAATTCTTACAATATTAACGGACGGACGGAGCATTTCGCTTGGTGGTTTGGTGGTCCTCGCCAACTGTAAATAATCATATTTACACTCTACCTTACTTATTCCAAAGACAGTTAATTAAGCTTTAAATTTTACTGAGCAAAGTGTGCATCCAATAATCATTACGGTCACCGAGAGGTATTTTTATAGGTTTGTCTAGCCGAGGAGCGATAACAGAGATTGGCGCAAACAAAAAGTGGCCACGCGCACCAGAGCGTGCGCCGCCGGAGTTTCTCCACGCTAGATATTTCTCGCCGATGACACACATGGACGTCCAGCTCCGAAAGAAGTGACAGAAGAAACCAGGGCCTCGATTATGTTAGAGCATAACAGAAACAAACATAACAGAAACTCACGCATGTATGTCAGAGCACTGTAGCTTATGTCTCTTTTAAAAGGAGACATAAGCAGAGTATCCGCCTACCATGATAGCCCTATATAAGCAGCAGGCCTTCTCTCAGATAGATAATATAATTTATGCTTAATAATCTCGCTTCTCCACGGCGGCTTGGCGATTTCATGAGCTGAGGTATATGAAAGCGTTAGAAGCTCTCTGGTTTCCCCACAATGCCTTCCATTACCGTTAGCGAGTGGTTTTGCTACTACAAATCCACAAATATACATAATTTAGGAAACAGTCATTAGTAACATAACATAAAATAACATAATCTCACGCCTGTATCCCAGAGGGGTAGGCAGAGACCAGGGACTGCCACTTGCTACGATCCTGACCGATCACTTGAGCTTCCTCAACATTCATTAGTCGCTGCATACTCCCGAGTGAGGTAGGCGTTCTATCGATGCAGTACCACGGCTTATACTAGCTCTACTGGTCAATTTACGTAGTTACGTACCCAAAGGATGCAAATTTTTGACGACCTCGTAGCGCAGCGGTAGTTCGTTTGCATACCATGCGAGAGGTCCCAGGTTCGAAACCCGGCTGGGGACAAAAAATAACCCCAGGTCTTGGATGTTTACATGTTTGTAATGTCGTTGTTTCTAGTTCCCACGACACAAGGTATCCCAGTGTGGGGCCAGAAGCAATGTGCCTGTATGTAAATGTTTATGTAAATTACTAGGGCTATGACGTCTGTCTGTTTGAGTGACCTTTATCTCTAGAGCCGTGATACTTATCCTTTTACGTATTGAGATCGATATATTTAGGTTCATTAGGTAAAGTACTACGGGAACATTTTCGTATCAATTTTGATGTGAGTCAACTAGCGTATTGAATAAAACACATTTTTACTATTAATACCATCACATGTATGTGTTAAACACCTTTAGCTGTGCTTCTGTGGAGTTCCCTAGTGACTTCACGCTCTCCAGCGATGCAACAACGGTGTGCAAGAAAAAATACCTTCTCGAACAGCTTTTCAGCAACGTTGGGCATGTTTATCTTTTGATGCTAATTAACTAAATAATATTCAACGACCGCTCAGTTGAAATTTCTTGTGATACCGATCTTTCGGCAATTTAGGTACTTATGAAAATATTGGCGGGATGTTACAAGGCTTCCAGCAATTTCATTGGATTAAGCTTCTATATGACCAACTGGTCTAATAAAATTTCAATTTCCTTTTTGATATGCAATATTTCAGCTTCCAGGCTTATTTTTTCAACGTCAATCTTAAAAATACGGAGTTGTGTTCGCCGGTTTGTATTATACTTTTTCCACTACTACTATCAAAATTTGTATTGTTTATAGCCCGGAGAATACTATACTTTTTAGGGTTCCGTATCCGAAGGGTATGAGCAGAATTATTTTACTATGCCTATGGTGTTTGTGTGTCTTACATTAAAATGTCTTTATCTACTGAACCGTAGTAGATATAAAGATAGTTGAAATTGTTATATCTATTTTCAAATTAAAACTAGATTAAGACAATTGGGTATTTGACAAAATATCAAATGAGTTACTTTTAAAAGGGAATTTTGTATGAAAATACTGGCTTATGACGTCACATTTCAGAGCACTCTTTTTATGTTTAATCTATTTAAAAATTGTAATAACTAGTAATTGGCTAGAAGACATACATTTTCCTAGATATTTTGTAATTTTTGTTTTAATCGAGCATAATGAAATAATTTATTGTTCATCGTGTTAAGTACCGCTTGTACTAATCCCACCCCGGTCCAGTTTTACAAACGAGACCTTATTATAATATATTATATAGGGTGTAACACAATCTCTTACATCTGATAATGTAAGGTTCTACTCGTCACTACACACAACTTTTGCTGGAAAACTTTGAAATATCGAAAAAACTATTAGCTCTTCCATACTTAAGTTACGACCTGGTATTAAAACCTATAAATCATAAAAAAATGTTTGCTGTCTCAAAAAGTTGCCGAATTGACGAGCAGAACACTCCATTTTCGTATCCATATTTGGGATTTTGTAACACCCTGTATAGACAGCAAGCGATCTGAGACTTCGCTATCAAGTACATAATACCGTTTACCACGAAATCGCTCATCACGTAATATTAATAGAAAAGTAGCGCACACGTAAAAGGTGTGATTATTCCCCAAATGAGGCAAATCCTTCATTTTCGGGAACATAAAGGCTGATTTCGGGGCGGTACATTATTGCAAGATTATCCGTGTCATGTTGACAATAATAAATTAATAGCATACAGGGTTATTTCTAAGAGTTTATCATTCATAACAACTCTGTTCTACGGCTTTTGGAATTTTTTCGTTCAATTTTCCTTTTTTGGAGAAAAAAAATTACAAATATTCGCGGTTTTTCTACGTTGTAGCGACGGAGTTTGATGGATAAATATTAAATGTACATTATTCTATGAATTCTATGAAGAACAACGATTTACTGAAGGCTGCGACAAACGTAGAGTGCGAATTTAATAAAATTATGTAACCTCAGTTGGCCGCTGCACAACAGTGGGCGTCTTTCATGGTCTTTTCATGGTTTTTTCCTTCCGTGGATGTCGTAGAAGGCGACTAAGGAAATCAATTACCAGGACACGGGCAGCAGCGTCTTCCTGAGATTCCAACCGCATACTGCGATCGCCAACCCACCCGCAAAGCCTGGCGTTCATGACAAAACCCCTCATGGTTATGAAAACCACGAAGGAGGCCTATATCCTGCAGTGGGCGTCAAATGGTTGATGATGATGATGATCTTATTCCCTATTCTACCATTCAAACTGGACCCAGTCATTAAACTGTGCCGGTACATAAGGAGCGGCGAACTCAGGTTAGTGGCAAAGCTGCGTTTTAAACGTTTCCGATTGAATGTGAACTCATCAGACCGTCTACCCCCGATTTCTTGTACATTAACAATCTGCTGACAGATGTCCTTTGGCACACAAAAACAACTAATAGCTGCTGGCAGTTAACAGATTGTAAGGTGAAGCTCGTCTATCAATTAAAACTTCAATATTTTTACTTTTACGTCACCCGTTGCCTCTTTGGTCAAGCGGTACTACGTTTACTTACCGACATAAGGGTGATGGGTTCTATTTCCACAGGGATCTGCCGCACCTTAATTTGTACAAATGATGTCCATGTTAAGTGGGTTTCAGATTCTGGATATGCATTATAGAGCAATAACAATTGTATAAACGCGTCGATCTCATTTCATTACCGCTTCAAGTGTACGTGCGCACACCATATATCAAACATTCTAGTTTCCTCTGTGCCTTCTAGAAATGAAAATGAATAAAACATGTCACGTGACCCGACCGTGAATCTGGTATTGTACAGTTCGCAGAATTACGGCTCTCCCTCCTATTACGTAACTGTCCACTGAATTGGATGGTATTGGGTTATCTATATTTACGTTTCCGAAGTGTCAAAATATGTATGTGTTTGACAGTTCGGAGCAGGTTCAATCGGACGAGTCCATACCCCTGGACAAGTGAGGATGTCATACATTCATTCATTCGTTAGTTAGTTCCTTCGTTCATCTATTCAATTAGGTATTTATAATTTATTCCATGTACTTCCACGGAATCCTAATACAATTCGACAATCCCGATACTTGAGCTCAGCACAAGTGATTGCTTTGTGTGGATGTCATAAATTTATTCATTCGTTAGTTAGTTCGTTCGTTCATCCTGTTACCGATAGGGCTGTCTAATCCACTTTACCTACCTAACTTGTTAGTAATAAATACACGAGATGTGTGCGTGCGCGTGCGCGTCGCTGTGTGGGTGACAGCGGCATCCCCACGCCGCAGCACACATCAGTCGGCCATTGGCTAGCAATTTTGGCGCACCCTAGCGGCACGCACGCCCAAGCTCACATCGGTAGTTTCTTTTTTAAATCCAACGTCTTCTGCCTTTAGTATTTTCTCAATTCGATCGCAACCCGCACATCGCTTTCGCAACACATCCTTTCAATTATTTATAATTTATTCCATGTACTTCCACGGAATCCTAAAACAACTCGACAATCCCGATAAAGTCAAAGTCATACTTGATACTTGGGCACGGTGTGACAAGTGATTTTTGTGTATGCTTTGTGTGGATGTCATAGGTTCATTCATTCGTTATTATGTTCGTTCTTTCGTATTCATTAATTTATTCATTCTTTCATTCGTTCGTTCGTTCGCTGACTCATTCATTTATTATTTATTCCATGTACTTGCTCGGAATCCTAAAACAATTCGATAATCCCGATACTCGGGCTCGGCCATTCGAATCATCCCTTTCTATTACTCTTCCAGAAAGGTAGCGAGTAATATCTTTGTAGCAGAGGCGAGATTACTTCGGTGATCTACCCCCTGATACTAATAGTTATGAGTCAGAGATCTCCAGTAAACGAAAGTAGAAAGAAAGGGAATTTGTTGGAAACTGCAGTTTCGAGGAGTTGAAAAGAATGAAATAGAGGATAAGCGGGCCCTTACTGTGAAAATCTATAACCAATGTTCAACAAAATAAAACAGTTTTATTTAAAATTTTGAAAGCGGTTGACTTTTTGCAATGCATTCTAACCATGATTTAGAAATATATTATGACGTTAGTTATAAAAAAAAAATGGTGCTTTGAAAAAAATTCTTTGTCATCATCAGCCACCCGACGCCCACTGCAGGACACAGGCCTCGCTCATGGTTTTCATAACATGCCATAATCGCCACGCTTGGCAGGCGGGTTGGCGATCGCAGCATGCGGTTGGAATCTCAGGAAGACGCTGCTGCCCGTCTCCTGGTAATTGATTTCCGTAGTCGCCTTCTACGACATCCACGGAACGAAATGGACGCTATTCTTAATCCGGCGCCACACGGAACTCTTAGATATATAACATAATAATAAGTAAAAAACATTTTTCAACATTTTACGGTACACAGCCGTAAATAACGAATATTTTCAAGTATTTTCTACCATTGCTGTTCAATCGGTGATAATACTGTTTACCATAGTGAAAATATTCTACTTGTCAAACGATAGTAAAATGGCTGGCGTATGTGTCTACTTGCCTTGGTCGACTATTACTCTGAAACAACATCCGTGCCAATTAGTAATGTACGGGTCGGGCTTGGCAGGCTTCCTACCTCGTTTGTTGTGTTGTATTCCTAGTGTATACCTAGACAACAGCCTTCTCTACACTATCTAAATTTTACTCTATATGTTCACAATAGAAGCTAGTTCTCCTTTTTCAAACAGTTGACGCCTAGAAGGTAGACTTGAAGCAACAATGAAATTTAGTCTGCGCGTTCATGCAGCTTTCATTGCACTAAGAGAGCACTAACGCATTCTGTTAATCCCCTACTCCATCTAAAACCATGCCCCAGGCAATGCAGCGTCCGAGTGGTCCCTTCATCCATCTAATGTGAGTGAAGGTGCCACTGGACGCCGTATAAATCATTTCATTACGTAGATGTAAAAGCTAAAGTATAATCTACGGCCTGATATTTTCGAATCAAATTATCTTAATTAAATTAAGTATTTAAATGGAATAGAAAGCCACCGATAACATAAAAAAGGACTTTGTCAGTTGAAGAATTAGGAACATTGCTTACTATCTGAAACTTCCTTTTGGAATTTGATCACGAACTTTGGCAACGAAACGGACCGTAGGGAAATCGAGACCTGTGACCTTTCTTCAACAAACCATTGTGACAGGCACTCGAGCACTCGACACAGCGGTATATTCTGTGTTATCCCCCTCTACGTCGAGATATAAAGTGGGATAGAATGCGATAGCGATTGAACGTTGTGTATGAGTTATCGTGTCTAATAAATGGCATTTACGCCAGTAAAGGCGTAGAGATGATAAGTAGCGTGAAATGGCAAAGCGCGAAGCCGTGACAGAGACGAATTACTTAAGGGGCCATATGAAACCGGGGGTCGTGGAAAGCCAACTACAATCCACGTCAACAACTTATTTTTCTTATTTCATTATAAAATTCAAACGACAAAGTGCAGTGAATTAAAAAAAAAGACGGTCCCATTATTTCTCCTAAAGGCCTGTAAAGGCTTAGTCTGGCCTGTAAATTTCGAGCGTTATTTAAAAGAAACACGATTGCTCTAAAATACTCCTCAAATGCAGTTTGAAAAGTCTTGTGTAAAGGGAAAAACTAATTTAAACTGCACTTGAGGAGTGTTTTAAGGAATCGTGTTTTTATAAATAAGAGTAACATCTTCGATCTTGTTAAGTTAAGGTGGGACGTTTCTTATACAAATGATTTTTCCCAAATTTGTTAAAAAAAATTGAAATTATATCTGTCTGCCTTAATTAAAATTTTTATATGCGCCAATTTACATTGCCTTGAAAAAAACAGTAGTTTAAAATACTACAATGAAATTGATATTGTTTGTATGGACTAAATTGTCGATCTCAATGAAGCTTATTATAAAGTACTGTTTTTTTTTTTTTTCAAGAACATATAAATTAGCACAAATAAAAGTCTAAATTAATGCAGATATACATAATTTCAGTGTATAATTATGTAATTTTTTTAACAAATTTGGAAAAAGTCATTTTTATGGGAATCGCCCCACCTTAAATGATTATTATTTCTTCTTCTTCAAGTGCAGTGGGAAGCTGCCTACGCTTATTATTCTCTTGACGTTAATTCAATACATACCACACTTCGCGCACACACGGGTGTTCACCAGAACCCAATCCGTTTGTAGATGTCAGCGTCTAATGCGGCCGCCCGTCAGAGGCACGCAGCTCAAAGCTTTGTGCGATCAGATGTGTTTGCAAAAATGAGCTGTTTCAATATGACTGTTTTCCTGGCTTTTTACGATAGCTACTAGATGGCGTAACAGTCGACATAACATCAACCTCCACACGCTTGCACTCAACTCAGATACGTTACGGACGTCTTTGCTACAAACATGTAAACGTTGATGTGCTGTCAGCTGTGCCTGTACGTGAATTGATTACAGAGTTACTCTGTAATTTTGAGACGAAATCATAATCTACTTTACATCTCCGAAAAAGAAAGTTTACGTTGTCCGTATGGATTAAACTGTGGGTTTATTGATCAATCAGTACGAACAAAAACGTCTATGTGATGTCAACAAATGATGTAAGCTACCTATATGGCAAATGTCGGTATTCTTCGGGTTCCGTACCCGAAGGGCAAACGATACCCTAGTATGTCTATGACGGCTGTCTGTATGTCCGTCTGATTTATAATAAGAATATTTATCTCTTGAACCCTAATAGATTTATTTATTTTAGATTTTTCTTTACTAGTTGAATTTTCACAGAATATGCGTTATTATGGCGGATAGCCACAAATAGTAAAAAATTAAATTAAGAAAAAAAGGGGCTCGTGTTTTTAAAGGTTTTGTTTTTGCTCTATCGTAAAAACATACTATATTTAGAAATGTGATTGATCATAGTGCATTCTCTAAAGATATTTTTGTTGACAAATATTTAACGGTATTATGTATGGAAACCTCGGTGCGTGAGGTCGGCTGGTTTTTTACGCACTTGGATGGTTTTTTATTTAAATGTCATCCTAGAACAGCCTCGTAATCGCCGCGGTGCGTGTGGGTTGTGGCGTGCGGTTGACGCTTCCTATGTGCAGGATTGGGATGACTTTGGAATACACAGTTTCACCCGGGAAGGACCGGGAAGGATCTATGAAATTTTATGGAAGAAAGGAATTGGGCAATAGCTACCCAATTCTTTTCTTCTTTAAGCCGGATAAATACCAGTAAAATCCTTAGACAATTCGCATTACCTGGTACGTTAATACACTGTGCGCAAATTGAGTCATGATTGGCAAAAGGTCCGCTACAGAATCATTGTCCGATCTAGGCGAAGTAGATCTAGGTAGACGTAATATTTTCAACGGATTGTTTAATGTAGAACATTCACCTGTTTCGTCGTAAGCTCATTACGAAAGATAAAACACGTTTTACACTTGTGTAGAATATCATCTGGTTTTATATGGAAACACAGTTTTACGATACATTATAGAAAGTGTTGCCACATTAAACACTTCTATTAGGATTTCGGTATAACATTCTCAAAGGCAGTGATTGAAATAAAGGCTATTGAGATATTGAGCCTCTACTCTCTTATTACGCTTAAATACGGACTCATTTGTAAAATTTATACACTATCCGTGCAGTGCTAGTGATGGTTTTTTTTATTTTTATTTACGTTAATTTCCAAACAAACGACGATCGTTATGTATTATAAAAGATGAATTAGAATATCTACATGAACCTTAAATTTGTTTCATATCCGCAAAATCACATTTTAATAGTGAGATAAAACCTTTCAACAAACTAGATTGACTATTCTTAAGAGTACATGTTTTCTATAAAAATATCTACTTTTTTTGTTTCAGGTAAGCAATAATTACTCACAACTATTCAGGACATCTCTAGGTAAGACGATGACAGCGGCAATGACTTACCTGAAATGAAAAACAGAGCTGAATAATAATATTATAACCATTTCCTGCGGCTTCTTCGATCATAAGTAGGCCTCTTGGGTGCTTGGATTATCATAATGTCAGGGCGCAGGTATAACGAAGCAGCGCTCCTGGACATTGGATTTACATAACTATCACCGTAATATAAGCGGAGAGGTTACCAAGCTGCTTCCGCTCGTGCAAAGGTCCTCCTTTTTACCGACTGCGCCAGAAGGAATTATGTTAGTTAGAAAGAAGTTATAACTTCGGATGCATGTATGTTTGTATATTTCTTTGGCACGCTCTGTAGCCTAAACGGCTTGATGAATTTTAGCTTGAGAGGTGTCGTTAGATTTGTCTCAACTGTTTGTCACTCAGTCGGGTGTGTCACTGGGTGTATCAAAATTACAAAAAAATGTGTGGAAGAGAAGCATAACAACTTTGTATTACTCATAAATTATCAATAAATTATCATAAATTCATTCACTACGAAAACTTTAAGAAAATAAAATAAAAAAATATTCATTAAAAGAAAACTGAACTTGTTTCTATCATTTCAGTTCATTGATTAACTCCTGAACTGCCCTCGCGGAACGCAACGTATAGGTGGCCCATACTAAGTTGGACACAGATCTGTGTCGCGGCAGACGAGTGGTTAAGTAAGACTGAAAATAATACATTTAAAAAAATAGTCGGGTTTTTTGTGTTTTTCTACACTTTTTTTTCTTTGTTATATTGTGTAGTTTTTATATGGCAAAGCTACTATATTATTAGGGGTTAAAGTATGAAATTGCCGTTTTATTGCAATAGGTTTTTTGAATTGACATAGAATCTTCATGGTTTGAGGTTTTCGAATGAAACTTTTTTCAAATGGTTTCTATGATGTTCTTTTTTAAAAAATGTGAAACATTTGAATATCGACTTTCAATTGTTTTTGTTATTCAATTTAGACAAGAAAGATGGATACTGCGAAAATTCGAGTGATTATGAGGCACCCATTTTTCGTATTTTTTTTATTTTATTGATTTGACGCAAATGAGTCAATATTGTGGGTAACGTTAAACCATGGCGCTAATTCCTGGGTAGTTTGACTAGGGTCGGCTTCCACTATCTCTCTTAATTCATCGTTATTCACCTGTGCGGGCGGTCTTCCTCGTGGCTCGTTCTTTAAGTCGAAATTTCCATCACGAAAGCGTTTAAACCAAAATCGCACGGTGCGTTCATTAGTAGACGCAGCATTGATATTGCGGGCTGTTTCTGCCGCGTTAGTTCCGCGTCGGAACTCGTATTCAAAAATCACTCGAATTTTCGCAGTATCCATCTTTCTTGTCTAAATTGAATAACAAAAACAATTGAAAGTCGATATTCAAATGTTTCACATTTTTTTAAAAAAGAACATCATAGAAACCATTTCAAAAAAGTTTCATTCGAAAACCTCAAACCATGAAGATTCTATGTCAACTCAAAGAACCTATTGCAACAAAACGGCAATTTCATACTTTAACCCCTATTATTAACTATGCCATTGGCGATGTTTCTTAGAGTGCACCATAGGCATCTCGACTGGGAAAAAAATGTTCCCGCGCTCCAAGAAGTAATTTGCAGTAAACTCAATTCCAATGGATAACCAAGCGGAATTTATTGAAAGAAGATAAAAAAATCCATTCATGCTAGAACATTCTCGGAAAAAATTATCTCAGATCTCTAGTCTCGACCGAGTACTGCAAGGCTGCGTAAGTTTATTTTATTTATTTGGCACACAACTCAGGTGACATACAATATAAGAATATTCTTTAATGAAAAAAAAACTGAAATAATAAATAACCAACAACCCGACTGCTGAGCATTAACTACTATGCAGGCGGGTCCAACGTAATGAGTTACATTGCTGAATTTTGGTCCCGACTGCTTTGCTTAGTAGTTCATGCTCAGCAGTAGGGTTGTTGGCTATTTATTATTTCAGTTTCATCTAGTCATATACTATAACGCTACTATAAGCGATTTTGATTTTTTGTTACTTTTCTGTTCCATTGATGCTAATTTAATATAGGCTATGACACTCGCGCAGGGATGAAAAATCGATTGAGTCCTTATTTGTCAAAATCTAATCATTGGTTAAGGAGTTATGAGTGAACATAGAATCAGACATACTTACATACATACGAGCTGAACATATTACCCTCCTTCTGGGGTCCGCCGCAATCGGGTAAAAAATAAAATTTCACAATGGTATTTAAGGTATCTATAAGGAATCGTTTTTATGATATCTATTGAAAAAATACCAGGTTTTATACCGTGGACAATATGATATAACGGACAATATGACTCTATGCGTAACTTCGATAATAGGGACAGTGTGATATTACGGGTCATTTAATAACATGGGCCATATGATATTAATCACTCTAGCGCGACTTTATGTGTAATTAAGAAAAAAGTGTTTTATTGCAGTTTTTGCTATATTTCTTTTATATTAATCAAAGACATTTTAAAGCTTAAAGTATGCAAACCAAAGAAAAATGTGGTTACCTGATGTGAAGTGAGAAAAAATTCAGTACAGCGCAGTGATGACTTATGGATGTGAGACCTGGTCGCTGACTATGGGCTTCATAAGAAGGCTCAAGGTCGCCCAACGAGCATTGGAGAGAGCTATGTTAGAAGTTTCACTGCGTGATCGAATCAGAGGTAAGGAGGTCCGCAGAAGAACCCGATTTACTAATATAGCTCGAAGAATTGCTCAGTTCAGAAGAAGTAGCAGCGGGCGGGGCACATAGCTCGGAGAACTGATGGCAATTGGGGCGGAAGAGTTCTGACCTGGCGACCGCGGACCGGACGACGCCAGCGTGGGCAGGCCCCCCACCAGATGGTCTGACGACCTGGTTACGGTGTCGGAGAGTCGCTGGATGCTTGGAAAACCATGAGGGAGGCCTATGTCCTGCAGTGGGCGTCAAATTTTTGATTATGATGCTGACAGCGCAGAAACTGTGACTTAATGAAAGTAACAAATTAAACATAGGTGTTAATTTCAAGATCAGGCAAGTCTTTTAAAAATTCAATAAAAGGGAAATATAAAGTTATTGATTGTACAAATATGTAATACAATTCGTCCATTAAAGTTAGAACGTATTTCATGAACCGACATCTTCGTAAATAAATAAAACAACAAGCTTTTGTTGGACACTTATCGGGCAATTTTCCTCCAAAAACAATTTTTCTATTTTCCTTTTGTCTGAAAACAAACACTGTTTTTGTAATATCGTTTCGACAGATTAAAGTTTGAGCAATTTGGTACCTACCTAGCATATAATTAGACCAAAAATACGTTGAACGCCTGTTTTTAGAATTCCGTATTTCGGAAGGGAAAAATGGAACCCCTCTAGTTTAACTTTGTTGTCCGTCGTCCAAGTAAATTCATTATAAAAGTCCTTTACCGGAAAGCTTCTCGGTTACCTAGAATCATGAAATTTGTCGAAAACCGTTAATTTCAAATTAAAAATAAACTATTACAAACTTTGCAGATGTGTTTTACACAACAATTTCCAGTGAAAAGTTGTTTGTTCGGAACCGTCAGAGCGCAAGGCCTACTCGCGCTTGACCAGTTTTTTTTTATCATTTACTATTTCGACGCTCTAACAGCGAGAGTGTAGTTCAACGAACCAAACGTGAATTTAATATTAGAGAAAGTGAAGAACACAAGGCTTATTCGTAGAAATTCATTGTTCTGTGTTGGTGAACATAAAAAGTATAAATTACTTGGCCATTTACATATGCGATTTGCCAGTTTGAAGAGTTACGTTTTGTTTATTATTAAAATACAAGAAGATTACAGCTGTGATATTTCAAATTCATCTAACACTTGTAACGTTTACAAACACTATTGTTTGTAAGTGGAGTTAGTTTGTAAATAGTTTAATCTTGATTGCCTATTTGTGTTTTCGCGTAACTGTTGGATTAAGATAGGTTAGGTTACTTATTTATTTCGCTGGCTCAGCGATATGCAGTGGGTCTGGCCTCCGACAAATGAAGTCGCCACTTGTCTGTCCTGCGGTCTCCTGCCTGGAGCTCGCACAGGTCCTTGGCCACTTCGTCCCTTCAGTGACACCTGGATGGCCAACCTGTATTTGGCCACTTAGTAACCCCAGGAATGCCCTCGACACTACCCGATTCTTTCCCATCATTTCTAAGTGACTGAGCCAACAGAGTCGGCAGAATTAAATTTTTCCGATAATACTGGTGCCGGAAATCAGGTCCTGGAGATTCTGCTTATTTCTAACTGTCCAGCGGTTGGAGGAAGGAATCTTCCCTCCCATTTACATGACCCATCTCATTTTTATTTAATATTAGCTGACTCGGCAAACGTTGTTTTGTCATTATTAACTTAATTCCGGATTCGCTTACTTGGTTTTTCGCGGAAGAGTCCGGCCAGATTTCGCTCTGATTCGCAGAGCTTAATCATGGTGAGCAGAAGCTGAGCTCGCGTCCAAGAAAGTCGTTTTGCCATATTAATTAGCCTCCGACTTTCATCAGACCTACCAAATATACACAAAAATGTTCATTAAATCGGTGAAGCCGTTTCGGAAGAGTTCGATAACAAAAACTGTGACACGAGATTTTTATATATTAGATGACTTCTATTTTTTTTTAAGTAACCATAACACAGTTTCATCCTAGTTTGGTCACATTTGTGATCTATGTTGTGTATATTCATACTAACAAAGATATTTGTATAGTTTGTATCGTTTGTATTTGAACCCAGAGTCTTCCTGGTGATTCTCCGCAACAAGTAGTTTATTTTCCCTGTTGAGTGAGAGTGTCCGAGCCTGATAGTCGTACATCAAGATCAGCCTGATTACAGTCGCTTATTTTTTCTGCTTTTTTTGTTTTGTATTCGATGCCCAGTTTCGTGACCAGCACAGATATTTTGGGCATTGACACCAAATTATACTTCTACAATACCTAAATGTATACATACTTTTAATTATTTAAATTATTTCTAACTTTTTAGTGCTGTAGTGTTTCGAAGTCGGTTTTATTTTTTATTTATATTTTTTTCAAACCTACTGCAAACAAAAATTATTGTAGACAACTAATGAAATGTTTGAAACGTGATGTTTTGGCAGTCTCTTCTTGTACTGCAGCAAAATTCAGTAAAAACAAATAACAAGACAGAAGACCAATCTTACGTCATCCTTCCTCATAAGCGTCCAAAAAGCACATTAACTAGATATTTATGAGGTAGAGATAACAATAAATGTTCCCACGTGTCCATATACCACCTATTACGGCATAAGACAATGGTCATTCGCAAACTCGCGCCCGTGACCTCAGACGAGTGTCATATGTCAATTAACACGTCAGCCTGTCAGGGGCACATGTAATTTACTATCCGTTAAGTGATAGTGAGAAGATTTGTAGATAACTCTACGGTACGAGCTTTGCTTTGTGGTACGTAGAGTACATCAGCTACTTTTACAAGTCCGTGTGCTGCAGAATTTTCTATTCTCAGTTACTATCCGTAACTTTCGTAATATTTGCTCATTTTTACTGTTCGAATATTTCAAATCCAATTATTCGAATATTGGAATGTATCGAATATTTGGTATTTATAAAAAGTCTTTTTATTTTCTTCTTGGGAAAGCGTGGGCAAGCCCCCCACCAGATGATCTGACGACCTGGTTACGGCGGCGGGGAGTCGCTGGATGCGTGCGGCAAAAGACCGGGAAGCTTAGAATACCATGAGGGAGGCCTATGTCCTGCAGTAGGCGTCAAAAGGCTGATGAAGATGAGGATGATTATGATTTCCTTCTTATAACTTTGCAGTTTTTGGTAGAATTTTAATTCATTGAAAAAAATTATAAAACTATCAACTGTCACTTTTTGATTTTCTAATACCTCACACCATTGTGGCTAGAAGTATGTGTGGACTAAAAAAAAATCTTCAATTCAGATGAAACCTGTAGTGCTCTGAAATGGTTGCAGCTACGATATATCAAATATTTGACTTGACTTTGTGGAAAAAATGCCAGAAAATAAATAATTGGCAAGTTTCGTGGCAGTACTCTTTAATGTCGTCTGTTCCGATGGCGGAAGCGTTGAAATTAGTTTGAATGGGCTAGTTTTGATCAGGTACTATTCGAAAAATTCGAATACTAAAGTCTGAAGCATACGAATAGTAAGGGCAAATATTCGAACAAAACGAATATTCTAAGTCCACGCCTTAATTACGGAAAATATTGCATAACAAGGGAAAATGCAAAGGTTGACCTGCTGTTGTACTGACCATACGTACAGAAATTCTGTACGAGGTTCCAAATCTATTATATATCGCAGCGATGTCTGACTCTTGCCAGACAACATCATAAAATATCCCAAGCAATAACAACCACTCATGGAAACGATCTACTTAGAAAGTCATAATAGCGAAGGTTATAATTTACCGAAGGGCGCTCGACCCTACCCACCCTTTCACGCGGACTCCTAACCTTCTTTATCCCTTACATATTCATACCGCAATATGAACAAGTACCACGCAATGTCACTAGCGCCACCAATGGAAATAAACCGGCCAATGCAAGTGGGACTTTCGGTTTCGTACCATTATCTATAGAACATTTGAATATTTCAAGCGTCTACCTGTTGCCGTTATTAATATCGTGCAAAAACGGCGACAAATTCAAGTTTGTGGTATGGGAGCCCCCCTTATTTATTTTATTTTAATTTAATTATTTATTTTTAAATTGAATATACAACTAAATATTCTGTGAATATTTCAAGCGTCTACCTGTTGCCGTTATTATGACGGCCAAAAATCACATTCGTTGTATGGGAGCCCCACTTAAATATTTATTTTATTCTCTTTTCAGTATTTGTTACGACGTCTGTGGCGCAGCGGTAGCGCATCTGCCTATCATGCGAGAAGTCCCGGGTTCAAATACCGGCTGGGGACAAAAAAAAACCCAGATCTTAGATGTTTACATGTTTGTGATATCGCTGTTTCTGGTTCCCACGACACCGGGTATCCTAGTGTGGGGCCAGAAGCAATGTATATGCCTGTTTGTAAATGTTTATGTTTATGTTGTTATAGCGGCAAAAAAAACATCATGTGTGAAAATTTCAACTGTCTAGCTAACAAGGTTAATGAGAGACAGCCTGGTGACAGACAAACAGACAGACGGACGGTGGAGTCTTAGTAATAGGGTCCCTTACCCTTTGGGTACGGAACCCCTCTGGGAATCGAACCTGGGTATCTCGCTTCCGAGTCCAATTTTCTACCCACTAGGCTACCCACCACCCGCAACTTAATAATAATAATAAAATTATAATATATTTATTAACTTCCATTCAATTATGTAAATCTGAAACTTTAAATTAACTCACATAAAATAATAATAAATCAGTTGGAACGCGTAGTAATATCTCGTTTAAGGGTTAGCCTGTAGGGGCGAGGTACAATTTGTCACAGACACGCGACAGCGATGACAGGCTGAAACAGGCGGCTCACCCCAAGCACTTGTTGAGCCTGGTCCTTAACTGTGAGCTCAGGTTGGAGTGGGATCGTTAGTGGTCAATTAATGCTGTAATACTACCGCCTCTTTGAGCCGATGATTTAGGCGTTAAATTGGCACGTTTTGCTCACGAAGGGAGGGTATATAAAAACCTACCTTTGTCAGTATGGTCTCCATGATCGAGGTCCTAAGGCCGCTTTAACCACTTTTTCAAATGTGGCTTGAGTAAAAGTTAACTAAAATTCTTCGAACAAATTTACTAATTTAAATGACATAAAAGTGACATTTCAAAATTGATGCAAGCCGGGCTAGAATTAAACTAAAACAGTGATTAGATTAAGAAAAGAGGAGGTTCTCAGATCGCCTAAATAATTTTTCATCTATGTTTAGTGATAATACCTTTCCACGTTCTCTGATTTCATTTTTTTTTCTGTTGGACAGAGCGTACCTCAGGATGGTCCCATATAAATTTCGTCAAGATCTATTGACGAAATCCATGAGAGAATTTTTAAAGTTTAATTTGCAAAGGGATTTTCACGGCATTATGGACATTACCATAACGCGATAAAAAATACCACCTGCTGTAAAAATTTGTGAACTATAGTTTCTGTAGCAGAGCGGTGGTAGCGGAGCGGTAACCTCCCTTACATTCGGGAGGTCGTGGGTTCGAACCCCCCAATTGACCAATGACTTTGTTTTCTAGTACATTTGTGAAGTTATGGTAGCCATACCTCTCGCTAACTGTGAAGGAAAACATCGCGAGGTAACCTGAGTTCTGAGGTGTTCAGATACCTCAGCGCTTGAAATTGCCCATCCGCGGTGGGCACGCGTGGTAATTAAGCCTTTCTCTCTGAGAGAAAACCTATGCCTTGCAGTGGCACATACAAAAGCTACGTGAAAAAAAAAGTTTCTGTTTGTTAGTCTTGTCTGGTAAACATTTTTAAAACAGTTTTTTATTTGCCTCGATCGCCTGGTAATGTTACGCAATTTGCGTCAGAAACAATGTCCGCTGCAGTAATCGAACCCACGACCTCCACGATGACCTAGACCAGTCTACTATGTGTGAAAACCATAATGAGCAGAATCTGGCATGCATCCAAATAAAAGCTAAAACCAAAAAAACACGCACTGAAAAGGAGAGATCGACGACTTTCTCATGGATTCCACCACCAACAGATCTGACCAAATTTAGTTATATATTAAACGGGTCTAATCGCCATTATTTATTAAGTAAAATTTAATTACCTTAGATTCCCGAGGTTTCGGCAACGGTTAATAATAGGGGTTAAAGTATGAAATTGCCGTTTTATTGCAATAGGTTCTTTGAATTGACATAGAATCTTCATGGTTTGAGGTTTTCGAATGAAACTTTTTTCAAATGGTTTCTATGATGTTCTTTTTTTAAAAAATGTGAAACATTTGAATATCGACTTTCAATTGTTTTTTATTCAATTTAGACAAGAAAGATGGATACTGCGAAAATTCGAGTGATTTTTGAATACGAGTTCCGACGCGGAACTAACGCGGCAGAAACAGCCCGCAATATCAATGCTGCGTTTGGAGAGGGGTCTACTAATGAACGCACCGTGCGATTTTGGTTTAAACGCTTTCGTGATGGAAATTTCGACTTAAAGAACGAGCCACGAGGAAGGCCGCCCAAACAGGTGAATAACGATGAATTAAGAGAGATAGTGGAAGCCAACCCTAGTCAAACTACCAAGGAATTAGCGGCATGGTTTAACGTTACCTTACCCACAATATTGACTCACTTGCGTCAAATCAATAAAATAAAAAAATACGAAAAATGGGTGCCTCATAATCACTCGAATTTTCGCAGTATCCATCTTTCTTGTCTAAATTGAATAACAAAAACAATTGAAAGTCGATACGTTGTTTTGTCATATTAATTAGCCTACGACCTTTCCTCAGACCTACTAAATATACACAAAAAAAAATCATAAAAATCGATGAAACCGTTTCGGAGGAGTTCGATAGCAAACACTGTGACACAAGATTTGTATATATTAGATTGTATGAGCATCGAAATCTCATCATCGAACAGCGGTAAAAATCACCGAACAGCGGTGGTAGCCTTGTGGGTGGATCGGAGTCGGAACCGACAGACCCAGGCTCGATCCCCAGTGCGGGCATGTACCTATGACTTGGTTTTCTAAGTTATGTCCATTTGTGAAGTTACAGTAGCAATACCACTCGCTAACTGTGAAGGAAAACATCGTGACGAAACCTGAGTGTCTGAGCCATTCACATACCTCAGCGCTTGAAATCGCCAATCCGCGGTGGGTACGCGTGGTGATGAAGCCCATACTCTCTGCCTGAGAGAAGGCCTATGCCCTACAGTGGGACGTATATAGGCTGCTTATGTATGAGCATCGAAATCTAAAAAAATACTGACCAAATTTATTTGGAACCACCCTTGACGTATCATTCTAAAAAACAATTTATAAATCGGCCAATGTGGTAAAAAAATTATCGCTGAACATACCTACATATATGTCTATACAAAAAATATAGACTAATTGAGATCTTTCTCTTCTTTTCAAATAGGTTAAAAAAGTTTATTTTAGCACATGACGTCTGTTGATAAAGAGCTAGAACTAACCAAACTAACGCTAAACCTTTTGTAGGCTTTGTCGGTAGGGTGAGAAAATTTCTGTTTACTACTAGTTAACGAAGTTCGAGCCAATTTACACAGGACTACCCACAACATTTGTTACGCAAATTAACCTCGTCTTACAGATATATTATATGTAGAATCGAATTTAGTGCTGTTAGATGAGATAAGTAAACTTACACACAGCACAATTATATATCCAGGTTCTAAACTAGGATACCCTGTGCTATGGTAACCAGGTAAAGACAATACAAACATCGAAATACACCCAGACTGAGGCCATTTGTAGAAATCAATTACGGCGTCCAATGGAAATCGACCCACGACCACTGTTTTGGTATTCAAGCGTGTTAACCGCTAGACCAACGAGACAGTAAAAAACACTAATACAAAACAAATCTGGAGTAACGAAGAAAGAAAGTAACATTCACTTAGCGGCACACTACAAACAAACGTAATATTTATACAAAAACACGATTCCTTAAAACGCCGATTAAAATAGTCAGTGGTGGAGACTTTACAAGGAATAGTCATAGCCACAGATTGAATAAACTGCCTCTTAGGAGTGCTTTAGAGGAGTCGTGTTTTTATAAATAAGGCCGGGAAAATGTGATTTAAAAAACATACATTCGACAGCTCATTAACTATTTCTATGAATGTTTTTCCACATACACTGTACACACACACACAAACACACGCACACGCACACGCACACGCACACGCACACGCACACACACACACACACACACATACAATTACATTTAAAACCCTATATACGGCACCATACTAGATATATAAAGAACACTTTATTATTACGATTACGTAAAATGTGTTTACAATATGAACGTTTAAAAGTACCATATTCTATTTAGGTTCATTAAATCTAAGCGAACCGACAACAGGGTTTTCGAGGAATTATCTCAATAACATCACCTAACCCCGGCAACTGTCAAATAAATGTATGGAGTACGTCAAGAAAGGTCATTGTTAAGCAGCCAGGCATGTTAAACGACCCTCGAAAAGATTACATGCTTCAACGATCAAGATGTTTAGTAAATAATTTTTTAGGAATTAATTGTGTCGTTAACGTAAATTGAACGAAAACTGTGGCAAAAGATTGTTCAAAGCTTCGAGAAAACATAGATAGATTCTTGTTTTCCTTAAAAACTAACTGAAATTACTCACGCTCGTAAACATCACCCCCGAAAAGATTACATGACATGCATCAACGATCAAAATGTTTAGAAAACAATTATTTACAAAACGATTCTTTATTAAACAAAGACATAACCCCTTACTTTATTTAAGAAACAAAAATTACTCACGTCTATAATCATCACTTAGATCTTTGTAGCCCATTAAAACGTGAATAATTTGGTATAAAGCCGGACAAAAAACTTGAACAAATGACTTTGACTTCACATGACAAAATTCGGGTCTCACTGGCGTGTGACGCGGGATGTGACTTAAAATTCTTCGGATTTTACTTGAATTATAAAATTATAATTAAAATAATACTCTCACGTGTCCATCGCAAGTTCATCCCAATTGCGCGGAATTTTATTCAATTTACCTGCCGGGCCTCAAATTTTCAGAATGAGCAAGAAAAGCTATACATTTTCGTCTTTACAAACAACTTCGGGTGAAGTTGGGTCTAGTAGATAAGGTACGAATAAACTTTTTACTATAAACTTTCTTCTCCTCTTTATTTATTAGGTTAGATTTTTCAGGTTTTCGGGCTGAAAATCTATGAACAAGAGAAAATGAGAAAACTCCAGAGTAAAATACTTTTTAAGGGACTGAACACACTTGCCTGCCGGGGTACCCGCGACCTCACGCGACTCGAGTGCGGGTGAATGAGATTAAATGATATCACAACACATACCAACTAGGTACATCTGTTTTTTATTACGTTTCCATTTATCGCCCCAATTATGTGCACCAAATCCTATCGATTGGAGATCACAGACGATTGGAATCGTTCGGGTTTTAGGGTTAGGAGCGGATCGCTTTACTTGTCCTATTTATTTTGTTTCTGTGATGTGTCTAGTAGTTACAATGTCTTTTCTTTATTTTCTTTTCTTTACATTATATACGCTCATGCCTGTATCCCGGAGGAGTAGACAGAGACTAGGTTGATCCACTTTCCTTACCTTACCTTACCTTACATTACCACGATCCTCTTTCATTCATCGATAACATTCGTTGGCCATTGCATGCACGCACGCCGGTTTCGGGTACTTTTTATCTTGCCCTTTGCTAATACATCCCCTATTTGCTCGAAGTATGTCCGCCTGGGACGTCCTACGTCCTGGCACGTTCTTTCTATATGCAAGTGTAAATTCAATAAATCTTCACATACATACTATAAATACGGATGCATGCCAAGTAACCGCACGTTTCAGCCCCTAACTGCCTAAAGGCTATTGAAATAGCTGTGATTTCAATATTGAAGCCGCGCGGTTGACGGGAGAGGTTAGCATTTCTCTAATTATGAAAGTCGTTAATTGACTGCGACTCATTCAGAGCAGGTATTTTTATTAACTTCCTGATGGACACAACTCGGTTTTATTGCTACGTAAAAAAGGCGAAATTTGCTCGACAAGCACTCTTGAGTGTAGACATTGAGTACCTACTTATCACAATATCCGCATTTTTACTGACGAGCAACTCTTTTACATACATAAAGCCTACCACACGCGGCTGTGGCCCGAAAAAATGTTATTAATTCTTAGAACTACAATGCACGGTTTACCATGACAATTCCATGTACATTGCAAAGCCGATCAACTACGAAATGTAAATCGAATTGTTATAATAAACTATGAATTTTAGCTTTATAAAAACTCGGCCCCGAAGTTTTATATTTTGTATGGGCCGTGGCCGCAGCCGCCACAGTAACCGCGCTAGTGTGTAGCAGGCTTAACGCAAAAACAATGTTTCTCAAGAGTTTCTTATTGGCTTAAGATCGAAGTGTAGATAAAACCACTGATTATGACAGATGTTTTCAATTGTATATTTTAACGTTTGTTCGTTTGAAACGACAAATTATTTATATGCTTGTTTATATTTACTCATCGGAAATCTATTTCAACGTAACGAATTTACACTCTGTTGAGCGAATGTCAATGTAATAATATTAGCAGCTGCCTTCAGGTCGAGTTTGTAGTGTTATTCATTATAAAAACAAAGTGTTTACTTAATGAAGAAAAAGGCAGGTAAAAAAACGCCAATCTGATCATTAGACGAAAGCTTAATGAAATTAAATACAGGATAGACAAGCTTGCTGAGGTTTAAACTTGAGCCCTGAATAAAAAGCAGTTGGTTTAGTTTAGCAGTTCAATTAGTTTTTTGCACTTTTGCCTTATCAGTATCAAATGGCTGATGATGTTGCTCTATGATGACTAAAGAACAGGGGCCTAATTATGAGCACCAAATCCTATCGGAATCCTGAGGTTTGCGATAGCAACTAGTATGGAATTTGACAGTTAGACGATTGGAATCGTTCAGGTTTCTGTGCGCGTAATACAGGGGCAGAACTATTTAAAGTTACATTTTCTGTAGCCGCTAACGTATACCGTAGTGGTCTGTTATTTACCTACGCGCTTAGACACTCCCAGGTTCCAATTACCATTTTTCTGCCTTAGTTCGCACTAGACCACTGTGGTAAATTTTGTTAACTAACAAGAATGTGTAGCAGTGGCGAAGGGTACATAATATAAGCCGATTCCCACCGGCTTCCCTTTTAGAAATGCAAAACCCTCCAAATCAAAATTTGCTACACTCATAATATCAGGCACTCCGAGTTCTCCATACATTTTATAGAAAAAAAAAAAACATTTATTTATGTGGTTTTCGTTATTGTGGTGGATAATTGATACTGTCACTTACATAAGCAGCCTATATAGTCCCAGTGTAGGGCACAGGCCTTCTCTCAGGGAGAGAGTATGGGCTTAATCACCACGTGTGCCCACCGCGGATCGGCGATTGTCACTTGTTTATTCTTTATTTCTCTGCGTTTGTCCCACATATCTGTTCATTGCGGTGACACATTTCAAATACTTTCAAATACTTTCAAACTCGTTTCAACGATCGTTATGCGCGTTTTTTTCTTTATTTTGGCTTACTCGTTAAAAATTTTATTTTTGTTGTGGATCTGTGCCGTCGTGGTTTGATACTATACCTAAATAATTAATTTTAAATTTTTGTTTGCCTTTTTTTAACGTCTATCTACTTACGTAGCCTAGTACCTACTAGCAAGCGCACATGTGAAGATTCTGCGCACGTCAAAGGCTTTTTTTAAAGCCACTTTTATCATACTTGAATGACACTGTCATCCTCAAATCATCAGCACTTTTTTGTATGGTGAGAGTGGAGCCTTATCTTCTGAATAAGACGTCCGGAATTCGTAGAATTGGCGCTTGCATCATAATTCCACCCGTCGCTAATGATGTGTGGCACAAAACCTACGACGAACTTAAAAACCGATTCATATTTCCATGTCCCTGATAATAATTTAATGCAATGTATCAACTCATCAAGACCAATGTAGAACACCATACTATAAATAAATAAATAAATAAATGTCCGCAGCAGCGTGGCATCACCAACAACCGCTAACTAAAAGCAAAAGCGAACAACAGATTCAATCAGGATAAATATACTTCATCTATTTTATGCTGAAACTATCCAGACAAAGTTCAGTTTCCGCATAAACAGGGCGGTTCGTTTCAGCAGGTAGCCTCAATATGACTAACTGCTGACAGGTGGCGATACTAAAATAACAAGTCTGGCCCAGAGGGTCACACTCCAAAGCTCCGGAACTTTTGTTAAGATTAAACTAATATTTCCTTCGGCTCTATTAACATTCACACAACACAATTACTTGTCCTGGTGGCAAACTAACACGGAACACACCTACACTGAGTTCATTTGTACAAATCAGTACGGTGGCCCCCAGAGGCAGTCGAATCCAATATTTCTGACACTGTAATCAAACTTCGGAGCCGTACCCAAAGGGTACGGAACCCTAAAAAAATATGTGAACAAAGTACAGCTTTGTACTCTTTGCACCAAGAGTAGAGATAGAGCAGAACGAAGCAGACGAAAATATTTAGAGTTGCTATTACAAAAATACGGCAAAACCCCTCATGGTTATAAAAACCACGAAGGAGGCCTGTATCCTGCAGTGGGCGTCAAATGGGTGATGATGATGATGATGATGATGAATATCGTCTTTTGCAACTTTCCAAACTGCAATACTGGAGTTAGGTTGACAGTATTCTCGAAAATGTAGAGCTCGCTTGAGAGTAAGTATAAACAGATCGGACAGCCATCTCGGCTGCAGCGTGGGGCTGTCGTAACTTCCAATAATCCCGGAACTAACTAGACAACTGACGCCTCTCGGGAGACATTGGATGACGATTGGAAAAAATATTGTCGTTTGTGAATAACTCTGTACAGGATTTGTGCCACTTTTTAATGCACAGATGGCTGAAATTTAATAAGCTCTCTGATGTCTTTGTGTAAAACAATACAAATCACATATATACATAAACTCACGCCTGTATCCCAGAGGAGTAGGCAAAGACCAGGGGCTGCCACTTGCCACGATCCTGACAGATCACTTTCGCTTTCCCAACATTCATTAGTCGTTGCATGCACGCACGCCGGTTTCGGGTACTTTTTATCTTGCCCTTTGCTAATACATCCCCCATTTGGTCGAAATATGTCTGCCTGGGACGTCCCTTACCGGCCCTTCCACCCACATTAGCTCGATATATTTGTATCGTCAATCTTTCTTCCCTCATCCTCTCCACATGTCCAACGCAACATTCCTTTCTCAATTCTAGTAACTACATCCTCTTTTAGTCCACAGCGTTCTCTAATCAAACTATTGCGTATCCCGTCATTCAAAGTAACACCAGACATACTTATCAAGGGCCAATAGAGACAATACAAATCATATAACATTTACTCGTTTGCTACACTCTCCTTCTCTCTCGTGTGTAACAGAGCTTTCGCGGTCATTTGTCTTTTAACTTCCTTTGTATAAGAGTTTTGGAATTGCAACCAGTAACGACCTATATTTATCTCCATTAATTTGAACTAGTTTGCCCCGCAATTTTTCTTAACAGTTTTCTTGAAAACTTTGTTAAGAGCAGATGGTTTTAACGACTCTTATTTAGAAAGTAGAGTCCACCGTACCTACCACAAGATGTTCATGACCTCTTGTCTGGTTGCCATAGGAGGATATCTTATACTAGGACCGGAATTTAGTTGGAAGAAAGTACTAGTTTTTTTCCTGCTGCCTTGTTCTCAACTACAAATACGACCCGAAGGCAGCGGCTAACATAGTAACATAGTACATAACAGAATGTAAACTCTTTCATCATCATAAGCAGCCTATATACGTCCCACTGTAGGGCACAGGCCTTCTCTCAGAGAGAGAGAGTTGGGCTTAATCACCACGCGTGCCCACAGCGGATTGGCGATTTCAAGCGCTGAGACATGTGAATAGCTCAGACACTCAGGTTTCCTCACGATGTTTACGTTACAATAAATTATTGATTTCTGATTTCGATCTAGTACATTCTAGTACAAATCGCGCCTTTGTGCAAATTTGTTTTAATTCATTTCCCAAATATGACTGAATGAATTTTTCATTCATTCATTCATATTTGGTACGACTAAATTAGCTCGATTGGCTATGCCTCGAGGCTATGGCTCGAGTGCCGTAAGAACACCAAAAGCGTGCTGGAGCTATTTTTGTTACTAACTATGCGCAGGATGAGTTCACTCAGCTACATTCGTACGATAATAGTAACAATAGTATATCTGTTAATTGCGTGGCTGTCAATTTCAGCCAGGGCCTAAAAGCCGGTCTGTGTTTACAGATCCGAATGACGCTGCCGCAGATCGGATCGCGAGCGTAATTGCCAAAAGAGATATTGTGCTGTAAAAACCAATACACACTAAATGTAGTTTAATTTTAGATTGTTTACCCGATTGCGCCGGAGTCCAAGAGGAGAGTGATGTGTCAGGTTGTATGTATGTAAGAATGTTTGTACGTATTTAAGTAAGTATGCCCGATTCTATGTTCCCTTATAAATACTAAAACAATCGTCAGATTTTGGCAAATAAGATCTCATTCGATTCGCCATAATTGCGCGGTTGTCGTAGGCTATTTTAAATCAGCATACACCCGACAAAAAAACAAAAACATTACAAAATTCCCGATCTTTGAAAGAAATTCCTTCAAGGCCACGTTTAGTCTTGCGTCGTCTTCGTCACTAAACGACGCTATTGTTAAAATTTAATAAGAAAACACATTCATAGACTCGCGCCTATGTCTTAAAGGGGTAGGTAAAAGGCGAGGATTGCCACTTTCCACGACCCTGATAAACTTCTGCACGCTCGCTGTTTACGGTTTAGATTAAAGAATAAGAGTGAAAAGGTTTATTTCCTAAAATTGCTATGCGACACAACCAAGAAGAACATTTAAAGCTAAATTAAAATTATATTGAATGCCAAAAATTCGACTGATTTTTTTTTTCTAACCTTCGGTGGCAAAAACTCTTTTTGTTTGAGTTGAAAACGCCGTATTTATTTTATTGACGGATATTTGAGAGACCATAAACCTCGCCTGAATTATAAGACCGACTGTAATATTTAAAAATTATTTCATTCTTTCTTTAAAAAAATCATTTTTACGGTTCCGTACCCAAATAGGTAAGGGACCCTATTGCAAAGACTCCACTGTCCGTCTGTCTGAACCGTGTCTGAGTCCGCATCTCAGACACGGTTAGCTGGTAACCGTGATAGCTAGAGAGTTCAAATTTTCACAGTTGATGTATTTCTGTTGCCGCTATAACAACAAATACTAAAAACAGAATAAAATACATATTTAAGAGATTTAAGGGTTGCATAAATATTTATACATCCCATACAACAAACGTTGGATAAAGACAGCGCTCGCCCTTCACAGCGCCGATGTCATGTCGTTAAATGTCAATGTTACACACTTCTTGTTGGTTTCTATAGATGGCGCTGTTCTCAATGTACCTAATCTATATTGTCTCGATCTTTGTCTAAAGTGGCACGGAATCCTTCGTGCGCGAGTCCGACTCGCACTTGGCCGTTTTTTATGGTTCAGTACTCCAAGGGTGCCAAACCTATTAATACGCCTATGACGTATGTCTGTCTGTCTGTCTCTCCATCTGACCTATAAAAAGACTTTTTCTCTTCAACCATAATAGGCAGCTGTTTGAAATTTTCATAAAATAATAGTTTTATAAATAGAGATCCTCTATACAAGAAATGAGTTGTTTTTAACAGTTTTGTGTTTTTTCTACCGTAAAAACTGTAATACATACAAGCATAAAAGTGTCAAACTTTATGTGAATATAGTTCATTCCTTAACAAATAATAAAAGCCAAGTGTGACCAATTTTCCATGACCAACCAATTTTCTGGAGTCCACCTCTAGAAAATTTAGATTGGTATTTCTTGAATCAATGAGACGAATGTAAGAATGTGAGCAAATATAAACAGGCCATAAGAGAGTATAGTATTTTCACGTTCTCAATATAGAGTGTGGTCGCCTTCTGAAACATAAATGAGACAGCGCATCGAGAATGCTCCTCGAGACTTGAGTGCCAGTGAATGATACTCAGTCTCCCGTACGCTATCACACCGGGCTTTGACTCCACGCCTGTATAGGTTTTCAATTACAAATTGAAGGGTCAGAGGCCTGTTTCCAAAAACTACAATTCATAGTTTATTATGACAATTCAATGTATATAGCGTAGCCAAGTACTCCTTGTTAATTTGTGAGTTAATCGACTTTGCAATGTACATCGAATTGTCATAGTAAATCATGAATTCTAGTTCTATAAAACAGGCCTCTGGTTGAACGAAATTTGGTTTTTATTCCGTCGCTTATCGAGGTTCTTTTAATTGAAACAAAGTCTACGCAGAAATGCTGGTACTTGAGACGTTAGTGACATTAAATTATGTTTCACTTGAAAAACAACAGTACTAAAGACTCAAAAACCATAAACAGCGCCTCTGGCACTCTTTCATTTCGTTTTAGGGTTGCTGTTACGTTTGGCATGCCGTCACGATCGGACATTCGACACATTTTTTATGAGTATTCTTTTGACAAATGCAGGAAGTACTATAATTAAAACAATTATGCCTCGCCGGTGTGGAATCCATATTATAGTAAATATTGCAACCGAATTGAAATTATACAACGTAAATTTCTTCGTGCTGTCAACTACAGATGCTTTCGTACCAAATGCTCCTATGCTAGTGCACTGTCTAAATTCTCACTTTCATTAGAAGCGAGAAGGCTGCTTCTTGATGAATTACTCCTGTATAAATTATGCCGTAACTTCTTTGATTGTAATCAATTAACCGCTTGAATATATTACAAGTGTGGCGCCGGATTAAGAATAGCATCACTCCATTTCCTTACATGGATGTCGTAGAAGGCGACTAAGGAAATACATTACCAGGTGACGGGCACCAGTATCTTCCTGAGATTCCAACCGCATACTGCGATCGCCAACCCGCCTGCCAAGCGTGGCGATTATGGCAAAACCCTTCATGGTTAGGAAAACCATGAAGGAGGCCTATGTCCTGCAGTGGGCGTCGAATGGCTGATGATGATGATGATATATTACAAGATTCCAAGTCGCTCGATAAGAATTCAGAGCGCACATCCCCATCACCTATACACGACCAACCAATGCAGAATAGCACCTTTTAACAGAATAGTAAAAAAATACAACATTACCTTAATGCCCTAGATATATTAGGGGTTAAAGTATGAAATTGCCGTTTTATTGCAATAGGTTCTTTGAATTGACATAGAATCTTCATGGTTTGAGGTTTTCGAATGAAACTTTTTTCAAATGGTTTCTATGATGTTCTTTTTTTAAAAAATGTGAAACATTTGAATATCGACTTTCAATTGTTTTTGTTATTCAATTTAGACAAGAAAGATGGATACTGCGAAAATTCGAGTGATTTTTGAAAACGAGTTCCGACGCGGAACTAACGCGGCAGAAACAGCCCGCAATATCAATGCTGCGTTTGGAGAGGGGTCTACTAATGAACGCACCGTGCGATTTTGGTTTAAACGCTTTCGTGATGGAAATTTCGACTTAAAGAACGAGCCACGAGGAAGACCGCCCACACAGGTGAATAACGATGAATTAAGAGAGATAGTGGAAGCCGACCCTAGTCAAACTACCCAGGAATTAGCGGCATGGTTTAACGTTACCTTACCCACAATATTGACTCACTTGCGTCAAATCAATAAAATAAAAAAATACGAAAAATGGGTGCCTCGTAATCACTCGAATTTTCGCAGTATCCATCTTTCTTGTCTAAATTGAATAACAAAAACAATTGAAAGTCGATATTCAAATGTTTCACATTTTTTAAAAAAAGAACATCATAGAAACCATTTGAAAAAAGTTTCATTCGAAAACCTCAAACCATGAAGATTCTATGTCAATTCAAAGAACCTATTGCAATAAAACGGCAATTTCATACTTTAACCCCTATTATTTACACATACCCTTGCGTCATTTAGGGAACTGGCTCATAGACTTATTAAGGATGTTACAAGTTAAGGGTTGGTAAGAGATAAGCTTAAAAGGTATGTATGAAAGGTAAAAAGGTAAATTTTTTGTTATGAAGTCATTTAAATTTCTTTTTTTCTCCTTTTCTTGCCAGGGATTGTTTATTGTACAATCTTCGGACTAAGCGTGCGTTCGTTTGTTTGATATCACAGTTTAATAATATTGTAAAATGTGGATAACGGCGCTGGATGTACAAGTAACTGTTATATTTTTTTGGGTCTAAGTTATCTGGCCAAGATAAATTGTACTTCTGTTTTTTGTCCCTAATAACAAAAATATAATCTAAAAATAAGTACGCTGAGGCTTTGCTACATAATAAAATTACGGTCATTTCGGACACATTTTTGTTATCCTACACCCTGTTTTTACTAGCGAAAATTTGATACTACATTACATAAGCACACGCTCGTATCCCGGATAAGTAGGCAGAGATCAGGGTTTGCCACTTGCCACGATCCTGAAAGACCTCTTTCACTCCTCTTTCGGAGACATTTGTGAATAGAGATTTATTAATAAAGAGCCAGATAAACAGTACCCAAAACCGGCGTGCGTGCATGCAATGCCTAATGAATGTCGACAAAAAAATTATACTAAAATTAATACATAACTTTTCTTTATCAAATACTAAGCATAGGAAAACAAGAATGTATTTAAATGTCCGTAATTTTATTAGCAAAGCGGAGCTTCAGACTAATTTATCAAAAGTTGAACTTTTTTTACAGTTACGGAAAAAATAGATCAGCCTTAAGAAAGAGCGGACTAACGATAGCGTTGTTAGGCGGTGATCTCGTAAAAGTATTGAATCGAGCTCCGGTGCAGTTTATTTTTCGATAAAGTGTGGACTAGTAAGTACTGAGTTTAATATAGATAAAAACATTTGGAATACGTCTGAAAGTACTATTATTGAAAAACAATGCGTTTAATTTTTTTATTTACTTGCTTATTAAGTTTTATCCAGAGGTTCATCAAGAAGACCGGTAGCGATCAGACAGCTACTGGCTTCTGTAAGTACCTAAAGTAATGAGACCGAAGCCAGAGGACAAACAGTGAGGTGTCTGCCTTTGGGCAGAATATAGCAAAGCAAATGATACAGCCTTGCTGCGTGCAATACTGGGTAACTGACTTTGTAGACAAATCTCAGCTACTCGTAATAAACACTTTCGGGTCATGTCCTACCCATAAAGTAAGACACAACCGTGTACCTACTTGTTATACCTATTGTTTCCCAACTACAGTATTTTACCAACAGCGTGTGCCAAGAAACGAGAAACCACTGATGCCAACGGCTCAGAATTAAATGGAAAGAGATGTTCCAATTGTCCCCGAAATTCAGTGGAATTAGGACGCAATGCGGTACCAAAAGGTTTCGTTGCTTCCTTCCAACCGCTTAGCAATGCCCATTTCGACCGCCAGCTTATGTTAATTTTTTAGCCCTCATGAGCTCTTTACCTTTTTCGGTGGCGCTGTCAAAAGTATTTTCTCCTTTTTGCAACAAATGAACTGCATTAAATATGATGGCAGGGGCAGGGGAAAAATGGTACGAGTATAATGTGTGTATAAACAGAATACACTCACCGCTGAAATCAATTTTGCGTGCTCTGTCAATATGATGTTCTTAACAGCAATCACTATCAACTTAAACATTCCCAGAGAGCATCAGATTCTCTTTTGTTCTTAGACAAGTGAGAAATTATACCTACTATCTTCAACTGAAGTACCTACTACCTAACACATACACACACACACACACATAAACTCACGCCTGTATCCCAGAGGGGTAGGCCGAGACCAGGGACTGCCACTTGCTACGATCCTGACAGATCACTTTCGGTTCCTCAACATTCATTAGTCGTTGCATGCACGCACGCCGGTTTCGGGTACTTTTTATCTTGCTCTTTGCTAATACAACCCCCATTTGGTCGAAGTATGTCCGTCTGGGACATCCCTTATCGGCCCTTCCACCCACATTCTCTCGATATATTTGTTTCATCAATCTTTCTTTCTTCATCCTCTCCACATGTCCAAACCAATGCAACATTCCTTTCTTAATTCTAGTCACTACATCTACTACCTAACTAGGTACTTTACGTCTTTGCGATACACAAGCAGCCTATATACGTCCCACTGTAGGGCACAGGCCTTCTCTCAGAGAGATAGTATGGGCTTAATCACCACGCGTGCCCACCGCGGATTGGCGATTACAAGCGCTCAGGTATGTAAATAGCTCAGACACTCTGGTTTTCCTTCACCGTTAGCAAGTAGAAAACAAAGTCATAGGTACATGCCCGCACTGAGAATAGAACCTGGGTCTCTCGTTTCCGAGTCAAATGTTCCACGTACTAGGCTACCATCGCTCTAGTTAACAGTTAACACACCATAGCAAATAAATCTCGTATTTCTCCAGAGACCACATGTAGAAAGCAAATAAAAACGGCTTCGTTTGAATACCCGGTTCTATCGGCTAATCAATCAAGACATATTGTTTACCGACTGCTACCGGCCAGTTCATGAAACTACAGAAAGACGGAATGATAGGTGCAGTCTGTAAAAAATAAAGTATTACACGTTCAACAAATTATGTTAGCGAGCTTAATGTGGAGCTTCGAGGTGATCAGAGCAAAATTTCTGTCTCTGACCCTCCATTTTAAAAGCCATACTGTTAGCGCTAAAAATGCTTACCTGTGTTAGATCGCACTTGAGCGCTTCGAAATAAATCTGCATTTTGTAATTTTAACAACGCACTCAAGAGCGTCTACTATTTTAAGGCTGGGTTCTTCAAGCGCACGGATTTGTGTGGTACTTATTGCGATGCGCGAGCGAAAAGTTGGGGGAAAAGTAGGCATTGTTGAAATTACAAAAACACATATCCTATTAATAGAATTTCGACGACCGATGTCACTAACACTTTCAGTTATAGTCATTTTGGTATATTTTTTATTATCCAAAACTCAGTACAGCTCAAATAAAACCATATCTAGTGATAATTTAGGCTCATGTTTGCGATTTTTTTATGCTACAAAGTTTAAAAAATCTTAAAAATAATGACCGACAGCCCCAGATTGGATATTGAAAAGTAATTTTTTTTCAGATTTAAAATACTAACAATTAGATAGTAAAATTTTATTTTAAAGTAAAATGTTAAAACACTTAATTTAGGGGTAGATAGATAGATAGAATATTCTTTATTGTAAACAGAGATTACATTATCAGAAATTCAATAAATCGCAGTACAATTGGCGGCCTTATTACTACAAACAATTTGTTCCAGGCAACCATAGACGGAGACAAGAAAGAAGTTAGAAACTGGTAGTCAGTGCAATTAAGAAATACGAGTTGAAAAGTATATAAACTTACTTAAACCATACATAAATATTTAAGCAAATAGACATACATACATACTATTAATCAAATGATATATGGGGAGAGGAAATAATATAATATACCTACGTAATATTGGATAAATAGTGGTAATGTCAGAGAACCCAACCTTAACTTATAGGAATGGTAGAGCGAACCATCCATTCTTAACAAGCGTCGAGCATCAATGAGTGAACGAAAGCGTGATAAACGATTGGCGAATCAAACGAACGTGGCTCGAGTCATTGCTCATTGATTTAAGCGTAATTAGTCGCGAAATCAATGGTTGGGCTGTCGGGCGAGTCGATGTTGACAGAGTAACATGTTGGCAGTTACTGTAACATAGTTAGAACTCAGATTTCCGCAATTAGGGCCCATTGATGGGCCACTGTGGCAAGTCTGTGGAGCTACTTCTCTCGAACCTGCCCGTCTCTCAGCGGCTGTAATAACAATAACAATTTCCACTTGTCCGAGTCCCAAACTAGGATACTCTGAGTTATGTAACCACGCAAGGACTAGATCAGTTTGAGGCTATTTGTACAAATCAAGTTCACAATCGAACCCACGACCTCTATTTTGGCAAGTCTTGATGATTAAACTAACAGTTGCTATAAGCTGCACTGTCGCACACGACTTCGCCTCAAAGGAAATCTTACTACAGTTTCCTTTCCATTGAAAATTTATGAAATGCAAATATCTCGAAGATATAATAATATTTAGCTTATATAAGACCCACAGTAGGGCACAGGCCTTCTCTCAGAGAGACAAAGTATGGGCTTAATCACCACGCTTGCCCACCGCGGATTGGCAATTTCAAACGCTGAGGTATGTGAACACCTCAGACACTATGATTTCCTCACGATGTTTTCCTTCCATTTTAGCGATTTGTATTGCTACTACAAATTCACAAACGTACGCTAAGTCATTGGCACATGCCCGGGGTTTGAACCCACGACCTCCTGAATGTGAGGCAAGTGTTCTACCAACCGCGCTACCGAAGGTAAACCGAACACGGAAAATATAACCGAAGCCTTCTAGGCTTCTTAGGAAGGAAGTGAACCAATAAATACCGCTTATATGATATTATTATACCACGGTCCACGAATAAAGGAAAGGGCCAACAGATAAAGCAAGCGCGTCAAATAAGACCACTGGCCAACTACAGTCAGCAATCATCAAGCCAAGAAAAACAAATGTCTAAGATAATGCGTATTAAATAAAAATAAAAACCGTCTTCGAAACACTACAGCACTAAAACCAGAGAAATAATTTAAACGAATATGACCCTTAAATTGGATGTAGGTATTTTACAAGTATAGTTTGGAGCCGATGGCAAGTCACAGGACCAGCACATACATTTTGGACACCGACGCCAAAACATAATAACAATACCTACATCGAATTTAAGGGCCATATTTGTTCAAATTATTTCTGTTTTTAGTGCTGTAGTATTTGGAAGTCGGTTTGTATTTTATTTAAAAAAATATTACACGATTTTTTTGAGAATATCACTGCGACTCAGCCAAATTGTGTTAAGCAAATGCACGAGTCACTATAAAAGCACCCAAATCGCTTCAAGTATCCCATTAACGTTTGAAGAATTCCCTCGTTATCTCCAGGATCCCATCATCAGATCCTGACTTGGTGACTATGAGACCACCTGTGAAGTCTACCTTTTCAAACAAAGAATTTTCCAAATAGGTCATACCCAATATTGTAAAACATTAAATATTTATTATCTGTGCCTGTATTTTCTCCAAATAAATAAAAAAATCGGTAGACGCGTCTTCGAGTAATCGGGAAAACAACATAATAAAAAAAATATAGAGATCCCGATGAATTCAGAACCTCTCCTTTTTTTGAAGTCGATTAACAATATGAAACAAAGAGAAATCAAATGAAAATTATTTGCATTTAGTTAACGTGACTAGTGTTACAATTTAAGGAACTAAATATGGCTTACCTCCGGATTAATATACTATTAATAGCTGTGACATGATCTTTTCATATGCACTTTGGCCAACTGACAGCTGTAAACAATAGATAACAGCTTGTTAGTGTATGAGGAACCGAGGGTTATGAGCCGCCATCCACCGCGTTGGTGTGATTCATCCTTAAGACTAAAAATACGTAAAAGAATACGATTATTTTTCAAAAACCTTTGTGCTATTCAAAGGCTGCTCTAAGCAGCCCACGGAACAGAAAAATTTATTGTTCTGTGAAGCAGCCTCTCACCCACACACATACAGCGGCAGTATCGCGGTCTCAACGGCAAACGCATTGCGGGTAAAGTTCACTCATCGCCGCCCCCATGTCTCTATTTAACCCTTAAGGCGGTTTGGTATGTCTCTGTTTTATAATTTTAATTTTATTCATATTTTCTAGTTTTTAGCCTTAGTTGAACTAAATCTTAGCTTAGTTATTTGCAGCAATATCCTATCTGCCCCAGTTGCACTACCTATCACTAAAAACCCACAAACGGGAGCCCACGATACAGGATAAATTACCTAGTACAGGGTCCACCAGACATTGTATACTGCCAATGCCTCCGGTCTGGAGAGGTCAGGTTGACAAATGTCAATATTCCACGATTTCATTGTAACTAAATTTCAATTTGCCAAATAATGCCTGAAATCCAAAATAACTTTATTTTCAGTTTGTCTATATTTCAATTAGTCTTAATCCCAAAATGCCTGAAATCCGAAATGGCTCTACACTACAATGACTGAATTGCAAATTTTCTCGTGAATGTGGTACAGTTATTGTGAAAATACTTTTTTTTAAGTTTATCTATTCAATAATAAAAATCTTAATACTATCACACATTTTCCGCCAAACTGCAAAGCAGTTTGTTGGCGAAGCGCACTAAATCTGGAAAACCAGAATGAAAAAAAAAACCGCAGTGGTTCACCCGTCTGAGAGCTACGGATAATGTCATAGACAGTGAGATAATCATGATCTAATATTATATGTCTCGCTATTGGTTAGTTGGGAATAAAAACAAAACTATTTTTCAACAAAAAACCGGCTAAGTGCCAGTCGGACTGACATTGAGGGATTAACATTTGATAAATTTTTTTATATGCAATACGCAAAACAAATTACGGAAGTAAAAGTAATGGCGCCCATTACCCGATTACATTTTTGGCAAACATTGAAATTATTAAAAGACCTTTAGGTACCGAATAAGAGAGCTTATAATTTTATTTAATGTAGTGAGGAGTTTTCTGTTTAAATATTTTTGTTACCATAAGGAAAGGTAATTTTGTTTTATCATAACTATTTATTTCACAGTTAGTGATACAATTATTGGGTACAATTATTGATGTAAATAGGGTTTGATCGCAACTGTACATCATGCATTTTGGGATTAAGGCGAATTGAAATTTAGACAAATTGTACAAATCAAGTTCACAATCGAACCCACGACCTCTATTTTGGCAAGTCTTGATGATTAAACTAACAGTTGCTATAAGCTGCACTGTCGCACACGACTTCGCCTCAAAGGAAATCTTACTACAGTTTCCTTTCCATTGAAAATTTATGAAATGCAAATATCTCGAAGATATAATAATATTTAGCTTATATAAGACCCACAGTAGGGCACAGGCCTTCTCTCAGAGAGACAAAGTATGGGCTTAATCACCACGCTTGCCCACCGCGGATTGGCAATTTCAAACGCTGAGGTATGTGAACACCTCAGACACTATGATTTCCTCACGATGTTTTCCTTCCATTTTAGCGATTTGTATTGCTACTACAAATTCACAAACGTACGCTAAGTCATTGGCACATGCCCGGGGTTTGAACCCACGACCTCCTGAATGTGAGGCAAGTGTTCTACCAACCGCGCTACCGAAGGTAAACCGAACACGGAAAATATAACCGAAGCCTTCTAGGCTTCTTAGGAAGGAAGTGAACCAATAAATACCGCTTATATGATATTATTATACCACGGTCCACGAATAAAGGAAAGGGCCAACAGATAAAGCAAGCGCGTCAAATAAGACCACTGGCCAACTACAGTCAGCAATCATCAAGCCAAGAAAAACAAATGTCTAAGATAATGCGTATTAAATAAAAATAAAAACCGTCTTCGAAACACTACAGCACTAAAACCAGAGAAATAATTTAAACGAATATGACCCTTAAATTGGATGTAGGTATTTTACAAGTATAGTTTGGAGCCGATGGCAAGTCACAGGACCAGCACATACATTTTGGACACCGACGCCAAAACATAATAACAATACCTACATCGAATTTAAGGGCCATATTTGTTCAAATTATTTCTGTTTTTAGTGCTGTAGTATTTGGAAGTCGGTTTGTATTTTATTTAAAAAAATATTACACGATTTTTTTGAGAATATCACTGCGACTCAGCCAAATTGTGTTAAGCAAATGCACGAGTCACTATAAAAGCACCCAAATCGCTTCAAGTATCCCATTAACGTTTGAAGAATTCCCTCGTTATCTCCAGGATCCCATCATCAGATCCTGACTTGGTGACTATGAGACCACCTGTGAAGTCTACCTTTTCAAACAAAGAATTTTCCAAATAGGTCATACCCAATATTGTAAAACATTAAATATTTATTATCTGTGCCTGTATTTTCTCCAAATAAATAAAAAAATCGGTAGACGCGTCTTCGAGTAATCGGGAAAACAACATAATAAAAAAAATATAGAGATCCCGATGAATTCAGAACCTCTCCTTTTTTTGAAGTCGATTAACAATATGAAACAAAGAGAAATCAAATGAAAATTATTTGCATTTAGTTAACGTGACTAGTGTTACAATTTAAGGAACTAAATATGGCTTACCTCCGGATTAATATACTATTAATAGCTGTGACATGATCTTTTCATATGCACTTTGGCCAACTGACAGCTGTAAACAATAGATAACAGCTTGTTAGTGTATGAGGAACCGAGGGTTATGAGCCGCCATCCACCGCGTTGGTGTGATTCATCCTTAAGACTAAAAATACGTAAAAGAATACGATTATTTTTCAAAAACCTTTGTGCTATTCAAAGGCTGCTCTAAGCAGCCCACGGAACAGAAAAATTTATTGTTCTGTGAAGCAGCCTCTCACCCACACACATACAGCGGCAGTATCGCGGTCTCAACGGCAAACGCATTGCGGGTAAAGTTCACTCATCGCCGCCCCCATGTCTCTATTTAACCCTTAAGGCGGTTTGGTATGTCTCTGTTTTATAATTTTAATTTTATTCATATTTTCTAGTTTTTAGCCTTAGTTGAACTAAATCTTAGCTTAGTTATTTGCAGCAATATCCTATCTGCCCCAGTTGCACTACCTATCACTAAAAACCCACAAACGGGAGCCCACGATACAGGATAAATTACCTAGTACAGGGTCCACCAGACATTGTATACTGCCAATGCCTCCGGTCTGGAGAGGTCAGGTTGACAAATGTCAATATTCCACGATTTCATTGTAACTAAATTTCAATTTGCCAAATAATGCCTGAAATCCAAAATAACTTTATTTTCAGTTTGTCTATATTTCAATTAGTCTTAATCCCAAAATGCCTGAAATCCGAAATGGCTCTACACTACAATGACTGAATTGCAAATTTTCTCGTGAATGTGGTACAGTTATTGTGAAAATACTTTTTTTTAAGTTTATCTATTCAATAATAAAAATCTTAATACTATCACACATTTTCCGCCAAACTGCAAAGCAGTTTGTTGGCGAAGCGCACTAAATCTGGAAAACCAGAATGAAAAAAAAAACCGCAGTGGTTCACCCGTCTGAGAGCTACGGATAATGTCATAGACAGTGAGATAATCATGATCTAATATTATATGTCTCGCTATTGGTTAGTTGGGAATAAAAACAAAACTATTTTTCAACAAAAAACCGGCTAAGTGCCAGTCGGACTGACATTGAGGGATTAACATTTGATAAATTTTTTTATATGCAATACGCAAAACAAATTACGGAAGTAAAAGTAATGGCGCCCATTACCCGATTACATTTTTGGCAAACATTGAAATTATTAAAAGACCTTTAGGTACCGAATAAGAGAGCTTATAATTTTATTTAATGTAGTGAGGAGTTTTCTGTTTAAATATTTTTGTTACCATAAGGAAAGGTAATTTTGTTTTATCATAACTATTTATTTCACAGTTAGTGATACAATTATTGGGTACAATTATTGATGTAAATAGGGTTTGATCGCAACTGTACATCATGCATTTTGGGATTAAGGCGAATTGAAATTTAGACAAATTGAAATGAAGTCATTTGAGATTTCAGGAATTACGGGCAAATTGAAATTTAGTCACAATGAAATCGTGGCATTTTGATATTTGGTCGTCACGGACCGAAGGGCTGCCAATTTTTTTATAAAGAATCTTTAACTTACATTAACCCTAAGGTCGTTACACAAGGCGTGTATGATGTTTGCTTTCCCTCTTGCTTGCACATTCTGTATTTAATTTTTAATAATTGTAGAAAAATTTCTACAAAAGTTAAGTCGTTGTGACATGCTAACAGGAGTTTAATATAAGTATTTATGTAGCGTTGATCCGTACTGTTCGGGCTAGTATATGCAGACATGCAATAAAATATTAATTGGTCACTACACTAAAGTTAGATAATAATATTTCTTAGTACACTATAATTAATTATTCTTTGCGATACGAATACAGTTCAAGTTTCTGGTTCGTATTGGCAGCCTCGAAAAGCAAGTTGGCCGAATTGGTTACAACCTAAAAAAATATGAAAAAGTACAAGTACTTATACATCTAGAATTCGTACAACTGAGATTGTTGTGGTTTACCACCTAAACTAGGTGTTAAACTGTAGGCAGACGTGTTCTTTTTTAGGGTTCCGTACCCAAAGGGTAGCGGACCCTATTACTGAGACTCCGCTGTCCGTCCGTCCGTCTGTCACCAGGCTGTATCTCATAAACCGTGATAGTTAGACAATTGAAATTTTCACAGATGATGTTGCCGCTATAACAACAAATACTAAAAACAGAATAAAATAAATAAAAACATGGGGCTCCCATGCAACAAACGTGATTTTTCTGCCATTTTTTGCTCGATATTAATAACGGCAACAGGTAGATGGTTGAAATATTCAAATATTTTATAGATAATGGTATGGAACCCTTCGTGCGCGAGTCCGACTTGCACTTGGCCGGTATTTTTATGCAGCCTACACACGTGCCACTGCAGGGCACAGGCCTTATTATACTCTTGCTTAGTCCGAGATGTATTATTCACTGTAGTCTCACAATCCTCGCATTGTGTGTCCGCGTATTTTAGAGATCGGTGAACGCTCCCATAGAGCAAAAAGCGTTTGCAACACCGAGCTTCTGTCATCTGTCACTCATTCACTTTTTTCGCGCCGTATCGTCCGCACGAAAAAATGCCGAAGAGAAAAGAAATCTCAGAAGAAAGGATAAGGAGGAAGATAAGACGGTTACAAAAGAAACTGGAACCGTCGCCGCCGCCTGCATTGGCGGAAACCGAGTCAATGTCTCCCGATGACATCGACGCCCGCGGCGTGGCCGGCGTGGCTGCAAGATCTTCACCGCCGCCACCACTGCCGACTCTTCCGGATGAAGTGGAACTCGAGGCCTACGACCTGACGAACGAAGGTAAATGTTGTTCGAACCAAAGTTGTGTTTTTTTTCTCACAAAGTAACCTCAAAAAGTGTTTCTCGTAGAATGAAACTACCGGTTGTACACACTCCGATGGAGTAAAATATTGGCAGCAGGCATACGGAGGATCTCCTTTCGCACCTAGCTACCCGTAACAAAAGTCTAACCTGCCATTGTAATGTGTGATACACATTACTGCAGGCACTCCGATGGAGTGTATGACAGTACCCATGACAAAAGTCTAACCTGCCCTTGTAATGTGTGATACACTTTACTGCAGGCACCCCGATGGGGTGTATGACAATATTATGAATGTACCAACTAGGCAGATAGTCGCTGAGCGTATCTACCTACTTACTTACAATAAGGAAATGTTTTTCCCTTATTTTTTCAGATCAAGAGGGTCTGGACCCAAACATACTCATGGCCCTGGGCGAGGCCAACACCTCCACCAAAGAGTATGGAGAGGAAGTACACGATGAAATTGAAAAACGGTTCAACAACATTCTCACAGATGGCCTTACAAACGAGGGCAAAGAAATCAGGAAGAAATATAAAACACCAAGCAACATCGTGTTGTTGGATGCTCCAGACCTAAATCCTGAACTGGCAGGCCTGTTAAGTGAGTCGATAAAGAGTCGAGATAAAAGACTACAGGAGAGACAACAGCAGCTTGGGACAGCTCTTGCCGCTGTACTATCAACTATGAATGTGACGGTAAAGGGCAAGTTGGACCCCATAAATATAACATCAACATTAAGCGATGCCGCACGCCTTCTCTGTGACTTACATCACCAGGATACGCAGATCCGCAGAAAGCTAATCACCCCAAATTTAGAAAAGAACCTGGTGGGGTCTATCGAAAAATCCAAACGAGACGAATTCCTATTTGGAAAAAATTTCAATGAAACCGTGAAAACAGCTAGTGCACTCAAGAAGTCGGCGAGTGCTATACTAAAGACAGTACGAAAAACCCCGATACCCCAAACTGACAAGACACGTCGACAGGAAAACTACCGGGCCCCTCCTCGTGTACCTCCGATGAGACCCTACAAACAAGGGGGGGGCAGATACCAGCAGCAGGGGACCCGGTTCCAACAGCCAGCACCTCCAACGCGGCCTCAAGCGAGACCACGAGCCAAGCAGCCCATGCCTTACAAGCATGTAAAACAAACATAAAGGTAACTACTATCCCTGGTCGCTTGAGCCAATTCTACAACTGTTGGAAACAGTTCACTAATGACGACATTATCCTTTCTTGGATCCAAGGCTATACAATTCCTTTTCTAAGTACGCCTTTTCAGGAAAGCATTCCTAGAAATAATAATTATTCAGAGAATGAAAACAAAATTCTAGTACAAGAGATTAGCACTCTCTTAAAGCAGGGAGTGATCAAGAAATGCAATCCAGTAAAAGGTCAATTCTTGTCAAGAATCTTTACTGTACCTAAACCAAATGGCACATTTAGATTCATTCTAAACCTAAAATCCTTAAATAAATTCATTAACACAGAACATTTCAAAATAGAAGACATTAGAACAGTTTGTAAAATAATTTCAAAAGATAACTATATGTGCACTATAGACCTGAAAGATGCCTATTACCTAATTCCAATGGAAGATAAGAAGTATGTAAGATTTATTTACAATGATCTGACCTACGAATTTAACTGTATGCCTTTTGGTCTGTCTACAGCCCCCTTAACCTTCACAAAATTACTCAAACCTGTAATGGCCTACCTTCGTAACTTAGGTTACAAATCTACAATTTATCTTGATGATATAAATTGCATTGGAGATACCTATACAGAGTGTTTACAAAATTTTAAATTAACAATTACAGTATTAGAATGCCTCGGCTTCGTCATTAATAAGGAAAAGAGCAGCCTCACACCATCCCAAACCACTGAATACTTAGGGTACATTATTAACACGAAATACATGACACTCTCGGTTACAGAGAAAAAACGTACCTCGATTTCAAAAATGCTCATGAAGTTCTATAGATTAAAACAATGTTCTATCAGAGAATTTTCAAAATTAATTGGAACATTAATATCAGCTTGCCCGGCAATCTCCTATGGTTTCCTATACACAAAGAGACTAGAAAGACACAAATACCTGTCTTTGGGTAAAGCAAACAACAATTTTGAAGCATCATTAGACATCAATGATGAATGTAGAGAAGATCTGTCATGGTGGATAAAGAAAATAGGTATTGCCTCGAATCCCATTAGACAATACTCATTTGATATTGAGATTTTTTCCGATTCGTCAAGATCTGGTTGGGGAATATATTGTAAGGGACAAACAGCTTGTGGGTTTTGGACTAAGAATGACAAAGAACATCATATTAATTATCTAGAACTTTTGGCAGCTTTTCTAGGACTCAAATGTTTTGCAAAAGAATTAAACAATTGCCAAGTCTTGCTACGCATTGATAACACTACAGCTATTGCATACATTAACAAGATGGGTGGAATACAATACCAGAATCTCAATATATTGGCTAGGAAAATATGGCAATGGTGTGAGGCTCGCAACATTTGGCTCTTTGCTTCATACATAAAATCCAAAGATAATGTCGAAGCCGACCGCGAGTCTCGGGTTAAAAATATTGACTCTGAGTGGGAACTCTCTGAACAGGCATATAAAACAATTGTGAAGAACTTTGGGCTACCTTCGGTTGATCTGTTTGCCACAAGAGCTAATACAAAATGTACCAAATACCTATCCTGGCATAGGGACCCGTACGCCGAAAATATTGATGCCTTCACGGTTGATTGGTCAAAATATACCTTGTTCTATGCTTTCCCACCTTTTGCTGTAATCTTAAAATGTTTACAAAAAATTAAAAACGAAAGAGCCACTGGAATCTTAGTTTTTCCAATGTGGACCTCTCAACCGTGGTACCCAATGATAAAATCATTAGCCATTTCTACAGTGAAAGTTTTTCAACCTTCTGAAACATTGTTATTGTCACCTTTCAGGACACTACACCCACTGCACCACAGCCTTTCCCTGGGAGCCTGCATCTTATCCGGTCAGCCTTTGAGAGAAGATTAATTGCACAGAATTCGGTAGATATCATGATTGCATCATTATCCGAAAACACTATCAAACAATACTCAGTGGCTCTCAAACAGTGGTGGGTGTACTGTAATGGAGGCGATGACGTTTATGATATGTCAGTACCCAGGGTGCTTAAATTTTTAACTGAAAAATTTCAACAAGGAGCTTCCTACCAGACCCTTAATACTTACCGTTCAGCCCTAGCGCTTATCATAGACAAAGATCTGGGTACAGATAGTAACATCAAACGTTTTTTCAAGGGTATATTTAGACTAAAACCCTGTAGACCAAGATACAATGATACATGGGACCCATCCATACTACTTAACTACATAAAAGACTGGCATCCACTTGAAAAATGTACTCTCGAACAGGTAACCAAGAAGTTAGTTACTCTATTAGCACTTACAAGCGCTCAAAGAATACAGACATTATCAGTAATTAATTTGAATGACATTGATATCATAGATACGGGAGCAGTTATTCGGATAACAGACATTATAAAAACCTCTGCTCCAGGTAAAGGTCAAATTGTAATTTCTCTTCCAATTTTTAAACAAAAACCAGAAATTTGCCCAGTCTTAACTTTACAACATTATATTAAAATCACAAAAGCTCTACGTTTTAACACAAAAAAACTTATAATCTGTCATAAAAAACCTCACAAACAAGCCACTACCCAGACTATAAGCAGATGGATACGTCAAACAATGAAAGATAGTGGTGTAGACATTACAAAGTTCACGCCTCACTCAACAAGACATGCTTCTACATCATCGGCATGCAGAGAGGGCGTGACTCTAGATCTCATCCTGAAAACAGCAGGTTGGTCAGAGGGATCTAGGGTCTTTGCTCAGTATTATAACAGACCTCTAAATACTAATAATAGTTATAATTTTGCCAAGGCAGTATGTAACTCGAAAGACTAATATAATAAGGAGTATAATTTTTTTTTACGATTGTTTTCCTAATGAAGGACCTTTATAAGAATAAGGTATTACTATTGATTAATATTATTATTATTTTTTGTTGATTTTCTTTAATATGTTGCATAAGAATTGCATTTAATTTCTAAATAAAAAGTTACACTTAAAGAGTAACGGTTTATTAATTCACAACATGACTCTAAACATCTACAGTGAATAATACATCTCGGACTAAGCAAGAGTATAATTACTAAATTAAACGAACTTACCTTAAGTGAAGTTCTATTGTAATTATACGAAGTGCTTAGTCCGAGATACCAATATCCCACCCACCCACGAAAGTCCAAGTTTTCGTTCCCTATTATATTAACCATTAATATATGTTGTGAATTACCTATTAACAGGATACCTATCTCTAAAAAGAATGAGTGACAGATGACAGAAGCTCGGTGTTGCAAACGCTTTTTGCTCTATGGGAGCGTTCACCGATCTCTAAAATACGCGGACACACAATGCGAGGATTGTGAGACTACAGTGAATAATACATCTCGGACTAAGCACTTCGTATAATTACAATAGAACTTCACTTAAGGTAAGTTCGTTTAATTTAGTAATTATATGTCTTTTTAGGTTACTTATTAAAAGTGGATGCGTGTGGTTCTACACTATATAAACAAGCGAGATGAGGGCTCGTGTGTAAGAGAGAGTAAGTTTATAGGTGGTAGTGTGTGTTTGTGTGATTATGTATTTGTACAGGAGATGAGGTAATATATTTTAGACGGACCCATACTGAGCCGCCTTAAACAGCCCCGCGGCAGAGTGGAGCCAGACTATCTCAATTTCAACCGCCGATGGTTTTGATCCTTTGATGTTCTCAAAGGCTCTCTTCAGGCACAGTCAATGGTTAATTAATATTGTTGCGAACTGTCAGTAGAATAAAACCGTGTGCAAAAAAATCTTCTAATAACTAAAGTTGTATAGATTACCGTGTGGCGCCGGATTAAGAATAGAGTCACTCCATTTCCTTCCGTGGATGTCGTAGAAGGAAATAAATTACCAGGAAACGGGCAGCAGCGTCTTCCTGAAATTCCAACCGGACACTGCGATCGCCAACCCGCCTGCCAAGCGTGGCAATTATGGCAAAACTCTTCATGGTTAGAAAACCACGAAGAAGGCCTATGTCCTGCAGTGGGCGTCAAATAGCTGCTGATGATGAAGTAAAGAGAGAATAAATTGGAATTGCTCGTTTCAAACAACTTTAAATTTTCTACTCTCTTCAACGGGGTTTGCGCGTTGCACTGACCCGAACTAAGGACATTTGTAGGAGTCAAATTACGGCAAGCCCCAGCGAGAATCGAACCCATGATACTCCTGTCTTGGTAATCAAGCGAGTAACCGCCAGACCAACGAAGCAGTCAGTCTTATAACTAGCCTTAGAAGCATTCCATAGTAGGTAAAAAAGTCATAGCACTTTTAACAACCACTAATACCAGCTTAAAAATAGAGAAGGAAATTCTTTTGTTCGCAATATTTAAACAGTAAAACACTTCAATTACACAAAAGAGCCTTCGAAGCTTTCGCAGTTTTCCAGAGCTTGATCGATAACGATAAGGGCGTCTATGGACTTAGATTCTCTTGGCTCGTTTGTCGAAGTGTTTCAGAAATAACGCCTGCAGAAATACAATTAGCAAAGTTATGGGAAAGCACAATCATATTATTTTTGTTTTTTTCTCTCTGGTACTTCCAATATTTTAAAAACCTATTTAGAGGCTAAAAATTCCACCCATGCCGGGACTTGAATCCACGACCTCTGGCTAACCGTGCCAGCGCTCTCCCAACTGAGCTAATGGGCAATTGCAGGCATCAGTGAAATATTGAGCCTCTTTACAAACAGGCGTCCTACACTGCGAAGTAATGAGTCACAATTTCATTACCTCCAAATAATAACAAGATTGAGTTATAAACCATTTGTTTGAAACGGCCGCCAAGTAAGCAACGTGATCCACGTAAATAACTTAGTTGAAGCAATCATTATTTAGATAGTTGTGTTGCAGTGCTATGGTTGTTGTATGGCCACTTAAAATTATTTTAATATTCATATTCTATTAAATTACATTTGTTTCATATTCTATTAAAAATTAACAAAAGTAAGCTAATACCAAAGAGTACAGGCGCCCTTATTCTACTTTCGTCGCCTACCAGACGAGAAATTTCATCAAATAAGGATCTTCCAATATTTTAGCAATCCATTACTTCTAATAATAGAATAACTTTTCGTTCTTGGGTGCGGAAGATTCCAAGAAATGTTATTTTAGCTTTTATCTCACTTCATTTCTTGTATCCACCCCAGAGGAGAAAAATCACACAGATCATCAATCACAGTTACCTCTAATTAATCTTGTGCGTGACATAAAATGTGGTCACTATCTTCTCGATTTCATTAGTAAGCCAGTTAGTTTAGTATCGCTTGACAGTTTATCCTGTTCTAAATCGCCCAGAGCAATTTTTTTATTATAATAGATACAATCCCAAACCGCGACCAGCAGGTCCCCTTTTAAGCATTGTATTATAAGCAGTTTTGTAACTTATCATAAATAAATAACTTCCACACAACACAATCACGTGACCTGGTTTCAAACTAGGATACCCTGAGCTATGGTAACCAGGCAAGGACATCACACCTAGACTGGAAATACACCTAGACTTAGGCCATTTTTACAAATTTACGGCGGTCCCCAGTGGAAATCGAACCCACGACCTCTATCTTGGTGGTTAAGCGCCAACGAGAACATTTTTAGAATCTACAATCTAGAACCTAGGGCCAATAACCCAGGTGTTCAGAGTACTTTTCCTAAAACGGCCGTTTTTTAGCGGAAACTGATTCAAGTCCTAGGCTAGGCCCTCGGTTCTAGGCTTCAGATTCAAAAATAGCTATCACAGTTATTAATATTTATGATGTTCACGTTTTACAAAAACGTATTATATTATAAAAGAAAGATAATAGGTATTACTTGTCCATTGGTGGCGCCAATTAGCATGAGGTCGCCCCTTAACGACAAGTCGGCTTTTTTCCAGTGCCTGGCTAAATATTCTCTTACAAACAATAACAAGAGTAAGTACATAGTAAGTACCACATAAAGTTAATGAGCCAGGTATAACTTTATTAACGCCTATTATCGTCAAAGATAGGACGACGGGCACACCAGCGGCCCGATGGAGGTTCGGTGGACGCTGATGTCAAGGGATCGCGAGAGATGGCGTTTGGGAGAAATAGCCTATACCCAGCAGTGGGCAACGGTGGGCTGGTGATGATGATCGTTAAAGACATAAGTACAGAAGCACTCTCTAATAGAATTTGAATTTGAGCTCATTCAAATAGAAGTACCTAGATGACCGAGCTTTGATCGGGTTTTTTTTGTTAATCGTGTTTTTTGGAAATTATATTTAGATACGATAAAAAAAGGGAGAAAAAAGGAAAAAAATAATCGGACTGCAGACAGACTCGAACCGGCCGTCTTCTGGTATCGGTGCCGCCCGATTTTCCACCTGAGCTAACAACCTTGTAGATGGTGGCGAAATTTACCTTCGTATTCTAATGACATTTTAGCAGCTTTTCATTGCCTAACTACACGGATAAAACGACGTTTTCTAAAAATGAAACTTAGCTAGATCGATTTATCGTCCCTGAAACCCTCTGCACACTAAATTTCATAACAATCGTTGGAGCCTTTCCGAGATTCAGAATTGCTCGTTTAAAGGTATTAGATAGATACATAGATATTGCACAACTAATACAACTTCTATCAATTTTCAGCGCCAATTCCACGACCTAAGCCACATCTACATTCTCCGTCAGAAACGAACGCACGAGTGTAAATATTTAGGAATATAATATACACAGTATGTGTTACTGTGTTAGATTAAAATTTTATAATAATAATAATAATAACTTCCACACAACACAATCACTTGTCCTGGTCCCAAACTAGGATACCCTGTGCTATGGTAACCAGGTAAGGACATCACAAACATGAAAATTCACCCAGACCGAGACGATTTGTACAAATGTACGGCGATCCCCATTGGGAAATGAACCCACGACCTCAGGCATGGTAATCAGACGTGATACAGCTAAACCAACGAAGCAGTCAATATAATAATCATTATTGTACACTTTCCTCGCTCGTTTATAATATTCATATCACCACATCAAGGGTTGGGTGGAAGAGGATTTCTGCTGAAATAAGCTTCCCATGGCACTTTTTTGTTTTGTAAACTTTTTGTTTTATGTATGTAATTTTTGTGAGCAATAAAGTAAGTTTAAACACTACCCTCGTCTCATCTCACACGCAAACCTCGCAGTTTCCTCCAAAGGTTATAGATCCGTCAATAGAGTCGTAGACTAGGCAACGGGATGCCAATTTCCCGACGCAAACAACCGGGCCCGCGACAAATTGTGAGAGGAAGCGGCGCCACGGCTGGGGAAAATATTGGCGTTAGCAGCCATTATGCTAGATGGAGACATATTACAGACAGTTCTTTTGGACACGTGTTTTTTTTTAAGAATGGCCAGCGGTAGCAAGGTCCTTTTTATGGTGGATTCACCTCAATGGCTTATATTTAGGGACGATACGCTAGCGTTTAAAATAAGTACATAAACAGAACTCACGCTTGTATCGCGGTGGGGTATTGTGAGACCAGGGTTTGCCAGTAACCTCGATCGTTCAATTGGCTCCATTAACCAATATTTTGCGGACACTCATTTATGTTCACATAGCAGTTTCAATATTTCCTGTTTTCAGTACACACACCCACATGATTCGCACCATCACGTTCCACGTAGCACGATACCTGACGCTGTATATAAACCGGCAATAGTGGACTTGACGGTTGATTTTGAGCGTTTTGTGGAAAGATTGTTTTCCAGGAATCCTAAGAAAATGATCCCATGTTTTCAGACATCCCAATGAGTCGCCTGCTTCCACATCGCACGATCCGTCTCGACACTTTACCTACTTTTTAAAGTGTCGAGGAATTAAGTTTAACACTCGCAGCGCTAGTTAAAAACTTGGAACCGAACACGAAGTTTGCGAGTTTGTCCCCATTTTCCTGGCCTCCCGTTTACACGTACTATGCTCATAGCTACGGTGCGATTCAGGATATTTTCAAGATGTGAAACTTCACACTGAAGATTTGATTGAAATCCTTTCTTTGAGCTATGACCTTATTTTTTTTCTACCGGTTAGCAGGCGATGTCGCCTGCCATGAAACTCATTAACGAATGAACTTCCACACAACACGGTCACCCGCCCTGGTCCTAAACTAAGATACCCTGTGCTATGGTAACCAGGCAAGAACATGACAAACGGTTCGTGGTTTTCTTTTTAAATTTAGAACACAAAACAGACAGACACATTTACAAATTTTACATGCATTATATCAGATCAAACCTAGCCTATGACCCTAAACTTGTGTACCTAGCCCGCATTTAGACCACTTGTAATTTTAACCTTAACTGAATTTTTTTTTTTTTTTTTTTATTATTTAATATAATCCACTTACAGCTAACATTACAGGACTAACCTAATACGATAGCGAAGTTAACATTTACAATTAAGTACTAGTGACATAATATGTACATAGTGGCCCCTATGAATTCGTTCAGTGAGCATGTGAACACATCTATTGCGGCAGCCACCCCGTTGAGCGTGCGCAGCGCGCGCACGAGCGGCGCGTCCCGCAGCAGGTTGGTGCGCGCGCGCGGCACTCACTCGCGAATTAGACTCTTAAAACTTATTTTTCCTTCTTCTTAACTTATAAACTTATATCAATTTATTTTATTCTCTCAGGGTGCTCTGAGGACGCCACGGACAGGTTAAAAAAAACATTATAAAGAATTATAAGGAATTAATTCATCAATTCATTGATCAATGAATGAATGCATTAATGAATGCATTCACCAGTAAGTGAAATAATAAGTGTAATTAAATTAGTGAATCAATAATAAACGAATCAGTGAATCAATTAATCAAAGGTCCCGTGGAACTTTAGGGGGTTATTCTTTTCATCAATACAAACAACTTTTATTATCATGAAATAGCAAACAAAATATCACCTGTTCCATAACACAATAGCTGATGTGATATTCAACTCTTAAAAGTAAAGTTCCTAAAAAAACCAGGAATGCAAAAAACGTTTACCCTCTTGGCTTTGGACTTTGTTTTCACAATTTTAACCGCTCCGCCAACCATTGTTGGTCGTATTTACACGCACTCCTCGCGAGAACAATAACGGGGGTAAATTTTTTTATGTGCCGGTGCGAAGGAGAATACATTTATTCCAGAAATTCCGTGAATCTTGTTGCTGGGGCGAGCTCGTAAATCTGAATGAAATTCTAGGACCTAGCAACTCTGTTAGAACGCAACAAAATTCAACGACTTGAGCCCTGAGACGATTGTTTTATATGTTTGTAAACGTACATAAATAAACTCGCGGTTGTATCCCCAAGGGGCACACAGAGAACATGGTTTTCTACCTGTAGCGGTTCACGGTATGTTATTATTCCTGTGAAATTGCAGTCTTATTTATAAAAATACTTCTCAAATACAGTTTAAAATATACGTAATTCTAGTATCTAGTCTCAGACCACTTTTATCAAAAGTATACGTAGTTTTTTACAGTCAAACAATATAATAGGGGTTAAAGTATGAAATTGCCATTTTATTGCAATAGGTTCTTTGAATTGACATAGAATCTTCATGGTTTGAGGTTTTCGAATGAAACTTTTTTCAAATGGTTTCTATGATGTTCTTTTTTTTTTTAAATGTGAAACATTTGAATATCGACTTTCAATTGTTTTTGTTATTCAATTTAGACAAGAAAGATGGATACTGCGAAAATTCGAGTGATTCTACTTGCATAAGTATATTTATTTTGTTATTTGTCATCTTAAGAGCGACTTTTATTATGTTAATAGTTCGCTATATCCAGGAAGTCAGTTTCAGAGTCTGCAATATTTAGACTCTTTCGTAACACGTACAACCTCGGGGTTCGAATTTTGTAGATTACTTTTCGCCGGATGTCTGAACCCAACAAATAGTGTTTGCCATTATACGTAGATCAGAGAAAGCTGGCACATATTCCTGACTCTCTTGTGCGTGAACAGCGCTTACGAGCGCAGAAATAGGAAGGAATAAATACAATTCCACTCAACATTTTAAGGGTTCCGTACCCAAATGTGTCTGTCTGTATATTTGTCTGTCTGTCACCAGGCTGTATCTCATGAACCGTGATAGCTAGACAGTTGAAATTTTCACAGATGATGTATTTCTGTTCCGCTATAACAACAAATACTAAAAACACAACAAACGTGATTTTGTGCCGTTTTTTTCTCGATATTAATAGCGGCAACACGTAGACGCTTGAAACATTCAAATGTTGTATAGATAACGGATATACGGAACCCTTCGTGCGCGAGTCCGACTCGCATTTGGCCGGTTTTTTATTCATTATAAAAACAAAATGTTTAATTAATGACAGTAAAAGCTGTTTTTTTCAGATTAATAGATTATTTGAAGAAGAAGCAAACAAAGAAACTCCACATTTATTCTGGTCAAAACACGTTTTAACTTAATTAACAGAATTTTTAACTTAAAGTAAAATACCAGACATCTTTCTTCTAAATAATCCTTAATGTTATAAGAGGCTTTCTGTAAAGAGTGTACACATGTAACACATTTTTTAAACCGTGTCGGAGGTAACTCTATCTAATATATCTTGACGAATCATATTGTAGAACCTAATACAGCCTAACACAGCTACTTCCAAGATAGCTTTCGCTAATCTACGCTTGTTCGTGTACAATTTCGTATTCTTCTTCTTAGCGTGTCGATTTGATATAATTTATTCAGCAATTGTTTTGTTTCAGGTAGGTATTCTACGCTACTTACGATTGTCCGCGGCTAGGTCAATAAGTTGTAGAAAGATATTAGGCACTTACCTGAAAAGAAAATAAACACGCGTGAACTTTACTACTTGCTATATTTTAAACTTTTTCGTTCCATTGACGCTATTAAAACATTATACATACAACATAAGGGATTGAAATAATTACAGATTACAGCCCGGTCATTGAAGTATTTGTATGGTCAGTTCACATCACTTCCTCGTTCACATAATATGTGCACTCTACTCGGTTACAGTACGAGTGATTAGATTAGATTAGAACACTTTATTGTACACACCAGAAAACAAAATACATTAAAAGTCTTGTTTGAGTGAGTTTTCAATAAAAGTCTAGAGGTCGAACTACTAAAGATTAAAAAAGAAGGTCGTGACAGATGATTTATATACCAACTTTTATAGAAGCTAGATTATTCATCTATATTTACAAAGCACAATCCATTAGCGTCTCGACCAGAAAATTATGGTGAAGATCTATAGTCCTAGTCTAGGCCAAACGTCCGGACTGCCTCTGGCTTAGTGCCAAATTGTTTTCCAGAACTAGATATTGCGGATAAAGTCCTTGTACTTTTATCCTCGAGTTGCACAATACATTTCCCAAAATATAACTGTCTAGAAAGCCATAGTACTTACGGTCTATACAAGGCGATATAAGCAAACATACTTGCGAGTAAGTTTTCTTATATAACCACTATTGCGTTTCGTACCCTTAGTGCTCTGAAAATACTATTAATGCCAAGAAAGTTACAGTTGAGATGAGAATTCAAATATGTGCTATATTACTATATTTCACTGCGTAAAGCAAGATAGCGCTATGTAATTTTAGAAAAGAAACATTTGACACTGTATCTTGCCGCGGGGCTGAAAAGTATACTAAAATTCAATCGGCCAAAACAAGCACAAAGGACATCCAAAATAAAAATATTTTGAACAAATAAACTAATTAAGATTATCAATGATCGTAACACTTTTGAGGGCGACATAACAGTTCGTAGCAGTCACACGTTCCGCTACGCCGCGTAGCGCATAGCACTACTACGAAGTCGTAGCACGTATCAAGGCGTAGCACAGGTTACAAACTAAGTACGACACTAGTTTGTCATGTCTAGCTTGAATTATGAACTTTGTGATAACGGGATTTTACAAATTGGTTTCATATCTAGTTTTCTTTACGTGCTTGGGCAAGCAGATTGGAACATAGAATTAAAACTTACTGGATTGGGACTGGAGTGGATATCTTTTATCCAAATTCGACGTGAACAAAGTTGCGGGTACAGATAATGCACAATAACTCGCTACGGTACCTGACTATCTACACTTCTAGGTAGACAAACTAACAAGAACCAGGTAGGCGAAACTCTGTAAGTAAACTTTGTGAAGCGTCAAAGCCCGCTAAGTTCTTAGGACCATTTCTCAGGCCACGTTTACGCTTAGACAAGTTCAGTGGCAAGTGTCAAGGTAGGCAAGTAACTCGATAGATAACTATTACCGGTGGTCCGCCGTCAAAAGAGAATAGAAGACGTTAGGTTTATTTGTTTTGGAAAACATAAAATTAAATCCGCAGTTATTTGCTGATAATGTAGTGACTGTAAGTACTAAGTAAAGATTATCAAATTTTAAATTCAGATCGAATTTTACTCACGATCACGTTCCAGTTTTAAAACATACACTAAGACAATAGTCTAAAATTGCTAAGAAATAAAAATAACTTCCACACAACACAATCACTTGTCCTGGTCCCAAACTAGCATACACTGCGCTATGGTAACCAGGCAAGGACATCACAATCATGTAAACACACCCAGACTGAGGCCATTAAGCTAATGCTAAATTGCTGTCTAATCGGGATTCGAGTCAACTAGCTACTATACTTACCCACGTGTGAACGATACTTCCCACAGCAGTATTTGTTATAACTCTTGGCGACCTCTAGGATGTATACTGTTACTTGGACTAGAAGGCGACCATAACTTCCATTGTGAAGATGAAATACTATAAGCCTTCTTTCATCATACTACCAGGGCCACGTTTATTATTCAAATAGCTCGCTTACTTTAGAACTGGAAAGAATTTATCGTACATTTTGAGTCTAACATAGTGTAAACGGCTTGCTATCGCCTTTCACTGATAGGAATTCTCTAGTTTTTGTTTCAAGGATTTTTATTCGTACAAAAGACCGACTTCAAGAAAAATACGCATTAAAATAAGTGTTCGGTGACTTTCTCATAGATGATGGAGGTACTCCTAAAAAAAGAAACATTGAACATAATTAAAAAAAGTCATAAATAACTTACACCGGATTAAGAATAGCGTCACTCCATTTCCTCCCGTGGATGTCGTAGAAGGCGACTAAGGAAATACATTACTAGGAGACGGGCAGCAGCATCTTCCTGAGATTTCAACCCCATATTGCGATTGGCAACCCGCCTGCCAAGCGTGGCGATTATGGCAAGACCCCTCATGGTTATGAAAACCATGAGGGAGGCCTGTCTCCTGCAGTGGACGTCAAGGGGCTGATGATGATAAACAACTTAGGTAGAACATGGAATGAACTAATACATTTATATTTTTACCTGTGTTCACGAATAAATTATTCTGATTCTGATTCACTTAATCTGCCCCTTTATAAAGCACACCAAATTCTGAGCGATTCCAATCGTCTAACTGTCAAATTCCATAAAAATGGATTGTGACAGGATTTGGTGGGCACAATTAGGCCCCTGGTTCCAAACTAGGATAATCTTAGCTGTGGTAACCAGCCAAGGGCAAAAATAGAAGAAATTTAAATCTCCTCCTTTTTAGAATCGGTTAATAAATAGAAAAAAAACATGCATTTTATTACTGCCAAGCTGCGTGACAGATTGTTGGCAGGTGACAACTCACTTGTGTACGACTAAATGATAAATTCCAAGGGTCGGTTGCAGCAAAGTTTACTCGGATTCCCCACCGAACCCCGGGGGTTACTTATGTTAAGTTATAACATGGCTTTATCCTAAGGCAAAACGAGAACCTATATAGGGGAACTTGCCTCAACTTAAATTGGAGTGACATTGTTTTTTACCATAGAATACTTAAAACACATTGAAACAAAATTTATTGCAAATTTAGTTTTTTTATTAAATTGTAAATGTGTGCTAATAAGATTGTAATCTCATAAAATCGTTACTTTACTGATAAATTAATAAAAAATAATACATTATAAATAATCATTTTGTTTTTGTCCCACGTGACTAGACTTACTTCTTGACAAGTTATAATATAAAAAGTAATAGTCGTAGAGAAAAAAATTAACTACTTCTATTAATATGGCATATCAAATGAGATTGAAACATTTTTCTGTGCAAGTTCTCTATTTTTCATGTACTTATTTTGCGGTCCCATATTTTCAGTTGTTATCCAGATAAAACCGCCCAAAAATAGCATTCGCAAATGGCAAAAAAATGTCATGGGAGTGCAAAACGTTTTTAGTCCTCTCGTCTCTGTGCTCTTACTCGTAACAACGGCTGGGATTCAGCCGTTAAGTAATCGAAATAATATACCTTACAGAAGATATACTTATCAAAGTGAAGTCCTACTACTTCCAAACAGCATTGAGTAAAAAATTAACTCTTAGCATAACTCGCTATGCAACCCTTTTGCAACGGCTAATGTCCTATTGGGCACCTTATAGACCTCGGCTTGGCATTTGTGTTCACGAGTACTTAGTTTACCAGTTATACTACATATTCAGCCTGACGAATCTGTGAACATTTCCGGTAGTGGATGTATTTATACAGTAAACATTTCCCGTTACCGATTGTACTCTGGCCGTTTTGTTTGCATAGTCTATGCAGTGTTTTGCATGTCTATATCGTCGTCAGAATCGGAATGCTTACACCGACGCGGCGGCACAATTATCTGAATTCAGAAAGTGAATGAAACTGTCTCTCAAAAGTGAGTGTTTTTTCGGGCTCTTAGGTGTGTTACAAAAAAAATGGGTAAATAGTTGTAGATAGATAGATAAGGAACACGTTATTTATTGTAAATAGAAATTATTGTAACAAATAAGTTTATAGAGTTACTCTCTGAAATAAGTAAAAAAGTATGTGTAACATTTCACACTAAGCAAGTAAAACGGGTCGGTAAAAGCACACAGTTAATTGAATTGAATTTCATTCCCATTCTGAATTCAGTAAGGCGTTTCGGATGTGTGCGGCGTTACTGTGTTATTTGACAGGAAGGACAATTACCGCACTGTGAAGTGGACTAATTATGGTCACCCTTTCCGGACTCTGTGGTTTGCTCCGATGAGTGTGAATTAACATGGGCTAAACACTATGAAAGGTAATCAGCACTTCACGGCAACCCACGAAGAAGAAGGCATTGCAGGATACAGGATACGGGATCATTGTCTTGGGGGAAGAGGACGAAAATTTATGAAGGAAAGTCAAACCGAGTAATGCGGTTAAAATATAAAAAATAAAAACGGACTTCAACACACTAAAGCACAGTGCTGTAGTGTTTTTAAGTCGGTTTTTTAATATTTTTTTAACTTTTAATGGGTGAGCGGGAGAAAAATAAATAAATCCCTTATAACCATAATTTACCCTACTTAATTATTCACTTTAAAATTTTAAGTTCTCAATTTCCATCTCCGAAAGTCTTCACCAGAACATCACCCAATTACCCCGGAACTACTTTTATGCTATTTTGTGAAACATGCGGATATAACTAAAGGGTGGGCCCCATTAGGCCTTATTTCCTGCTGTCCATTGAAGAGTTCCATTCTCCAACTCTAAAGTCTTCATTCTGATTTCACCATATTAAAATGGGACCAATAGGACGTTATATCTATTCGAACAAAAAAAGAATTGTCAAAATCGGTAAGATATGACGGTGTTATGCGCGAACGTAGACGAAAAATAAAAAAAATACACCCGTCGAATTGATAACCTCCTCCTTTTTTGAAGTTTCTTAAGAAAGTAATAAACATCGGAACAAGAATTTAATAACAGGACAGGGGCACTCATAAGTGAAATTAATTGTTTATGCTTATCTGTAGGCTCAAGGTCGCCCAACGAGCAATGGAGAGAGCTATGTTAGGAGTTTCACTGCGTGATCGAATCAGGAATGAGAAGATCCGCAGAAGAACGAGAGTTACTGATATAGCTCGAAGAATTGCTCAGTTGAAGTGGCAGTGTGCCCCGCACATAGCGCGAAGAACTGATGGCCGTTGGGGCGGAAAAGTGGGAAGGCCCCCCTCACCAGATGGTCTTACGACCTGGATACGGTGGCGGGGAGTCGCTGGATGCGGGCGGCACAAGACGCGCGTCAAATGGCTGATGATGATGATCTGTTGACTAAAGGTCTATTTATTTCACATAAGATACTAAACCAGTTCATGTTTGTTTGATAATAAAAAGTAAAGTAAAATCAGTGGGAACATGCTGGAAGGCCCATTTTAATTCGATTAGGTTCGTTTGACAGATTTCTTGATGCAGTCGGAATCGAAGAATCATTATAAGCATAGCATAATTATGCTTCCCGTTCCCACCCAGTTACCCAACCAGACAGCTAATGCGAATTAGAGCACCGACGGTGCTGTTAAACATGGTAGCGGCTATAAACATGTGCATAAATTACTGAAAGCAGAATGTGAAAGGATTCCATTCTGTGTGCAGCGTCATTTGTACTCGACTGTGGAAGTTTGGCAACGAGATGCAAGATTAATAGGACTAGGTCCAGCGCTAAAAATCAACAATGCTGGTAATATAACTGGGTCAATGAAAAATCATGATAAAAATCTAAAGTATTTCAGTCCAATTTCTAAGTATCTAAGTCTCCTTCAACTTATCATACAAGGCAAGATTCCAGGAGTAAATGAAGTAAACCTGGGAGAGAAAAGATATCGGCTACACAACTTACGACTGTGGTTTCAACAGAGTACCAGATCCTTGTTTGCATTGAACAAGGAACAAGGGTTCCTCGGTATGGTTTTGCAATCAAAAGCCAGATAGCCAAATTGGTCGCCAACCTCCGATGAGACATGACTTGTACAGAAGAACATCACTTTCTACAGAAGCGAAGGTGTTTGTTCTTTGCGGAATCTTTGTTACAGGAAATGTATAATGGAAGCAAATGTTTTTCTCTCTGATATAATAGGAATAATAAGAAGTCCCATTCAACTCGAGCAGGCTCACCAACAACAGAGGTTGGGACGGCCCGTTCGTAAATATTTTTCGAAGAACACCCGATCAGACGTGCAGAAGAGTGATCACATTCAAAGTTCAGCGCGTTCAATCTCTACGTGTAACGTCCTACGTAGAAGGAATAGCTACTTTGTAAGCAAGAATACTTGCCTCTTAGTATTCAGCACGCGCCCGGGAGTACATAGGTATATAAAGAGACAGGGAAGTGACGTTTCACTTTTACTTCCTTCAGGGAGATTTATCGCGTTACGTTCATGCTAGTCCAGTGTGGGGGGTTTTTGCTATGCAAAAGGTGGAAAATAAACATAAACATATCGCGTACATTGTTCAGGTATAGGGTTGCAATAAAAATGCAAGTTAAGTGCTCAAAATTTTATTTTTCTTTTTATGTAATGCCTCAACGATTGACTCTATGACAAAAATGTCTGAAAGAAGTGCAAAGAAGACAAAATAACTGACAGTTTTTATCTACATGTCTATGTCATGTTATCGAATATCATGTCAAAAGCAACAGAATATATAGTGCTACAAGGGTTTTGGGAAAAGTCGTCTCCTTCACCAAAACCGTGGACACGACTAATTTATACTTAATTCTGGGTTCTCCAAATTTACCCCTAAATCAGGTGTATTAAAATACATTTTACTCTTTAATGGTCAATATGATTTGTATTTCTGTAATTTCAAAGCCTTCTTTTCCCCAAACCTTTATTTTTTATTTATTTTAATTCTTTATTGCACTAATTACATTGTAAGTGTACAAGGGCGTGCTTAATGCAAGAAGCATTCTCTTCCAGCAAACCTTTGGTTTTGAAGAGACTGGCGACGGGTAGTGCAAGAAGAAGATTAAATACAATAATAAACTTACGTAAACCTAGGGAAATACATTACAAACCATAAAAACCTCACAACAAATACATAACAACCTTTCGCTCGCGCAGCGCAATAAGTTCCATACAAATCCGTGCTCTCGGAGAATCCAGCCTTAAAACAGGTGTAGATGAATTCGTCGTAGTGATCTTAATAAATTCAAGAACGTGGAAAGAGAGAGTATGGGCTTAATCACCACGCGTGCCCACCGCGGATTGGCGATTTCGAGCGCTGAGGTATGTGAATAGCTCAGACACTCAGGTTTCCTCACGATGTTTTCCTTCACCGTTAGCGAGTGGTATTGCTACTATAACGTCACAAATGTACATAACTTAGAAAGAAAAGTCATAGGTACGTGCCCACACTGGGAATCGAACCTGTGTCTCCCACTTCCGAGTCCAATGTTCTACCCACTAGGCTACCACCGCTTCGGTTAGAATTAATTAAAATTAGACATTAAATACAATGTATAACAATGTAACATACAATGTATCTCGAAAGACAAAATCAAGCAAAAAATTAAATAATATTTTAGGTAAATGGGACAGACAATCCAGCTCAGTTCCACAAGTTATTTAATTCATTTTATTCCCAAACACTTGGCATAGCATCATCATTTCAATAACATCAACATTGCAATTCGCAACACCGCTAATTACATTAACGTTATTATTCTGGGAACGAGCCAATTGCATATCAATTATGATTATTACGCAGCTGTGTGTATGGAACCACAGGTCCTGTGGGCTTTATTGAAAAGCTCTATAATTAGCGACGTTTAATCAGCTAATGTGTGCACTTAAACCGCACGGTCAAGGTATTTTAGGACGGTATCTAGCACACACATTGGTCTTTACACTGACAAATTGAATTTAACTCTTAAACAGTCTAAAGAAAAGTTGATCTGACTGCACATTCAACTTTACATCCGCGCACTCTACCGTTAGGGGTCCATTCAAAGGCTCTTTAAAAATAATTTAAATCACTTTAAAAATAATGGCTCTTATATAAATAATGCTATTTCGCACTCTAAAAAAATTGCAGCAATGAAATAAACCTCCATTGTAAAAATACATCTGACTACAAAATCATTTATGTTGATATAATAAACAGCTTTAAAATAGAAAACAGGTTTTGACTATAAAATTAAGCTTTATTGCCTAATCGCGCTTCATAAACTTTGACAAGAGAAAGTGGCCTTACAATTTAGTCCGCGGTTTCTGAAAATCAGCCCTGTCAGAAGACATGAAACTCACGCAGGTCTTTTTTATGTGTTTTTACTTAATGCTTTATGTGTGTCACTAAGCACAAACAAATGATTTATCTATCTATCTATCTCTGACGGCGGTCTCTAACCACTAAGTACACCTTTTGCTACAATGCTAACTAGCGCCATCAATTCAGAAAAAAAAATGAAGGGACAGACTGATACCTCCGTGTTTACTTTGTGAAGTTCTCAATTCAGGAAAAGCGGTTACTTTCTTAATGTCACTAACCCCGCGAATTTTCTCAAGTACCTCTTAAAATGTATTAAACACGACATAAAACTGGGCGTCAGCCCTAAAAACACTAAAATCGAACCCCGAAGCACAAAGCTACCAACAGACGTAACATTTTATTAGTTTTAGTCAATTTATTAGACCCTTATTTCGGCAAAGTGGTCGTACCTAAAATCTGATTCCTTGTTTCACTAACAGAACCAATTTATCGTCAAAAGTCAAGTACATGTAAGTAAGAGTATCTCTGGAAATTCAGGGACATTGGACGCACTTCTGTCAACATGATTCATCATCATTGATAACCGAAGGTTGAAAACATCGAAAAATCTCCATCGGAAATCAGAAATCAATAATTTATTTCAACGTAAAGAATTTACATTATATTTGCTGAATGACATTGTACTATGTTATTATTATTATTATTATTAAATCCTTTATTGCATATAAAACAGAAAGTTTTGCACATAGGCGAGCTTAATGCTACTTAGCCAGCCACCAATAACTTTAAAAGCTAAAATAACACTTCTTAACAAAAGTAGGAAAAACATTAATGCTGCGGGCAGACACACGAACAGCACCCGTTCACGAGCATAACGCAGAGGTCAGCCATCACCAGTCTCAACCATTTTAGTCCATCTTTATGCCTAAAAGTGGCGTGGACTCTACCAGCTCTAATTTCTCACCAGATATTTTTAGACACCTGTCAACATTTTTAACATTTGGCAATGAGAACTTAACGCATTTTGTTCTTTTCGCATTGAACATCAGATTGTTTACGGTGAACCAGTTTAGAACTGCAGATAGAGCATTGTTTATTCGTCAACATTACTTAAACCTCTCTTTACTTTAAAACTTTCCGAAATACATCCACCGAACATAATCTGGCACACACCTGTTTCCGCCGAACAGCGTGTCCCTACACGCTGAAGAATGTTGAAGGCACTTAGCTACATCTACTTTCAATAACTTTGTTATTCATTTCTTTTCACGTAATACATCCGAAGGTTTACAAAGAAGACATGAGCGCGTTTTTTTTTGCAGAACGGAACGCCGAACAGAAGAAAAGCTATTTTTTCATATGGCCTATGAAAAAATAATATACGAAAAATGTGTGAGTGGATGTATTGTTTTTTGCCAACTGACAACTGATAGGAGCCTCTGGGAATCTGCTAAAGTTAGCGCAGTTACCAACTAACTAATAAAAAGCAACCCCTTGAGAAAATACAGTCTGCATTAAAGCTTTGTGAGAGGCTTACAGTAACAAAATCGCACAAATTCTTTTTAATTGCTAAAATGGTTTTCTGTGGTTCATGAATTTGATTTTGTACCTACTGTGTAATTCTTTGTAATGTTGTCAAATAAAGTATATTCCTCTTAGACCGGATTTTTCAATAGTCACATGAAACTGAACTGGAGAATAAAACTGATTTTGTCACTGTCTTGTCGTATGATTTAGACAATGATAGCATGCAATTTATTCTCCAGTAAAGTTTTATTTGACTATTGAAAAACTGGCGATTATTATAATATTATGAATGTGTTGAATTATGTAACTGAAAAACTCATGAACGGCTAAGCCGATCTTGATTCAGTTTAACACATAGTGGAAAATTATAAAGTCCAAACAGACGGAGTCGCTCGCGTACGTAATCTAGTCATGAAAAGCCGATAAATCCACTCTTTACGACGTCATAAAGTATCGTTCGGACAAAAAAAAAGATCCCTTATTTTCACCCCGTTTAAAAGTCCTGGCTTACACCTCTTCACGCCGGGGTGCTAACGTCATTTACCGAAATTTACTATCACCTACCGTCGGTCAGGTCAGATCAAGTTTTTCACACAGTGTAAAATTAATAAATTATAACAGCCGAAATCACGCGCGTTCAAAATATAGTCATGAAAAGCCTAAAGTGGATAAGATCCACTCTTTACGACGGCATAAAGTATTGTTCATAAAGTATTATTCGGACAATTAAAAGATTCCTTACTTTCACCCCGTTTAAAACTCACTTCAGTGTATTAACCTCATTTACCGAATTTACTATCGCCCACCGTCGATCAATTGGTAATATTTCGGAGCACCTGTGTTTACGCGACACGCAACGTGTTGCACGTCGGCGTGAACGCGGGCGCGGCAGGCGCCGACCTCGTTACCTACTTGAGCTGTCTTTATTAGGCTCCGATCGCTAGGGTCTGAGCGCGGAATTGACAGTTTAACGAGTTTTGACAGTTCATTAATACATTTTTTGTGCAAGCTAACAGCCACAGGTTAGGAATAAGCGTATGTCACACATAAAACTAGAAAATGAGGAAAGTACAGCGAGAAGATTCCGAACTGCTTCAGTTGTGGTTGCATAATTGTATTCATAATTATGCAGTTACATATGTTTCACTGTAGGGCACAGACCTCTCAGAGAGAGTATGGGCTTAATTACCACGTGTGCCCACCGAGGATTGGCAATTTCAAGTGCTGATATATGTGAACACCTTGGGCACTCGGATATCCTAGCTATGTTTTTTTAGCTGACCTCGTGGCGCAGCGGTGGTGCATCTGCATACCATATCCCGGCTGGGGACAAAAAAAACCTAGGTCTTGGATGTTTTCATGTTTGTGATGTCGTTGTTTCTGGTTCCCACGACACAGGGTATCCTAGTGTGGGGCCAGAAGCAATGTATGTGCCTGTATGTAAATGTTTATGTTTAATTTCTTTCTTTCAGGTCGACCCCCAGAAGCTTATTTCTTGCAAATATGTAAATCACGATTTGGAAAAAATAAGCCTGATCAATTTCTTAAGTAGATTATAAATATATAATATTTCACCATAGAGTCGAAGTTTGTTAAAGACGCAAGTACAATTGGCGGATTTATTGGCCTTTTTTCTCAGACCTCATTATGAAATAGTCGCTGAAAGAAAAGTGAAGCGAAAAGATCGGTGCAAATATGAATATTAACGTACATACATATTTAAAAAATGTGACCTAACCTAAAGTCATTTTGTTAGAGAACATTGACGTTGAACACATCACGCGCGAGTTAAAATAAGTTCTCCAAGTATAAGACGGTGTGCTTCACCTTTTGCTTTAGATTTAATTTCCTCTGCAGCGCAAAATGGAAGTGAGTCGACACAAACTTTTAAGCTACTTTATTAAATTAATCCTAATGAATGACAGGTTGCACGCTAATGGTATTATAGCGACTATTTTTGAACGCAAAAACGACTTATAAACACTAGAATGACTCTAGGTACTCAGTCATGGAATGAATGAATGGCAACTCTTCACTTCTTCAGTGAGCAATATGCATCTAAAAGCAAATTTCTTAGTAACAAAGATCTTAATCATTATAATAGATAATTTCATATCACAGTAATTTTATGAAATTACTGTGGAATGCATGTTGTTTTTGAATGAATGAAATGAAATTAATGAATTATCACGACCTATCTATTTGACGATAAAGAGGCCTATGCCCAACAGTGGGCGTCTTTCATGGGCTGTATAGATAGATAGATCTATTTAACTAAACAGCCCATAAATAGAGCCCACTTTTGAGCATAGGCCTCTTCTCTTTCACGCCAACCCATACGGCCCTTTGCTAGTCTCGCCAATTATTAATAATTACAATTAATAAATATAATTATGAAATATCTCATTTAAACTAATTAATTTCTAATTTACCAAAAATATCAGATCATAGACCGAATTATGAGCACCAAATCCATTAGTATTAATGAAATTAGTATCAGTAATAAGTATTAATGAAATTAGTATGGAATTTGACAGACGATTGGAATTGTTCGGGATTTCATGCGCGTAATGTAGGGGCATGTCTGTAAATAGTACGACACAACTGCTATCAACAAGGTCAGCGGCGCAAGTTGATTAATAAAAGTGAGACAGGTTAAAAGTTACAATATATTTTCATTACGTGAATGGCTTGTACTTAGTTAAAACTTCTGTAACGTAAGAACATTTTTTTTTTCTACGCGAAAGCTCGTTTACAAGCAAATTGACGCGTGAAATTGAGTAATTTTGGTATTTGGATGAAAATATGGAAGAAACTCACGCGGCATCGCAGACATTTTTGTTTACTTAACGGAAACTCAAAAAGCGTATTTATATATTTAGAAAAGTAAAATGTAGCGATTTGCGTTGACAGTTTGAGTGAACAGACACGTTTCTCCCTGCCAAAAATAGACACTTATGCAGAAGTTGTAATATATAAGATTCAACATATTTTTAAAATATATTGCCACACACGTTAAATGTATGTCACTGTCAAATGTCTATACACAAATGTATAGTTGTAACGTTGTGAATAACAACAACGAATCTCAACAACAACCAACATCTTACAACAGCAGAAAATATATGTAGAGAACAGGAGTGAGCAGTGAAAATGAAGTGTCCCGTTTTACTTCGTTGAATTTTCACGAAATAAATTGAATTTGACAGTTTAAAGCACATAAAACATTTGCGTTGTGTTTTTATTTCACTTGACTGCATTCGTGACATAGGCATGTTACCCGCGCATTTATAACCAATCGAGGGAGACCTTATTAGTTACCAAACACAGATACGAACATACAATACATACGATATATTACAATACAATACAATACACAATACATTTCCTCTAATTTTGGGCTCCACCGCAGTCAGGTAGAAAGAACATCAAACATTCATATTTACCGGAGAACAGCGGGGAGTTAAGTCACTTCGCAAATTGCACGAAGCATTAAGACGGTATGCAAAAGAGCAATGTGTCAACTGAAAACGATGTTGTAGCGGCACATGAATATTCATGGCGACGCGGTTCACCCCAGGCAGGCGCTCGGGCGGATATAATCAGATGAAAACGTTTTTTCTTGGGGATTTTCATCACGAATTCACAGGAACACGATACTAGGAATACGACGAAAATAATAGGGGGCGTATTACCGTAGGGCATGATTAAAAGAACCCGAAACCGGCGTGCTTCAATGCAGTGACTAATGAATGTTGATGAAGCGAAAAGTGGGAAGCCGTTACCTCTGTCTACCCCCTGGGATACGGGCGTTAGTTTATGTATGTATATGTATTTTTCGCACCGAAATTTTGAGATTGACAGTAACTCCGACTTTAATGTCAAAAAAAACAAAACATTAAAAAAAAGCAGATCCGATACAAAATACCCAGGTTTCGTTAATATCAAACTAAACAAAATAAACAAAAAATTATTATTTCTTCCCAAGCTCCAATTTCCACGAATATGCGGCAATAGAGGTATCAAAATCGCCATATCTTAACTTAGGGAGTGAAGGCACTTGCGGGGACTCACCTCGTGTGGGTGCGGGAGAATGTAATAAAAAAAATCGTACCGCAAGTGCGCGAGCTTTAGTACATTTTCATACATTCCATAAATTCCGGCACTTCACCGGATGCTAAGTAACCGCTAGTCCGTTTCCGCCTTTAAGGCTGTATTAGTGAAGCACTCTGGGATTGCTCGTGATTGTCCATTCAAGACTGTTCGAACTAAAATTGCTACTTCAAAGCGCTCTCAAGAGTGATCGCAGATGTAGATGCGCTTTCTTTACGGATCTTAGAATGGAGATGAGTGATGTCTCCCTGTTAGGGAAGAAAAGGCGATTTTATACACCCTTTAGACAGATATGTCAGTGATAAATTTGGGAAATAATATGTCCACCTAGGATGGCCATTTATGGTCCTTCCATACTCACTCGACATATTATTATTTCTTTCGTCAACCTTTCTTGCTTCATCATTTCCATATGTCCAAACGAAAGCAACAGAATGCCTTTGGGCAAGATAAAAAGTACCCGAAACAGGCCTGCGTGCATGTAACGACCAATTAATGTTAATGAAGCAAAGTAGGTCTGTCAGGATCGTGACAAGTGGCAAACCCTGGTCTCTACCTATCCCTCCGGGATATAGGCGTGACTTAATGAAATTTAATGTAAATTTGGGAATGTAAGGCAGTGGCTTCCTGTTGCCTACTGCTCTGCAATACTCTAACTAAGTTTTTACGTGGAAGGAGCTGCACCGACAAGAGTCTAACTCCTAAATATAAAGATGATGTAGGTAGATTTGGTACACTTTATGTGTGCACACAAAAAAATAAATTTACAAAATAGTCTCACTTTAAGAGTGCAGAGGACGGTTTTATCACAGACTTATCTCACCCAGATAACCTCTAGGTGACCCCTCCGACACCTCCCGACTTGGAAAAGAAAAACGAGGTTTGGACAGGGGGGACGAGGCTTCTAAATGCATAGTCGTCAATAGAGTGTTGTTCTTTTGTTGTTTGTTTGTAAATAAATACATTTTCATACATTTATGAAGCGACTAATGGATGTTGGGTAAAGCGAAAGAGGAACATTATTTGTTTTTTTTTTTTTTGAACTGGCAAACGCAGCGTAGGACGCCCACCAGCTCGCTGGACCAACGATCTGAGGCAAATTGCTGGCCGTGGCTGGATGAGGACGGCCGACGACAGAAGGAGGCCTATGTCCAGCAGTGGACTAGCACAGGCTGATTGATTGGTTATTTATTTTTTTGCCGGACAACCTCACGTTCTTTGACCTGCTTGGCAGGAGTTGGCCATGAATAAGGAGTAGTGGAGAGCGACAGCAGAGGCCTTTCGCGAGCAGTGGGACACAATCGAGGCTACGTAAAAAATGTTTTTCGAATTTGATTCTTACGTTTTGAGTTTTTGTCTTGTGTGTCAGATTGTAAATACGGTCCATTTTCTACTTATCCCAATTTTCTATTTCTCGACTTCGATTGCAATAAACGAAGAGTTGCTGTCCACGTGGTGCCGGATTAAGAATAGCGTCACTCCAATTCCTTCCGTGGATGTTGTAGAAGGCGAATAAGGAAATAAGTTACCAAGGAAGGACAGCACCGTCTTCCTGAGATTCCAACCGCATACTGCAATCGCCAACCCGCCTGCCAAGCGTGGCGATTATGGCAAAACTCCTCATGGTTTTCATAACCACGAGGGAGGCCTATGTCCTGCAGTGGGCGTCAAATGGCTGATGATGAAACGAATAGTTTATTGACGACTAGGGAATATTTGTCTTGTATTGAGCATGTAGATGGCTAAAAATTATATGACCTCTTTCACGAATTTGGATTGGTCGAAATGGCATCTTAAAAATACTTTTTAATTCTGTCACTCACGAATTTTAAAATAGCTTCTAAAGCTTTCAAGGAACGGAATTTCGGACGAAAGCCATATTATTATCACAACGTGCATTCTAACATGGAGCACAATGCTAGCTAGCACAATGCACACGCTAACCAACACATGCATGCGGAGCTATTTTATATATAACGATTAATCAATGAGGCTGCACACAATATTTTATATATAACGATTAATCAATGAGGCTGCACACAATAAAGCAATGCATTAATTTAGACATGCGCTCCTTGTATTTAATTTAGGTACTGATGAGCAGGGTTTATACAATACGATTTCCATCGGCTTCCGTTTCAGAATTTTTAAAATTACCTTGATTATGCTCATGAGGAATCGTGAGTACCTGACGTATTTTTTGACGAATGGCTTTGCATTTTGGTGAGTAACAGATTCAAATCAAATATTTTTATTCATTGACAAATTCTGAACACCAAAAAATTTCAATTTTATATACCTACTAGAAGATTATGTCGAGAATAACAAAAGTACAATTCCCGACTTCGGAAATTTGGAAAATAGTATTGACTCGATTTCCTTCCGTGGATGTCGTAGAAATCGACTAAGGAAATCATTTCCCAGGAGACGGGCAGCAGCATCTTCCTGAGATTCCAACCTCATACTGCGATCGCCAACCCGCCTGCCAAGCGTGGCGATTATGGCAAAATCCCTCATGGTTACGAAAACCACGAAGGAGGCTATGTCCTGCAGTGGGCGTCAAATGGCTGATGATGATGATTGACCGTATTTTTTTATTCTTCAGAATTATTTCAAATCACATAATTATTACGTCATAAAAATGAATGTTTTCTATTTAAATTGCGCTTCCTTGGCTGGTTGCCATGGCACAAGATAACACATAATACATAGAAATAGAGCGATTGGGACTCAGCACTTTTCCCCGTGATTTTCTAATTTGTCAAATGAGCATTACAAACAATCACCACGGCATGCGTGCATCACGTAACGTAAATCAATTTGTTTACGCCTCTCCACCACGTCTGTCACGTTTCAGTGTTATGTACACAGCCATCGCTAACTTACAATACGCTAGTTGACTCGCATCAAAATTTATTTAAAAAAACCGGCCAAGTGCGAGTCGGACTCGCGCACGAAGGGTTCCGTACCACTATCTATACAACATTTTAATATTTCAAGATTCTACCTGTTGCCGTTATTAACATCGAGTAAAAACCGGCAAAAAAAATCAAGTTTATTGTATGGGAACCCCTCTTAAATGTTTATTTTATTCTGTTTTTAGTATTTACACAACATCTGTGAAAATTTCAACTGTCTACCTATCCAGTTCATGAGATACAACCTGGTGCCGGACGGACGGACGGACTGACAGCGGAGTCTTAGTAATAGGGTACGGAACCCTAAAAATATTATTTACATAGTGCTTGGCCTAACGAACCTAAATAGTAAATACGTAATACATCGAATTCAACGCATAAAAGTAGAATGGCTGTAGAAAGTAATTTTCAAAATCTTTGATTTTAAACGCCGAAAAGGCCATGCTCGTGACGTCACTAAGTTAGTAAAATTTCTAATCGCCATGGTATCGCACCAGCCCAGCCTTACTATTTGTTTGTAAACTATGTGACGACTATAATGATATAAGTATTATGATATTATTGCCATGCCGCCCTCGGTAAAATTACACACCTACTTTTATTTATACGTCCTACTGTAGGGCACACGCCTTCCCTCGGCCTTTATGTATAATCATTACTTAAGACCTGTAATTTACACTATAATTTCAAGCAATAAATTAATTTAATTTAATTGATATTTATAATAATAATATTTTAATATATTACTTTGCCTTAGTTTAAGTTTGTTTTTTTTTATTTATTTATTTTTTCTTTCTGGTGAAATCTATTCCTAGTAGTATGTAGGTATATTTTTCGTTCATCTCCTCCCTTCATATGATAATTTTTATTTATGTATGTTTATTATATATTTATCTCATATTTATGTACCGTTTATGTATGTGTATTAAATATATAAATATCTTCCTTAGTATTGTTTAGTTGCACCGACTACCCGTCATTTAGCTTCTCATTTTTTTTCCGTCAATGGTTGTCTGGAAGAAATTACTTTTAGTAATAAGGCCGCCAATTGTACTGTACTATATTATTGTTAAATTCTCATCTGTAATTTCTGGTGTACATACAATAAAGAATATTCTATCTATCTATCTATTCTTTTTGTTGCACTAACCCGTGCTGAGGACAATTTTAAAAAACCTATTTTTTTTACAATCACTAAAAATGTTACATTGTGCGAGCGAGATAGCATGCGTAACAACAGCCTTGACGAATCAACGGATACAGTGTACCGGACATTTGTCCTACAAAGTGTTCTCTTTATGAAAAAGTCACGCGAGCGAGGTAATCGGATACACAAATAAACGTTCCATTACAGGACACAGTGTGTTACCAGTAATGACTTATGACACTGAAACGTGGTCTCTCACTATGGGCCTCATAAGAAAGCTCAAGGTCACGCAACGAGCTATGGAATGGGCTATGCTTGGAATTTCTCTACGAGATCGAATCAGAAATCATGAGACCCGTAGACGAACGAAAGTCGTCGACATAGCCCAGCGGATTAGTAAGTTGAATTGGCAGTGGGCGGGGCACATAGCACGCAGAACTGATGGCCGATGGGGCCGAAAAGTTCTCAAATGGAGACCACATATCGGCAAGCGCAGCGTAGGACGACCAGCCACAAGATGGACAGATGACCTCACCCAAGTGGCAGGAAGAAGCTGGATGCAATTCGCTTCCAACCGGTCTTTTTGGAAATCTATGGAGGAGGCCTATGTCCAGCAGTGAACTTCTTGTGGCTGAATGATGATAATGACAGGACACAGGCCTCTTAAAAATACTGTACGTGGTTAATCGCTACGGGTGCCGAATGCAGATCGATTGGCTGTTCACGTGCTGATGTGTGTAATATCTCAGATGCTCAGTTTCCTCACGAGGTTTTCCTTCGTGCAATTATCGAGCGCCATTGCATATTCACAAATAAGTATACTTTTTGTTTATTGAACGTGGTTCAATTATAATCAATACAAATGAAACCATTTTCAGATCCTGCGTTATCGCGTTATAGATGAGATTTATTTCTGTGTGTTAATGTAATGTTATTGCGTGTTACTAGGCTAGACATGTGTCGCAGGCGATTTTCATCTAAAATTTAAAAACATTTAGACACCAAGTACAGACGACAAGAGATCAACCTTTATGTAACCGATTAAAGTGAACGCCTCTAAAGGTTCACGTAATGTCGACTGTATATATACTATGTTTAAAAGCTTCGTAAAAACTTTCATGATAAAAAAAATTGGTTATACGTGCTTGCTATTGGGATAAAGATTTTGGGACTCCCACAAATAATAATTCATCGCTAGTTTATTTTCTTGGTAGAGAATGTATCGGCAATCAATCTTAATTTTTCTTGCCTCCTGAATAACTCTGTAAAAAGTGTTCGTGAGCAATGTAAAAAATAACTCGACGCTTTTTATTGTTCTCGTAAAAAAATTGTGAACGAAATATGACGTAAAAACCGGACAAGCGCGTTCAAACAATCGCAGAATAGGGTCTTGAGGATGATAAAAAAGTTAAAATGTGTGCACTCAAGTTCTTAGTATGACAATAGAATTCGTTTCTATTTACAACTGATACTATCAAGCTTCGTCTTTGGTCTCTGTCAAATATGGAAAAATCCAAATGTTTTTGGGAAATAAACTTGGACTGATAGGATAGGAATACTCTTTTATTCTTTATTGTACCTATATACTTTTTCAAAAAAACACAATTTAGCCTGTTAGATTATGATCTTGAAAAGAACAATTAAAAACCATTTTTATGGTGGTCCCATCGGGTCATTTAGAATTGTACAGATCAAAAGGTCTTTATCTTTCACTTTGCGCTCTTTCTGAATAGTGAACGAAACCGAACCTTCAGGCTCGGGTCGGTGACGTTGAATCGGCTATACTCGGCTTTAGCCGGTCTTGAAATGGTAATTTCTTTAGGTGTACATCGCGCTCTTTCTAAAGTGAATGAAAATGAACCATCACGCTCGGGTCAATAACGCTGAGTCGGATATACTCGGCTCCAGTCAGTCGGAAACGCTGAATCAGGTATACCCGGCTCCAGTCGGTCGGAAACGCTGAATCGGGTATACTAGGCTCCAGTCGGTCGGAAACGCTGAATCGGGTATACTAGGCTCCAATCGGTCGGTGACGCTGTATCGGGGATACTCGGCTCCAGTCTGTCGGTGACGCTGAAGCGTTTTCGTGGATGTGACGTCTACTCTTCGTCATCATCGGCCTACGCTTGGCCAATGCTGGTCATAGGCCTTTCCTATTATGCGCCACTGAGCACGGTCCTCGGCTACTCTCATCCAGCTCATGCCAGCCGCCCTGCGAGGATAATCTATCAAGATCAAGATCAGACGTGTACTCTTACTATACTCTAAAAGATTTTGTAAGTCTCGATGGACAAAACGTATTTATTTTAATTTAAGAGCCTTTTAAGTCATGTTTGACAAATAAATAATTTTTATCTTTATTGGCATACTTCTTGGTGGACTAAGGAACCCTAAAAAGGGGAGAAATACGAGTCACCAACACGAACCCCGCCACTCCGAACTTTGTCCCGTTAAAAAGGCCCCTAGGGTTATGAGCAGTTACCTCGAAAGAAATACCTATACCTGCAATGAAATATGGCTGTACAGTGTGTACAGTACAGTCGAGAGCAGCTCAACCTCCACATTTTCGTTGCATAGTCGCCCGTAAAGGAACTTACAAAACACCGCTATCGTGGTCGCGTTAAATAGTTTGAATAATAAAGCAATAAAGCAGCTTATATACATTTCACTGTAGGGCACAGGCCTTCTCTCAGAGAGAGTACGGGCTTAATTACAACGCGCGCCTACCGCGGATTGGCAATTTCAAGCGCTGAGGTATGTTTAACACCTCAGACACTAAGGATTCCTCACAATACTTTCCTTCACCGTTAGCGAGTGAATAGTTTGAATACATCCATACAAAAAATACTGCTGTAGATCGCGACCGCGCTTTGATTTGTGAGTTCCTTAACCGAGTAGTGCACGCATGTAAAGGTTGTCGACTGTACTACCACGGTACACAAGGCTTTCATCCACAAAAAATCCGTTGATGGATTTTGTGGACTTTATGAGCACTTTAATCCATTACTCGGGACTGTTGTACGGAATGTATTTTTTTGGACAAAATGAGTAACTAAAAACCCATTAATAAGATATTGATACACCAAGGGTAAAAACACTTTCAGGCCCAGTCATGGGCCCAGTGTTATGTTCTAAAATTATATTAAATCCGAAAACACAGATCTTGTGACTTTCAACAAGTACCTAGGTAACAAGTCCAAATGACCGATGTCAAAATTGACATGGGATTGATTTTCCATAGATTTTTTGGCAGACGTCAAAATTGTCATGCGATGGATTTTTCATAGGTTTTTTAACAATTTTTGTGGACAAGTTTTCATTTGACATGGGGCAGCAATGGGAACTACCTGAACGATTGTAGCTGACTTTTCGCGCAATTACAAACTGCATTCACTTAATTTGGAAAAATGTTACATTCAGCTAGATTTGATGGGAAATGTCTCCGACGTTACTTAAAAAATGTGTTAAGCACAGTTACGATGATAGGTTGATGACATTAACAAGGCGGCAGGAAGGCAATGGAGAAGATTAACAGGGGACCGGCGAGGTTGGTGTGACGGTGAAGAGGCCTATGCCCAACAGTGGGCGTCTTTCATGGGTTGTATAGGTAAATAGATAGACATTAAGGATTATTTAGAAAACAAACATATCTGCCTGATATTAAAATAATGGCATTGTGTCTAGTGTTCAACACGATTTTTAACTCTATTCAATAAATAAAACGCTTTTTGAAAATATTAAATGTGGAGTTTCTTTATACGCTCCTACTTCACATAAATCTATTAATTCAGAGACTAAGAACTTTGACGTTAATTAAGTAAATATTTTGTTTTTACACTAAATATGTTTTTTTTTTTACTTAGCAAAGTCTTTTTTGATTTCTCACTTTTCTTGTGTACTCTCAGCCCAGTGGTTTGATACAGACTTTTGTTACTCATAAGTAGCAGTATATTTGATCCAAATGTTAATGTGTGGTCTCGTAAGAACGCTTTCCAGTAACTGCAATTTAAAGTTCAGGTTACCCTTGCTGCCCCATCCCAAGCTACCACTTTCTGTAGTTATCAATACAAACAGTAAATTTAAACACCATATTGTGTAATGCTTACGTAGGTATTAGTATTCCGTCCAGGCTACACATACATCGATAAGTCTGTACGCCAGCGGCCGAATGCAAATTAAACTACATAATTCAAGCCAATACAGGTAATCTACATAGGCTTTCAATTAAGGAGCTTGTCACACACTCGCTACTGGATGAGTCACGTATAGCTTGCACTTTCACTCTGATTGATCGTGGATCATTTGATACAGAACAATAATCTAAGAAAGAGATCGAGTTGATTGTCATGTGGACAGTGTGAGCGGCTTAGTCGATAAATGGGAAAAGGATCCAATTCGACTGCAAAGTTATTTGCAATCGTTTTTAGGGTTCCGTACCCAAAGGGTAAGGGACCCTATTACTAAGACTCCGCTGTCCGTCCGTCCGTCCGTCTATCACCAACCTGTATCTCATGAACCGTAATAGTTAGACAGTTGACATTTTCACAGATGATGTATTTCTGTTGCCGCTATAACAACAAATACTAAAAAAAGAATAAAATAAACATTTAAGGGGAGCTCCCATACAACAAACGTGATTTTTTTTGTTTATTAATAACGGCAACACGTAGACGCTTGTATAGACGGAACCCTTCGTGCGCGAGTCCGACTCGTACTTGGCCGGTTTTTTAGGGTTACATAGTCAACAAGGAACCGTTATAGTTTCGCCATGTCTATCCGTGTGTCTGTCTGTCTGTCCGCGGCTTAGTACAAAGACGACAAGTACTAAAAAGATGAAATTTGGCATAGATATACATACATCACGCCTAGCCAAACGGTAGGATGAAATCTTTATAAATATATATTTTTAGCGTACTTCCTCTACACTTAAATTAGGCATGCATTTTTTTTCTGGCATACACCATAGTACGGGGATTGTTGGATTGGTCGTTTAAAAATATTCTGAGTGTAGGAAAACCTTGTTTCTTAATTATCGAATCCTATAGGTTCGTTTTTTTACATGTAGCCTATATTCGTCACAAGAGAATTACCACGAATGCCCACTGCGGATTGGCAATTCCGAGCGTTGAGGTTCAGGCTTCATCATATTTCTATTGTCATACGTATTTATTTTACGCAATAGTGTGATCAGTTTACTGGGTCTCCCGCTTCCGAGTCCAATGATCTACCCACTAGGCTACCACCGCATTACGTAAGTATACATTCTTAATCATTAAAATACACCTTTACGTTGTTTTAGTTAACATTTAACAATCCGATGGGTCACCCCTACGGGATAGTAGACGTGAAGGTAAGTTCCGCTTCTCATGTTTTACCGCCACCGCAATAAAAAAACACTTCCACAGGTTTTCTTCGGGTCGAAACCGTAATCTGTCCTCTTAATAGCAAAGTCGTGAAAAACACCAAGAGTTTTACGATAAAGATTTTGTGATTGTCGGTCATAAAAGCGCGCTAAGAAAGAAAAGCTTCGTCGGAAAACCTAGAATTGCCAAAATCGATAAAATATGTACTTAAGCCTCACGCCTCAAGCCACACCAAAAAAAATTTGAGTCTCATAAGAATTTTCATGAAAATTCTCACAGGGCTCAAAATCTATTTGATTAGTTTTTTTGCAATTCTAGGCACAATCGAACCCCGATGTCAATCAGAGGAGTTAGGCTAGGGCACGTGTTCCGAAAGGCTCTAAACATATATGTATATATTTTTTTACTTGTTCACATTTAAAAACCTTTACATTTTTTTATAAAAATATCGACCAACTGCGGTGCAGTATGTTGGCGTTATTGGTAAAGTTTCATTGCAATCCGGCGAGTCGTTTGTAAATTAAAAGCAAACTACGTTTGTATGGGAATCGCCTCGTGAGGCGCCCGCTTAAGTAAATTATTTCTTCACTTTTGTCGCGTACGTTAAAAACAACCTACTCTATATTATTTACCCCGCGCTGATTTCCCAAAATAATACGCCCATAAACTATATCGTAGACCATTCTAATGCCTTCCTCATTAGGCTAATGAAAACATTTTCCGTGTTTGAATAAAAGCGCCCAGTCGGTGTAGACTTCTGCTGTGGCCCAGTTTCGTGCATGTCCATCAAACTAACTCCGCTAGGCCGGTTTGTAACTTTGAGGCAAACACAAGTTAGTAATTCTAGTTAGGCTAACCTTTTGGTTAAAGTAACAATAAGGTAAAGTAGTAAAATTTGGCATTTGCATCTACGTAATAAGATGATTTATACAGCGTCCAGTGGCACCATTACTTACACAAGATGGGTGAAAGGACCACTCGGACGCTGCAGTGCCTGGGACAAAGCCTACTCCATCTAAATTAGTACACATACATACATAAACCCACGCTTGTATCCCGGAGGTAAAGGCAGAGATAGCACAACCAGAAAAAAGAAGAACAATTATTATTTCTTAAATCTAAGTAATGTATCAGAGACCAGAGTAAAACTAAAAAAAGTAAGTGGAGTTGTGTCGGCTTACATGGCCGTTCCGATGCGAAACGTCTACCAGAAAGCGTTAATTTTTAGCTCAAACTGCGCAATGTGTTACGCTGCACTGCCGCGATCTAGCAGCCCGATTCAAGAGGATCAGAGTAATGGCTACTTTGCTCTACTCAACTATATATGAATGAATTGCACACGACAGATAGTTACAGAGTTACAGCCCTCGCCAAGGTGATATGTTTTTGTTGCATACCGTTTTAGCAAGTGACCCCCTACTACCGAACTGAACGATGTGTTACGCGTCAAAAGATTATTATTATTCATAACTTCATTGCGACCACGAAGACAAATGAATGAAGACAAATTAGTACACATACATACTGTATACCGAAGGGGCAGGCAGATACGAAGAAAGATGGTAAAAAATAAGAAATGGGCGGAACCATGCGGAACGTAGTAATTCATCAAATGGTTATTAATATAAAACACAAGAAACGTATTGCCCATCTTTTTACTACACTTGCGCGTGTACGCAGTCCAACTGTTTAATGAAAACAAAATGTTGTAACATCGATAGTGTTACCACCATAGAACATTTTGTTTACTCTAACATTTCAAATAAACTTTTTTTGTCGTCTATGAATAGAACATAGACAAAATCATCTTGAAATTTGCTGGCCAGATACTCGTAGACTACATCCCTCCGGACGACCTTGTCTACTTCCTAACTTGACCACTTCCAAAGTTGTCCATTTCCTAGTTCGTCCACTCTTACATTTTTATTTTCCTGTATTTTCACTCCTTAATTCCAACTTTTGTCTACTTCCTAAACAGTCCATTCCCCACTCGTCATTGCCTATTAAGTCTCTTTTTAACGTGTCCACTTTTTATTCCTAGGCAATGCGGATCCTTAACTTGAGCTAGTTCCTATTTAACAATAGGTAGTTAGCCCAAAAAAAAACTAAAATAATTTTTAACTTAATTTTATTAGTACAGAAAAATTAAAACTTAACGTAAACTTTATTAACAACTACAAATAATTTCACTTAAACTGAACCAGAACTAATAAGAAACCAACCGCGTATGTATGAGGGATTATATAGGTACAGAGGCCAGCACATCAAGCTATACAGTGCCAGTATAAACTGTATAAACAAAAAATAATATTTTTGGAACGTAACTTAATAATTTCTGCCGAGGGTAGTAAACTAACAGTTAATACTTTCAAAAAGACGCCTCACCTCAGTCTACCGAGACCACGGCACTTGCAAAAGTGCCGAAATGTCGAAAAATTGTAAAATGGAAAAGTAAACGAGTTAATATCCGTTAAAAATCAGTTTTATTGTCTAGTGCTCGTGTTAACCTCAGAAAATACTCTGTATAAACAAGTATAGCCGGCGCAAAAAGTTTGAAAGAAGAAAAAGGTTAACTTTGGTAAATGACAGACAGCTTCTTTACAGGGATAGGCTGTAAATAATTGGCCTCCAAGACATCCGGTCACGAGCAATAATGAAACGTGTGTATCATATTATCAAGATGCAGCTTAAAAAAACAAAAGACCAACTCACGCTTTTAATTCACGCTAAAAAAATGGTTCAATTACTTATAAAAATAACTTCCATACAATACAATCACTTGACCTGGTCCCAAACTAGGATACCCTGTGCTATGGTAACCAGGCAAGGAGGATTGTGAAGTGGAGTGAAGTGAAGTGATTGTATTGTGTGGAAGTTATTATGTACCTATGTAATTTCGTAAATCTGCTTTTGATTAATTTAATCAGTTCGTAATTTCATAAGATAGAAATATAGGAAATAGCCTTTAAGCGTTGTTTAGAAAAGTCAGTTGTTTCAGCGTTTACCGATCAATCAATCACTCAATATATTTATTTGTGAACACAGGCGTGTTGACAATAAAGCTCTTACAGTATATTTTACAGCGCAATGTTCTACCCAAAACAAATGTAGGTATACAAATGCGATTAAGCATGCACATGCACAACGAATTAAGTAATACATTTGGAAATTTATCCCCTAAGTCTGTTTGTCACGGACAGCCTAAGCCGGTGGGTCTATCACCACAATACAACCGTAAATTTTGCACAGAAAAACCTTATACAACATTATGCAAACCTCGAGAAATTACTTCGAGAACTTCTTTGGAGGAGTACATAATGTAATTTAGGAAGAAGATTTAGCTTTAGCGCATACTTATTTTTTCATTCGTTGTAAATGATATGCCTCTAACTTCATCATCATCAACCATTTGACGCCCACTGCAGGACATAGGCCTACCTCGTGGTTTTCGTAACCATATAACCATGAGAGGTTTTGCCATAATCGCCACGCTTGGCAGGCGGGTTGGCGATCGCAGGATGCGGTTGGAATCTCAGGAAGACGCTGCTGCCCGTCTCCTGGTAATTGATTTCCTTAGTCGCCTTCTACGACATTCACGGAAGGAAATGGAGTGATGCTATTCTTAATCCGGAATTGGAATCCGGATTGCTTTTCTTAATCTCTAACTTCATAAACAAAATTAAAGTGGCAAAGGATAGTGCCTGTTAATGCAATAGGACTGCCGTTAGATTCTTCCGTACTCTTTCTGCTGTGTGTTCACGGTCTGTAGAGATGGAGTAGTAATTGTGTGGCATTACACGAGATTTATCTGCTTGGTCGACCTTCGGATTGACGATTTGTCGAGATTTTATTACCCACTTTGTACGTTATTTAGAAAACAAAGGCATTGTACATGCCGAGCAGCGAACCCACAACCTTTTGAATGTAAGGCAAACGTTCTACCACCGTTTCGTCAAAGTCGTCGTCATCGTCAACTTTGGTTCTCATTTATTTGAAGTTTATTTGATTTGAAATCTTACTTGTTCTATCTATTAGTGCTCTTATACCCAAACTAGTAAACTTTCTAGTATGGTAATTTAAAATCACGGTCCGCAACACATCCTTAACATTTTATTAGTAAAACGCAGAGAAAACACAGAAATTTCACTTTGTTAAATTTGATGTGCTGTTAACTGTAATTAAGTTCTTACCTTTGAATAAGTATCGAGTTACATAAGTTAGTAACTATATTACAGTATATTACACTGGGCCCACATACCTGAAACAAAGATGAGGACAATTAAGTATTAGTTTTTTGTATTATTGTATTGTATTATTTATTATCGGAATATACCGAAAATAAAAAAATATGTAGTTCTTACAAGAAATACCAGAAAGAAGCAATTTATTAGCGTAATATTACGCTATGTTAGAAACAGACAGCTCCGTTTTATAAAGTGACAATTAGTAATGAAGTTACAAATCAAATATTTTCATCCAACCAATACGCTATTTGACCCTTTTTTTAAATAAATAAGATAAAGATAAGATAAAAAAGTATTTATTACCTCATCAGAAAAAAATAGGTTAATATTTGTCAATATAATTGTTATGTAAGCAATTACTATTATTAATATTTGTTATATTGGACCCTAATAAATTGAGTTTTATGCTTACAAACGTTCCAATTTTAATTCAACTTTTCATGAACGGATGAAAACGCTGTCAGCCATGATGTCCTAAGATTACATAGTTTGCAACAAACCCCTTACACCCCCGTTAGGCTGGGGCGTAACTATTGTAATTCGATTTTTTACTAACTTAGTGACGTCACGACCATGGTGAATAGCGATCCAAATCAAAGATTTAATATGTACAAGATATTAAAATTTAATTTCTACAGACATCTTTTATTTATATGTATCCAAATTGATATAATTATTGATATTCGTTAGGTCAAATGCTATAGGAAATATATATATATATATTCTTAATCAAACATTCTGAAAAATAATAGTTATTTTATCGAGAGGCTTTTACAAAGTCGACAAGCCATAACTCAGGATAACAGCCTCACAGACAATGTAAGGTAGTCCTAAATATAGGGCCGGTTTCTGAATTGAGAATTTCACTAAGTCTTGTCGTAAATTTTCGTAATAGCCGAGCGTTTCTCATAAAGTATACAGACAATCTTGGGTTCGGTTTTGGTATTGGAGGCAATTTGGGTTCCCGCAACTCGACTGCCATTGTGCCTAATTTGCTTGGGTTAAGTTGGTATATTTTTATCTCGGAGCTCTTGTTAACTTGCGAAAATAGTATCGACATACGTTTCGATTAGCGGAATAATACCAAAATAAGTTTTATAACATTATTATGCAAATAAAGGACGAAGGGCAACAGTAAACAGTACCCGAAACCGGCGTGTGTGAAGTGAAAGAGGTCTGTCAGCATCGTGGCATGTGGCATGTGGCAAACCCTGGTCTCTGCCAACCCGACGGGATTCGCTCGAGAGGTTGTGTATGTATGGGTACCTTCTTACAATACGTATTAAAAACAATCATATAGTACATGCATACAAACATACATACATAAACTCATGCCTGTATCCCAGAGGGGTAGGCAGAAACAAGGTACATAAAAAAACAACAGAAATCTCCGCTTGCATGTGTAAACGCGTGTAGCTTAGAGTTAAGTATATTCGACGTTTTCAGGCTATATCGCCAAGAAGAATTCATGTCTTCCATCTTTGGCGGGCTTAATCCGGTGAGCTCCGATCAACTTCAACGATTTTATCCATACAAATTTTACCCAGCTCCAAGACAATAGTGATCTAGACAAGCCAATTTAAGTTCGAGTAAAAATAACATGCTATTTGGATTGTAATTTTTTATTAGCGAAACTTCCAGGCCAGGTTCCAGGAGCATGATTGTGATGCTCCTGGAACCTGGCCTTTTTTTTTACATTTATGTTTTGGTAGCATATTACATAGCTACTGAGTGCGGTAGAAGATTTCCTCTGAGCGCGATGGGATAAACCAAACGAAATGAACTGTACAAAGCAATTATAAACTCTGCTGTCCTACGTAGACTATCCCGACGAATCAACGCAAAGCTAATCACCATGTTGGCGGTGATTTATTACTGGATAAGATAATTTACACAGTGACACGACGGGGGTGACAAATTCGTCGACAGCTTCCCAGAGAATAGTATAAGTACAGAGTGTCTTCAAACATGACGGTTAGAGCTCGTTATAGTCGTCATATAATTTTTTACTATATTTACTGAAAATTAGTTTGATAAATACATCTTATTCAATTGATTTATTCAAATGCCTAGCTGGCTAACTGGTAGACTAAAATAACTCTCAAATGGAGCAGTAGGCTGAAGCTAGTTTAAGATAAATAAACACTGCACCGATTCCTGTAATCAAACTGGAGTTAGAATAATTGGTGAGCGCCTCGGGTCTCGGACAATTTATAAGCGTGGAGGCTCGTATTATGCAGAATAGAACAATGTCTCTACAATAAGATGTCTTACAATTTGGTTAATTTACATAGGGTAGTTTCCCATAAACAATGTGGCAATAGGCAAACAGACTGACTGTTCATTTTTGACACAAGCTGTAAGGAAGTAGTCTTAGGGCAAAACTACCAAATTTTAACTGTCAGTGGGCGTAAATATTATTATCATCGCTTTTGGGAGACATATTTATCACGATACATCTAAATATCTACAAATTCCTCAAGACTGATTATAACTAAGTACCTATTTAAGTTCCATAACTAAATTCTAGCAAACTAAGCGACTTCGACTTTTAGGTAGCTTTTACCCGTAAACCAAGCATTATTGCCACTTACCTACTTCTTACTTACGTAAGGACACTCAGTGGAACTAATATAAAAGTTACCCCTATATGAAACCCAATTAGGACTTCGTAGTAAAAGAAATAACTTTCCTGACAAAACAACAGTCGGTAATCCAAGAAATACTGCTATTTACTGGCTAAACAACATAACATAAATATTATATTTGATGGGTGGTACAGTCGAATCGTTGACAGCCTCGATAATCTAGCGGTTAACACGCTTGACCGTATTTAATTTGTATAAATTGCTCAGTCAGTCAGTCTCAGTCTGGGTGTATTTCCATGTTTGTGATATCCTTGCCTGGTTACCATAGCACATTGTACCCTAGTTTGGGACCAGGCCAAGTGAATGCAGTGTATGGAAATTATTTATTTATCTTTACATCCGTGCACTCTGCTAGTAACGGGAGACTTAGGTACTTTTGCAACTGAAATGTAAAGGTTGATGTGACGTCTACCATACCATGAGTAGGCCGGTTGAGATGTTACCAGGTTCGATCCCTGACGCATGGACAGTCGACAGCACGTCAACCTTTACATGCGTGCACTCTACTCAGTTACGTTACGAGAGACTTTGCAATTAAAATGTAAATGTTGATGTGCCGTTGACCGTACTTAGTTTCTTGTCCATTTGTGAATTTGTAGCAATACCTGTCATAAAAAGCAATCGTAAAAAACCTGTCTGAGGTTTTTACACGTCTCAGCGCTAGGCCAATCCGCAACGGGCATTGATTGAGAGAAGGCCTGTGCAACGAGGTGTATATGGCTTGCTTATGCTTGAAGATAAGCCTTGAGTCTAAAGATGGGTCGCGGAATTTTTTTCCCGCAATGGAAATATTTCGGGGAAAACCGAGTGAAGAATCCACACGATGCTAAAACGAGTTGTTTTATTCAGTTTAAGCAGTAAGAAACGTTTTTTTTCCGCATCAAAACCCATTTAAGGAAGATTCATTATAACCAGGTCCTCACTATACAGATTACCGTCTAGTGTGAGGTCCAACGGTGACCTCTCTATTGTCAATAGCAACCATTTTCTACACCAATATCAAGCTTATCATACTTTTATGTAATTGAAGAAATGTTTATTTATTAGCAAGTGGTTTAAATAAAATAAAAATTTATTTCCGGAATACCGCGTTTTTTTTTTTTTTTTTTCAAAATGGGTTGATTCCCGGGAAGAATCCCATCATTAGGTGATTTGACTGCAATCGAGCAAGGTCAGAGAATATATACCCAAGGAGAGATCCTTCTCAACGCACATGTAGAATTTGTAACACAAAAACTCTCGCAGATCATTAAACGAAGAAGAGATATTGGGTAGCCTTTAATCCTACTATATATATTAATATTATAAATGTGAAAGTTTGTGAAGATGTTTGGATGTTTACATGTTTGGAGGTTTGGATGTTTGTATGTTTGTTACTCAATCACGCATTAACGGCTGAACGGATTTACATGAAACTTGCCATATTGAGACATAGCATACTTATTGAGATATCCCGGTAATGCGTTCCCGCGGGATAATAATAGGGGTTAAAGTATGAAATTGCCGTTTTATTGCAATAGGTTCTTTGAATTGACATAGAATCTTCATGGTTTGAGGTTTTCGAATGAAACTTTTTTCAAATGGTTTCTATGATGTTCTTTTAATAAAAATGTGAAACATTTGAATATCGACTTTCAATTGTTTTTGTTATTCAATTTAGACAAGAAAGATGGATACTGCGAAAATTCGAGTGATTTTTTAATACGAGTTCCGACGCGGAACTAACGCGGCAGAAACAGCCCGCAATATCAATGCTGCGTTTGGAGAGGGGTCTACTAATGAACGCACCGTGCGATTTTGGTTTAAACGCTTTCGTGATGGAAATTTCGACTTAAAGAACGAGCCACGAGGAAGACCGCCCACACAGGTGAATAACGATGAATTAAGAGAGATAGTGGAAGCCGACCCTAGTCAACTACCCAGGAATTAGCGGCATGGTTTAACGTTACCTTACCCACAATATTGACTCACTTGCGTCAAATCAATAAAATAAAAAAATACGAAAAATGGGTGCCTCATGATTTGACTGATCTGCAGAAAGAAACGCGTGTTGAAACTTGTGTTACCTTGTTGAACCGGTACAGAAATGAAGGAATATTGGATCGAATTGTAACATGTGATGAAAAGTGGATTCTTTATGATAACCGGAAAAGAAAAATGCAATGGCTGACCCCAGGTCAAATGCCACAACAGTGTCCTAAAGCAAAACTAACCAATAAAAAGGTAATGGTAACTGTTTGGTGGTCTCAGCATGGTGTTATTCACTATAGTTTTCTCCGATCTGGTCAAGCAATAACAGCAGATGTCTATTGTGCCGAACTCCGAACCATGTTGACAAAACTAGCAGTAAAACAGCCCCGACTCATGAATCGATCTTCACCATTATTGCTCCACGACAACGCGAGACCTCACACAGCACGAGAAACCATTTCGACCCTTCAGGAACTGCAGTTAGAAACCATTCGTCATCCTCCGTATTCACCAGACCTTGCTCCAACGGACTACCATTTTTTTCGTGATTTGGACAATTATCTACGTGACAAGAATTTTTCTTCCCAGGAGGCAGTACAAAATGCTTTCACACAGTTTGTGCAGTCTAGATCGTCGGAGTTCTATCGCAAAGGCATTAATTACCTTCCCATTAGATGGCAGCAATGTATAGATAATAATGGCAACTATTTTGTTTAATAAATTTGTTAAAAATTTAAAAAATAAACAATTTAGATTTTCAGTACAAATCGGCAATTTCATACTTTAACCCCTAATATTTAAGTTTAAATTAGATGGCTTTGTGCAAGCGAACGTTGTGTTTTAAAAATAGATGGCGTTGTGCAAGAATCGTATAAACGGATTCTGTGGCGGTACGAAATTCGCCGGGACAGCTAGTCTAGTAGATAGATAATATTTCACTCGAATAAAGAACCCCAAAAGACCTTAATTCCCCTGCGTTTGACTAACAAGACATTCAGTAGCAAATAACATTTCGTCCAAAACTTTTCTTTACAAAGCGGTTCCCATTGCATCGCTTGTTTCAAAGTAGCTAAAGCTTTTGATTCGCCAAAGCAGCTGCCAATTACGACTGCAGAACGAGACTCGAAGTGGAAGTTTGAATTCAAGCTCTGGAATTGTATTGAGTTGAAGAAGAAGAAGAAGAAGAAAGACATTTATTATACCAACAAGATACATCACAGAAACAAAATAAGCACATAAGTAACATAATATGCACAACACAGAAGGAAAACTAAATACTAAATAAAAACTAAGTTCGTTTCTAAATACATTGATCTGTAGACTTGTGTGTGTAAGTCGCGAACCAACTAGTTAAAAATACGATTTCGAATGAAACTAATTTATCTGATCTGGCCAACGGTCGTTCACGAACGTAGGTTTTGGCACTTGCGCTACAAACGCACGAACTCTCAAATCGATTTAGTATCTCATGGATGCTGGACTGGAACTAAAATGACCTACTGTGTAGAGATCTAAGTCGTAGAGATCCAAGTCTACATGCACTCTATTCAATTAATTCACGAGCGATTTTGCAAGGACTAAAACTCTAACACTGACTGACCTTGTTTAAGTTCGCACATGAGTTCCTTATATAAAATCCATTCGCGGTTCAAAAGTCCACTAAAATAAAAATAAAAAACTAATGTTAAAGCTGGGAAATACCATCGTACACATGGGCAACGTTGCAGAAAGAATAAAGCTTGACCTGCAGCTGCTGTAGACCGCACAGTCAATATGTCAAATTGTCAGTGTTCCTAACTTTCGGAGAAAATAAAATCGCAAAACTAATATTTCGCTTATAGTGCCAATACAATCGTAAGCTTAAAGAGGCACTTTATTAAAACAACCTTATTTTATTTTGTTTACCGTATTTTAATTACCCTTATTAAAACGTTCTCTGAGAACCCCAGCTACGTTTAATGAACACGACAAAACACTTTCCTAGAAAAGACTTTAAGGCTTCATCGTTGCGTACAACTTAAATGAAGAGGCTCTTTTATAATCGAAGACATTGCTAAGGTTTAAAAAATGTGGCGCGGTCTCTATGGTACGGAAGAAATAATTTAGAATAGAATAAGCATTTAAAGCAAATAAGGGATGTATTAGCAAAGGGCAAGATAAAAAGTACCCGAAACCGGCGTGCGTGCATGCAACGACTAAGGAAGCGAAAGAGCTCTGTCAGGATCGTAACAAGTGGCAGGCCATTGGGGGTAACCAATGAAAAAATTCTCTCCTAATCTCAATAATAGTACTAGCTATTTTTAGAGCCCATAGCCCAGAACCTACAATAACATTGCATTTCCGCTAAAGACAGCAGTTTTTTGCAAAACTTGATATTTTTCCGAGGCACACCAATTGATGATCGCGGTACACCAGTATCCCGGCTTTCCCAAACACTGAAGTACATTATGCAGATAAGAACTGCAGAATTAGTAGATACGGGAAGCTTCGTAAGTGTTCTTTGTTGCACAACTAGGTACTTTCAAATGCGATAAATTATATTCAATCTCGGAGGTATGCTTCAATACGCTACTTAACTCACATCAAAGTTGATTTAAATAAATTATTAATTAAAATAGTACTTGCCGTAACAAACCTAATTATATCGATTTAAATACATTACCATAGTTACGTCCGCGTCCTGTAATTATGCCCTAGCCTTGGAACCCACAGACTAAAAAGATATTTGAAAACTATGTGACCTCATAGCAGAATTTATTAATCTTAGAACATCATGGCTGACAGCGTTTTCGACTGTCCGATGAAAAAGTTTTGTAGTTTTCTAAGTCCAAAAAATGTTTAAAAAAAATAACAAGTAGGTAACAACAAATTAGACCAACTATAAAAAAACTGGAAAAGTGCGAGTCGGACTCGCCCACCGAGGGTTCTGTACAAATATATACATATTATAAATAGTTCAGGAATCGAGCCTCGCAGTTTTTCCGAGCTTGTCCTTAACTTCAGAATATTTTTTTAATGATTTATTGAGATATGTATAGTTTTCAGATTTTTCCCTGTACGTGTTTATAATATACGACATTACGATATTACTTGCCAAATCTCATAGTTCTAGGTGAACGGAAAGTACCCTATAAATTTTTATTCCCTTGAGAGTGTCGAAATACACGTTTTTCGCGGCATAAACGGCCAAAAAATTTTTTTACGTTATCTTACACATTTGATTTTCACAGCTTTAAGGGACTGTACACCTGAATATTATATGGTTTTAGTTTCAACTCGATACCTCCACGGGTTCCCGAGATAAAGGGTCTTGACAGACAGCTGGACGGACGGACCGACGGACGGACAACAAAGTGATCCTATAAGGGTTACGATTTTCCTTTTGAGGTACGGGATCCTAAAAAAGGGTGCAACAGCGTATTTTGGAAGAGTGCGAATAGTCCTTCGAGCACACGCTAGACCAGATGTTCTGTCGTATGAAAATTGTAATTTTGTGGCATTAGTTCTTTTGCTACACTCCTTAATGACATGATGTCACCGTAGGCCATACTTTCTAATTGCTATTTTCGAAGTTTAATCGACAGCGCGCGGTTTATGTGCATGCAAATTTCTCTGAGGTGACATTGCGGTTTTAATGTTACAAGCACATTGAAAGATCGTTTAAGTCTAATCTCGCATTATTGCTCCACTACAACCACGGGCCATTTGGACATTTGGGGAAAAAAGAAATGAGGACTTAGTAATTTTCTTTTAGTAATTTTATAATTTACTTTATATTGATGAAGCCTGAGGGTGAATTTTGTGTCGGGTTTGTTTCTGTTTGTATTATGTATTATTTTGCGTTTTTTTAAGAGCGGTGGTAGCGGAACGGTAAATCGCGGGAGGTCGTGGGTTCGAATCCCGGCATGTACCAATTACTTTGTATTCTAAGTTACGTACATTTGTAAAGTTATAGTAGCAGTACCACTCGCTAACGGTGAAGGAAAACATCGTGAGGAAACCTGAGTGTCCGAGGCGCTCACGTACCTCGGCGCTTGTAATTGCCGATCCGCGGTGGGCATGCGTGGGGATTAAGCCCATATTCTCTCTCTGAGAAAAGGTCTGTGCCCTACAGTGGGACGTATACAGGCTGAATACAATTTGCATTTTTTTAAACGCATTGAACATGTGTATATAATGCTAAGTATGATAAATAAAAACAAGGGTCCCGTATCCTTTGTTTTTATTACTTTCATAATTTGTCAAAATATCCGAACGATGAAGATGGTACGAGGTAAGCAAGTACCAACCAACTTAATGACGATATAAGAAGCCCATGAGCAGAACACAACAATGGATGCTGATTACAAACATCCATTATGTAGTGTTAAACAATACAAAAAATACATCGTACATCAAACCCAACGACCTTTGAATTACGGAACTAACAAGTTCTTCTGTCTGATCATATTTTTAACACGTAAACTTAATAACAATATCGTAACCACAGAACAGTTCTGAGATCGTAACAAATAAGTATCCCAGAGTTAATCTATTACATTGCTTTACATTTGGGGTCGTAAATAACTTATATACCTTAATACTTCCTTTTTAGTTTATTGCACACATAAAAAACATTCAGAATACACAAACATTACAAAAAAAGTTTACATGGCGAGCTTATTTAAGCAGGAATTTCTTCCAGCCAACACGAACATTATAAACGATTATACGTCACTTTTGTGGAACATGGTCTTTTCAATAATTACGAAAAAAAATAACTTACGTCGACTAAACTTAACAGTCTTGTGCGTGTCTCAATTTCCACGCAACTACACTAATGCCAAGCTCATCATAAACCATACCAGTAGGTACATAGATATATTATAGATGAATGAGATCACAGGCGATGTTAATAGACATAGGCTTCCTCTAATCACTTTGGATTAGGAGGACAGATCCTGAATAATCCCCAACTGAGGTTGTCAGAAGCTACTTAAAGAGTAAATTTAATGAAAATAGGCTATGTACTCATGAACCGTCTACAAAGCCTAGTTCGGGCCTAGGCTAGAATTTTAGTCTAGTAGCGAGTAATTTAGTAGCTAAACGTGTCTGAACACCAAATATGTTGTCGAGTAGGTTAGTAAGTAATTTAGTGGAGTCCATATTTTATGTTTTATTATATTTTTATCGGGCGAGTAGCACCTCCCACCACGCGTCCGTGCTGACTGGTTGACCGGCTAAACAAGTCCGAACCTGTCTATTTAGTCGAGTTCATTAGTTGCCGCAAAAATTCGTTTCTTAAAACTTAAAAATTTATTTCCGCATAATCTAGAACACATTCACACAACTTTCGGTTATTCTCAAACTATCAAAGTTTTCTTTGGGATCTTCCAATGCTAATTCCTTGAGAAGACAATAGTGGCTCCTAGTTTATCTCTTTTATCGATCCATTTTCGTACCCATCATCATCATCATCATCATCAGCCATTTGACGCCCACTGCAGGACATAGGCCTCCTTCGTGGTTTTCATAACCATGAGGGGTTTTGCCACCCATGTACCCATAGCTTCTTCTTATTAATCACACAAATTTTCTCATCCACCTCTTCTAAAATAACCGTTACGTACGATTAGCTTAATGAGTTTATTTAAGTACTTTATTGCGTTGTAGGCAGCTGTTTATCTTGCAAAACACCACTCACTTGTAAACTGTACTTGACCGTAATGCGAACGATTTTTGGGCAGCAGCGAATAGCTTAGCTACTAAATTACTCACTACTAGACTAGAATACTAGCCTAGTCTGAACTAGGCTTTAGTCAAGACTAAACATTACAGGACTAGTTTAGAGACTTAACAGATAAAAGCATTGTCTCATGAAATGCAATGCCAACATTGTTTCCTTATATCCGGTTATAAAATCGCATTGCAGATACGCTCTCATGATATAAAACTCAAAATAATAATAATAATATTTATTTCAAGTAAGAAACATTTCATTTTAGTTCGTAGGCTTTAATCTATATATGTTAGTACGTATAGCTAAAGACAATATATTTTATTATAAATTAGATTTAACAGTACACATTAGAGGATACATGCAGGCTGGCACAGTGACGCATGTAGGGCGAATCTAGGCGGCCTGCTATCATGCTCAATATGCTGTTGGAGCCGAACCGAACACAGGTCCGAAACATGTTCTTGAAAATAACAGAGTTCGAGATGTTTTTTGATAATATTATTGGAACAACGAGTTTTACAGACTCGTCCTGCAAGCTTTAGAAATAAGTCCAATTTCTTATTTTATCTTAAGAACATGTCGATTATAATTTGACATTTACAACATTGTTTTATTTCACGATTTTTGAAAGAGATATTTTTCCGTTTAAAAAAATATTTTTTATTGTAGTGGGGTGGTGTTCGATAAATAAAACAAATCAACAAATAAAGTTAATGGTTTTGTATTAGGTATGCACTGGCAACACTAAAAATATTTTTAATTATTTTTTCTCATGTGTGATTTTAGATCTACCCTCAGATTTATTAATATAAGCTGTAATCAGTACTTTCGGGTGCACGATTTTACCGATACATTTCTATAAATTAATAAATTTTCATATCATGTCTTCATCGCGAAGAAGAATCAATGATCCAAATGTGTTTTGTTACATTTGTGGCGAATATAAAGTTAAAAGGTTCTGAAAACCCATAACAGATTTTATAAAAAGTGTTTTTTTTTTCTAACTTTAAGTACAAAATTTTGGAAGAATGCAAGCCGCGGATACCCTTAAATTGTTTGTAAAATATGCTATGAACATTTGAGTCAGTGAATCAGTGGTCAAAGAAACCGTATGAGGTACGGAATAATGAGGCATGCAGTGGAAAGATAAAAAAAAATACTTCTATGACTGTTACTTCTGCTGTGTTGTGGTACTAAAGTTAAGAAAATATGAAACCTTATATATAAAAAAAAAAATTACGCAAAGTCGTCAAATTATTGCCAAAGCCCTAATTGGGTTGTATCGGGAATTGCGCATTTTAGAGGGTATGGTTATGTATATACTGTAATTGTAGATAATCTGAACAATCTTGGCGCACAGAGATTAACGTCAAGTTGACAAGGCAATTCAGGCACATATCTTGAAAGTATTTGTGTCTCGTTTTGATGGCAGAAATTTGTAAATAATCAAAAGTAGAACAGAATGTCTTCTAGTAGCAGCATTAAACCTGAACTCGGAATTCTCGCTGAACAAGCATTTAGCTCACTCACGTCTTCATATAGACCGACGTTCGTTTTGAAATAAGGCTCTGCTTTGTTGATATTTGCTCCCCTCTTTGACTTCAAAGTGAAAATTTCAAAGTACAGCCAGCGTGAATTCGCGAGTCAGGATTACTTACAAAGATACCTAGATAGTTTTTTAGACTATTCGCTGAAGTAGAAAGGTGACGAATGATTTAAGATGATAATTTGCCCTATTTTTAAATAAATTTACACTCAACACAAGGCCAAATGCGGAAAATCACGCCGGTTTAGGTACCAGATTTAACATAACCTGAGTACCAGTTTCGGATTAACGGCAATCTGTTATTGTGATTTGTAAGGTAGACCCAACATATGAAGTGTAGGTACATTAGATGATTTGGGCGATAGCTGTCAGATTCTAAATTAGTCAATTTTGCTTTAGGTTGTATTCTGAAGACGACTGGTTTGAGCTGCTCGCTGTTATAATGGCTAAGTTTTTCAATATCAACAGTGGAAAGGCCAGAATTTCACCGTGTATAGTCGCAAAAAAATGTATTTCCCACAAACTATGTGGGTTGATAGTGGCAAGAGACTTCACCCCAAGTCGCGCAACCGCTAGAGCGTGAAACATATGGCCAGCTAACCGCTATTTGCTGCGGTATAGTTCCTTCACTTGACGCGCTAAGCCGGCGACGCGGCGCCACCGTCGCCGCACGTGATGCGGCGCCTGCGCAGGCTAACAGACGCCAATACAGCGCGACAGCCTCCCGCGCAGCCAGTGTGTTTACAACTATCGCGAGTGCCATAAATTGATAATAAACGTGAATATTTTATTGAGGCCAAGTGACTTGTGTGAATTCTAAGGATGATTTTGAAGGTAGAGTTGCACTTTTTATTAATAACTTTCTGTTGAAGTGGTGTTTGAAAATACTTTTTTTGTTATTATTTATAAGTAAATTAGGCGACAGTCATAATTAACTCTCAAGGTTAAGTAATTACATGCTTCTCAGTTTTTCCTTACGAAAAAACGTAGATACAGTTTTATGGAAAAGGTTAAGCCTCCAAGTGAAACGATGCAAATGTAGTGACTATGTATTTTTTTACCCATTTTTTATTTAGTTAATTTAGATGTTTTGTGAGGAAGCCTGAGTGTCTGAGCTATTAACATACCTCAGCACTTGAAATCGCCAATCCGCTGTGGGCACACGTGGTGATTAAGCCCATACTCTCTCTCTCTGAGAGAAAGTCTGTGCCCTACAGTTGGACGTATATAGGCTGCTTATGATAATGAGATGTTTTGTCATAATTTTGTACACAAATTCAGTGAATGCCAAGAATTTACAGTTTGTTAAACAATTGAACAATTGCAATATTAGGAAAGAACACCGTCTAAGGCTAGTTTACAAAATATTGCGGATTGCTCAATAAACTGTGTTTCTTTCGAGTCACAGACTTTTTTTTAGCAAACATAGTTATCTTCTACCCGATAGTAGTGATAAGAATGTATCAAAGAGTGTGAAAAAAATTTCAAAATGGATTATGGTAGTGCATTTTAACTATGTAAGAACGTAAGGTTTTATTTTTTGTGCCACTTATTGTAGTAGTGTATAGTTATGGGTTCTTCTAATAAAATAAATCAAAGTTGTATTGACGAAGTCAGCATGGAAATCTGATTGGATTGTACCGAAATCCATATTATTGAAGTAACGAGGTAAAACAAGAGTAAGTGTAAACAAATCTAAATTGTATCTTTTCCGCCCTACGAAGCGCAATGTTCGTATCTGACATTTACGTACTTTTAAGATTTTTGCACTAAGCAGGACAGTATAGTGCTCACGCTCTTTAATCGATATAAACTTTGCGCACAACCTTGAAAGTAAGACATAATTCATTAATTATCTCGCTTCAATTCACACCCGAGCCCAAGTTTCACAAGGATTCCTTCAGCCATTCACAGCTCAATCAGATCGACCTTACGTAAGATGAGACGTACGAAAAGCGAGCCAAGGTTTCAAAACGAGCAGTATGGTTCAATTCAATCTACTTTCACTGTCATTTGATGTCAGAAAACCTCGCCGCATTCGGTTACGACTGCGGTTGGAGAACAGGGCTAGACAATGCCCTTTTGCTTTTTAATGTTTTTCGCAACCGGAAATTTTATGACCAAGATTACTATGGAGACTAAAGTGTCAAGCGATTATTACGAAATTCTCGAGACATTTGTCAGTCAGACTTTTCATACACATGTGATAGTTTCTGGCATTTCATGCAGCTACTCAGGCCTTTTGGCCTTTTACGTCTGTATTAAATATACATAAACATTTACATACAGACACATACATTGCTTCTGGCCCCACACTAGGATACCCTGTGTCGTGGGAACCAGAAACAACGACAACACAAACATGTAAACATCCAAGACCTGGGTTTTTTTTTTGTCCCCAGCCGGGATTCGAACCCGGGACCTCTCGCGTGGTATGCAGATGCACTACCGCTGCGCCACGAGGTCGTCATTTATAAAGCACCTATTAGGTAAGATAGGTGAAATGACCGCTCAGACGCTGTAATCCTGCCAACTAAGTTTAGAGGTCTATCCTCCGGTGCTGGGCAAACCTTCACCAAAGTAGTTACTCATATTGCGGGGCAGATATTGTAAAACAAATCGCTGACACAGTTCGTTGTGTCAAATTAAACCACAGCCACCCACAAAACCCAACACCTATTTTTTATGTATTACGAGCCAGCAAAACGTAACCTCTGTCAATCAAAATCGTTTGTTCCCAAAATCAGATAAGAACCTTGTTCCTAAAACAACGCAAATCCTATCAGCACGGACAAATGCCGCCAAAAATCAACAAAATGGGAAACGCGAAATACGGAACCGTTATCGGGACATCGCTTCGACATGTGCGAGTTTTTGTTCAAAGACAAAAGGCACAGGAACTACGCTACACGGCCTGTGTGGGACAAACTAATGGATCCCTTTAGTCGGGCGCGGAGAAATTATAGTGCAATACTGTACACCTGCGAATTATTCACTTTTGGCTCACTCGAAACAAAATGGAATTTACTGTTCGTGTTTACTTATGACATTTATGTTCCTAAGAGCATACAGAGCAGCGAACTACGTATCAACTTTACAAGGAAGCACTTAGGCGCAGCAAGTAACAAGTGACTAAATGTCTTTGACTGCACAGGGATGTATTTAGGGCCTCATTGGCGGGATTCTTTAGTCCAATTAACAATTTAAAGAATGCTCGTGAATTCCCATCGCAAACTCATCCCAACTGTGCAATTTTTTGGTCAAGTTATGTGCCAGGCAACTTAATAGTTCGACCGAAGTTGCTTATTATCCAACTCGAAGTTTTAAGCCAGACGTAAGGAAGACATCTTGAGGAATGAGAATGAGGAACATAAACTTGTTTTCTCATTAGCACAGACAATCTTGCAGCCACTTTATTCACGAATTCCCTTAGAATACAATAGGACGTAAAAGGCTAGAAGTGTCGTTGTGTTAATGAACTGCAGGTCGCGTAAAAATGCGGCATCACGCGTGCCGCCTCCCCTTCACTAATTATGCGGCCCGCCCTTCGTAAATAAAAATTTACGGATGACGTAATTTTTGGCGGGAACATTGTGTGCTTATGCAAATTCGACGAGGCTGTCCACTTGTTTGTCCAACAACATAACGCTTCGCTTTAATTAAAAGAAAATGAAAACGCCACCTAAGTAATGGAAATTCAAATGAGTATCGAATTGAAGCGAAAAGAAAACTGGGGTTGGGTAATGTCAGATTGTTTTGTTTCGCATTACGCAATGTTATAAATAGGGTGGTTGTTCAGTTCCACTTCAAGTGTTGTAACTCCTTCACAATTTATTTCGGGAACCTTTCATTCAGGTTACGCAAACGTACAATAGTTAACTTTTATCTCAGTTATACTTACCTAACAAGAAACAATCACAGAAAACAGGGAAAAAATCCACCACGTCAGCGCTAAAAAAATATTCTATTTCACAGCTCTCATACTCTCTCTTTTTCTGAAAGAAGGCCTGTGCCCAGCAGAGGGTTGTATATATAAGCTATTTATGCCAGACCCAGAAAAGTAAAGCCGTAACGCAAATACGTACTAGGTTATGTATAAAACGCGACAAATAAATTTGACCAAATGACTTTGACTGCATGTCTCATTGGAGGGGGACGCGGGATGAGACATGTGCAGTCCAATTAATTTGGTCAAATTCGTCGGGCTTTAGTCCAATTCACAAATATTTGATTCAAAAAATGTTTGCTGTCAAGTGTCCATCGCGGAAGCTATGTACCGGGGATTATACCAGTGAGCTGCTATTCTTTATTTATCACCTAAAACACCGTTCCTAGACTAGAACACAGAGTCCCAAACTAGGATCAGTTTAGACCAGCAGTTTATTTTGTTAGACGAAAAGCCGTTAAAAAATTTACCAACTTTAATCTATTAAAACTCAATGAAAACGAAGCGAACAAGTTGATAAGTAAAATAATTTTCTTGTAACATAAAATTTAAAACCGAAGGAGCCTACGGCCTACTTGGCCACACCAATCAGAAGCATCTTTATTGGACAACACTTATTTAACGCCAACAATTTCCATAGTAAAATCGTCGTGAAAGTTAGTAATTTACGCTGTGATTAACCAGGCAATTTTAAACTTTACATCACTTGTAATAGAGAAGGCTCTATGAACAGTATGTAAAGCGCAACGGAAGAGTTTCAAATTTTTTAGATAGGATCATGGGCATGCACACAAGCGTGAGCCTTGCGAGATAATGATCCAGTTTCTCTCCATACCTGAACTATGATCATGTATGTTGTGAGTACGTTGTGCAATTTTTGGTCTAGCCCTGCTCTATGAGGACAGATTTGATGAGGTTAAGTAGGCAACATTATGAGTTATACGGTGTCAGCGACAGGGCATAAAAGGAAGGTCGAGCCATGAATTTTCAGCAGATAACTATGTCGTAATAAAACCAACGTCTTCAATGTTAAGAACCTATTATAAAAACAATCTACTCATCCTTTGAGGACATGTTGTCGAAGGGCAAAATAAAAAATACCCTTAACGCCGAAATCTACACATTTATCTAAAACATATCATTTGTACAAAAATTATTCTATAGGTTAGGTAAGGTCAGGTTGTGGGATTATTCAAGATGAACAGACAAGTCTACATTGTTTTGGTTCTTGCTGGAGTAAACAGTTTCTATAGCAAATAGATTTAATGTATCACACCACCACAGCCCGTTGCTTCACCTCCACGCTTCAATAGTAGAGCTGCTCTTGCTAATTTAAGTCAATCACGTGCACTAAACGCCGGATAGCCGACTCACCCGAATACATTGAGTTCGATATTCAGCAAGCCGAAGCGAACGTGAGAAAAGCCACCGAGTGGATGATTGCAGATGACTGTATTTGCAGTGACGTGTCATATTCGCATAATTCACGATTTGTTGGTGTTTGTAGATGTGCGGATTTAATCAAATGGGAAATGGGATAACATATTAATCGAAAACACTCAATCAAGCAGTATTTAAGTATTAGAAGTCATTTACCCCTAGTTTCTCGTATACTAACACGCTGTAAATCTACTGTTAACAGCTATCAATTGACCAAAGTGCATACAAAAAAACCACTGACAGCTGTTAACAGCAGATTAACAGCTTGTTAGTGTACGAGAAACCGGGGGTTAGTGAAATAAATGTCGCAATTATAGAATTTTTCTTTTGTTAGAACTTCTTGTATGGATTCTGAATAACCTGAAACATCAATTCCTACTCAGGCATGAGGTAATATTTTCCTCACGTTTTACCCGAGATGAATCAGAACATTATCTCCTAGCCCCGATTTCTTATCAGTTTTATCAGTCGCCACATTTTTAGAACACACGTCAATACGGTGCTGCTTCCTATCTTCAAATTATATCACCGATGACCTTTTTTTTTGGTCTGTCAAGCTGCAAATACACTACACTACCCGAGGCAAAAGCCAACAGATTAGCTGCAACCTTGACTTAGAAGTCTGGATCAACACTTACAAAGGCTAATACACATTTTGGGAAATCGTAATCGGAGTTTGATATTTGACATTCGGTGACACTGACCTGTTCTGTCAAATATCGAAGCTAAAAGCGTTACCTTTGAGGCATGCATTTAAAATATTAGAATCTTTCATTAGAAAATCTTTATAAGGAAACCCCTATTTATTAAAGTTATGTCTTCCTGCATTTACTCTACATGTACTGTCAGCAAGAAAATAAAAAATTAAATAAAATTTCGTCGCAAACAGCTTATTAGGACTAAGATATATATTATGAAGAACCTGTTAAACCTGTTGAACCTGATAAAGATCTAAAATCGTAAAAATTATACCTATAGGCTGAACGTGTCTTACCAGGTCGTAAGTTGAGCCGGTGTATTAAGTGCTACCATGCAGGTATTAAAAAGCTTTGTTAGGAGGTGTGATAAACAGAAAATAAAATGAAAGTATTTTCTTACTATAACGGCTATTCTCGATCATATTACTCGTTTCTAAGCTATCTTATCAGACTAACATTCTTAACAAAAAGTCATGAAATCCTACCGAAACATTAATGTAAAAGAAACTGGCCAACTTCTCTAATATAAGAACTTGCCAAGTTATTTGTCTTCGCGGAATTAGCAGTATTGTAATAAATAAATAAGGAAAACTTGTGTAACTTTGAAATATACTTGGCCGGTTTTAATTGTAAAACTATTCAACATCTTCTGAAAACTTGCCTAGTTTGATCTGTAGATTTAAAAGTTACACAAGTTTTCCTTATTTATTATCCTTGCTAATTCTATTGTATAATATTACTTAGATTTAAGAAATAATAATTGTGCTTCTTTTTTCCTAGTTGTGCAATAAAGTAAAAATACTTGATAAATACTTTAAGTATTTTTTGGGACGAGCAGTAGGCCAGTTTTTTACATTTATGTTTTGGCGGGATTTATTGTTCTTCAAAGAATTGACCTTATAGTTTAACTCCATTAGCTCCAAACCTATTCTATTTTTAAAACATTTATTTAAGTCCAAACTGGGAGTGTCTCGTACTTACTTCCATGACTCACTAATAAAATAAAAGACTCACGCAAATAGACTATGCATGTAATTAGACATGAGCGCAAAACTCGCGTAGGCGGTTTAATATTTGAAAGAGGCCAAACAAATATACGAACTTCTGTATTTTTTGCTGCACAGACGATTATTCTAAAAACATTTCCCAGATGAAAATAAGTTAGGTCACGTTTCTTTCACAATCGAGGGTTGTGAAACGCTTTATCGCGGATTCAAAACGACACAAAGTAAAGTTAGCAGAGCCGACCTTACAAAGCAGCAGCAGCAGCAACACCAGCGCTTGAAACTGCATTTTGAACGTAAGTAAATAGAAATTAGGTATGCATCAGGAAGAGCGGATTTAACGGGCGTAACATCCCTATAATTACGCGTTACGTTTAACACTTGAAACTTTGCTTATTTACATAATTCAATCGAAAGTAAAATTTTATTTCCGTGTTTGTTTATTCTGCTTCAAATTCGGCCTAAGCAGCATGAGCACGTTGGATTTACAGGCTTTTCTCCTTCAATATTACGCGGTGAGATGGAAAATTCAGAACTGCAAGCGGGCAGAAAATCCAATTCGCTATATCCGAATCAAAACACGATATTGTGCGTTCAGGATAATATTACCATAAGCCAACGTGCATCGTGTGTAATTTGTAAAATGCAAACAGTATTGTTGACATTTTATACTATCTTCGCTTAGTGTAAATCTACACTTTTTTTGTTTTGATGTAAATACAATAAGTAAGCAGCCTACGCTATAAGATATTTTTGGTCACAAATTACTACCTTATCAATACTTTGCCACGCAGACATCCCAAAGTACCTAAGTTAGGCAAAAGCATAGCTAATAACGCATCTAAGTTGCCAATTAAAACGAGCCTAGAAGACGTTAGTAAGCGGTGATTTTTTCAATAGTTTTGGTGTCTTATCATCACTAACATACTAGGCTACTTAACCAACGAGTTAAACTGTAACCAGTAAAGTCTAATAAATTATAATGTCCGGTGTGACTCTACAGATAGAAAATAAACGCAATTAGGTCGATTAAGAATTACGTATAACAAAGCTTTAATAGTTAACCATCTCGGTGCACCAAGCTTAGTCTTCAAAGGTTTAAAATGCCTGAGCTAATTCATCTGTGGTCTATTCACGGGGCGTTCCGTGATAATCACTCTTGAAAGATAAAATAGCAGAAAATACTGAATGAACTCACTTACGAAACTAGTTTGTGGGTATTTTTTAGGAAAGTTTGATTTTTCGGTGCACCGATAATGACGTAACAGCCTGAAATCACCTCGCTTTTGAATGCACATTTTTATACCAACACTATGTTACATACTACACTCGGAAGCCGTAGCCGGGAGCAATGAATAAGGGTCACTGACGAAATTGTTCATACGTCAGTAAGGAAGAAAGCTAGCTTCATTAAACAAAAATCATAATAACGACGGTTTATTATTATTATCCGTGTGGCGCCGGATTAAAAATAGCGTCACTCCATTTCCTTCCGTGGATGTCGTAGAAGGCGACTAAGGAGATCAATTACCAGGAGACGGGCAGCAGCGTCTTCCTGAGATTCCAACCGCATACTGCGATCGCCAACCCGCCTGCCAAGCGTGGCGATTATGGCAAAACCCTTCATGGTTTGTAAAACCCTTCATGGTTTGTAAAACCATGAGGGAGGCCTATGTCCTGCAGTGGGCGTCAAATGGCTGATGATGATTATTATTAACTTATGTAATTAATTAATATAATAAATAGTCCTTATTATAATTTTTATAATTAGCTATGGAGCGGGCCATGCTAGCCATGTCCCTTATTGATCGTGTGCGAAACATCGATATTCGACATAAAACCAAAGTCGAAGAAGTAGGCACACGAATTATACGGCAAAAATGGAGATGGGCCGGGCATTTGGTTAGACGGGGAGACGGTCGGTGGACAAAGGGCCGACCACCAGCCCGGTGGGCCGACGACATTGAGAAAGCGGCTGGGAAACATTGGACAAGACTGGCAAGGGACCGGATGGGTTGGCGTGAAAGAGAAGAGGCCTATGCCCAACGGTAGGCTCTGTTTATGGGCTAACTAGATAGATATATTATAATTTTCATTTCAATATGTTAACATTATTTATTCCTGAGATATCAAGGATTTCGTCAGTGACCGTTTTTCATTGCTCCCGGGTTCTATTTTTGAAAAGTTTATGGACTCCTGAAGAGTCCAATCGTTGTTTAAAGTTCTGAAGAATACTCCAGAATCAAATTAAAGAAGTAGAGATACATGGCGAACGCAAAAATGCTCTCTCAAAAGATTTATTCGTTCATTATCTATCACTGATCGAGATTATGACAGACTTGACTTTACTGGCAGGTGCTTTAGTGGATCTAAGTAGTTGGATTGAAATATACCGCAGATTAACTGGTTCAACGTGCATTTAACTTTGAGCTTGCATAATACGCACGTAGATACAAGTACCAATAACAGTGGCTATTATGTAGGTCAGAATAACCATATCAGATGCAATAACCCCGGTGCAAACACGTCAGGAAAATAAAACCACCAATAAAAGGCGACGTGAAAAGAGAGTAAGAGGTCTGTAGAGCCTGTTTATGGATTCCTCGTTGGGTTAAACTTAAGGTCTCTACTTCGAGAGTTTTAAGGTCGCTCCTCTACTTTTATGCCGTTGTAGTGTTGGGCCAGCCAGCCGGCTAACCTCTTTTGTTCCATACCCATAGTTAGATGGGGTAGCCGAGATCTATCGTACAAAATTTTCAAAAAGTTGCTCTTTCAGCGGAAAAAGTGCACTGTGCGAAAAGCGGAGTACTGCTCTTGACAGCTTTCATAACGTTATGCTCCTATGTTTTTTCATACGCTTTTTAGAGTTTCACATTCCTTAGTTGGTCCTTATATATATATGTATATATGTGTGCCCTGCATGTACCGTCCGAAATTGTGTAGGAACCACTAGTAATAAGCTTGTGTTAAAGTAAACTCTTAACGTTTCATTCGGTACGTTGATGTTCGATTAACTTTTGGTAATAATATTATTATTACCAAAAGCTTCCACACAACACAATCACTTGTCCTGGTCCCAAACTAGGATACCCTGTGCTATGCTAACCAGGCAAGGACATCACAAACATGTAATTACACCCAGACTGAAGCCATTTGTATATTTGTTTGTAACGAGTAAATGATTCGATAAACCAAGAACTGAAACATTATACTTGCTAGTAAGGAACCAATTCCTTCATTTAATTGGAATCTACTACCTACAGCCTGAAACATAACAATGAAATTAGAATTTAATAAATCGCGAATGGTCTTCGTAAGTAATTAAGTACTAGCTAATTTTCTAAACACACAGGACACGCAAAGAAGTCTTCCATACACCTATCATCTACCTATTGTGTGAATATACCTATGACACGTATGTGCTGTGTTGTAAAACAGCCTTGCAGCAATCACGCTTTCGTTAATGACATGTAAATTCACACAACAAACAGTTTACTTTATTTTCGGTGCACAAGAAATACATCACACTTGGGAAGGTCTTTTGTGAAATTGTTCCGATAAATTATGCTAATATTGACACGTCGCGTATTGCATGCAATTGGTTATGCACGTATTTCGAGATATTCAGTTGCAATATGCATTTCAATGTCACCTATAAAACGCTTTTGTTACCTGCTGCTAATTTGATATTTGTCATGTGTCGTTAGTGCATAAATCGTCAATTTTATTGACTGTTTTATATCCGCGTCGTAAACAAAACAGGCTCTACTAACTACCTAACTATACGATGAGAAACAATGAACGGGTACCGCTTAGTTTAACACAATAAAAATTAATTTACGCCACGATTCGTCGCGGCAGGAAAAAACCAAAACAAACGTTGCGTAACGGTGCATACGACATTCGTACCTTTAGCCTTAACACCAATATGAACTGAACAATTAAAACAGCTGACAAACGATAACAAAATGCAGTCAAGCGAGAAATTAAACCCAGCCTGAACTCACTCGGATTTATGTGACAAATTATCGTGTTCGAAGCGCTTAATCTGAATCTAACAAACCATTTGATGTCTCAGAGATACGCTGCAGATTGGCTCTATCGACTTTTACGTGAGTGCATTTCATATTTCATTACACGTGTAAAAACAAACTTAAATTATCTAAACAGCTTTAGAAATAGAGCAAGGTCTGCTACTAGGGGCTTGGCCCTACAGGAGATCTGATAACTTTTTAACAACGGAAGCAGTTGAGTTTCGATACTTACAAGTTCATAAAACTTTTCATGTTTACATAAAAAGTGTGGTTGAATCCCACAATTCCTAATTATCAAACGAAATAACAAATATACTTACAAAATAAAAATAAAATGCTTACAAGTTTTATTAAAACTACGTAGGGCTGTGTATGATTGGGGTTAGAGGAACAAATTTTACTGACTTTTTCTTCATAAAAGGACATGGCGGTCAGATAATGGTTAAAATTGTCTTACGTATTAAATAATGAAAAGCAAACTTAAGATTTAAGAGGATAGTTCTTTAGCTACTGAAAATCACCGATACTAATGATGAGATAGTATACGGATAAAAAATATTTATTAAAATTTTATAACCACAATTCTAATGGCGCAGGTGAGAAAGTAACAATATTAAAAGTACCTAATGGTTGCACAGTTTGAATAAAGTAGTCATCCGTTGGACTCCATGCTAGATTTTAATGTGTTATCTAGGCCTTCACTAGATAAATAGATGATTAATCAATTTGGTTTGGATGGCAAGTCGAATTCAGTTTAAATTCAATAACCGATAACCTCGGACGATGAACAAAATTACGAGGTTTTACGGTCACTGGAAGTTCATAGCCTTGATACCGAACTGAGAACAGTTATTACTTGCAACGTGTGGTCTCAAATCGATATACTTAATAAAACACCACTTACCCCATATCACTAAGGTCCTGAACCACCTTAAACTATTATGACATATCGGTTAAGGAGCGACGGAGGGGCGAGTCTCTAAAATGCTTAATTGTTCAATAGAGTCACATTAGTACGATAATGGTTGTTTAATTGATACTATTGGTAGTCTAGTAAGCAATCGCGTTCCAATGGTAAAACCCGTGCAACTTAACTCGGCCCCTCGCGTCTTCTTCCTCGATCTTCTTCACGAGAGATGATGCCTATTTAATTAGCGCGAGTTATACCATTGGAATGACATTGTACTGCTATTGTTTTGTAGACTACCAAATAGAGGCAAATTACAACTATTGACGTGTTTATATCATTTTATTGGAAAACGATGTGTCTCTAGGGCCTGTAGCTAATTAGCACAACCAATAGAAAAAAGCATGCTTATCTTTTTTTAAACTACGGTTTTGCAAAAGGTAAACATTATAAATTTCAATAATTATGACAGTTTTTACAAACTACAGCTTAGAACCCGGGCTCAATAATCTAGTGCTTTAATCGATTTCAGCTGCAAACAGTTGTTTTTAGCAAAAATGCTTTAAAGTCGTAGGTTTTCGGTGTAGGCTTTAGGGAATAAAATAATATCGTAATTATTACAATTATATGATTTTTAGATAGGTAATAAGATAAGGGAGGCCTATGTCCTGCAGTGTGCGTCAAATGGCTGATGATGATGATGATGATGATGATGATGATAAATAAAATAATATCACAATATGTTTTTTTCCATTGGTGCCACCACTAAGTACTACATTGCTGTAGTTAGGGCCTTAAAATAGATAGATAGGTAAAACATTTGCATCTGCGTACACACACATACCTATATAACAATTTAAAAACAAGAAATAATTGCACAAGAGAAACAGAGCAAAATCTTACAACATTGAGACACAAATGTAAGCACAGGCAAAACAACATATAATACGAGGAAACGATTTGTGGGTGTGGCAAATGCAAAGGGGCTCTGACTTAGCATATGCTGAAGAGGCAGACCACTCCAGCGCTGGTCTTCCGTCAGTCCCCAGTAATGCGCTGACGTGCAGCACTCGGAAAAACGAAACTAAGTTAAATAGTATCTTCTTCTTATTTTGGGCTTTTAATGTGTTTATTGGCTATGAATAAACGCCTATATTCTTCTTAGCTGGCCTTATTTACATTGATATCGTTACGTACAAGTAAAAACCTACTAGGTACTTACGGAATCGATAATTATGTCCAAGGGACGTGAAAGTACATATCTATTAAATATCAGGTTTGTATCTCTCTAATAGCAAAGAGTTTGATCTACTCCGACATTTAATTAAGGGATCGTTGGCAAAGCCAGACGTGTCTAATTAGGCTAATTAAAAAAAACTTTAATTCAATCTTTCAAACGCCTGCAAGGACGCGTCTTGAGCCAAAATCAATAGTTAATTAATTTAGAGATCTAATCAAGCCAGATGCATTAAGCAACGGCGACAAATAATCTCATGCGGCAGTCGAATGTTACCTTTACTTATCTGGGTTTGCCACAGGTTGTTTGATGTCGTAATTTACATCAGGTAAATATTCAATTAGTCCGGCGAGTTCCACTTTGGAAACACTCTCTAGTCTACAAACGTCGTAAGTAAGGCATGCAAAGGTAGCGAGAACGTGTAATGTTCGCATTTTGTTACAAATACTAAATAATAAAATTATGGGGTAACTTTGAGTAACAGTCAAATTATGTCACTGAGTAATCATTAACTGATCAATGGCATCGCTGGCACGTAGATAGTCAACTCGCCCGAAACTATTTAACAGCTAAAATTATGCGCCGGCAGCATAATAACGCTTCAAAATACATTCAGTGATATTTAAGTAGCGCTTAAGAGTTTAATGGCGTCTCACTAATCTGCTCGTGATAGCAATCGCGGTGGCTGAAGCCAACTGGCAAGAAAAGGAGGGATTTTCATTTTCGTTGCAACGGCCGCAGAACCAATTCAGCGGAGCAAGGAAGCGAATTGACAACGAGTTTGTGCTTCCCTTATCAGTTTGATTAAATTCCAATTTCCGGGTACAAAATTGGAGAGCTAAATCCGTTTTCCACGATCTTCACCGAATCGATTGAAACTGTACCATTCAAAACAAAGACCAAAGTGTCTCCCTTGAGTATAGCCATAAACTCCATCAATTTAATGTGCCATCACTATTCAAAGAATTAATTGTTTAACGATAGCCAAAAACACATCAACAGCACATAGAAAGCAATTTATTAGTATACAATTAAACTGCTGCTGTAAAGCACAAAAACAGCTCATCTCGCGTCACACTCTCACAATTTATGTTATTTTCGTCACCACCGTCCCACTCGGGCCAAAAGGCTAGAAAGTCTTCATTTAAACTGTCGACGCCAGAAAAAATCTGAAACGACTACATCGCATGAACATAATAAGCACGGTGTGCCCAAATCGCTGCCAAAATAGGTATAAATCATGCTAACGCAGTAACATTACGGCGGCAAGCCCAGCCGGCAAGACTGTCTGGTAAAGTTCACGACGAAACAGGAGATTTATTGCGAAAGAGAGATAATATTTAACAATCTACGATGAACGATAACAGTGCGTGCCAGACAGATGGAGACATTAAAATTCTATTTGATGGAGACGTGGCGTGGACACAGATCGCAAGTGGGGTGTTACGGAAGAAATCCGTGATGCAGACGGGCGGTTTAATCAGTGTACACACCATGTCAGTACATTATCGTGTCCAGTTCTGGACTTAGGAATGTGAAAACGTACTTTTTGTTGCCGCGGCCAGTAACAAAGAAGCACATCACTTTCCTGATGTATTTTTTTACATAATATTACGTGTAATATCGCTTAAGATTTCATCTGCACCGAGATAAATATAGAAGTGTCGGTGACGGGTCTAAAATCGTGTCGTTTCTTTTTACGTTGAACATGGAAATTTGTAAGACTATATCTTTATACCTGAGAAAAACCTTTCTAGCACTCGTGTAGTTTTGAATTGATGGGTCCATGTTTAGGAATAGGAGTTCTCTAGCAAGAGGAGAATCTAGTGCTCCATGAGGTGTATCTGACAAAACCGTGCAGATAAAACTAAATGTAAACTTAGTAGACGGAAAAGCAACGAAATATCTTAAAAATGTGGCACTAAACATATCGTGTCAAAGTTTGTGAACATTTATTTGATGTTTGGATTTGAACAGATATTACGAATGAAAGCTTTTTGATAACATCCGATACACAGATAGACTAAAATCTTGGATTAACAGATAAAATATTTTGAGTCCCATTCACCCATTTACAATATTTCTTTTATAATCACATACAAGCCAACTCTCGGACACAACTATTACGTTTATAGGTACACAGTATGGTCCAGTAAACACCGATAAATACGTCGGTTTCTCGGATAAAACTAGTATTTTCCCCGATGTGACTGAAGTTAACAAAGTAGGTACTCATAAACCCAAACATTAACGCCAATCGTATTCATAATTATACGTACCGGTCATCCTACTCGTGACCGCTGAAAATTATCTGGGAAAGGTAATACATATTTTCGTATTACCTGTCCCAGATCATTTTCACGAATGGAAAAGTATAGCTACTCAACAAAACAGTTAAACTGGTCACAAAACATGCATGACATTCATCCTGAAATACGCCTTTGTGAGAATCCACGCCCAGCCAAAGCTAAGAGATAATAATCCAACAGATTTGGCTTTCGTTCAGTCTCAATCTATAGAAGCTTTGCCTTAATCTCTTAAAATGTGTCGACATTTCAGTTATCTATTTTGTTATCACATGAAAAATAGATAAATAAATCTTAACTACCTACCTACTTCCAACACAGCACAGCTTTTTAAACGGAATATCAACATAAAATTGTTATTTAAAAATGTAAACACCATGGAACGACTGAAAAACTGCAAAAAAATATCAGGGAATGTAAGTGCAAGTACCTACTGCTTTATAAAGACAAAGGGGAAATTAGTATTACTAACTACTTATATCTCACTAAGTTTCCTTCGTCATTGAACGTGCACTAGAACATTCTTAGAGTTTTATTCTTTTCTTGTAAGCTCTTAATTGGATTTCGATCTCTTTAAAGCTTTTAAACGTCGGGAAATGTATTTGCTCTAGCTTTCGGTCTAAATATTTATGTGCAAGATACTGCAATGAACAAGGCAACCCAATGATAGCATGTCAGGAATAGTAAACTATTTAGCCTCTCGGCTGCCATAAAACTGTCTTCAAATAAACTCAAGAAAAGAATTCACATAAAACAGATGCTTTTTGGAATGCTATTAAGCCAAGCTTATGTAGACTAGGTGCACCAGAAAGAAAAATAAATTTTAACATTGGTAACGCTGACATCAAAGGCCAACAGAAGTAGAAAAAACCGGATCATCATCAGCCACTTGACGCCCACTGCAGGGCACAGGCCTCCCTAGTGTTTTTGAAAACCATGAGGGGTTTTGCCATAATCGCCACGCTTGGCAGGCGGGTTGGCGATCGCAGTATGCAGTTGGAATCTAAGAAAGACGACATACAAATACGACATCCACGGTAGGAAATGGAGTGACGCTATTCTTAATCCGGCGCCATACGGAGAAAAACCCGGATGCATCAAACGAAAATTTCAGAAACTTAAGTAGAATAAAACGCATCACAGCAATCCCCCTACACTGATATTGACATTGGCGGACAGCAAGTAAGAGTTAATTATGCACATTGTGGCAGAAATAAAGGGTCTATATGTTTTTCCAACATAATTATCACGCAGCAATAATATGAGGTCATAAATACGTATAGATAAGGTTAATCCGCTGCATGACAATGAATTTCATATCCATGTCACCCATCACATGGGACTATGTAGGTCAACTAGTCACTATAATTTTACGCATTAAGGTCGGAGGTAAACTGAAAATGGAAACGAGCTCACCCCGTGGAAACGTCGCATTTCCGCTGATTTAATAACAGACCATTGTTTTGACTCGAGACTCAGGCGGACGCTTCGCAGAATACGAATCTTCCTGTGCTGTAATCGCAGCCGCGTATAACAAGCTGAATACAGGAACTACGGCTACTTTGGCACTTTGTCTTCAAAATATACATACGCGACCTGAACGAATTAGGACAAAATTATAAATCTCTTATTTATAATTTTGTACTAATTCGTTCAGGTTTCGGGCTCATGGCCTAGTGGCAGTTTACCCCATCTTTTTTATACGATTACAGTTCTTATGTCACTATTTGGAATACATTTTCCCTTTACCCAAGATATTTCACAATTAATTATAATTATAGTTAACTGTGAAATTATATCACACAAACAGGCTTCTTAATGCTTTGCCTCATTTCAGTTCACATCAAAGCAGATTTCCAAACTCCGGTTACCTTAACGGCCGAAGGGTTCTACTTTGAATACAACATCAAATATTTGATCAAGCCACGGCGAAAGGATTCCTCCATTTGACGAGGACGCGAATAAATGTCAGCGCTTCGCTCGCAATCTACAAATATTGTACAAATATCGTTTCCGAAGTTCAAGCGCTCGTTTGCGAACTCAAACAAAATCAAGATCGAGAGCCATATTAGCTTCTGCAAAACATCAGCTCGCCGTTGTTGCCTTGCTATATTTTAAAAGTAAACGCCGGGCTTTTGTCACAGGCACTCGTTTACAAGACACAAGAATTTACTGACGAACGTAAAGTTATGACCATTTTATTTTATTAATATCGTTGTCTATTCGCGGCGCTCTAAGAGAAAAAAAAAAAAACACCAATTAATACATTCTCATTCTTTCTCAGCCTTCAAGTTTTGAACAATGGGGAACTTGCCTGAAACTTAGTTTTTCTATGTTCTATATTCGAAAAAGAAATTACTCTAAAAATAAAAAACTTACTAGACTTTGTTTTTTAATAAGTCTATACCACGCATAAAACATTATTTTACGAGATATCTCAAATATCGATAAACGTCTCATACATTGTAGGGCGTAACGAGCACACAGTGACGTCATAGTTAGAGCCCGTTTGATTTGTATGGCGCGTTTTTGTATCGGGCTCAAACGTGACTAGAATTAATTTACGACAGGTTATATTATGAAAAGTGTTAGTCGTAGAGATTAAAATTATTTATCTTTTGCCATGGCCTCTCAATTGTTTTTTTTTTTTTTGTGGAAGTTCGCCATAACCGCAGCAGCTAGAATTTCGGCGCCGAGCAATCATTATGGGGAGACATACGACTCTTGGCATACACTCAAATCGCCTAGACTCTTAGACGTCATACAAATGGGGTACAGTCAGCTTTCAAGGCACCGGGAAGTTTCTTTAATCTTTAATTAAATCATGGGGAAGGCACTCCCTAATGAGGCTGTTGCTAACCCAAAGTAAGCAAGTTTCGGGCTTAATAATTCCATAGCAGCGCGAAAGTCTCCATTATTCCAAGAGACGCTAGCGAGATAATTTGGTCATCCGCGGTAGGCGGCACTTAGTTCCCCCGCTCGGAGATATTACTGCTTCAGCGGTTGGAGTTTTATTAATGAAAATGCCGCATGGTGACAGCCCAATGCATAAAATTTTATTATTAAATTATCATTCGGAAAGATAAAGCCCGCTTTTAGCTCATTAAGAAGTTTCTGTTTTTATCTGTGACCTAAAACAATTGTACAATACACACGTAATTTTCTTTTTGTTGTTTTGAGTATTGTGTCGTCAAATAAATGAATTTTCTTCTTCTTTCTTCTAATTATGTACAATGGAAAAGCGACACACCAAAAACGATTTGAAACTTTACTTGTCAAACAATGTCATGTAGATCAATCAATCTTCTTTACGAGACGACAGAATATCGAAAGACGCAAATCGATACAAAGTAAATAAATTAAATTAGTCTCACTTGTCCATTACAATTATTATAGCTTCGCTATGTAACTACGCACAGCAAAACATACACTTGGCAGAGCATGAACGAATGTGTTGTCTTATTTTTATCACAATCTTGTTTACGAGCTTAATTGTGCGAATAAAGATATATTTGAAAAGACTGTCGCTGACGTACCTAGCGGGCGTCCACAGGAGACTGGCGGTGTGCCAAGATCGTGTCAGCCGTTACCTTCAAATTGACGCTACCATACTACACCGGGTGACATGGCTAATGTCTAAGCCGCTTTGTCGGAAATAGCCAGTTTAGTTTAGTTGGTCTAGGTATGTTGTATTACAATCTTGACATGAGATTGTAAAACAACATACCTATACCAACCCAAATCACAGGTGCGGTCTACTATGGCAAAGCTATCACAATATTAGTCCCATTTGACGTCATTAAGACAAACAATGACTCGAATGGAACCATACTAAAGCTAGAGTTATCTCGGCCAAACACTGTTATCTAAGCTCTGCCGCGAACCGAACAAATCTTAATCTAATCAGATTATGTTTTCCTTTCCAGGCACTCGGTGGACTCGGTCGCGTCGTATTCTAGCCAGAATCACGTTGACCGGATAAGGACGCAGAATTTCTCAGCGGCTTCTTGTCACGAGGACGGCGACTTCGGTTCGATCAAGACAAGCCTCTTCAGGAGATCGTCTTCCAACCTAGAGTTTCCGCTCAAGCGACCGGAGAGCGTCACCTCGAACGCGAGTTCCACAAGAAGTCGGCTCCGAGAACTCGTCGATAGGAAGTCAAGTCAGGACGAGCACAAATCCGCGGCGAACCCCGTCGGAGACATCCAATACTTCGAGAACCCGACGGAGACCTTAGAGTTCGACCGGCCGCGGATCTCGCAAGAGGCTAAGAAGTGCACAGACGAGCGTCCTAAGAAAAGGAAACTAGCCAAGAGCAAGGAAAAAGATAAGGAAAAGGACCTTAGCGAGAACAAGAACAAGAAACACGAGAAGTATCAGAGCAAACTAGCAGAGTACTACAACCTACCCGTGCAATTGCCCCAGGACGAGTTTTATCAGCATCTGACGCGATCCAAGGCGGCAGAGGAGTTACTGCAGAAACGCTTTTCGAACTCTGACACAGAATTTAACGGGAGTTACGGCCGATTGTGCAAGCACAAGGAACCTGAAGGGTCGAACTTGAGACGAAGTCGAAGTTTAGCTGTTATCAGAGAGGAGACGTTCACTGACCTACAGATCCCGAACCACGGCAAGAACAAGAGATCTCAGCTCATACCCCGTGCCCGTTTGTTCGACAAACCCTGCTTCAAAGACAGGTAAATAACTCGTTATTCTTGTTACATAGATGTAATATAGGACATGCTCGAAGACCTCAGTCATGTTTCTCAAAGGGTGGGCCTTAAGATGAACATGGACAAAATGTTGAACGCCCGTGTTGTGCCCACCCCAATAACATTGGGGAACTCGACTCTCGAAGTTGTAGACCAATACGTCTACTTAGGACAAACAGTCCAACAAGGCCGGTCCAACTTTGTGAAAGAGGTTAATCGTCGAATCCAACTCGGCTGGGCAGCATTCGAGAAACATAAAAAAGTCTTTTCGTCTAATATACCTCAATCGCTCAAGACAAAATTAAACAACCAGTGTGTGTTACCAGTGATGATTTATGGCACTGAAACGTGGTCTCTCACTACGGGCCTCATAAAAAAGCTCAAGGTCACGATGGAAAAGGGCTATGCTCGGAATTTCTCTACGAAATCGAATCAGAAGTGATGAGATCCGTAGACGAAGTCGACGACATAGCCCAGCGGATTAGTAAGTTGAAGTGGCAGTGGGCGGAGCACATAGCACGCAGAACTGATGGCCGATGGGGCCGAAAAGTTCTCGAATAGAGACTACATATCGGCAAGCGCAGCGTAGAACGACCAGCCACAAGATGGACAGATGATCTCATACAAGTGGCAGGAAGACTCTCGATGCAAGCCGCTTCCAACCGGTCTTTTTGGAAATCCATGGACCAGGCCTATGTTCAGCAGTGGACTTCTTGTGGCTGTGAATGATGATGATAAGGAATATAGGATAATATGTATCTTATTGACAAAATGATGCAGGGGGTGCTAAGCATCCCTGGGTGACGCTCGCTAGCTCGCTGGACCGACGGGAGGCTTATGTCCAGCCTATGACGAGTACGATTGATTGATTGAATGGCTAAAACGATTTATCTTATTGCATCGATTTGTGAGTCAAAACCTAACATGAAGAACTTGTCTGCATCGTTGGTTGGTACCACATTTAATTACCAATTCTCGGGGTCCGCCATACTTTGACGTGTACAAATAGCCTCAGTCCTGGGTATTTTCCCATGTTTGTGATATTCTTGACTGGTTACCAAATCATATGATATTCTAGTTTGGGACCAGTCCCAATAGGTTTACTAATGTATTGCCAAAAATCGTTTCCCAAAGTATTACTTCCCAAACTATTTTCCGCAAATTATCACTTGGCAAAAAAACATTTCTCAAAACAACTTAAAGCAAATAAACAGTTAGCAAAAGTTATTATGGCAAGTTATTGTTTACCAAATAAATACTTGGTCAATATTTGCTTGGCTTGGAAATTAACCTACACTAATAATTTCGGTTAGTTCATGTTCAACCTAACACGCTCCTACGCGCTCCGCTACGCTACGCGCTTCGTCGCACCTATATTTTTAGCATAATAAACGTTTGTCTTAATAAAACTTGACGCAGTAAAATTATGCGAAATGATAAAATGACCAAATGAATAAAATGCGAAATGAAAACTTGCTAAAGTTTCATTTGGGAAATGAAACTGATGCCATAAGTTTATTGGGAAGTAAAACTTGGCGAAAAATACTTTGGCTAAACGGCGGTATCCCGTCCCAATAACATGGCAGACGAACACTACTTTCGTCTGCGCTTACCCAAGAGAACTTTGTACGAAAAAAGTTATCTCTGGGGCAAACTTAGACAAATCGCCTACTATGTTACCCTCAAAAAAGTGTAATTGACGGTTTTATGTGGACTTTATTTAATTAAATTATACATCCAGATATCAGGGTTTGCCACTTGCCATAATTATTTATTTAATCTTTTAATAACAACCTATTTTATATCTCATTCCAGATTGCCTGGTCGTGCGAAGTACCAGACAAAAGAAGAAGTTCTCGAAAGTATCTACATTGACAGTACTGCATCTTGTTTTGGTAGTATTAACGCCGTTAGGGAAAGTGACAGCCATACTGAAAACAACGAATCCAAATCCGATAAAGAAGGATCAATCTCAAGATCTCGTAAAGACAGATCCCACTCTCGATCAGTAAGCGGAAGTTGGCCTAACTTAGCAGAAGATGTAAAGCAGACTCATCTGTCAGAGGACAGTATTGGACACTCGAGGAATCCAAGCGAAATAGACAGCCTAGACTCGAATTACGTCAGGAAACACTACAACTTCGAAGCACATCGGAAAAACTCATACAAAGACAGCTCCCCAGAAACTGAACGATCAGTAGTATCGCCTAACGACAGCCGGCAACTATACATAACAACAGACGACCTAGACACTGAAAGTGAATTGAGAGATAGATCAAAAAACACCACACCGAAATCATTCACCAACGACAGCCTATCAATAACTCAGAGCGAAAAAGATAAGCCACTTGAAGAGACAGGCAATGAAAAAGATTATTATGACGAAGTATCTCTAAAGAGTAAACAAGAGGAACCTGAAGAACTTGAGGAAAATAAGATACCAAAGATCAAGTTCACAGAACCGAAATCGGATGGTGATCAGCAATCATTAGCGTCTGAAAACGATGAAAGTGTATCAAGCCCTGAGAGCATAACTTCATACATATCAATTTCGATTGCCTCTTCAACTGATAAATCTCATAAGTTAGAACATTTGGCAAACTCTCTTGCTGAGAAGATAGACGAGTATTGTGAAGCACAATTTCCTGAAAACAATTCAGTTTCGTCTAATACTGTTAATCCAGAACACAATCAAGAAGTTGATCCTATCTACACAAAGGTCAGTAAGAAAAGAACATTCGCTGACATAAAAAGGGACTCTACCCTTAGCAGATCAAGCAACATTTTCAATGAGGTACAAAAGAAAAAGAACAGTGAAGTGTATATAAGCAACACTTACATCGAAAGTGACGACTATTCTACAAGAAGTAGTCAACGTCACTGTGCTTCTTCTAAGAATATAACAACAGAGCCTTTTGTCACCACATTAATTGAGAATCAATATTACTCTCTTCCCGACATCAATATCAGTAAATGCCTCAGAAAATCTGAGAGAATTGATGCACAATTACGAGAAGAAGATCCCGAGGACATACATAGCGAAAACACTTATGAGATCGCACATTCTAATTTAAGAGAAATACTATCATCTAAACCTGGTGGGCCTTACGGGCAGCTAAATCATCAAACGCAAGTTAATCAGACTCAAAACCAAATAAGCATTCAGACTTCGAACATTTATTTCCCTGAATATTCGGAACCACAGCTGATACAGAACTTTACCAAACTTGAAGACGATCTTAAGTCTATTATTACTATTGAAAGTTCCAATGGTGACGATAAAGATTTGAACTACTACAGATCTGAAACCCATCAAAACGAAAGGGAAATTAATGAAATTGAGAACACTATTCGTAATACTAAGGTAATAACCAAATCTGAAAGTTTAAAGATAACAAATGCAATATACCGTCCTCAATCGTATTTATCGAAATCACAATCGAATGATAACATAAACACCGCTTCACAAGAAAAGAAAGCACGACTAGGTGTAAAAAAACATTATTCGCTAAGGCAACGCGAGCCAACTGATGTGATAGATCGTTTGCCTAGCCCAGACACAGTAGCAAGAACCTTGAATAAATCTGTCGAAGTTAAAGCTCCTAGACAACACATCGAGGATACTAAGACCAACTCTTTGCTAAATCGCGTTCAATCATTCAAGGCTTCAGCGGAGTCAAATATTGCCTTAGTTCCTTTAAGTGGGCATCAAACTATTGTTATAGATCCCCCACTTACTCAAGACGAACTACCGATTAATACCAAAAAGGCCAGAGAAGAAAGAGTGGAATTGATTAAGTTGCAAAGCAATCCTAGGCCTTGCACTGAAATAAAGTTTCAGCGTATATCCAGCGACGACAAGAAAGATCGCAAATCTCTCACTGCTTCTGTAGACACGTCCAGCTACTGCACACCTAAGGATCCATTCATAACCATCAAATTAAACAAAGTGGTCAAGACTAACTTACCGAAGCTAAAGACGCCGTCCAGTGAAAAAATTGCCTTTGCACAACACAAGTTTGAGAAACCTCCAGCGCGCTTAGTAATCAAGGACGCCGGGAAAAAAAATCCCGTCGAAAGATCTACTTTGAAGACGAACATAAATATGTCACGCCCACAAATTCTACAAGTCATTGACTCTAAGAGCACAAAACAAAATATCTCGTCGGAAGAGAAACCAAGTAAAGCAGTTTCTAAAGAAATCGTACAAGCGAGCGAAGAAATCCAAAATAAAGAAGAACTAGTTGAGCAAAAACCCGAATGTGTAAAAGAAAAACTGAACAACGCTATCAAAACAGACATCGAGTATCAAGAGAAACTACATTCAGTAAAGAATTATTGGTCAAAACTTATTGACAAAACCCCGGAGAAGGATTGTTTAAAACCAGATAACAAAATGAAACCTGATGACTTGAATAACAATAATAATAAAGACGTTGAAGAGAATAAGAAAGTCATAGAAAATGAAGAAAATAAATACAATCCAGAAATATCTGTAGGAAACATCGTAAAGTCCATCGAAAGTGTTAAAATTGTAGACAGCATCAGAAAACTCAGCCAAACTAAACTTCATTTGTGGAAAGACGAAACTGAGAAGGTCAAAAGTGATTCTGAAATCGAAGAATCAACTGTACAAAAGATCGTTAAGGAATGTGAAGGCACCATTTACGAGAGTTCCAAGCCAAAAAAGGAGAAACCAAAAATTGAATTGGAACCTTGGACAAGAGACACTCCAGAAATTGAAATCGTTGAACTAAGTAGCGAAGATAACGCTAACCAAAAGACACAAGCTACGTTGATAAAAGCTAAAGGCTTCGAAAAGGGTTGTGATGAATTTGATCACGTGAGATACAAAGTCATGAAATCAGAGCTCTTCAAAAACAGCATGATAGCTAACTATCGCAAAGAAGCACAGTTTGATGGCTTATTGCAATACTTACAAGACTATAGCTTCCAAGAACTCTTGGTGAATAATAATATCGTTATTATAGAACCTGTCAGGACTAAAATCGAACCTCCGAGAAAAGCTAGCAGCACGGAAACTTGTAAAATCCCACCAACAATGCTCAAAAGGAACGAAAACGCATTGAGCCACGTTGACAAAAGTAAGAACGCGATTCGCAGACATTTTTTCTATCATCCAATAAGAGTGAATAAGGAAATAATCGAGGAAGAATTACCTAACCCTGATACTGTAAAAAAAGTCCGCAACTTATTCGAAGACACCCTGAAAATGAAGAGCCCAATGACACACGATCCACCATTAGTCGAGGAAACGGTAGGTCTAACTAGACGGGCAACATCGTACAGAAACATAAGTGAAGACTCCAAGATCAAAGTTGGAGGAGTCCGAAAAAAGATTATAAGACAACTGACAATTGACACGAACTTCGGTAACAAGAAATGGGACAACGCCAGTCTTTCCAGTGGTGTATCCAGTGGTGACTTGAGTTCTAACAACGAATACGAAACAGACGGTCTAAGTCCCTATTCACAAAAAAATCTTAAGGAGACCGTGTACAGTTCCAGTGACGAATACTTGTGCGACTCTATCCACGATTTTTGTTGTGAAAGCCAATACGTAAGTCCGGATATACTCAAGAAGATTAGAGACTGCGGCACATCGGTCACGTACTACGGTGGAAAGGTGTTAAACTCTAAGCCCGGTTCCACTGTCAGCCCGATGACCAAAGCGATCATGGACGAGATAAAGGGGCTACAGAAAAACTGCAGCAGAGACTGCTACTCATGTCAAACCAAGTGCCGCGGAGAGAAATGCTCTTGCCTATCTTCCGACAAACACAAGGCTACCATCACTCAAAGACAGCACAATTCGAGCACCTCATCGGACTCCGGTAACCAGGATCATGACAGTAAACGTTCGGAGGGATTCCCTGGATTTAAATTCAAGTTGGTAAAGTCAAACAGCTGCAGCAGCAGACTGGAACTAACCGGCACAGACGACAACAAAAGCCGATTGAAGTTCCGCAAATCTCAAAAGACTGAAGACCCTCCGCTTGTGAACGACGATGAAAACTCGGTCAAGAACAAGATTTGCAGGTTAGAAAGTTACAACAAGGGCATCGCCAAGACCCCCTTCGAGAATAAAGAGAAGACTGTAACGTTGAAGAGCGAAGTGAAATCAATAGAGACCTTAAGAAAAACGGTTATGGTGGCGCCACAGCCGAATCCGTCTATGATCGCAAAACAAAAGGAAGAAAACAAAGTGATTAGCCACAACGAATCGCACGAGGAACATAATGATGCAAGCGCAGAGAAGCAAGATCCTCACACTTTTGAAAAAAAATTCTATTATGTTAACGAAAATTTGGAACAAACTAAGACCAAACCTGCTAAATTCGGCGAGATGGTCTTCGAAGAATTCGAAGTTCTAGAATCTTGTTATGATAGTTTAAATAGCAATAAGTCCATGAAGTAATATTAAAATACGATACGTACTTAAATGTGAATTGTATTCTGTCGATGCTTTTTAAATTATTGCTGTTAAATGTAGATTAAACTGACTTTAAGAGTTTAATTATTATAAATATCGGTTGTAGCTTATGTGTCTAATCTAAAGTAGAGCTTAGAAAACTTCAACATTCCGAATCTGTACCTACCATGCGGTGATGGTGTAAATCTTTGTATAAAAAATCGGTATAATAAACTTTTAAAAAATAGGTTTATTTTTATTTGGTATCAACTCCCAATAAACGGCCGGTTTATTATGTGTCTAAGCCGATTAATCCAGGTTTTCACAATGTTAATGCGCTCGGACCAAGTGACTAAGATGGCTACTCGGATGGTACTCGTGTATAACGGAGATTTCAGTACACTCTATCCTCTACCCGAGTACATTGGAAAAAATCCAATGTACTCGGACAGTTTCTACTCATCCAAGCTGACTCGGATGTAATCACAAACAGCAATATAGACTCAATACAAGGAACTCCCGGGTCTCATGAAGCCGCTTTTTCACGATGTTAGTACGCTAAGACAGTGACCTATTTTAGCTACTCGGAAGCTACTCGTATCGTTTACACAGCGGCGATCTAAGTACAAAAATTGGCTGTACTAAAATCATCGGTAAACACGATACGAGTAGCATTCGATCAGCGACACAGTTTGCAACAAAACTCCTCCAAACTGAAGCAAAAATCCGAAATCACTAAGATGTGTACTGTAACTGTGATACCTCTTTATTAGCTGGCCGGCACAGCCGTCTACTTAGATTTTGAATAAATTGAAGGGGAACCGTCACGTTTTGTTTAGGATATCAGTCGATCCCTAGCTAGGCTAGGCTATCGCTAAAAAGATATAATAAAAAGTAATATTTACCCTAAAAACGGGTTTTAATAAAAAAAATCGCCCGAGTGGACTACAGTTTTAGGATGACACACGCAGTCCGAGCAAACGAAGATCGTGGAAACCCGGCTTACGAATATAGAGTACTAAAATATACCCTACACGAATGAATTCAATGCAAAAATTGGCTTCCTCAGTCTTATTTAGACACAGCAGTAAAGCCCAAAAACTAATAGCCGCCGCCAAAGACGCATCGACATGCAAGACATCAATCTTACCGTCTGATTTTTCGGTATCAACTTTAGTTGGCGACGTTTTGGTTCCGTGCGCACACGCACTCGTAAAGAATGCGCGGCGGGACGGCCGCCACCTGCGACACCATGCATCCTGAAAATAAAAGCTATTCATAAAAGCTGTTCCACAATCTGTAGAGGAAATCTGCTGCTGCTATATTACGCGCACCAAATTCTGAACGATTCCAATCGTCTGTCAAATTCCATTAAGGGTACTAATACATGGGCGGCACGTTGCCCTTCCCAGATGCCCCCTTCAGCAATGTCCCCTCTTAGTTGCATAAGGGAACATAATACTCCCATTTTGATTTATTTTGATGCCCCCTTCAAGACTGTCCCCTCCTAATCATCGAAGGGGGCATAGTATTCCGATATTCGGCGCTGTCATATCGGCGACTGCCGCCGACGTGTCGACGGCTGCAGTTGGCACTGTCGTTCGCAACGTGCCGCCTGTGTATAAGCGCCCTGATTGCTATCGCAAACGTCAGGAATCCGACAGGACTTGGAGCGCATATTCAGCCCTTTCTTAGGGTAAGGCGAGATGTTCACACTCTCACACTCGTGCTCCTGTCCCATCTTGTTAAGTAGAAAATAGAGTTCAGCAATAAAATAATAAAGATAAAAGTTACTCAAGATCAAGGCTCCGGTATCTTCAACGTATTTGTGTTGGGAACAGGGGTAATGAAGACAATGGGGACTTTTTCTTATCTATGGGATTAAGATAAGGCAGTGCCCAGTCATAATGTCATTAATTAGTTGCACAAAAAATCACAAAACAAAGTTTAAATTGAGTTGTATTTAAGCTTTATCCTGATTTAAAAACACCAGACTAGAACGGAACAAACATTGCAGATGAAATATTTTTTTTCCCATGCAACCCATACTTCAGCGTTAAGTTTGTAAAGGTAAAAAAAAAATTTTGGGATTTAACTACAGTGCTGTAAATTTCATGAATTTGGGTCAGTGGGAATTTTGAAAGTTATTCATATTCACCATATAAGTTTTGATAGGTGATTTAATTTGATTATTTAGGTGGTGGCTGTTATGTAAAGGAAACAAATAAATATCATTCCATTTCACTCACATAATTTGTTAAAAATCCAAGATCTTATGGTCTAAGCAACAGGTAACATCAGAAAAATGTTACTTTAAAAAATTCTACTACATCAAACAAACATTAATTGAGTTTGTGAGTTTCCAAATATTTGACACAAGTGGCTATATTATATAATTTGATTGCATTAACTTAGAAGCTTAAAATTTTCACACCCTTAAGGGAGCAGAGACTTTATTTAGTGTTTTGATATTAATTTGAACTTCATTGCGCCACCTGTTCCTGAGAAAAATGGTATTGAAAGATGCATGTACAGACAGACACAATGTTAGAAAACAAAGAGATCTTATAATGATTTTGTTCTTTTTCTTTTTTTCAAAATTTATTAAACAGTTAGTAATCAAGTTTTACAGAGCTATCTTAACATTATCAACAAAACATACACAAGAGATAGCAATTAATTGCCAGATTTACAACTATAAAATACGATACCAACATGATACAACCTTATTTGGCTATCAGGCATAATCCTCGCTTCAGTCACAACAATCATGACCAATAATGGAATCACTCAAGCATGTGACTTGAATACAATTAAGACTTGTGTTATGTAAATAAATAAGATTCTTATGGCTTGGTCTGAATGACCTAGTGTCAGCAAGGATCAATGACCTAAGCTGATATGCATTTACATTTTAAGTTCATTGGACCTTACAAAGTACTAACTTATTGGAGGTAAAACCGGTTTATCCCTTATTTATCACATTTTTGGAGTCACTGACCTGAGTAGTATTTTTTTATGGCATTTTGTGTGATAAATAAAATAAGAATGTATGATATTTGACATTCCCAGAGATATTCAACTTTTTATCAGGAATGGCCATCTTTATCAGGGTATGTAAGATGATGTCATGAGTCGTAATGATAGTTAGACAAACATTCGTGAGCACCATTAGCAATTGGTGAGTCAAGTTGTTGCTTGCGTGTTATCAAAACTCAAATATTAACCCTATAGGGAGGTAGTAGCAAACTTAAATATGTGTATTCTCTCTAAAATCAATAATTAAGGGGAAGACCATGTTATATCTATTTAGTTATATGTGTCTAATAACTTCACAGCTTATATATTGTAATGCTGGAGGTAGATAAACAAGAACTTTTTCTTGTTAGAAACTTATTGGCCAGAGTTACTTAAAATAATTTTAGAAGACTTCGTTTATAGACTGTGTGATACGAAGTAAACCGGTAAGTAATATAGGTACTTTATTAACAAACTTTAGAAAGTATGTACATAAAAACAACTGAATATTAATTTTGGGTGACGTCTGACAGCTGCCTCGTACCCCTAACCTAAAAATGGGAATATAGAAGGAAACAAGATCCCAGGACTAGAAGTACTGTATGACATGAAGGCTAATGAGTCGATAACAGTTCGGTACTTACCCTGTTATTTGATAAATCTCTAAAAACTGACGATAAACACAATCCACGATTTATTTCCAATTTTACGAAGAGTCGGCACCTAGAAACACATACCGTCGACGCCATCTTTCTTTACACTAACACACGTAACTAGATAGAATACTAATAATACACACAAATGAAAAACCAATTACATCGTACAAACCAAAATGGAATGAGTTTTCTGCTTCCCTAAAAAAAATACTGAGAATAATAGTAACTCCTTAATATCTTTTGATGTTATATATCAGCTAAACAATATTTTTTTCGGGAAAAAAATAAAAATTGTCGAACGAAGTCGCTTCAAATCATCGCGCTGTTTTATAATTTTGGCATAATGTTGGTACTACCGGCAAAATGTCAGCTCATAAATGCTGCGTTCACGAAATTTATAAAAGTATTTTTTGATGCAGCGTCCACACGCTAGGCTAACACGTTCACTCAACAAGTTTCAGAAATCATTGTATATGAGACTTCTTAGGTATTTGTACGATTTATATTGATCGCCACAGGCACCACACCACCCGTTTGCATTAGTCAATTCAAGTTCTGAGATGTCGTCACAGAAAGTTTAACTTTGTGGAACTTTATTATAGACTTTGTTGATAATTTTGTAGACTTTAACAAGAGCAATCCATTTATTTTAATGCTGAATGAGTTTCCCCATTGACGTCAAACGTGCCAAACAGGACCCTATTACTAAGACTGTCCGTCTGTCTGTCTGTCTGTCTGTCCGTCTGTCTGTATGTCTGTCACCAGGCTATATCTCATGAACCGTATTAGCCATGCTGTTGAAATTTTCACAGATGATGTATTTCTGTTGCCACTATAACAACAAATACTAAAAGTAGAATAAAATAAATATTTCGTTAGGGCTCTCATAGAACAATTTTGTCTGAAGCCAGCGCTCTTCGTCTAGCCATTTATATCACCTGTTATTTATAGGCTCACTCTGTAACTTACTTAGTAAGAAGCAAATAAATGAATAAAGTATTGTATTTATGTAACCTTCACAGCGCCGCCGATGTCATGTCGTTAAATGTCAATGTTAAACGTTCTTCTTGTTGTTTTCTATAGATGGCGCTGTTCTCAAATTCGATCTTTGTCTAATGTTGTATAGATAATGGTACGGAACTCTTCATGCGTGAGTCCGAATCGCACTTGGCCTTAAAAATGAGTCCATGTTCAGTTGTGGGAAGGCGGGCGGGGCTTGTCAATTGTGTCACCAATCGGAGCGAGTTCAGTATTACCCGGCAAAATATTTATGCACCTGCCACCGTCAGACCATCATCTTGGGAAGCACCTAGATATTTCGACTGGTTTATACATCACGAAGTCAATGGTTTGACGCTTTTGTATAAAACCAATCAAAACTTACGCTGTTATTTACTATCACCCAATCAACGTTTACGTCGTCACGCATGGCGCACAGAATGAACCAAACAGCACACCTCATTTCATTGGTACAGACTAATCGAGATGACAGGGGCGATTTTTGAGAGTGAATTTTGTAGGAGGAAATATCTACTTCTATGTTTGTTTTATTCGTAGACTATTTATTTTATCTTTCATTTTATTTTATGTATAAAGTATTCTCTATTTATATCTGTGAGTAACAATCAGTTTTGGAGCTTTTATTGCAGTCGCTATCAATATAATTCGTGTATAGGGATACAGTCAACAATAGCACATCTACCTTTACATTCCAAACTTTGGACCCCGGACGGACCCATTTCTGTTATTTTGAGTTCACTCACACGCATCGGTGCAAGTCACTCATGGCGTCATCGCACAAAGAACAGCCCCCATGTTACGCTCACCAAATCCTGAGCGATTCCAATCGTCTCACTGTCAAATTAGTACGGAATTTGACAGTCAAACGATTGGAATCGCTTAGGATTTGGTGCGCGTAACTGTCCGTGTGACAAACCCTGCCCACCCCTCCAGGATACATGGTGTCCTGGAATCCCTTGGGCATGGCAACTAGCACGTACGGCACACGGTGTGAGTGTGAATGATGGTAAGTTGTCCATTCGTGCCCATTCTTTGCCCATGATGTGTGTTGTCTGTTGCTGCAATAAATGTTTCTCTTTATTTTTTTCTCATTCTTATGAATCACCTTCATGATTAGCGCTTTGTGTTAGCATCAAAAATTAGGTCTTTAAAAAAAAACGTTTCTTGCTTTCGTTCATTCATTCATTCTATCACCGCTTGAGTTATTCTGTGAACATGACATGACAACTTCGTTTAAAAAAAACATGTTTTTTGTGTGAATCCCCGAATTAGTTTGTTGCGATCTATTTTTTCAGAGGAAACTTGTAATTACTATTAGAAATGGAGATACCGGATTATAAACTAAGTGCTGTGCTATTAGGTCACTCACTGGACGTGCGATGTGTGGCGAAATCCAAGGAATACTGCATACTTTCAGCGTCTCGCGATCGCACCGCTAAACTCTGGCATCCTGAAGGGTCTGTAACTCCTGAAATACTTTGTGAAATAGCACTAAATTGGCCGTCTCTACAAATAAATATCTCAATGTTTCAGCGTGAGAGATTACGTCAACGTAGTAACATATAAAGGTCATAAAAACTTCGTCTCTTGTGTCTGTTGGCTGCCTCCGTGCGAAGCATTCCCAGAAGGCCTAGTGGTAACTGGGAGCAACGACAACACCATTCTAGGATACAACCTGCAAGACGCCACTGTTCAGATTACTCTAGAAGGCCACGAGAATGTTGTGTGTAATGTTACACCTGGTCGAGAATTTGGCATTCTTTTGAGGTTAGTAACTTTGGGAAAGTCGTGAACTTTTGATTTGTTAGTTTGATAAAACTGTCTTTTTACTTTGCATGACTAACCTTATTAGACAGAGAATGGTTGTGCTCTTGTGTATTCATAGTGAAATAAATTTGTCAGGATCAGGGCAAGTAGCAAACCCTGGTCTCTGCCTACCACTCTAGGATATAGGCGTGAGCTTATGTGTACGTATGCCATACACTTAAACACACACCTGTATTACTAACGAAAGTTTGTAATTTTAGGTATTTAGCATGCAAAATTCAGGAGTGTTGTGTTGCTGCCTTGGGCACATAGATAGACCGAGTCTTGCATTCATGTAGGATACTTTTATTCACAGAATAAACGAATGCACAATTATAGTTACCCTTTCAATAGCAAATAAACCATTTACAGCTCAAGTTGGGACAACACAGCTAAAATCTGGAATGTGAACCATCCCAAAGCCAGCCCGCTGACACTGAAGGGCCACCAGGCAGCCGTCTGGGCTGTGATTGAGCTTGGCAACGGCACACTGGCCACTGCTTCGGCTGACAAGACCATCATGTTGTGGAACAAGACTGGAGGGCAACTGAAAAGTCTTTCAGGTTCTTTTTATACTAAATTTTGATAGCAACAACACTGCTACTCACCAGATAAAAGTTCAAGGAGTATGCATCATTGTTCACATTTTTGTTGCAATAGTGTGCATACAATATGTAAAGGTTGATGTGGTTTCAAGTGGCCTAAGATCAACAAACCAACAATTCCTTGTGACTGTCATTGGTTTATCTAGGGGTTGACACGCTTGACTACAAAAACTAGGGTTGTAGGTTCAAATTCCCACTGGAGGCTGCAATACAGACAAGCCATTTCTACAAATGGCTGGTGTACATGGCAAATGTGTTTGTGATGTCTTTGTCTGGTTACCATAGCACAGGATATCCTGGTTTGACCAGGCCCTGGAGTCTAATACACAGGAACAGACAATAGTCCAACGAACAATACCAGTACAATGTCATTCCAATAGCATAACGCATCTCTCTCAAAGAAGATGAAATCACACGAGGCACAGAGTCAAGTTGCACACATTATATACAATATGATTGGTTACTAGACTACCACAGTGTCAATGAAACAACCGTTACTATGATACTATTGAACAATGGTATATTTTAGGGACTCACCAGACAAGTGATTGTGTTGTATGGAATTTATTGTATATTTATTCAATTCAATAAAGTAATCACCTATTTTCTTTAAATAAAATCCCCTTCCAATTATCAGGCCTCACTAATTTCTAAAAATATATTGAGATACTGTGTAAAAGACATTTTTGAATTATTAAAAGAAATGCCTATAATTGCTATCTACTTGAAACTAGTTTCTAAATTTATGTAAACCTATTTCCGAACCTACAAACTGTCCACCCTCCTTGAATCTTGAACTTGATTATAAAAGTTAGATGAACTGGGAACTTCTTGGTTTTGGGATAATTAATTGAATAATATACATAACTTCACGCGGAATTCGTGTTTCATTCATATCTTTATAGTCCAACTTTCAATCAACTTTTCCAAACCCTGTTGCATCTGTGTCAAAACCCTTCCAAATTCTATTACAGGTCACACGGACTGTGTGAGAGCTCTAGCCATGGCGAGCATGGATACCTTCCTTAGCTGCGCCAACGACGCAGCAGTTAAACTCTGGACCAACAAAGGAGAATGTTTGAACACTTATTACGGTCACACCAATTACATTTACAGGTATGTTAGTCTAAGATTTTTAAGAAAAACAGTCAAACTTTTTGCATTGCAAATTCTGTTCACATAAACTAATACTTCCAATGAAGAGTTTCTGAAACATCAGTAAAAAATTCAATAATTGCTATTAAAACAGAATAGTAGATTGTTTACCGAGGGAGTAAAATACTATTTTTAAGGCGAGAGTGTTTCTTTGTTATGAAAAGTACACCACTCGAGCTTAATAGTAGATTATGCATTAAGGGGATAAAGCAGTGTATTATGTCTCGGGCGATATTTTGAACCCCGAATCCCGAGGCCGAGGGGTTCAAAAACGCCCGAGACAAATACACTGCTTTATCCCCAAAATGCATACTCTACTTTATATAAACACTGCGAGGCAATAAAACATAATACAATTAAAAAGAATTCTCCTTGATTTAGGGCTCTATGAAAAGTTTTCATTCTAATTTTGAATAAATTCTTCTTGGTGTAGGGCTCTATGAAAAGTTTATATTCTAATTTTGACGTTTGGTCATGGATTGCAAGGAGCTCGTATATTCAATGTTGATTGCATTCCAAATTCAAATGTCATAATTCCCTAGGGGATTGTGAAATTCAGTACATTTATAATGACCCGGCTAGACCATAGGACACAAATGACTTGCTTTAAGTTGAGTTTGCATGACACATAATATGCCATTGACGAGCAGGTGTTATATAATAGTACATTATGATACAAGTGTGGTATGTTGGTCATTACACTCGAGTCGGTTTTTAAGCCTGAGCCGAAGGCGAAGGCTTAATGGAGACGAGAAGTGTAATGACCAATGCTCACGTGTTTCATACGACGTTTTTCAACACACTTGCGAGGAAAAGTAAATAAAAGTTCACATTTATTTAAACTTAACAAACAGAAACCCATTTAAAAGATGGCGGCCGTAATTTTATTTTTTCGCGCGCTCAGCGCTGCATGCGCGCGCAAGTCTGAGATAAGGGCACCGGCAAAGTAGCTAATCAGCCACATATTTATAAATTTTGAAATTGGGTATTTATAGGTAAAAATACACCGTCAAAATATAAATACCAACAAGCTAACAAGCAGTTTCATGAAATTATTTAATTATTTATCACATTTTGAATTGAATTTTATATTTACGCAAAGAACTACTTAGCTGTTTTCGAAACATTAATACTTCTTGCTAATATTTAAAAAGATATGTAATGAAAAGGCACTAGTGCGATAATGTAATGTAAAAGGCACGGCATGGGTAATATTCTTACTTATCTTTCTTACTTATCTATTCTTAATTATCAGTGTAAATACGCTGTAATAAGACCTACTTTACGAGCAGGTGTGTTGAAAAGATTTTTTTCATTCATTTATTCATTAACGCCCCAGAATTCCGTTTCCAGCATCAGCATGAATCCAGCCATCAGCGCCACTTCTTTCGCGACCTGCGGCGAAGACGGCTCAGTTCGGCTGTGGCTCAACGGAGACTGCGTCAGGGAGATATCACTCCCGGCGCAGAGCGTCTGGAGTGTCGTTTGCTTGGACAATGGGGACCTCGTTACTGGTAAAACGCAAGACTTTTTTTCTAGTGGGTTGTCACTGGCCGTGGTCTAGGCCGGTCCCAGTAACGCTACTGATTTGGAACCTTTCTAGAATATTTTTGAAAGATCCATTTCAAAGTTTGACTTTTGCCGATTTAGAACCTGAAGAGATTTAGGGTTAACCAAGTTCCACAAAATAATAATAATAACAGTTCAGTAATCTGATGATACTACATTACAGGCTCGAGCGACGGTATAGTGCGTGTGTTTACCAAAGACCCGGCACGCTTCGCGGACGAGACGCTGATCAAACAGTTTGAGGAGGAAGTGGAGAAAATGCAGGCTGCCTCCAAGCAGGAGATTGGCGGGTTCAAGCTGACTGAGTAAGTATTCTCGTTCTCGTTATAGACGCATCGACTGCGAGGCTGGTCTATTTTAGTTATTTTCACAGTATCATGTCATATGGCTTGTAATTATGGCGCCGGGCAGCATATATGGCAACAAAATTTATATTGCAAAAAGAGCATAGCATAAGCAGCCTATATAGGTCCCACTGTAGGGCACACGCCTTCTCTCAGGGAGAGAGTATGGGCTTAATCACCACGCGTGCCCACCGCGGATTCGCGATTTCGAGCGCTGAGGTATATGAATAGCTCAGACACTCAGGTTTCCTCACAATGTTTTCCTTCACAGTTAGCGCGTGGTATTGCTACTATAACTTCACAAATGTACATAACTTAGAAAACAAAGTCATAGGTACATGCCCGCACTGAGAATCGAACCTGGGTCTCCCGCTTCCGAGTCCAATGTTCTACCCACTATGCTACCACCGCTTGCAAAAAGAGCAGTAAGAGCTAATTACAACTTAAGCAGTAGGGAATCGCTAAGGGAGCATTTCAAAGAAATAGGAATTATTACACTGGCTGGCCAATATACCGTCGGCTTACTGCAAGAAGTCATTTACTGCAAAAACTTACTAACCGCTTTTTTTAAAGGTATGGACATATAGATGTATTGAACAATGATACAATAGTGGTGTTTTAATATCAGGCATTATTTTAACGATGTTATAGGAAGAGGAAATACAACCATTAACTAACACAAACTAAAAAGTCGATTTTCTCCCAATAGTGAATATGTCGGTTAATGAGTTCTTGCAATAAGCCGACGATATATTCGATAATATAATGTATGTCCGTAAAAATATAACAATGTTCAGATTAAATAGGGATGTCCATAACGTAAACACTAGAAATAGAAATAAGTTTGCTTATTCTAAATTTCGTTTAGCCTTACCTTACATAATTTGCCGGCTATTGCGTTCGTTTTTACAACAGAATTCTAGAACAGTTTCATTGTTATTTAATTATTAATATTATAATTTATTTAGTTTTAAAAAAGTGTGTTGACGACGTGATTGCATATTAATAACTATATTTTATAGCCGACAAGAACTCAATCTGCAGGTTTGCTAAATGTCATTCGAATGGTGGCGTGGTTGCCGGGTCACCTATCTCCCTCTAAAATGGTTGAGACTGGTGATGGCTGACCCCTGCGTTATGCTCGTGAACGGGTGCTGTTCGTGTGTCTGGCCGCATAATTTTTTTTTTTCTACTTTTGTAAGAAGTGTTATTTTGGCTTTTAAAGTTATTGGTGACAATCACGGAATCATAATCAAATATGTATTAAGTTTAAGATGATTTGAGAAAAGGTGGGTAAGGGCACAAATACGGCCCGAAGACAGTCGCTAACATAGTGATAATAGTACATTGACATGCGGCAAACAGAATGTAAATTCTTTATGTTGAAATAAATTATTGACTTCTGGTTTCGGAATAGAATAATGTATTGTTGTTGATTGCAGTCATGGGATCTTGTTAGGTAGGTACTGGCACCAATTAATGTATTATACTTAAGATGCATTAAAACTCTAACATACAATGAGGTTGAAACGAAGATGAAGTTTATTGTATAGTCTAAATAGATACCTGTTTTAAGAATATTTGCGAAATATGGATTAGTATTTTTAGCCGACACACCATTACTCCCCGATGCACACACACACACACACACACACGCACGCACGCACGCACGCACGCACGCACACACGCACGCACGCACGCACGCACGCACGCACACACTAAGGTTAAAATAAAAATGTACAATAATATAACGAGATTTTACACGTTTAATTGATGTTACGCAAGTTTAGTTTATTTTTCTTATGTTAATGTATATAATGGAAGAGCGGGGCCTCTTGACACAGGTATTACTATACTTAATAGGAGGTCCCAGTGCTGTTTTCGTTGTTAGATAAAAAGTAATAGTAAAAAAATATTTATTACCAAATGAATCTTTTAAAACATAATTAACAATAATTGCAAAAGAAATAAATTATTTTAGATTTTGATGGTCAGAGTGGAGTACTTTTTCGCTGCCTTATCCTCCACTACGAACTCGACCCGCAGCGGCTATTGTTCATTGTGTATGTAAATTCTTTATGTTGCAATAAATTTTTGATTTCTGTGACCAGATTACCCGGACCCGAGGTCCTGTTGGAGCCGGGTCGGACTGACGGCCAGACCAAGCTGGTGCGTCGCGGCACCAACGTCAAGTGCTACTCCTGGAGCGCCGCGGAACAAACCTGGAACGAGATTGGTGACGTCATGGGCTCCAACCCCGCTACCGAGGGGAAAACCATGTATCAGGGCACTGTAAGTCAAACGGCATACCATCACTTAGGTTTCCAGGGTATAAAATCAAAGGGTTTTTATTCAAAATAACACAAAAACTGGCACCTAATGAATGTTATAAGTAAAACTAGGGGTCCATTGCAAAATCTAGACCGGGGAGAAAAATAAAAAACCGGCCAAATGCGAGTTGGACTCGCGCACGATTATCTATACAACATTAGACAAAGATCGAGAAAAAACCGCAAAGAATCATGTTAGTTGTGTGCTCGCCTTAAATATTTATTTTGTTTTAATTTAATTATTTATTTTTAAAGCGAATATAGAAGTAAATATTCTGTGAATATTTCAAGCGTCTACCTGTTGTCGTTATTAATATTGAGCAAAAAACGGCAAAAAATTTCGTTTGTTGTATAGGAGCCCCCCTTAAATATTTATTTGTTTTATTCGGTTTTTAGTATTTGTTGTTATAGCGGCAACAGAAATAAATCATCTGTAGAAATTTCAACTATCTAGCTATCACGGTTCATGAGATACAGCCTGGCGACAGACAGACAGACGGACAGTGAAGTCTTAGTAATAGGGTCCCGTTTGGCACCCTTCGGGTACGGAATCCTAAAAAAGGAGAAAAAGAACTAACCTAACTTAACCTAGTCTTTTTAGGTCCTTAATTTAGAACCTAGAACTCATGCATTGAACTGGCTTTTATTACTACTGTCTATGAGGGCGGTGGAGGTGCATCGGTAGACTGCTGGCCTCATGTAGGTTCGAATCCCATGTACCATATTTAGTTTTCTAAGCTATGTACATTTGTGAATTGGTAGTAGTAATACCACTCGCTAACCGTGAAGGAAATCATCGTGACGAAACCCTAGGTCTGAGGTATTTACATACGCCAGCGCTTGCTACGTACTATGGCCCAACTGTGAGGCTAAGTGCGGAAATCTCAGGTCTAACTAAGTAACAAGTTATCAGGATCAGCAAGAACCAAGTAAGAACTAGAGTGAAGACCGCTTGCTCAGAATATGGCAGAATGCGGTGTCGTGTCAGTGAGATAAAATTAAATCAATCAAAGAAAATTTTAACCACTTTCTGCCCCCTCTCCCTCATCGATGCAAGACAAAATAAGCCTTATTTAAATCCCATTTACAGAAAAAGTCGTTGTCTACACGCATTTGTACGGTTTTTAACATTTTATGTGTAAATTGAGCCTTATATTCTTTTTGTTGCACTAACCCGTGCTGAGGACCATTTTAAAATACATTTTACATTGTTATTTTATATTTTACATTTTTTTTAATTGAGCCTTATTTTGACAGGAATACGACTTCGTGTTCAGTGTCGATATCAAGGACGGTGCCCCGCCGCTGAAACTGCCTTTTAACAAGACTGAAGACCCCTGGGTCGCCGCGCAAGCGTTCATTCACAAGTAAGCTTTAAAAAGCGCTGTACACTACCTCCATAATTGCTTCATTGTTTATGTATACTTCATTTAGGTGGAGTTAGCGGAAAGCTGGGTTTAATTATTGTTATAACTTATTTAATTTTATAAAGGGTGTACAGATGATGTGATATTAATATTAATAACTATAGCACACATTTTATTCACTGACAAGAACTCAATCTGCAGGATTGCTAAAGGTCATTCATTCCTAAAGGAATGGTGGCGTGGTGGCCGGGTCACCTATCTCCCTCTGAAATGGTTGAGACTGGTGATCGCTGACCCCTGCGTTATGTTCGTGAACGGGTGCTGTTCGTGTGTCTGGCCGCAGCATTATTAATTGTTTTTCTTACTTTTATATGAAGATTAACAAATTTTTTGGTGTTCAAAGTTATTGATCGCAATCATGAAATCTTATCATATAGGTACCAACTGATATATTAGGTTTAAGATGATTTGAGAAAAGATGGTCCGAGTGGAGTTTTTTTTCCGCTGCCTTTTTCTCCACCACACTACCACTCCACTTTTTACTGCTTAGGTAAGTACCTTATCTGTACCAATCCGGACTTGGCCCCCGTGGTGGAGTATGGCCTATACCTTCCTCAGGGAAGAGACCCGTGCCCCTCGGTGGGGACATAATGGGACATAATCCGTACACACATAGGTTTCAGTTTGTATACTACGAACCGGATTGAAATTAACCTTGGTGAATGTGTTACATTGAGGCTTGGAATCTGATAGATAGATAACACAGAAGAAATATGTAATGGGCATTGTCCTAAATATTGACAATAGATACTTAATTTTAAAGGTATATAAGGTCAGTAAATATAATGCTACAATTATAAATTAATAATATTCACTGATTTCATGTATTTTTTTGTGAATAAGTGACTTTAGTCGACTTTTTAACGTTCGTTTCACACGTCAATGAAAGTAGGTTTAATATTTTGGAATAAAAAACTACCACTCCATAGAAAAAAAACAAGTATAATATTTTACGATGGCACAGATCAGAAGTCTTTTTAGTTTTGGTTATTTAAAGAGTTATTTTATCAAGACATAGAAACTGATAGCTCGTAGGATCTTCGTTGATGGCGTACTTCAGTGCATGACGTATTTCCCGTTTCTTAAACTCTGCTTCTTTGTTCGCTTTAAAAGTTAATTAAAGCAGTCCAAATGTAAATATTCAGCCCAGGATCTCAAAATTCCATATTTTCTTGAAAAAAAAAACAGAACTTTTTTTTAGGACAATGCCCATTAGTTCTAGTATTAAAAGAATAACTCTAACTGTAATAAATTCTAAAGAATTTTCGTTTTACGCCAAATCATTTGCGTAAACGTCTGATGTATTTAAGATTTTGCAATAAATAAACTAATAAATAACTATATTCTTTTTGTTGCACTAATCCGTGCTGAGGACAATTTTAAAAACCTATTTAGAGGCTAAAAATTCCACCCATGAAATTTCGCCGATGCCCGCACTTGCCCATTAGCTCAGTTGGGATAGCACTGGCACGGTTAGCCAGAGATCGCTGGTTCAAGTCTCGGCATGGGTCAAATTTTTAGCCTCTAAATAGGGTTTTAATAAATGTTTATTGTATAAAAAATAAGTGACAGAAGTATAGTGTAGTAAAACTTTTTACCTCCTCCTTCATGTAATTCGACACCTTTGATAGATTTTTTTTTATGAATTTCGGTTAATTTTTTCCTTATTTCGTTCATTGAATAATTTCATAATCGTAAAAACTCTTTCTTTCCAGAAACGATCTACCTCAAGTGTATCTGGAGCAAGTAGCCAACTTTATCATTACGAATGCAAAACTAGACTCAGTGCCTGTACAAAACAATAATGGGTAAGTAAGTAAAGAACCCTAAGAAGGTAGCGGTGCGGTAGAACGCCAGCTTCTCATTCGGGAGATCGTGGGTTCGAATCCCGGCATGTCCCAATGACTTTGTTTTATAAGTTACGTACATTTGTGAAGTAATAGTAGCAATACCACCCGCTAACTGTGAAGGAAAGCATCGTGAGGAAACGTGAGTGTCTGAGGTGTTCACAAACCTCAACACTTGAAGTTACGAATCCGCAGTGGGCACGCGTGGTGATTAAGCCTCTCTCTCTCTCTCTCTCTCTCTTTGAGTGAAGGCCTGTGCCCTGCAGTGGGACATATAAAAAGTAACATAGTTGTGGATGGACAAGAGTTACTGCCTGAATATAAAAAAAATCGTAAGATCAAACAGACATGACAGTGACTCATTTGACCTTGGTTTTTGTATTACATTTTTCATACAATGCACCCACTATTTATTTTTGTTATTGTGTGATGTGTACCTACTGTTTATACGTATCCACTAAACATCTGATTTTTATGACTTCGGTATGACGTAGACATGGAACAAAATCAGTGTAGGATATGAGTCATATAAAAGGAAGAGCAGCACCATCCAGTTGGCTGCTTTTGCTTTTATATGACTCATATGTTACATACAATCCAAAAAAGAGGGTTGCTGTGTTTTTTTTTTGCTATTGTTTTAAGTTCTTTGTAAAATGATAGAGTAGAAAATTCAGAGGTCATATCATAACGGTCGACAGAAAAGCAATTTTACTATATTTCAGAATTTTTGATACTGCTAGCGTCATCTGTTAGCGGTTCTGAATATCAATCTTGTAAAGCGAACTTTTTTCCATTATCCGTTTGTAGTTTTAAACTTTTAGTTAGTTTGATAACCGGCTTAAAAATATAGGAGAACCGGCTTAAAAATAAAAGAAAAAGGTCTCATCTCGTCCGTAATGCGGATGTATATAATACATATTTTTTTTATGTATGTTCAGTTCAGCAATAATTCTTTACCATGTTGACTGATTTCACTAATTTTTTTTTTGTTTTAAAGGGGCATCCTCCTGGGTGGTGCCATATTAATTTATTCGAGATCTGTTGATAAGGTCCAATTGCTTTTGCAATTGTGACGCGTATATTGTGACAAATTGTTTCTATTTTTATTCGCGTTTAACAATAAATATTATTTGTAATTCGTTTTTGTTTTATGTACCTCTACTTGTACAAATTACATTTTTTCAGTTTTTAAGCCGGCCCCTCAAGGAGCGATTTCCATACAAATGTAGTTTAGTTTTACAAACGACATCGCCAAATCGAGGTTTGATCGTGCTTAGAATTGGACATAAAGTTATCAAAAAGAAATCGTAGCCTTGATAATAGTTTCCATGAAAATTGTTGTGAGGCTATAATTTCCTTTGTTAGGGTTCCGTACCCAAAGGATAAGGTAGGGTACTAAGACTCCGCTGTTCGTCCGTCTGTCACCAGGCTGTACCTCATGAACCGTGATAGCTAGGCAGTTGAAATTTTTACAGATGATGTATTTGTGGCCGCTATGACAACAAATACTAAAAACAGAAAAAAATAATTATTTAAGGGGGCTCCAACAACAAACGTGATTTTTTGCCGTTTTTCTTGATCTTTGTGTCTAATGTTGCATATACAAGGGTACGGAACCCTTCACGCGCTAGTCCTACTCGCACTTGCTCGATTTGGTTTTTACAAACGACATCGACAAATCGAGGTCTGATCGTGCTTAGAATTAAAAATAAAATAAAAAAATAAAAATATCTTTATTTGACGTAAGAATAAACAATTACATATTGTACTTACATTCTAAAGGTTGTAAACTTACAATAGGTACCCAACGAATCAATTGGAAATAAACTTATCAAAAAAGAAATTATAGCCTTGAGAATAGTTTCCATGAAAAGTGTTATGAGGTTATAATTTCTTTTTTGTTGTATTACTCTCAGTTGTAAGCACGAGCAGACTTTGATTTGTGTCCTCTAAACATATTTGTACAGTGTCATTGACATCCGCCTTGTCCCCATGTCGTTTGCGAATTGAAATCAAACTACGTTTGTATGGGAAATGCTCCTCGAGGGGCCGGCTTAAACTTTTTCCTTAATTTACTTTCTGCCAGATTCGCGGACCCGTTCACGGGTGAGTCCCGCTACGTCCCCGGGTCGGCGCCGGCGCTGGCACGCGCGGCCGCCGGCGCCGGCGCCGCGGACCCTTTCACCGGCGCCGGCGCTTACACCACCGCTGCGGCCACTATCACTAGCTTACCGGCCAATAGGCTGCTGCCGCACGACTCGTATATTCGGTGAGAAAGTCTTACATACTTATACTTTATACTTTATTGCACACATAAAATCGCATGAATAAAACATTTACAGAAAAATTCAAAAGTGTACATGGCGAGCTTATTTCAGCAGAAATCTCTTCCAGCCAACCCTTGATGTGGTGATACGAACATTATAAAGAAGGGAGGAAAGTGTACAGTAATTATTAAGTACTATAATATGTTAACCCAATACAATCATACATCATATATATATTATACATTAGCTGTAAAATTAAAAAGTTACATAAACCTACTTAGAAGATGATGAATAACTAGAATACTTAAATAAATAAACCTATTGCAATAGTGAAAAAAGGAAGTGCTTGAAGACAGCAACAGATGGACTCTCCCTGATAGACTTGGGTAGACCGTTCCACATACGAGCAGCACGCACAGAAAAGGACTTAAAGTAAAACTTAGGTGTCTATTGTAGACAATGTTACCCTCTATTTCTTCTGTTGAGGAGGAGTACTCTATATGAGAATGGAATCTTTCACCGGCGCCGGCGCTTACACCACCGCTGCGGCCACGGTCACTAACGTAGCGGCCAATAAGCTGCTGCCGCACGATTCGTATACCCGGTGACGATATAACCCTCTATTTCTTCCTCACAACGTCTGGATCATCATCCTCACCTCAGCCTACGCTTGTCCACTGCTGGACATAGGCCTCCCCTATTGCACGCCACTGAGCACGGTCCTCGGCTACTCTCATCCAGCTCTTGCCAGCCGCCCTGCGAAGATCATCGCTCCACCGAGTCTGAGGGCGTCCTACACTACGTTTACCGATCCGCGGTCTCCACTCAAGAACTCGTCTAACCCATCGGTTATCAGTTCTTCGGATGATATAGGCGGCCCACTGCCACTTCAGCATGCCAATTCGGTGGGTTTCCTCTTCATAACGTCTGGATAGCCAGACGTTATGAAGAGGAAATAGATAGCTGCAACGTTTGAAGGGACAACATTTGAGAACTAGCGCACCGGCCAATAGGCTGCTGCCGCACGACTCGTATATCCGTTGAGAGCCTCTACTTATTTTAAAATTGATTTATGGAGTTAAGGGGGTCCATGTGTGGAATTAAAGCCAGTTCAATGCATCATAGTACTAGCTTTTTAGAAGATATGACATGTAAACTCTGTTAATTAAGGAATATGTTTGAAAAGACTAAGTTTGGAGTTTTTTTGTCCGTTTTTTCTCCAAATGATCTAGATTTTGAAACGGACAACTAGTTTTTCTTGTAACGTTCAATAAGTCAGTTTCTGTGTTACTTTGAATAAATTTTTTTTTACTTTGACTTTGACATGCGATTGACTAGCGCCACCAATGGAAAAAATGTATGTCTTTTTTACCCGACTGCGGCGGAGCCCAAAAAGAGGGTAATGTGTATGGCTCGTATGTATGTAAGTATGTCAGATTTTAAGTTCCCTCATAACTCATTAACCAATGGTGAGTTTTTGACAAATAACATCGCAATCGATTCGTTGTGTTCGCGCGAGTGCCATAGGCCTATAAAATAACAAAGCTAACAAAAAACATGATTGAGAGATTTCGCTCGCCATCAAACATAACAATTTGGCGAGTTTTAATGTACTGTATCACCTGTATTGTGTTATGTCATTGTTCAGGCCAAGGAGCCTGACAAGAATGTTATAATGTGACGTGTGAAACGCAAGCTCTGGACAATGCTGCTAAGTGTATTTCATAAGGCGTTATAGTTTGCTTTTCTATACCTACCGTGATTTTACAATTTATTATTATCATACGAACACTCATACGTGCAACATACCTCTGACCAATTGTCATGTATTTCAATTATTAAAAGCTGTATTTGGATAATCTGGAGTTTCAATCAAGCTCCGTTATGTCCGCGAAGACATAAATTGGAGGCACCGACGAGATACAACTAGAAAACTGAACATCAAGGATTGGAATTCGCCATCAACTCCATGCAGTACCTACGTGTGTGAACAAGAAGAGTTGACGAATTCCATCGCAAAACGGAGTCAAAGGAGCATCACAGCAGCACCATCACGCTATATTCATCGTCACCAGCTCGGCCAGTGAGGGCACAAAAACCTCACACCGCGCGACGGAGTCTTTCGAAAGTTAAGTGCCCTTCCTTTGTTTCCTACCTAAATTCAAAAGTCATTCACCTATCTAATTCTACAAAATACAATCTAAATACGAGTCTCCACTTGAGAAACAGCTGTTTACATCATCAAATAGCCATCTAGGTACAAACAAAAACTACAAAGGTGTAGGTACCCAATCTAAATCTATACTATAAAAAATAAAGCTAAGAAAACCGATTTCGCTATCGGTTATTATTACCTATCCTAGGTACCATCTGCATTGTATTGCCTAATCGTTTTACATTTAATAGTTTACTTAATGCGTTGGTTATCATAACGTCGATATAAATATCTAGGTAACAAGATAGGTATTAAAATCATTAGTTGTTATTTGCGTAGTGAAAACTGTAGCTGTTTATTATTAAGACGTTAGGTAATATCAAGATATAGTTAAGCAAATATTCTGTTGGTTAGTGTACCGCAGTAATTAAGCGATAGGTACAAACAAGTGTTGAGGTAGTTTGCCGACTATTCCAGGGACAGTGGATCGCGCTTGGAGCAAGGGATTCTGCGCGCTGTCGGCACCTACCTACTCTCGCGCGGCTGCCGGCCAACCGGTTTCTTATCGGGAGTTCCAGCGAACTGAGGAGCGTGAGCTATTTTTTTTGGTAATTACTGCATGATTCAATCGTATTGTCAACAATGACGAACGAAAAGGAACTTAAAGATTTACTTACTTCACGTAGTTCCATAAAGGGTCGGATAACTAAATTTAAAAAGTACCTAAAGAGTGTGAGCAATAAATCTGAGTTAGATAACATAGAACTAGCTGAGCTAAGCATTAAGTTGTCGCGGTTCGAGAGTTTGTCGGTCAAGTTTGATAGCTTGCAAAGTAATATTGAAATTTTATGTTCGGAGAATATCGATCGCGAGGTTGATGAGCGGGAAAGCATCGAGCACGACATAATCGCTAGTATCGCCAAGGCAAAAACTTTGATAGACGATCAACAAAATCAACAAAGGCGAGAATCGGCTGCTAATGATTCTCAATGCTTACTCGACCATCAGGATATGGGTTTTAAGTTGCCACAAATACAAATATGCAAATTTGACGGTTCATATTTCCGCTGGATGGAGTTCCGCGACACTTTTGAAAGTCTAATTCATAATAATGCGCGCATCAAATCTATACACAAGTTTCATTATCTCATGTCGTATTTGGAAGGCGATGCGGCGAGGATAATTTCCAATCTAGAAGTGTCATCGGCTAACTACGCGGAGGCTTGGAAGCTGCTCAGCGAGCGTTATGATAATAAGCGCTTACTTATAAATCATCATTTGAGCTCGCTATTTAATATTCAACCGCTCACGCGCGAAACTGAGCGGTCCTTGCGTTTTATAGTGGACCATGTTGTAAAAAATTTACGCGCGCTGTCCAGCTTAGGCCAGCCTACAGACAAATGGGATGTTATTATAATATTCATGTTAACATCGAAATTGGACAACAACACGTTAGTCAAATGGGAGGAGTATCGTAACTCGCTCGATGACGTCCCTTCTTTAGAGCAATTCTATAAGTTTTTAATTGATCGAGCGGACGTCATTGAAGCGCTAAGCCGTAACCGGAATGATGGCGCTCAGGCTAAATACGCGCCATCTGTGTCATTTCAAAGTAATAGGACGAATAACAATAATAGCGGCAAACCTCAGTACACAAATAATAATAATAATAAGCCGTTTAAGGCCACTGTAACAAAATCGTTTGCAAGTTTGAACCCGCCCCGCCAGCCAACATTCATCTGCATCATTTGCAATGACAATCATAAAATTTATGATTGCCCCACATTCAAAAATAAAAGTCTCAAAGACAAATTAGCTGACGTTGCTACATATAAGCTGTGCACTAATTGTCTTCGACAGGGGCACCCTTTGAGCGAGTGCCGAATGGGTCCTTGTCGTGAATGCAATAAAAATCACAATAGTTTGCTGCATCCAGAATCTTCCGAAAAGATTCATGCAGTATCTACAAACTCAGCATCTGTGGTCAACTTATCTGAACAAAATCGCACCCAAGTATTGTTGTCCACAGCAATCGTGGAAGTTACAAATCCAGCTACAAACGAAACCCTAAAGGTTCGATCTATGCTTGATTGTGGCAGTCAATCAACATTTATCACGAATTCTCTAAAGGAAAAGTTGTCACTAAAATCCAATAAAATTGACTCACTAAAGGTCATTGGAATAGGCAACAATTGCACAAATAATGTTGTCGAAACTTGTAATGTTCAAATGAACTCACTAAATAGCAACTTCAGTGTAAGGTTATCTTGCTTAGTGCTAAAAGAGCTAACGGGAGTACTTCCAAAGTCTCCTATAAATATCAACGATATAAATATACCCAGCAATATAGTTCTGGCTGATCCCAATTTCCATGAGCCGGCTCCTATTGACATGCTCATTGGTGCGGATATATTCTGGGATATATTAGGTAACGAACAAAAGTCCTTGGGCGCTGAGCGTCCTAAATTACGCAGCTCTAAACTAGGCTGGATAGTTTCTGGTCCGACTAATACGAATACAGTTCTGCCTTGCAACTATTATACGCAATGCAACCATGTCGCAGTTGCAAAAAATACACAAAATTCGATTGATGAGTTGCTGACTAAATTCTGGGACTTAGAAGAAGTCCCTGAAGGTAAACCGGTTAGTATTAAGGAAAAGTCTTGCGAAAAACACTTCATAGCTAATGTGTCTAGACTTAGTACTGGCAGATTCGTGGTCAAATTGCCCCTAACCGGCTCTCCCGATGCACTTGGAGATTCTCATAATTTAGCTAGGAGAAGATTTCTAAATTTAGAAAAGAAATTCAGACGCAACCCCACATACAAAAATGAATATTCGAAATTTATCAAGGAATACGCAGACTTGGGACACTTGAGCGAATCTGTAGAGGCCAAGCCGAATCCGAGCTATTTCCTTTGTCATCACGCGGTTTTCAAAGATAGCGAATCAACGGCCTTACGCGTGGTCTTCGACGGGTCAGCTGCGTCCTCGAGCGGTTTATCGCTAAATGACATACTGGCAATAGGCCCAAATGTTCAGGACTCTCTTTTCTCCATCTTAGTGAGAGCGAGGCATTATAAATACATTTTAACTGGCGATCTAGAAAAAATGTATCGCCAGGTGCTTGTTCACGAAGATGACCGCAACCTTCAACTCATATTATGGAGAGAAGATGAGTCCCAGCCTATCAAAACTCTGCAGCTAAATACTCTTACTTACGGTACAGCAAGTGCGAGTTATTTAAGCACGAGGTGCCTACAACAAGTGGGAGAGGAGCAAGAGGACGAGCTGGTCAAAACCATAATAAAAGGCGATTTCTACGTCGACGACCTGATCACGGGCTCTAACAATGAAGACGAGTTGCGTCGTATACAAATATCGGTGACAGAAGCTTTGAAATCGGGTTGCTTCAACTTGAGAAAATTTAAAACTAATTCTACAATGTTATTTCAAGGCTCTGATTTAAACACTAAGGAAAAATTAACGATAAGCGAATCATCAAGTACTCTCGGATTAGGGTGGGACCCTGCCAAGGACTGTTTGCATTTTCCAATTAAAAATGTAACTGAAAATAATAACAAAATTACAAAAAGACACATAATGTCCAACTCATTCAAAACATTTGACCCACTAGGGCTTTTGAGTCCTATTATAATTCAAACAAAAATGATGCTACAAAAGTTATGGCAACAAAAACTCGATTGGGACGATCCCGTTCCACATGATATTGAAAAGGAATGGATCAGGTATTGCCAAAATTTACCGGTCATCTCCAATATTAAAATAAATAGAAATGTTCTTTCAGACCAACCTAAAATGATTGAACTGCATTCTTTCAGCGACTCATCAGAACGTGCCCTAGGTGCGTGCATTTATATGAGATCCATTGACGTTAACGGTGACGTCGCAGTTAGATTGCTATGTTCTAAGTCAAAAGTAGCCCCATTAAAGTCAGTAACGATTGCGCGTTTAGAACTTTGCGCAGCCTTACTTGCTGCTAAACTATGTAAAGCTGTCACAGAATCGTTAAGGTTCAAACCGGATCGTCTAGTGCACTGGTGTGATTCGAGGGTAGTGTTAGCATGGATCACTAATGACCAGCTACAACTAAAAACATTCGCCGCGAATCGCATCAGTGAGATTCTTGAGATCACTAATCCTGATTCATGGCACTACGTGCCCACATCTGCCAATCCGGCTGATTTAATTTCCAGGGGGGTGGACGCTGGCCATTTGATTTCTCTGAATTTGTGGTGGTTTGGTCCCGAATTTTTAGCTAAAAATGAATCCGAATGGCCAAAGTCAAATCATACCCATAACCTAGCCGTTGACCAAATACCGGAAATTAAATCAAACTTGGCTGACACCTGTGAGCACGTAATCAATTTTGAAAAATATTCTAAATTCACAAAACTACAACGATGTTATGCGTACGTAAAACGATTTATTCATAATGCAAGGTACCCTGAGGACAAACGTTCAGGAATTTTGACCACAGATGAGTTAAGCAAGTCTTTCCATGAGCTCTGTGCTCTCGCTCAAAGCCAGTCGTTTCCTGTCGAATACGAATTGTTCGCTAAAAACAAACCTCTAAGTCCTAGGTCCAGCTTGTTATCATTATCGCCTTTCATGGACGAGCAAAAATTACTTAGAGTCGGTGGACGAATTGATGCATCTAATTATACGCATGACAAAAAGCATCCAATTTTGCTCCATTCATCTCACCGTCTAACGAAATTGTACTTCGAATTTGAACACATAAGGTTATTACATGCCGGTCCTCAATTGTTGTTAGCCGCTATACGAGAAAGGATCTGGCCAGTCGGAGGTAGGATACTAGCCAGACGTACTGCCAATAGATGTGTGCGCTGCAGACGTTTGCGTGCTAAAACATTGTGTCCTAAGATGGGCAACCTACCTGCGCAGCGAATAACTCCTGGCCCCCCGTTTTTGTCTGTCGGCGTGGACTTTGCTGGACACTTTCTGATTCTAAATCGTAAGGGGAGGGGTAGCTCTTTGATAAAGTGTTACCTCTGCCTATTCATATGTTTGCGGTACAAATGCGTTCACTTAGAAGCCGTCAGTGACCTATCAAAAGACGCATTCATTATGACACTTCGTAGATTTATTGCTCGCAGGGGTATGCCGGCAGAAATATTTTGCGACAATGGTCGAAACTTTGTGGCTTCTGCCAAAGAAGTATCTAATTTTATAAAGCAATTTAGAGATCCTTTATGTGACGCGATGAACCAAGAACGCATTAAATTTACATTCACGCCTACTTACGCTCCTCACTTCGGCGGAATATGGGAGTCCGGAATTAAGTCGGCTAAATATCACCTAAAACGTGTCATGGGTAATAGTCATCTAACGTTTGAAGAAATCTCGACGTTGTTTTCTCAAGTGGAGGCAGTTCTAAATAGCCGCCCACTTTATCCAATGTCTTCCTCTCCTGATGACCTGCTCTCCCTTTCCCCGGGGCACTTTCTGGTTGGGAGACCCCTAACTGCGCTGCCTTCGCCTTCATTGGAAGCATCCACTGAAAGTAGCCTGCGCCGATACGCACGCATTGAAAAGCTACATCAGCATTTTTGGCGGAGATGGCAAAAGGAGTACATCAGCGAACTACAGCAGAGGACGAAATGGCGCGTCAACCACGAGAAATTGAATGTTGGCGATCTCGTCTTGTTACACGAAGACAACGTGCCGCCGCTAAGCTGGAGATTGGGTCGAGTTGCTCGCTTGTTTCCTGGACCGGACGGCATCCACAGGGTTGCAGACGTCAACACTATAAGAGGCTGCGTGCGACGCCCCCTAACGCGTCTATGCCCGCTGCCATCGGAAGAAGAACTTCTTAGTTGAAAGACTGGGTCTTTCAACGGGCGGGAATATGTTCAGGCCAAGGAGCCTGACAAGAATGTTATAATGTGACGTGTGAAACGCAAGCTCTGGACAATGCTGCTAAGTGTATTTCATAAGGCGTTATAGTTTGCTTTTCTATACCTACCGTGATTTTACAATTTATTATTATCATACGAACACTCATACGTGCAACATACCTCTGACCAATTGTCATGTATTTCAATTATTAAAAGCTGTATTTGGATAATCTGGAGTTTCAATCAAGCTCCGTTATGTCCGCGAAGACAGTCATATATAAATAAGTAAAAAAATCGGACGCTTTTTGCAAAAACGACCAGTAAAAGTTGGTATGATTTTTTTTTCATTTGTGGCGCGGCACTATTAAACCGCTATCTGGATCTGGCTGGACATAGGCCATAGGCTCGTGGACCAAGGCACGCCACTTCTTTCCATCCCCGGCCATCCCCATCCAGCCGCTGTCAGCAATCTGCTTCAGATCATCGGCCCAGCGAGCTAGTGCACGTAACACGCTGAGCGTAGTGTCCACGTTTCGGCTCCGTAGGTCATAACTGGTAAGACGAACTGGCTGAAGACTCTTGTCCTTAGGCTCTCAGGAATAGCCGTGGATAAAATCTGGATGAAATCTTTTACACTGAAGAGTATCATTTCACTAATTGTTTTTACCCTTAGCACTGTTCAGAAGACATCAAAATACTTTGCGATAATATAAAATTGCGATAGATAAAATGGCGGGCGGGCGCAGGTTATGTTGTAATTCCTCATGGTGCGTTTCGATTTCACAATCTCATAGAAAAGTGCATCAACGCAGCACTAGATGTTCAAGATAACAGTGATGTAGTAATTTTTTGGTTAGCTCAAACCGGAACGGTAAAAATCGTCGACCAATCAGACTACTTTGCTTACGGACATATGATGTCCGCTAATCGCCCTAGCGTCATAATTTTTGAGGCCAAATGGTGTCCGTTAAGCGCTTGTTGGGTTAAAATAACAATAAAAAAATGGAATCAGCGAACGCACTAATTGGAACACGTTGATGATAGACAGTATTGGCCAATTTGGGCCTGCGGAATCGGGGCGTTTTAGACGAAAACATGTGATAAACGCCCGGTAAATTAAACTGATGAAATTTCTAAGCCTCCTCCTCTTTATGCCATAATAATAAGTAAGAATTACGATAGAATATTATCCACAGGTTCGACCAAGCCAACCTGAAGGCGATCCACGAGAAGTTGCGAGAGTTCAACAGCAAAGTCGGCGACGGACTGAACGCCCTAACGGACGAACAGCTGACTGACATCGTGAAACTGGGCGAGCTCGTGAGTACAATATAATTCTTTAGTGTCGATTTCACCATTCGAATTGGGTATTTGACAAAATATCAAATGAGTTACTTTTAAAACGGAACTATGTATGAAAATACTGGTTTATGACGTCACATTTCAGAGCCCTGTTTTCATGTTTAATCTATTTCAAAATTGTAATAACTAGTAATTGACTAAAAGAGATACACTTTCCGAGATATTTTGTAATTTTTGTTTCGAGGATATGAAATAATTTTTTGTTGATCGTGTCAAATACCGAATTGAGCCGAACTTTTTTTGGAGTGACAGTCGTCAAATGTCTTTCTTCTTCTTCTTCATTTTGTAAAAAGAATCGAGATTTTAAAGGTCTCAAAACATGCGACTAATCAAATTACTCTGATAATAAACAAAACTTATAAGATTACGTTTTTTCATTGAATTCTAAACGTTTTCTAATAGGAATCCTGACGTTTGCGATAGCAATTAGTATGGAATTTGATAGTTAATCGTTCTGGTTTTGGTGCGTGTAATACACGACGTAGCCTCAGTTTCTGAAAGAGTGTTCAAATATAACAAGAGATTAATCTAAGATTAATTCAAAATACCGGCACGTGATTGGCTGAAATTAGCTTGACGTGAGATTAACATGAGATTGTATGAGTTGCGTACCGCTCGGTTTTTAAAAGAGCGATCAAATGTTTTCGAGATAAATCAAATGCTGATGACCATTATAAATTATAAAGCGTTACGAGCAAGGTGTGAGGTCGTAGTTGACTCCGATCTGTAAGGCGCGTATTTGTACCACGTGACTAGAATTACTTTTCGATAGGTTACATTATAAAAAGCATTAGTCGAAGAGAAAATTATTTATCTCTTATCATGGCCTCTCCGATAACATTTAAAAAATAATTTCCTAGTTCTCTGAGATACATTAGGCTTGTTTCTCAAATACTTTCCTGCATGCTTACGTTTTCCAGTTGAGATCACGGAGTATGAGACTGCCTTGCCCAACGGGATTCATCCATACTCACAAGGTGTCCACACCATTGAATTTTTCACGAACGTTGATGCCCTCCCTTACGACATACATTGATATAGAAACTCGTCGTAAAAAGTTCATAATGTATCTTTATCAAAACAGAAAGACTACAGTAGTCAATGCTTTGCTCTTTCTTTTTCACTTTCCTCATTTTGACATTTTTTGTGAAAATTTTGGAATGTGCGAGCGAGAAGGATGCCATTAGTGAAAGCACCCTTATATGGCTGCTAAAAATAATAAACCTTTCTGTTTTCAGGACAGCACACACAATACGGAGACGATAATGATATTGAAGAATATGCTACAATGGCCCAAAGGTATATAGGCAGCTATTTTTTTTCTTACTGGTCGTTCGCCAGAGTGCTATTCCAAATGTTTTGCCCGGATGTTCTACGAATGGGCGAGCACTTAGAGACACTGTCTGTTTATTAACCGCTGCGAGGGACAGTAAAGGACTATCCACATTACTATTAAATAAATATGTTCCTTCCTTTGTTCTTTCTTTTCTTCTCTCAGAGAGAGAGAAACAATACTACCGCAAAAAACCGGTCAAGTGCGTGTCGGGTCACGCGCAGTGTAGGCCTCCGTAGAAGGCCCCTCCTTCTACGGGGCCCGGAGTACTTATTTATTTATTTATTTTCATTTATTATTATCTTTTATTAGAATCGCTCGTAGCCCCGGCTGCCTGAGTGATCTTAAACGATCACGAAGGTTAAGCAACACTGGGCGCGTTCAGAGCATGGATGGGTCGCCGTCTATGCCTAACGCTAGTGGCATTTTTCCGAGCGGTTCCGTGCTTCGCAAGGCACGTTAAGCTGTTGGTGCCGGCTGCCGTCGATAGATGGCAGTCGTTAAGCCAAGTCAGAGGCCTTAGGGCGGCTTGACAACTTCTGACAGTAGACGAGCCACTAGTCTACAAGCCTCCACCAATCCGGACTTGGCCCCCGTGGTGGAGTATGGCCTATACCTTCCTCAGGGAAGAGACCCGTGCCCCTTGGTGGGGACATAATGGGTTGATGATGAATTTATTATTAAACAAACAAACAAATTACAATCACAAACTAAAATTAACAATTAAAATTAACTATCTACTTTACCCAACTGACAACTTAATCAAAGTAATTTAGTAAAAAAAAAACCGGCCACGTACGGCTGACGGGCGGCCCACGAGCATGGGCAAATTTGCGCTTATATAGTAGTTTCTCTGAGAGAAGGCATGTGCCCTACAGTCGGAAGTAGCCTGTTCCAATGTAGCCTCAACTTTTTAAGTATTTAAGGATTATTTTAGATTGAAATCGTGCTGACCGCATGTCGCCGGCCCGTTGTAAGGCGGCTTATTCTCGACGGTTTCCTGGGGGTTATCTGAAAGTTATGGCGGTGGGAGTTCCGAGCTGTCGGACCTTGACAGCTCGAGGGGCTCCCGAGGGTATGGACGACAACCTTTTGGTCGTTCGTAGTTGGGGGCAATATGGTGGAGGTGTCGGGGCGACCTCGTCTGCGCAGTACGGACGTCTTAGACATGCCAGAAACCTGTCCACACTCTCCGCCATTAAGTCCAGTCTACTAAAATAGCTTTTTACAGTGTTATAAAAAGAAATTAAATTGCACGAGGTGCTTCTATATATAAATACCATTACTCACACACACAAAGTCCAAAATGTCGTCTGTATTTTAATTTCGTTGGTTATTATTCTCAAGAACATTAAAATCTTAATGAGATGATTTATATATCGTCCAGTGGCACCTACACTCATACTAGATGTGTGAAGCGACCACTCGGACGCTGCAGTGCCTGGGACATTGTTTTTTAGACGGAGTAGGCCTGCCCAGCACCTATACCATCCTAACAGCTTAGTCGGCCTAGCCCACAGGAAAGACATGGTTATGGATATGGTTGGCTCAAGAACATCACTATAAGTTTAATCATTTGAGCAATAAGGCCTGGAGATCTGTCACACAGGGTCTTTCTTAGTATGGTTTCCAGCCTCTCACATAGGAATAAGTCATTTCTCAAATCGTACCGTACTATGTGTCTGGATACCTCTGTGCGGAGGAAATACATTAATAAACAACTTACTTATTTCTAACTCGATGGCTTAACGTTTCAGAGATCCTATTCCCTGTGCTGGACATCACAAGACTGGCGGTGAGGAATAAGGAGATCAACGGGCAGATATTCGACACCAGCTGCGGGCCCGACTTTGTCAAGTACCTTCTCTCCTTGCTCAGTGCAGGTAACTTTACCTGATTCATGAATGCACTTGCACTCATGACGTTTTTTAGGCTTTTTCGAAACCGAAATATTGAAAATGAGTTAAAATTATGAATAACTTGAGGCCCCGCGGCTTCGCCCGCGTGGAATTCAGATATCTAAGTCCACGCTGAAGGTCATTCTCAACATTGGTATTGGATTTGGGATTTTTTTTAAATTTGATAATTACTTTCAAAGATTACCTACTACATCTAAACTTACAAACTCATGTAGATGAAGATAATCGCCATCTCTCTCCCTCTCTTTAGATATATGTCTTTTCTAGTATCACCTCGGTCAGTTGGTCTCACTTTTAACTCTCATTAGCAATAGAATTAGTGTTATTAGAAATATTTATAAAAATATGTAAAAAATACATTGTAGAAGAATCTTTCAAAAATCTGTAAAAATAGTTTGTGATTGCTCCAGAAATCAAATATGGTCTCCTATGACCGTTTTCTAGTTCCAATATCGAATGACAGATTACACATAATTACACACATCTACAGCCCACATTATTTACAAACAAATCTTAATTTCTACTCTCTCCAGATAACTTGCCCGCGAACCAGATGCTGTCAATGCGAGTGCTAGTCAACGCCTTCTCCGACCTTTCCGGTGAGATGCTGGTCATAGCGGCGGTGGAGAGCGTGGCACACAGCCTCATATGCTTGCAGCAAATGAGCAACAATGCACAGGTAACTTTTGCATTAGTGGAATACGCGTGTTGACTCACGCCAACATTGATTAAAAAAAAAAAAAAAAAAATTTTTTTTCCTATACAATACTTTTTGCCTATTTAAGTACATGCCTGAAATAACTAAACATTTTGAATCTATTTAAAGAGTTGTTTAAACGGAGGCTTCTGCAATGTTCTGTATGTGCATGTTTTGTTTGAATAAAGATAGTTTTTTTTTATAGAACTCTGCCCAACGAAGCTAAATGTATCGATTTGAATGGCTAAAAGGAGAGGAAGGCAGTAGAAATTTAATTTAATAATATTTATAATTTTAATATAAATTTGATTATTTAAAAATCTACAACGCCATGGTAGTGACGTCACTAAATTTGTAAAAATTCGAATGGTTACGCCCTAGCCCTTCGTGTTTGTGCATTACGTCGATTACGTCGGTAATCTTAGATCATTATTACTGACAGCATTTGCATCAGTTCATGAAAACTTGAATTAAAAATTAAAAGTTGTGTGGTTTTATAAGTCTCAAAAAAATTATATAGTTTATACGGTCCAATGGAACCTATTAAAAACAATATTTCAATTACAATATAGCCTATTACCAGGACATAACTTGAATAAAAATTTGTTTGCCTATACAGTGTCGGTTTTAGCACCACTGGCTAATGCCCCAATGCCCATACGGAAGTATTCAAGGCAAAACTTGAATATAAGTATATTACAGTTAAAAATTGTTTTCTTCTTGGTTCCTACTATCCTTTTTAATAGCTGATCATGTTTTTGGAAATTCAAGTGTGTAACAGCATTTTTCACTTAATAATTTTTGTAGGTTATGTTCGATAAGGCCCATTTCCAACTCTCGCAGGACACTCGGCACCTTACTTATTGTATATTGCAGGTCCCATGCTCTTGGACATTAGTGCGGTGTTTGCTCTACATAAACAAATTTTAGATTCGTCCCTTTGCATTCGCTGACTGACTTGTGAAACTGGTTTGAAAATGCTTGGATTTGATTTCACAAACAGCGCACTTCAAATATAATGATGGCAGATTTAAGATATGGTTTTCCTTGAAATACGGTTTATAGCTGCCGGCTTCTTAAGTCGGAACATAGCCCGGAAACTTCTTTTTTGGGTATTGAATGCAGTTTACTACAAAGGATTGGCCCGAGCGGGCGCCCTGACGAAGACAAAGGGTTTAGATGATTAGGTCAATAGGAGTGGGAACAGTGGTATTCCAGGTACTTCATTAGACCCCGCTCCGCTTCGTTTACATGACGGTGGACACTATTTAAACTTGACGTTTTTTAAAAATACATCATTTACTCGTCTCCATTCGTGTATACCACACCTGTATTTTACTGTTAATTATCTTTGTACGACATGGCTCAATTTGGCTACCAAGTCAACGAAATTGCCTCTGCGGAGCAGCACAGTGTCTTAAGAAGCCCATGGAGTGATGCTGTGAGCACACAGCGTGCTAATACAAAAGTTCGTGCTGTGGTGTACAAAGGCACCACGTACTACCAGTACGAAACGGAAAAACTGGCGCACCCTAGACTCAACTCCAAGTCGGGCCTGACGCTGCAGGATATCTTGACTTTGGACAAAGTCCGGTTCGCGTCAACAGCGGAACTTGAAAAAAGACCGATTTTCAAGAAGAAACTAAAGTCTGAAATCTCGCCGCAAATGTTGCTGATTATGAAAGCAGAAGCGAAACGCGTTTTTGCGGACAAGCTGGCGGCGTATTGTAATGAGTGAAGACTGTCTTGTTTAGTGTTATTATCTGTGATTTTGTTTGTGTTAGCTTGTGTGAATGTAAATAAAAATGATTTGTAAATAGTAGGTAAATAAAATTTTTAATTTGTAATCAAACTGAAATTAAAGTCATAATTTTACGTCATTTTGTATTTTTTTACTGATTACCTAAGCCTTTTTAACAAAGGGCGAAAGTAAATGTTCAAATCTAAATCACAACAGTTTTATAGGATAGGTTAGCAGTTACTTTTAGGCTTTTGACTTTTTTTGTTTTGAGTTCTTTATATTAACATATTTCTTTGTCAACAGCTTACGTCACTATAGTTTATTAACGTTGGTTGTGGTTTTATTAACGAAAATCAATTGTTTTTGTTGTAAAATGGTGACAGAAACAATTGATTTTCGACTAAAATTAAATATAGACAGTACATCAGTAACATTAAGAACGTTAATTTAGAAAAGAAAAATCTTTCTTGTCTAATAGTTTCAGTCTAGAAACTAGGTCCAAGAACCTAGAACTTCATAATATGTTTGCCAAAAACGGTCGTCTCTGCTGGATATATCGATAGGTCCTAGGTTCTAGGCTGTAGTTTCTAAAAATAGCACTGAAAAAATTAAATCAATCAGAATCAGGGACTGCGTATCAGGAATAAGGGACTGTTCATGTATTAAGTATCGGACCACACCCGTCACCCCAACGTAAAATAAAATAAGCCTTATTTCAACTCCTTCGTGTCGTTCGGTTTCAAAATTACCCCAAAAATACCTTGATGTCAGGCCTGTGATTGTAAAAAAGTTGGATTTCTCCAGACAGGGTATTTCTAATATGTGCATTACATGAAACATGTGTGTCCGTTTTGACTGCTCGGCCACAGCGTATTTTCAAAAATAGTTATTAGCCAAGAAATTGTAAAAAAAATTTCAAAGTCGATTCTCAAAACCGTGAATTTCTCAAAGCAATGGTTTAAAAGATACGAGGGTTTGAACGTGGCTGCTCATCGAAACGCGGAGAACTGCGCAGGGATCTTAGAAAAAGGGATCATAGAAAAAATCCTACCATTATTTTTCAGGTGTTGCGAGACAAAACCTGTGGTCGCGCATTCGACACGGTGAACACGTAATCACTTATATCTCGCTAAAAAGCGTCGCAGAGGTCTGAAATAACTTGTAAAACCTAGATTTGTATTTGTCAAAGACTACACTACACAACAGTACTCCCAGGTATACATTTTGAGCGCTATGAGAGTTAAGTCCCATGGCCACGCAGACGAAACGGCGAAAAACACCTAATCGCCGATATCTCACAACTCCTGAAATATAAACATAGGATTGTTTTCTATATTTTTACAAATATTTACAAATTAAATCTGTTGTATACGCAAGTTTGAAAATCTGCTGTAGTGCGCGTGGCCGAGTTCTGGGCCAATGAAATTTGTGTCACCGTCATGATAAGAAGTAGAAGGGATAACACAGGCTACATCTATGGGCCTGTTTTATTTATTCGTTTCGTCTGTTGTGTATTTAGTTTTCTTCCTGTTGTTGTGCATATTATGTTACTTATCTGCTTATTTTGTTTCTGTGATGTATCTTGTTGGTATAATTAATGTCTTTCTTCTTCTGGATGTTAATTAGATCAACTTTTCACTTCCATACATCATTATCATCAGCCATTTAACGCCCACTGCAGGACATAGGCCTCCTTCGTGGTTTTTATAACCTTGAGGGGTTTTGCCATAATTGCCACGTATGTAGTTGTAATCTCAGGAAGACGCTGCTGCCCGTCTCCTGGTAATTGATTTCCTTAGTCGCCTTTGACGTAGTCGACGTCCACGGAAGGTAATGGAGTGACGCTACTCTTAATTCGGCGCGACACGGATACTTACACGTTGTATATGATCCGTGCTTACACTAACATACATTGAAATGGAGTGTTTATTTCTCACCACATTAAAGTTAACACTAATATATTGCCACTAACTTATAATACAGAAATTATAATCAATTACATCCTGAATTTACAATTATTTTGGTGTTTGTGAGTGTCTGAGCTATGCGCTTGAAATCGCCAATCCGCGTTGGGCACGCGTGGTGATTAAGCCCATACTATCTCTCTGAGAGAAGGCCTGTGCCCTACAGTGGGACGTATGTAGACTGCTTAGTAATAATGTCCTTGCCTGGTTGCCGTAGCACGGGGTATCCTAGTTTGGCAACAGAACAAGTGATTGTGTTGTGCGGAAGTTATTTATTTATGGCTTATATATTGCTTATATACGATCCTCTCTCGTCCGTAGATAGCAGCGACGTCTCTCCTGCTGAACCTTTCGGTGGCGCTCGCGCAGCAACCAGATACGGTGGACCTAGCCGACTGCCTTGTCCAGCTTCTCAATCGGATTACGGACAACGAAGCTTATTTTAGGCAAGTAAATAGTGATTTTATTCATTTTATGGCACTAATCCGTGCTGAGGACAATTTTAAAGAGGTTCAAAATTTCGCCGATGCCTGCACTTGCCCATTAGCTCAGTTGGGAGAGCGCTGGCACGGTTAGCCAGAGTTCGCGGGTTCAACTCCCGGCATGGGTGGAATTTTGAGCCTCTAAATAGGTTTTTAAAGTAATTAGTGTTTAGTGCACTGCGGTGGTAGCGTAGCGATAGGACTCCGGCTTCTCATTTGGGAGGTCGTGGGTTCAAAACCCTGCGTGTTCGTAAGTTATGTTACGTACTTTGTGAAGTTGTAGTAGCAATACCACTCGTTAATAACGGTGTAGAAAAACATGGTGAGGAAACCTGTGCGTCTGAGTTGTTCACATACCTAAGCGCTTGAAATTGCCAATCCTCGGTGGGCACACGTGGTAATTAAGCCCATACTCTCTCTGAGAGAAGGTCTGTGCCCTGCAGTGGCACGTGTATAGGCTACGTAGAAAAAAATAGTGCTTTAATTCTATTTAAGGCGCAGTTACCGGGCGAAGGAGGATTTTCGTACAATTTTAAACGAGTCTCATTGCATTAATACAGTTTTCACAATACATATTTTTATTGTAATCCTAGTTTGCGCCCCCAATTCATGCCCATCCATATTTATCCCGTTACTGGTTGCTTCCTGTTAGACTGAACGGCTTAGGTTTTAGCACGTCCTCTCTTTCTCGTTCTAGTGGGGCACCATTTCAGAGCAATTTCAGATATACTCATTATATGCCCGAACCAACGCCACTTTCTCATCTTTATTTGCTTTTCTATCGGTTTATGTCCAGTAATCCTTTAGAGTTCTTCGTTGGTGATGATTTTTGGCCAGAAGATCTTTCTTTATTATTTATAAAACCACCGTTCCTTTAAAACACTCCTTAAATACGGTTTAAATAATCTGTGCTTACATCTTTCCCTCTAATACAGACTATTTAAACTGCATTTTAGGGAATCGTGTTTATCAATGTTTTCAGCATTTGTCTTAATCATTTGTTGAACTTTTGTAGTAAACCAACATTAATGTTCTACTGTGCCTAATTGTATATCTTAAATTATTTATCTGTCTGTAGAAAACGCTGTTGATTGCACATTTAATTACTGTTCTACTACCACGTTGTGTGAATATTTTTTCTATACTGTTTACCCAAATAAATGCAAAAAAAAATTGACCAAAAGGCACTCCGTAACAGCATCCGTTCATTCATCTACAGAGGTCTCGTAGCTCTCGGCACACTACTCGCGGAGTCGCCCAACAAGCTCCAACTCCAGACTAAAGTGATCTCCAACGTACAACTGCACAATCGGCTCAAGAAAGACGGCGCCAACTTGAACGGTGCCGACGCGAATCTGAAGAAAATCACTGCCGTCTCCCAGGAGATACTGAGATTGTTATAAAAAAGGCCTAGGTCTTGGTATAGAATGATAAGGTCGCTCCACGGTCAAGCCAGGTAAGATGAGAATTCTCGCTACGGAGTTATGCATTGAACGGGTTCAATCGCGATTATTTACTAGATTTTAATTACCTTGGCTACCGACGTTTTGGCAACGTTGCAGTTGCCGAGACGTCACGATTAATCGCGATTAGACCCGTTAAATGTATGACTACGGAAGAGCATCGCGGGTCATTAAAATACTCTCGCTACGTGCTTTCATTCTTACTAGTTGGAATGAACAGTTCTACAGCGAACTGGTGAGAATTTTAATTCTCTGTAGCCTTTGTTCGACTCTCAAGGATATAAATAACATATTGAATTAAAAAAACCTTCTCCGGGAAAGTAGAACGAGTAAGAAAACCCGTCGTAGTTCGACTGAACAGTTCTAGCTGTAGTTGTTTCACTATTGAACATTTTTATTCTCAGTAGTCTCTGTAGTGTTTGTTCGACTCCAAAGGATATAAATAACATTGAATGAATAAAAACTGTATCCGCGAAAGTAGAACTAGTGAGAAAACCCGTCGTAGTTCGACTGAACAGTTCTAGCTATAATTGTTCCACTAGTGAACATTTTTATTCTCAGTAGTCCTACGAGTTCTAATAGCCTCTGGCGATGCAATGTGTATGCCGATTTCTATATTATTATCATAAGCTCGTGAGCCTGGGGCCTATACTATTCTTTAGTTAGGCCGACCTGCACGGTTTTCTTAAAGATGTCTTAAGTGGCATTTAACTGATTGTTTTCGTAAAATATTCTATTTAATTTGCTACAAATTACATTTATGAAATTGTGCAAGTCAGCCTTATTAAACAACATCACTTGACTGTTAATACTGAAGCGGACACAAAAACGAACTAGGAACGGAAAGTAAGGCGTGTACCCGTGTTTACGCAACAAGGGTTTCTACGACTTGATTGTGGAGCCACCTTTAGTATAGTAGAAGTACTTAGTATCGTTCAAAGATGATATTTTGGTCGTAATACAGTGAACCGTACGTAAGGTAGCATTTTGATGCAAAGTACGCTGCTGGTTCTATTTTTTTATGTTTCACGATGCTCATACGTAGTTACCCCTTATTGCAGTTCGGTTGCTTATTTAGTGATGCAATGAGAAATACCTACCACCGGTTGTGTAACATCACCAAACTATTGAGACAAGGGGTTTAGTTATTCATATAACGGGTCTATCGCGAAACAGACAAAACAATCACGATGGGACCCGTCAAATGGACAACGCTGAGATTTTTAAGAACTGACTGTTGGGTATCATTCTGTGAATTGGAAGAGAAGTGGGCCTGTTTCATAAAACTAAAACTCATAGCGGACATAACTGCATTGCGTAGCCGAGTGCTTCTGCTTGATAATCTGTGGGTTGATTTGTTTTGGAATGTACATCGAATTGTCATAGCAAACCATGAATTGTAGTTCTATTAAACAGACCCTGGAGAGTTAACCCCCTGTTCCACATGCCCGACTGGTCTATCCCTACTGGTGAAAGAAAGTATTTTATTTTCCAGATTTAGCTACTAGGGGGAAATACTTTTCCACTTATTTGTACTGATAAAGTAATTCAGGAAATTGGTATCATCATATTGAAAAAGCGTTTCCATCTTATCCGATCCGATATCGGTGTCGGACGCCGATCCGATATCGGGGTAGGTAAAATGTATGATTTCTATCTTAGTATAGTCCGCACAGATCTTTTTGTCGGTAAACGTGAACATAGTCACAGATCGTTTGCACATCGCTTACTGTCTTTACAGTTTATGATGTGTGAGTAATTGACGTAGTGCGATGCGTAGTAAATTACTATTAGTCAATTACTCACACATACTCTTTAAAGACAGTAAGCGACATGCAAACGATCTGTGACTATGTTCACGTTACCGCCAAGAAGTCCGCACAGACTATAGAAATATGTGGAAATTAAATATCATTGTATCCCCCACAGTACCTAAATGTGGAAAAAAATCCTTTCCTCCCTACCAACAGATATGTGGAGCAGGGGGAGTCAACGCAGCTGCTGCATCTGGTCACAGGTGAATGTTGGTTTGCAAGAGCCATGTTTCAATTAAATATTAGGAAGAATTCCGTTTGTTTCTCACTTTATGATTAGTATAGTAAACACAACAAACTGAATACAAAATAACCTCTCGTTAAAGCAATAAGGCTGTTACTCGCCAGCGATGTTACTTTTTTATACTCTATTAAAACATAATGCCCCGTACCACTTGTAATTTTAAATAAAAGTACTGTAATAATATAAAATATATATTTGAAATAAATTACATTTTCCGTTTCTATTTTAACATAGAAGTTATATTACAGCATTTACAATAATGAATGATAATCTGTTGACCTTTTGGAATTGCAACTTAACTAATAAGAACCAAATCATACCTTAATAATGCCAATCTTTCTGCAAACAGTAACTCATAATGAAGGTCCGATTTTTATAACAACTTATCCCATAAATGTTTTATGTAAGCTTTGGATTAACATAACAAACCTATCTTCGTCACATAAAGGATCTCTATACATTTCAAAGTAGCAACGTTATCGACAAGCGTGCAAGTAAAATACAAAAGAAATTCTAATATATCACATCGTTAATATTATGTTTAGCACATTCTCAATCTTAAACCGTACACCATTAAGCTCAGTTTGCAGTATACCACAATTATCTGAGTGGAACTATTGAGCTCTTCATCATCAGCCATTTGACGCCCACTGCAGGACATAGGCTTCCTTCGTGGTTTTTATAACCATGAGGGGTTTTGCCATAATCGCCACGCTTGGCAGGCGGGTTGGCGATCGCAGTATACGGTTGGAATCTCAGGAAGACGCTGCTGCCCGTCTCCTGGTAATTGATTTCCTTAGTCGCCTTCTACGACATCCACGGAAGGAAATGGGCTCTTATTACACCACTTGATGGATTCGTGACAAACTATTAACTAGCAATTACATCGTTTCACGATGAACACTTTTATTGATAAAACCGCCCACCTGTATTCTTACGGTCTTATTCATAAAAACACGATTCCTTAAAACACTCGTTAAACGCCGATTAAAATAGTCAATGGCGGAGAATTTACATGAAAAGACGTAACCACAGATTAAATAAACTGCCTCAGAAGAGTGCTTTAGAGGAATCTTGTTTTTATAAATAAGGCCGTTAGACTTTCCTTTTCTGTTTACAATAAATTGTTCTCTATCTAAACTAGCATAAACTTATCAAGATGTTGCAAAAAAGTTGTAGTCCTTTCTAGATCAATTAATAAATTCTCTACATACCCTTATTAAGGGTATGATGCTTATCGCCAATCCGCAGTGGGCACGCGTGATTAAGCCCATACTCTCTCTCTCTGAGAGGCCTGTGCCCTACAGTGGGACTATATAGGCTGCTTATGTAACTCTTATGTGATTCAACATTAGTTACCAATAGCTAGATAGAAGTTCTCCACAGTATCTATCGATTCTCCACAGATTGGCGTATTTGCTCTTTTGCTGTTATATTCTACCATATTGAGATGAAATAAAAGAAATTAAGTCAAAGTGAGAAAGTACGCCTATATAAGCATAGCTAATCTCGAGAAAAAGTTGCACAGCACTTTACATTGCTCTTTGCGAAGCAAATACTTTGATGAAAACTACTAAGAGGTATACTTTGAACAGTCACCCCGGTATAAGGAATCACGGCATCCACAACCCTGATTAAAGCAAGTAATTAGGCAATAGCAGAGCTTGCTCTAATCCCGATATTTTTCGCGATTGCGAAGTTGTTCCCATATTAAAATTGGTTCGTATTTATGTAGTGGCTCCAATTTTCGCTTTGAATGGGTTGAAACATTGTCGAATTTAATATTACAATCCTAGGGCAAAGTAAGGTACTTCGCCCTGGAACTAGTTTTTAATTCTATTCTCATTCTGATCGCGCGCAGAATATATAGACGAAGATTGGATTTTCATACAAACTTATTTCTTACTTGTACGAGTTTCACTTTTTTTTTATTTTATGGATCCACTATTTCGAAACTACAAACATGAACCACTTCAGAAAATAAACGGTTACAACGAGTTTATGTTTGTAATTAGGACTCCATATCTAAACAAAACACATTCTTATTTCAAACTTAAACTGTATGCCACGGCCACGTTTATTTGTAAGAACATAAATGTGCAAGAAATTCATATAAATATCAATGAACGAAATTAAGAAAATATAAATATCGTGCATTATAAGCAAAAAGTAGTTGTAGTTATTAAACCTGATATTTCCGCATTTCCGCAGTGCGAAGAATCAAATTACGCTGAATCTGAAAGAAGGCGCGATATAATGAGATTTATAATTAACTAGCTTTTGCCTACGACTTCGTCCGCATGGAATGAGTAATTTCCGGAACTCAAACTATCTTCATACCAAATTTCATCTAGATCCGTTTAGCTGTTATTGGGTGATTGATCAACAAACATCCAAACATCTTCACAAAATTTCACATTTATAATATTAGTATTATCTGTGTTAGTGATCGTTCATCATAATGTAACGCCACACCACTAGTCGAATGTCACAACTCATCATTCAGCCACAAGAAGTCCACTGCTGGACGTAGGCCTCCTCCATGGATTTCCAAAAAAACCGGTTGGAAGCGGCCTGCATCCAGCGCCTTCCTGCCACTTGGATGAGGTCATCTGTCCATCTTGTGGCTGGTCGTCCTACGCTGCGCTTGCCGATATGTGGTCTCCATTCGAGAACTTTTCGGCCCCATCGGCCATCAATTCTGCGTGCTATGTGCCCCGCCCACTGCCAATTCAACTTACTAATCCGCTGGGCTATGTCGACGACGTTCGTTCGTCTACGGATCTCATCATTTCTGATTCGATCTCGTAGAGAAATTCCGAGCATAGCCCTTTCCATAGGTCGTTGCGTGACTTTGAGCCTTCTTATGAGGCCCATAGTGAGAGACCACGTTTCAGTGCCATAAGTCATCACTGGTTGTATAATTTTGTCTTGAGCGATTGAGGTATATTAGCCGAAAAGACTTTTCTAAGTTTCCCGAATGCTGCCCAGCCGAGTTGGATTCGACGATTGACCTCTTTCACGAAGTTGGACCGGCCTAGTTGGACTGTTTGTCCTAAATAGACGTATTCGTCTACAACTTCGAGAGTCTCGTTCCCCAATGTTATTGGGGTGGGCACAACACGGGCGTTCGACATGACCTTCGTTTTGTCCATTTTCATTTTAAGGCCCACACGTTGGGAAACTCGACTGAGGTCTTCGAGCATTATGGCGAGGTCTTCCATCGTTACTGCCATGACTACTATATCGTCGGCAAATCGAAGGTGCGTGATGTATTCGCCATTGATATTGATGCCGCGTCCCTGCCATTCCAGAAGCTTGAAGGCATCTTCCAGTGCGTTCGTGAACAGTTTCGGAGAGATAACGTATCCCTGTCTCACGCCTCTTCTCAATGAAATTGCCTCCGAATTCTGCTCCTGTACTCGGACCGACATGGTGGCGCTGTCGTACAAGCACTTCAGCACCTCGATATACCGATAATCAATACGGCAACGCTGGAGAGACTCGAGCACTGCCCATGTCTCGATCGAATCGAAGGCTTTCTCATAGTCCACAAATGCTAAACAGAATGACAAATTATACTCCTCAGTCTTCTGTATAATTTGCCGCAGCGTGTGGATGTGGTCTATGGTACTAAAGCCCTTTCGGAAACCGGCTTGTTTGAATGTCACAACTCAAAGAGTACGAAAATAAAATAATAACGAAATAAATCAGTCATTAAAAGAAAACGATACCATGCAATAGAAAAATACCTAATAATAATATCAAATGTAAAAAATTTAAAAATAAATATTAAAATATCGAAATGTAAGAGCGGCTCACCGGGGATTACAAATTGTGCAGAATATACCACACCTGTACTTTACTGTTAACTATCTTTGTACGACATGGCTCAATTTGGCTACCAAATCAACGAAGTTGCCTCTGCGGAGCAGCACAGTGGCTTAAGAAGCCCATGGAGTGATGCTGTGAGCACACAGCGTGCTAATACAAAAGTTCGTGCTGTGTCCTAACCCCTCATGGTTAGGAAAACCGTGAGGGAGGCCTATGTCCAGCAGTGGGCGTCAAATGGCTGATGATGATGATGCTGTGTTGTGGTGTACAAAGGCACCACATACTACCAGTACGAAACGGAAAAACCGGCGCACCCTAGACTCAACTCCAAGTCTGGCCTGACGCTGCAGGATATCTTGACTTTGGACAAAGTCTGGTTCGCGTCAACAGCGGAACTTGAAAAAAGGCCGATTTTCAAGAAGAAACTAAAGTCTGAAATCTCGCCGCAATTGTTGCTCATTATGAAGGCAGAAGCGAAACGCGTTTTCGCGGAGAAGCTGGCGGCGTACTGTAATGAGTGAAGACTGTCTTGTTTAGTGTTATTATCTGTGATTTTGTTTGTATTAGCTTGTGTGAATGTAAATAAAAATTATTTGTAAATAGTAGGTAAATAATATTTTTTTATTTGTAATCAAACTGAAATAAAAGTCATAATTTTACGTCATTTTGTATTTTTTTTTTTATTACTTAAGCCTTTTTAACAAAGGACGAAAGAAAATGTTCAAATCTAAATCACAATTTAACTCCTGAACTGCCCTCGCGGAATGGAACGTATACGTGGCCCATACTAACTTGGACACAGATCTGTGTCGCGGCAGACGAGTGGTTAATTCCTCTTCATCGCAATTCAACCCTGTCACTATCACAGTTTTATAGGATAGGTTAGCAGTCACTTTTAGGCTTTTGACTTTTTTTATTTTGCGTTCTTTATATTAACATATTTTTTTGTCAACAGCTTAAGTCACTATAGTTTATTAACGAAAATCAATTGTTTTTGTTGTAAAATGGTGACAGAAACAATTGATTTTCGACTAAAATTCAATATAGACAGTACATCAGTAACATTAAGAACGTTAATTTAGAAAAGAAACATCTTTCTTGTCTAATAGTTTCAGTCTAGAAACTAGGTCCAAGAACCTAGAACTTCATAATATGTTTGCCAAAAACGGTCGTCTCTGCTGGATATATCGATAGGTCCTAGGTTCTAGGCTGTAGTTTCTAAAAATAGCACTGAAAAAATAAAATCAATCAGAATCAGGGACTGCGTATCAGGAATAAGGGACTGTTCATGTATTAAGTATCGGACCACACCCGTCACCCCAACGTAAAATAAAATAAGCCTTATTTCAACTCCTTCGTGTCGTTCGGTTTCAAAATTACCCCAAAAATACCTTGATGTCAGGCCTGTGATTGTAAAAAAGTTGGATTTCTCCAGACAGGGTATGTCTAAAATGTGCATTACATGAAATATGTGTATGCGTTTTGACTGCTCGGCCACGTCGTATTTTCAAAAGTGCCAAGATTTTGTAAAAAAATTTCAAAGTCGATTGTCGAACCTGATATTTCCGCATTTACCCTTATACAGTTAGGCCATTAGATACAGCAAGAGGTATGCGTACACCTCAAACACTAAAATCTATCTCCAAGATAAATATTAATAAAATTAAACTGGTCCAAGTTACAAGAACTTACAAGTAAGTTTGAATTAAAATCCAATCGCTGACCTCCTAAGAACACCTCTTTTCCACTACTTCTTCTTCTTCAGTTCCTCGAACCTTCGGTTCAGGTCATCGAAGTCAATTTCGTCGGGCGCGGTCGCGCTGTCCTGGTTGCCAGGGTTGGCGCCCGCGCTGTGAGGCACAGAGGGCAGTATCAGGTCTGAGGGTACCGAGGGGAGCTCCGGAAGGTCTGCGAAGTCTTTAGCTGGTGGAGGGACCTTGGAGCGGGGCTGCGGCGTCGGCGCGTGAGGCTGAAACGGAGATATACCTAACATAAATCGCACATCACAATGACTTGTCCTGCCTCCCTATTATGTTAATGTCCACTGTGTTGTTTAATGAATGATTAAACGAACTTGCCTGTACGTAAAGTCCTAATAATATTTTTAACATACTTAAATACATAACGTTACCGTTACTACATGTGAACCAATATAACTAATATAGAGGACGAAGCTTAAGCATAATCCATCTTATCGCTTCCAATATGCAGCTATCCAACCGTGCCATTCAACCCAGTGAAGACTTACATATTAGAGGCGATGGTCCTAAACTAGGCTACTTTGTGATATGGCAACCAGACAAGGATATCACAAACATGGAAAAATACCCCCGAGGCAATTTGCACAGATTAATATACGTTGGCAATTAGCCCCAGCGACAATCGAACCAACGGCCTCTGGCATGGTAGCCATACATGTTTTATTTACATGACTGCCAAAACAACAAAGTAATGCTTTCATGCGTGCTTTTTTTATTTCACCATAACATCTTCGCTTGAACTGACTGGCAAATGAGGTTGTCAAATGTCAGAATCGTCAGAATCTGTAGGTAAACCACATATCAAGAATTTATGCTTATGACGTCACAGATTAAAATAAAAATGGCGACCGCTGTCATATTGTTAGTAGAAAGCGCTGAAGTATCAGTACTCTGAACAAGCTTTATGCCGGCGCCAGACAGAAGTTCAAACAAGTGATCACATAAGTGTGCACATGTGTGGCACGGACATTTTATACTATTGTCACATATTTGAACACTTAAGTGCGCTTTGCCGTTCCGTGTCGGTTTTTAAGCGCACATCAAAGGGATCCAAGGCCAAATGTTTGTGTGCCTGCCACACTGTGCGCGAGCGTCGCCGTGGAGAGCTGTCGTGCGTAAACAATCTATTACGATACATTTCACACATCCATTCATGTCTTCTTTTTGGCTGTTTTTGTTTATTTATTTGCACGTGTAATAAATAGTTACACGCACATAAATTATATAAGCAAACTGCGTCGACCAAATCGTCGTCCATGTTTGAAGTCTTACTGAGAACTGGGTGTGAAACACATATCTGGCAGATACAACAACATGTGACCAAATGTGTGAGCAGTCTTCAAATAAGTGATCACTTGTTTGAACTTCTGTCTGGCGATTTTCGCAATTTTGGCGCTATTAGCAATAATGGGTGTCCGCGGAGTTACTGGGTTAATAAAAAAAACCCCGCGCCATTATCTTTACATTTGAATATTTCAAGGGTCTAACTGTTGCTGTTATTATATCAGGCAAAAAACGGTAAACAATCACGTTTGTTGTATGGGAGCCACCCTTAAATATTATTTTTATTCTGTTTTTGGTATTTGTTATAGCAGCAACAAAAATACATCATCTGAGAAAATTTCAATTGTCCAGCTATCACGGTATGTATGTATGTATGTTCATCGAATTTCCGCAGGAAGCAAAGTAAATTATCTTTCTACTCGAAATCGAGTGAGATTTTTTTTTTAAGTTTACAACTACGGTAACAGTAAGTAATTATCTTATAAATTAATCACTTAGTTGAGCCATTGCTCGTTGCAAGGTTGCGGTGCTACCACAATCAGTCTATCTTTTTCTAGGAAACCGACAGCGCCTTTTTATCGCCGCTGATACGTCCTGGAAAAATCACCGGAAAATTCGCCGTGGGCTCCTTTCAGTAGAAAGGAAAAATAACATAAATTAAGTACACTTATGCAAACAAACAAGGTGGGTTTGATTTTATTTCATTAAATGTAACAAGTCTCTCGGTGCTATCATAAGAGTTTTATTAACCAGTTTTTTTTTTTTATTCATTGATGGTATCGTGAAGATATAGTTACTACTAATACCACTCGCTAACGGTAAAGGAAAACATCGTGAGGAAAACTGAGTATCTGAGCTATTCACATACCTCAGCGTTTGAAATCGCCAATCCGCGGTGGGCACGCGTGGTAATTAAGCCCATACTCTCTCCCTGAGAGAAGACCTGTGCCCTAAAGTGGAACGTATATAGGGTGTTTATGTATGTCTGTATGACTGATTTTTTTTATGTATGATTATATGAGACACCTCGTGTTACAACAATATTATGTGTTGGGTTAGTTTATGTACAAATTACAAGCTACCGAAAACCACCAATAAAATAAAATCTATACAAAATTACCATATCATGGTGAATGCTGTCGTAAGCTGGCGGAAGATTATTCATTTCTTCCTGCAAACATAACGGTATTTTTGAGTATGGCCCAGTACCAAGGCAGGCAGGAATAGTATACATTGTCAACTTGCCATAATAGAAAAAAATCTCATCAAATTATATGGATAGAGTAGTTCGTTTTGGTATCCAATCCGCGTAGCAATCTGATGATGTCATTATTTTTAGATAATATACATGATAACTTTATGTAGATCATTACATTTATATTATATAATAATACTATTATTATATAATAATCTATTGTTAGAGAACAATAGTATTTTTTTACATACATTTTCTTAAATCTGAGTGATTTTTATATTAGTATATACAAGGGACTGTCTTATCGCGATCTCCTTATCCTTAGAACGATCTCTTCCAGGAAAGCTCTTGATGGCAAGGATTGTAAGAAGAATATAGTCGGTAGTAAGGTGTAAATTAATAGATAACGGAAATAGTTTAGTGTGTATGGAAATAGCTTCGAGCCAAAATAATGCATTAATAGATAGATAGAAAAGACCTAGTGCACCAAAAGTATTTTAACATACATTTCCTTAGACATAGTTAATGTCCCGGCCAACCTCGTACCGCCACAGAATAGGTTTATACGATTCCTGCACAACGCCATCTATTTTTAAACCACAACGTTCGCTTGCACAACGCCATCTATTTTTAAACGACAACGTTCGCTCGCACAACGCCATCTATTTTAAAACTAAACTATTAAATAAATATTATCCCGTGGGTACGCATTACCGGGATATCAAGTATGCTATGCCTCAATTCAGGTTGTCTATCTGTACGCCAAGTTTCATGTAAATCCGTTCAGCCGTTATTGCGTAACAAACATACAAACATCTTCACAAACTTTCGCATTTATAATATTCAGTAGGATTATTGTAGGTATACAAAGTTACATGAAGTTACAAGATGTGAAGTAATTAGCTCAAAGTACTTTAAAATAATAACTCAATTAGTTTTTTACAAAACCTGACTTGTTTCTCCGCAATACCTACAGCAACTTCTTTATTTGATTTTAATTTAAGATAGGGCAGTAAGAGGAACTCTCTAAGTTTTCTAGTACATTAACCACAGTCCGTCCGGTAGAGACTTTATCCTTATCAGTAGCAGAATCAAATGGTCATCAAAAATGTCAAAATTGGACCTTTCTTGCTGATTGTACCAATTTTAGTAGAGTTCCGTAGTCAACAAGGAATTCTTATAGTTTTGCCATGCTCGTACGTCTGTATGTCTGTCTGTTTGTCAGCGGCTTAGCACAGAGATGATAAGTACTAGAGAGCAAAAATGTTGCATAGATATACATATTTATTACGCCGACAAAACAGTAGCATACCTTTACACCTAAATTATTATTGATACAATTTTTTTCTCGCCTATACCATAGTGTGGGGTAAGGTTGGATTGGTCGTTAGAAAAGATTCTGCGTGTAGGAAGACCTTTTCCGATTTAGGGTTCCGTTTGCGAAATATTAAACTTCAACCCGCAATTTTTTGTCCAAGTAGGGCGTCCCCGCTTCCCCCGTTCCCCGTGGTGCCCTGTTTCAAATTACCACGCGTTCCTCTAATACTTACCAAGAAGCTGTTGTTCAGATCTTTGGAGTCGACACTTGAGGGGGTCATGTAAGGGGGCCGGCTGGGGCCCCCGCCGTAGCCCGGGGGGGCACCCGGCGCGATGAACCCGCCGGCTGAGCCTCCGGATGGTTGCATCTGATATACATATTTGGATAGTATTTTCTAAGATTATAACGAGCACTAGACGTAATAAAAACTGAATTTGCACGGATATTTACTCGTTTAATTTTTCATTTTACAATTTTCCGACGTTTCGGTACTTTTGCCGGGGTCTCGGTAGACTGAGGTGACAAGCCGCCAAGAAAGATACACCAATGGTACCACCATAGGTATCTACGGGTGAAGGAACATATCGCGGACGTGAAACATAAGCGCTCGGATAGATCGGCAGTCCGTGAACATACACTCAGCGGTACCAACCACTTCATTCATTTTGATAAAGTTCGAGTTTTAGCCCGAGAAGACCGTTTCTTTCCTAGAATGATACGCCAGGCAATAGAGATCCGTGATATCAATAGAGGTTGGTTGGAATTGGAACACAGGTACAGCATGCGAACCAGTGCTTAAGTGCGTGAGACCCCCTTGCTAGAAGTGTGACGGTAGATTTAATTTTAGTAACTAATAATCAATATTCTTGACTTTATATAAAATAATAATATTGTTTTGTAGATTCAATTTTAATTTCAATAACTAATAATCAATATTTTTGAGTTTATATGAAATTATTGTTTTGCCAATTTAAATTTAAAAATTTGCCAAATTATTATTGGAACGTAACTTAATATTTTTTGCTGAGGGTGGTAAACAACAGCTAATGCTTTCAAAAAGACACCTGTTTCTGACGCACTTGCAAAAGTACCTAGACGTCGGAAAATTGTAAAATGAAAAAATAAACGAGTAAATATCCGTGCAAATTCAGTTTTTATTATACATATTTGCAGTTTATTAATTTTTATTAAATCAGGAAATAGACATATATTTTTCTAGATAGATTCATTTTTAGGTAATTTGTTTGCAATACCAAAAACACTAATGCATTAAAAATAGAACTTGTCTCAAAATGTTATTATAAAACACAATAATACCTACAAGAGAATACATTCCATTAATCTACAAAACAGATAAAATTAATAAAGATTACTTAATCTTAATTGACATTTATTGATAATAACATTTAATAGTTATTGTATTGTTATTTATAAAATTGTATTAGAATTATTAAGAAGCATGTGTTACATATTTAAATAATAATGTTTGATAATCATCATCATCATCATTCAGCCACAAGAAGTCCACTGCTGGACATAGGCCTCCTCCGTGGATTTCCAAAAAGACCGGTTGGAAGCGGCCTGCATCCAGCGCCTTCCTGCCACTTGGATGAGGTCATCTGTTCATCTTGTGGCTGGTCGTCCTACGCTGCGCTTGCCGATATGTGGTCTCCATTCGAGAACTTTTCGGCCCCATCGGCCATCAGTTCTGCGTGCTATGTGCCCCGCCCACTGCCACTTCAACTTACTAATCCGCTGGGCTATGTCGACGACTTTCTCATCATTTCTGATTCGATCTCGTAGAGAAATTCTGAGCATAGCCCTTTCCATAGCTCGTTGCGTGACTTTGAGCCTTCTTATGCCCATAGTGAGAGACCACGTTTCAGTGCCATAAGTCATCACTGGTAACACACACTGGTTGTATAATTTTGTCTTGAGCGATTGAGGTATGTTAGACGAAAAGACTTTTCTAAGTTTCCCGAATGCTGCCCAGCCGAGTTGGATTCGACGATTGACCTCTTTCAGGAAGTTGGACCGGCCTAGTTGGACTGTTTGTCCTAAGTAGACGTATTCGTCTACAACTTCAAGAGTCGAGTTCCCCAATGTTATTGGGGTGGGCACAACACGGGCGTTCGACATGACCTTCGTTTTGTCCATGCTCATTTTAAGGCCCACACGTTGGGAAACTCGACTGAGGTCTTCGAGCATTAAGCCAAGGTCTTCCATCGTTTCTGCCATGACTACTATCATCATCATCATCATCATCATCATCAGCATCATCAGCATCATCTTCATCATTCAGCCACAAGAAGTCCACTACTGAACATAGGCCTCCTCCATGGATTTCGAAAAAGACCGGTTGGTAGCGGCTAGCATCCAGCGTCTTCCTGCCACTTGGATGAGGTCATCTGTCCATCTTGTGGCTGGTCGTTCCACGCTGCGCTTGCCGATATGTGGTCTCCATTCGAGAACTTTTCGGCCCCATCGGCCATCAGTTCTGCGTGCTACGTGCCCCGCCCACTGCCACTTCAACTTACTAATCCATGACTACTATATCGTCGGCAAATCGAAGGTGCGTGATGTACTCGCCATTGATATTGATGCCGCGTCCCTGCCATTCCAAAAGCTTGAAGGCATCTTCCAGTGCGTTCGCGAACAGTTTCGGAGAGATAACGTCTCCCTGTCTCACGCCTCTTCTCAATGGAATTGCCTCCGAATTCTGCTCCTGTACTCGGACCGACATGGTGGCGCTGTTGTACAAGCACTTTAGCACCTCGATATACCGATAGTTGATACGGCCACGCTGGAGAGACTCGAGCACTGCCCTTGTCTCGATCGAATCGAAGGCTTTCGCATAGTCCACAAACGCTAAGCAGAATGGCAAATTATACTCCTCAGTCTTCTGTATAATTTGCCGCAGCGTGTGCATGTGGTCTATGGTACTAAGCCCTTTCGGAAACCGGCTTGTTCGGGAGGCTGGAAGTCATCAAACCTGCGTTCGAGACGATTCGTGAGGACCCTCGAAAACAGCTTATAAACATGGCTCAGAAGCGAGATGGGTCGGTAGTTCTTCAATAGAGAGTTATCCCCTTTCTTGAAGAACAGCGTCACCACGCTTCTGTTCCATGCTTCTGGCGTTTTTCCTTCGAGGACGATGGAATTTAATGTTTATAATGTTTGATAATACTAGAATATAATTAAAATTAAAATCACATAGGCCTAATTTTTAAAAGCCTCCTATAATTATAATGTTGCGTGCCCTACAGGGTCCACAAATTTCCATGTTATATTTAAATGTCATCTGTATATACGTGAGGAATGCAATAAATTATTGAGTATTGAATAGTGAAACTCACTGCCGGATAAGAGAAGGGCGCCATAGCTCCCCCAGTGGGCGCCGGTGGCATGGGCGGCATAGGGAGACCGATGAAGCCAGGCGGTTGAGGCGGCCCATTGATGTCTATGAGCATTGCGTCGCGACCTGTGAAAAAATATACAACTTTACCACAGCCCTTCTGCATCTAAAAATATGCCCGACTCATAGTCCACTTTGGCTTCTCAATCAGGTATCACCAGGATCTTGGGGGGGCTGTGCACAGACAGCTTGTTCTGAAGCTTCTTGTCACAAAAATTCCACCCAGTGAGTACTATTCTGTGCTACGTGAGTTTTTGTAAATCATCAATCTCAAATGCTGCAGGAGACTAAAAAATCATAGATTTTATACCGACTAATGTATTACATTTAAGATGATTTGAGATAAGATGACCAGAGTAGAGTTTTTTTTTCGCTGTCTTTTTCTCCACTACAACTCGACCCCAAGTTTTTTGTCATCCATAACCTAACAGAAATACTCTTCTTCGCCTCACCTTCCTCCTCTTTCATCACCGACTCGTCCGGCTCATAATCCACGTTGAAGTTCTTAGCTATCTCAATGAGGTATCGCTCCACCAGGATCTTGGGGGGGCTGTGAACGGACAGCTTGTGCCGAAGTTTCTCGCTGACCGTCGCCACGCTCTCGCTGCGGCACGCGTCCGCGTAAACTTTGCCGTATTTCGCTGTCAGAAGGTCGGATATCACTTTGAGCTCCTGGAAGGTGCAGGGGTTTGGTTAAAACAATACTAGGTAAGTCTTCATAATGTAGAGTGTAAATATTTTCATTTCCAATCCAATATTCCATTTCAAATATTTTTGAGACAGTTCTTCCAGTTCTAGCTAATTGGCTTCAGTATGAAGGGCGTGTGCGTGTGGGCCGTTATGGCTAGGGTTGCCAGAAGGGACCCATCGGTATTAACCAAGATCGCCAGTGCCAGATTTATTTAAATCTATTCAAAAGTAGAACTTACACTTTCCAACAATTTACGCATAGTTTTGTTCTGTTCTGAATTTATAATAATGTTTGATGGACCAGATAATTCAATCAATCAATCATTCAAGCCATTTATTCAGGTACATTAACATAATTTCAAATCTAATTAAATTTACAATTTCTTTGATAAATTCATTCATTTTATTTGTCTTGTTTACCTGAACATCAGTGTGCATTCTCGGTGCGACCCATATCAGGGTCGAAATGGCTTCCGCCAGTCCCTCGTCGAGCTCCTTCATCTGGGTGACCAGGCCAAACCGAGCCAGCACTAGGTCACAGTACATCTCTACAATCTCCATCGCCTCCACCATGTAGTCTTCCCTGGTAGTGTAAAATAGTACAATCAACAAATAAATAAAAGACATTGCAAATTGTAACAAGAAATAATGGTAACATAGATAAGAGATAAATAAAATAAAAAATCACTATTAGAATTTTCACCATCCAAAACCACTAACATGACTTTTGTAAAATTAATTTTACTGGAGACGCCAAAAGCTTTAGAAATCATACCATCGTAAACATACAAAAAATTAGAAATAATTATTTTTAGACTAACTTAAACTTAGTCAAAAAACCATTATTTCCAAATTTTTGTATGTGTTTGAACGAAGGCATGATTTGTAAAGTTTTTAGTGTCGAACGACAATATGACTGATAACATAATAAATATGCAGAATTAAATCCGAGTAACATATGACATGACTTGTAATGAGAAAGTTCAAAATATAATTCCTAAGGTTGTTTGGAAGAAATTGCTTTTAACGATAAGACCGCCAATTGTATACGGAAAAACTTAGACATGTAAGCCTTTTAATGTATTTTGTTTTCTGGTGTGTACAATAAAGTGTTCTAATCTAATTTAAAGTTCATCAGCCTACTCTCGACATTATAATGTTTAGCATAACCCAAAGCTAAACCGATACCAAAATGCCTACAATGCACCCAAAACTTTACTCACCAACTGTATTACATTATTGACATGTTTTAGGCTGGCTGGTGTAGTCTCACAAGCTTGCTAGGATACAATGGCCCAACTATAAGGCTAAGAACAGAAATCTCAGGACAGGCAGCATGATATTTTTCCTACTTTCCTGTACATTATTTGTCAAATTCAGATATTTGACTCGCGCCATCATGCTGCCTACGCTGGTCTAACTAACGTATTGAAGTGCTATGAACCTATTATTTACGGAACATTCGCGGCCCGAGAATAGAGGGTGACTAAGCCGGAAAATCCAGATACCAAACTTGATGCAATTAACAAATCTGGTATTTATTTAAGGGGTTCGAAGAAGCCACAGACCTGATAATATGCTCCACACGGATCTTGGCACGCTCGCTCTTACCAGCGGCGATGTATTCAGCTATTTCCCGACGTGCTTTCTGGGCGAGTTCCGTTTTCTTCTTTTCCAGAAGTTTCAGACGGTTTATAGACAGCCTCAAATGCGTTTTGAGCTTCGTGTAGTTGGGATTTGACGAAAACATCTTGTATTATAGTTCTTACACTGTTATTACAACTTATTTCTAGTAAAAGCATAAGTAAAAAACAGATTTTCTAACACTTGTTTGTGTTGTATGAATCATCAGAAGAATCAGTTTTTGTCATTTTGACAGCTTTCACAGATTAGCACAATTATTGAACAAACGAAAACTTAACACATTTTAGTATGGCAACCCTAGACAAATTAGCGCGAAACCTTAAAATTATTTTGCTTCACTTGGCTTTTTTTCGTATTCGATTCGCGTTTTTCCCGACGCGTACGATTTCAAATAAATTGCAGTGTTCACAATAGTAGATTGTTAACCAAGGGCTGTATGACATCAATTGCATACGAGGTTTTTGGCGCCCGAGCGCAGCGAGGGCGCTATTTAGCCCGAGTATGCAATTGATGCTTACACCCGAGGTAAACACTGCTTTATACCGCTTTATTTCAATACCGAGAAAAAAAATATTAACTTTTAAAAAATATTCTTCTTGCAGTATGAGTACATATGACAGTTCTTTTTCAAATTCCAAAACCTATGCTGTAATGTTAACATTAGAGTGCGACAAACTTATCTGACCCGAGTCTGACCCGGTGAAGGCGTCACTTTCCTCATAGTAAACTTGACGTTTCCATTTCCATCTTATTTTACTCTTTGATTTCCATACTATATTTGACACCTCTACCGGGTCAGATAATTTTGTGGTACTGGTACTATACATGGTATGTTTTGAAACCTATGCTGTAATTATATCCATACACCCCGGCATTCAGGGAAGTAAGTGACTACTTACAGAGCAAGAGATGTGTAAAATAATTTAGTGCTAATGATTTGTTCTGACAACCTGGCACCGTGGTTTCTTAATAGGTACTTATTTGCCAAATGCGTAAATACGAGGGACCAAGTGAGGTGCTTTATTATGATAGTCGAAATGATTCACACATACCTACCTACTTATAGATGGATTAATTAAAGAAAGGGACAATATGGACATCAATTATATTAAACAGTGCGAGAGGCCAATATGTACCCAGTCTCTTTGTTTCATTCTACGTTACATAAGTACCTATCCCAAAGTATGTTAAGAAAATGTGGAAAAACTCCCTGATAAGTACACATTTAGTAATAGTCCATTCGATTCCTTTAAAAAGCTACCACTAGCTCTAGCTCGATCAATACGTATCCGCTCTAGCTTATCAATTTTTTTTCTGCCGTCAGTCGTCGTCGACTTTTATACTACGAATAAAAGAACCATAGAAGTATCTAGGTACTTCTTCCTACAAAATAATTCATACTCGAAAACGCCCGCTCCCGCCCCTCCTCGATTACTCTACCAATGAAATGAGCGGAAGATGTGCGGGTAGAGTTCATCACTCTGATGAATGGTTCTTTGCGCCCATGCGTGACGTGAACGAGGGTAGTAAACTGTGTTCTGTGTAGTAAACTAACAGTAGGTAACGAATATATCCGTGCAAATTCAGCTTTTATTGTTGTTCTGGTTCGTCATTGATTTTGAAAAGTAAAAACTACCTAGGTACTTAGTTTTAATTTCCGCGCATTATTTGAGAAAAGTACTATACAAGCCTTGGCCACAACTAGGCATTGATGGACTTTTCTTCCATCAATGCCTCTTTTGCTGACCGCTGGAGTACTGTACTATAACTGATGAGTGAGTGGCGTCACGTTCATGCTTCGTATGATGATGATGATGCGTCTCATTTTGGATCCCTCATATTAAGGCTAGGTTCCCGACATTACCCCTAATCGACCTCGGGTGTTTTAATATTTATTCATTGAGCTGGTGAAGGTTATTTGGTAATAAGGTTAAAAAAAACGGCGACATTTATACAAAATTAACATTTTTATTCCCATATTTAAGGTATACTTAGGTCGAAGACACAAATAAGTTGAGAAACAATTACAACACAATAATCATTTACTTATATTGTACATACATTTTGCACAGTTTTGTTTTTATGGTCTGGCACAGGTGGCTAACTACTTTAATTGTATTTTAGACATTTGTGCAGTCGTCTTTCTTACTTTCCAACACATATTTTATGTAAGATAACAAATTTTAGTTTGTATGTCTCAGTTCACATCCTGATCTTTACTAGATGTAATCCTGATTACGATAGTACTTTGACATTCTGATCAACTTTTTTTTTGCTTTTTAGATCTGATAATATTAATTCCTATCAACAAACCAGTAGACAAGTCTTTTTGTGCACAAATTAGCTACTAAACTTAATTTTAAGTACATCCTTGAGTACCAAAATTTTTGGCACCAATATTTACAATTGCCAATATTTTACATTTATTAGATTTACCTAAGAGAAACGAGTGAAACAATTTGCTCGATTTCTTGATATTTCATTTTGAATTTTTGACATCTTAGCTGTAAGATGTCAAAATATATACTTGATACAAAACACAAAATAGTTCTTAAAATTTCAGAACATAAGACTCAAAGAAAGTTAAACACATTAAGTACATAAAGTTATCGTTATCACATTTATTCAATTGTCGACATTCGTAGACAGGCGGAGATAAGAAAAGCCTAACAACATATGTATTAATAATATTAAAAAAGCTTACATAAGCGAAAGGCAGAAAGGCTTACACTGCGAAGGGTAGAAATCTCTTTGTGACTTGTTGGATGGGCAGTAAAAAAGTAGACCAAATATTAACAAGTCCAGCAAAGTACAAGCTAAGCTCGTTTGATCTTATATTGTCAATTGTGTGATCTAACTATTTTATTTATGTGATAATTATTGTCACAATAATAATACCTACAACGTCAGTTACGTTACAGGAGCGATTAAGTTAGTAGTACAACAAATATTATTTTGTGTAATAGGTAAGTTACCTAAAAATAAATAAACATATCCCGATTAAGTATAAAAATATCAAGAAAATTTTATCTTGAAAACCTACATAGGAACTAAACGTCAAATAACAAAATATAGGTAGATAAATATACTTTTATTATAACACTGAAACTAAACATTAGCTAAACCATTCGCCTTCTTCTCAACTCTAACCTGTGTGTTGTCAAAATCATCATGTAGTACCACAGTAGTGGCACTCATGCTGGATGGACTGTGGGAGTGAGTTATATTAGTACGGTTGCTGTCGGCCAGATGTTCTAGCTCATGGCTCTCCAGATTAGGAACCCCTGAGCAGATAGAGCTGACGCGCGACACCGACTTCATCTCATCACTAGAAGCTTCTTTCGACGAGTCGCTCCCAAAAATATACAACAAGGAACAGAGGAAAAATGTAGCGTACATCCAACTCACTAACATAATCAGAGCGAGAAATGTTCCTATTTGAGAATACGGTAAGAGATTCGAACGTAACAAGAAGATTCCAGCAAACCCTGTCGTTAATGCCGCTGCGGCCGTAGGACCCGCAGACGCCGTCAAAGAATACTTCACTCGAGCAGCTTTAGCGCCGGCAGCATTCGTGTAACTTAAAGCATAGTGTAGGCTGAAGTCCACAGCTAAGCCCGCTGACGTCGAGATAGCTACACTCTCTAGAACATTTAATTTCCACTCAAACAACACTAGAATTGCTATGGTAACGGTTGCTGAGAATATCATAGAGGACAAAGAACAAACACTTATCACGAAACTCAAAGTAGCCGGTATTAGGACAAGAAAACCTAAGGTTGCTGATAAAATCAACGCTATAACGGTACCAGTAGCTAAGGTTCGCTGAAGATCAAAAAATTGAAAATCCGACAAAAACCAACCACATCTCATGCCCGGCGGCGCATTTTCAAGCTCTTGTTGAGTCCAATTTTCAACGTGTTGAAAGAAATTGTTCATTGCCTTAAAGGACATAGAATAGGGGACAACGCTTTCGAACTCTACTACAATAGCTACGACTTTAGGCGGCGTGGAGCTACGCAGAAATTTCGGACCAGCTACACCAGGCATGAAGATATCACGAGGTGTTTGATATAACGATTCCATAGCTTTAATAATACAAAAGTCAAATACCTCTTTCTTATAAGGAAAACTCGATGTCTCACAACATGGTGTCCTATCTATATTGTCCATGCTATCAAAGCATCTCCTATTCATATACTTTTTAAAGCTTTCGATAAAACAGTTCGGTAGAAGAATTCCTAAGGTTTGCTGATAGAATGGCTGCGCTTTTAGCCTTGCACAAAACCCTAACAACCACACTTGTGACCTTGGATCAGAGATCGAAAATTCGTCTTCAAATATTAGTTGTCCCGTTGAAGCTGGGTTCATGTGGTTCCCATTGTCAATTGCTTTGATTCCCCAAATCCAGCGAAGTGGCATTTTGCTTCCTACCCCTATGTCCCTCGCAAATCTCTCGAACAGAAACTTGTCCCTGTAATGTAAATCATACTGTTCGAAAGGGTGAGATGTTTGAAACAGTTGGAACTGTTTCGAATCTGGCAATTGCAGTCCGGGAGAATAGAATACTGAAAAAATACTATAAATTCCAATAGCACCTAACACTACAACAATTACTATATGCAACTTCGTAACGCATGTTACAATAAATCTGTTTAATATAACTCGGATCTCATCCCACATTTCATGAATATGTTTGTATATAACATTTAACATCTTTTGCCTAAATATACACATCTTAACATCTACTACAAATACTGCGGCGGGCAGCCATGTTACCATTAGAAAGAAGTTAACTAGAACTGCTGTTCCAGCAAATACACTAAAACAGTTAATAGCAGGAATGTAGCTTACATATGAAGCAAAAAACGCAACCGCAGTTGTCAGTGTCGTAACAAAGATTGTCACAATAGAATGCTTCAGTGTTTCTTCTAGTATTTGTACAAGAATCGTCTCCCCAGCACTGGACATGTTACTTATATCACCTAAACCATTGTCTTCAGTAACTACATTGTCCCTAATCAGCTGCTTACTAATCATCTTCCACACCTTCATATATATAAATGCATCATCTGCCCCTATACCTATCACAACGACTATCACTAATAAATTCATAAATGGAAAGAACTTCAAGTTGAACACATAAACATACACAAAGTATGCTACCCCTAGCGAGAAAGAAATTGCCGTAAACAACAGCAAAGTGAGTATTAGAGACTTTGTGTAAATCCACACACAGAGAAATACAAAAACACCACCCAATCCTATTAACCAAGTGTCCTCTATGACCCATAACTCAAATAAACTGTTTTTCAGTCCAAAATCAATGGCAGGTATAACAAGTGTATCATATGATAAATTTGAACTTTGCAATATCTTATAGTATGGCATGACTGTACTGCTGCGTGGCAAAGGGAAGAATATCATTGAATTTTTAACAAAATCTTTTGAATTTTCTGTAGGAGAAAATGCCTCTGAGTCAATCAGGTAGAACAATAAATTATAAACTGCATCATACTGGGAACAGAATTTTGGAACCTTACAACGGTCTAATTCACAGGAAGCCATTAAAGAAAAGTTATGGAAATAGCTGGCACATCTCTTCAATATTGTTATAGTGTTATTGACATCTTCCCTTGTTAGGTTCTCACAGGTGAGCTTTCCAGATATTAAAGCTATGTAGTTTGGCACACTCCATAGAGGGCAACAAATATCTTCCATGTTTGTTGCTCTTTGGCACAGCTTGTGATAAACTTCTCCTCCCATAGACAAAAGAAAAGATTGCAACTTACACATACTTTCCACATTTTCATATTCCAGGAGAGAAGTTTTAGCAGAGTTTTCTATGACAAGATGAGCATAGTTGCTCATTGGAGCTCCGCAGGTTCCAGAGGCATAGTTGCGAAGAGATGGGTTCATTGCTTCTCTGTGTAGTCCTTTGAGTGTTACCCATTGCTTTCTTGTGTAATTCTTGATTAGTTCTTTATTTTTATCTTCACTGGACACATTTCTTCCATAACCCCAATGGACGTGACTGCTGGATACATTATCGACTTCAGTGGAATCAGGCCAGAACTTGAAAATAATACCTGTAGTGTTGTTTTCTGGTTTCTTTTTCTTTCTCTTTTTGTTCTTCAATGGACCATTCCTTGGTCGAAGCTTAGTTCTGTTTTGATAAGTCCTGTTCATGCGGATTTGATCTTCAATTTCTTGAGGATTGACGGCGAGCCGTCGTGATGGTCGGGTCTCATCGATAAGGTTTTCCCAAGCAATAAAACGATGTGCCAGAGTCGTACCTCGAGTCTCAAAACCAGCTATAGGATCTGTGAATGATGGTATCTCGTGGCAAACCAGAGGAATCACGGTAAGCGTGGTGGAAATAACACTTACGATAAACAAAAAGAGGTAGGAGTGGCGGACAATAAATCTGGCGTAGGAGATCAACATCTTGCCGCGATGTTGTTGTGCACATTTCTCTATTCCATATTCCTTCGTTGATGGTACACATGTCCTGCTTGTATATCAATTGTTTATCCAGGTTTGCGCGTTGAATTACATCTTTATTTCAGGTATTTTTAGCTTTGCATCGTAAATTCGCTTTTGTTTGACAGCAAGGAAAACATCAGTGTTGTCAGATCGCCCTTTGAATTTCCCCCCCCAATCTGAACAAAATCTCCCCAAAAATAGGCATTTTCAAAAGGATACCCTCCACAGTATTTTTTAATTTAAAGAATAAAAACAAAATTAGGTACCTATGTTTCATTCAAATAAAACTGAAAATACAAACTTTATTTACAAAAATATGTATTCCGCCTTAGCTTCTTAATAGCTGTTTCGTAGTAGTAGGTACTTTACTTTTTTTGACAGCCCCGTCAATCCATGTCTTGGCGGTTGTTGTTTATAATAAAATGCTTTTCCAATACTGTCCCATCGACACGACTCTCAATTAGAATTGATAAAATTAGTCTTATCGGTCCGGCCGTTCTTCAAACGCAGTCTTCTTTTTCACAGTATCAGCTAATGCATTTTCGTCTTTCATCCTTAAAAAATTATTGTAGCCTCAGAGGAGCGGTAGGTATATCTCTCATATTTATTATGATAGACAGCGTCATTTATTTTTCCGCAAGCAGGGGTTTTCCCTTTACATGAAATGAATGCCCAAACAAAATCTGTAGACGTTGACATAACGATGTCAATGGATGCATCAACGGCATCTGGTGGCTAAACGCATGTCATGTCAAAGCGTGAAACTGGCAGAAATAGTCGCCATCGGCTGATTGCCATTATACAAAATTGAATTGAATTGATAAAATAATAAATATGGTTTATAAACACGAACGATGTGGGCGGCTGCGCAACGCGAAATGAATGAGAAATGGATGCCGTTTTGGGCATATTTACGAGCGGGTTGGTTGGCATCCAAATCGCGTGGCCAGACGTAATAAACCTGCGTCCATTTGGATCCGATTGGAAATCCATTCCTGGACGCCATCTTTCTACATTGACGAGCGGATTTTGGAATGCTAGCAGTCCATCTAGAGTGTTGGACGCATCGTCAATGGGGGCCTAAAGACACAGCAACGGTATATTTTGCCGTAATTGCCTTTAACACGTTTTTCTTGAACGCAGCCAGAGATTTGTTTTTTTTATTGCTGAATCTGTTAATCAACATACTGCCAAAAAATATTTCATAAAACATTTATTCATCATGCTTGATGAAGTAGGTACATTAAAATTAATCTTTTAATTATTATGAATCTATTTACCTGATTTTTTTTGTATTAAATAGCTCTCAGATTCAGGGTCATTTTGTTCGCACACTTGAGCGCCGAGCGTCACGTAAAGTCACACAATTAACGGATGGCAACATTTTTTTTGTCTCTGCTGACATCTTGTGATCACAAGACTTCATCCTCCAGTTTTCTGTCAAGGCAAAAATTGGGTGAAAAAGGCCGTCCCGATCGGGATTTACGGGTAAAACAGCTCCAATTTCATCAACAAATATCTCAAGATGAGATACTTCCTAACTTACCTTTTAGCGCTGCTAATAGTGCTTACGCTGGTGATATTTCCCATGTACTATCTGCTCAACGGGAAGGGTGAGCAAATAAGCCTGGGATGGTTCCTGGAGAATACTTCGCCTTACATGTGGGGCACGCTCGGTATCGCCTTCGCCGTGGCCTTCTCCGTGGTTGGCGCTGCTATGGGCATCCACACGACGGGTACCAGCATCGTCGGCGGAGGCGTTAAGGCGCCCCGAATCAAGACTAAGAACTTGATCTCCGTCATTTTCTGCGAAGCTGTGGCTATCTACGGTCTGATCACCGCCATCGTACTGTCGGGAATACTGGAACGATACACAGAGCCCCTTATTGACCTCAACATCAAGCAACAGAATTGGATGGCTGGTTATGTGATGTTCGGAGCTGGGCTTGCAGTGGGTCTCGTCAATCTGTTCTGTGGTATTGCTGTGGGCATTGTGGGCTCAGGAGCCGCCCTTTCTGACGCAGCCAACCCAGCCTTGTTTGTCAAAATCCTAATTGTGGAAATCTTCGGGTCGGCCATTGGTCTCTTTGGTCTGATTGTCGGCATTTATATGACCTCAAAGGTCAGAATGGGCAACCAGTAACTCAAGAATGAAGGAATGTATGAATTTAAAAGTAAGTTTATTTTATCTATTTGTGTTATTTAAGTAGTTACTTCATTTATAGTGCTGTCAACATTTCTGCTTTACTTTGAATAGAGTCACTAGATTCCAGAATTAGAATTCTAGAATTATAAAATGTCCCATCCCTTTATTTGGAGCCATAACAGACACAATGGCTGACTGCCCACTGTGGGCAAACTGACTCAATGGAATGTTTCATAAGTCATTAGTTCAAGCCCCTGCTGTAAGTCAGCCTAGGTGGTAAATAGGTAATAAATCTACAGTAAATACAGAAATTGCAGTGGTTTTACTGCTGCATGGACATAGTGTATGTTGTCCCCTACTAATTGTTTCACTTGATGTGTGCTGCCTTGTCAGTTGTTTTCTTAGGTCTCATAAGATTGTTCTGTATGTGGTCTAAGTGGCAGTAAATAAATATTTTTCTTCTTTATGTGACAAATAGTTAAATCTCTCACTTAGTCATCAATCAATAATAGGAGCAAAACATGGATTGAAAAGTGAACCACTATTTGTCTCTTGCTCACACAATACTACTGTCTATCTTGTGTGAGTGAGATGCAGATAGGTTTCCAATTACATTAACCCTTTTCATGTTTGTATTAGATAGATGGAACACTTTGTTATATCATATTACTTTATTATATTTTGTATAATATTAGATTTACCTTGTGATATGTAGTGTTTGCTCGGAGTATTAATCTGTTTCCATTTCTCATTTTCAGTGTACGCAGCACTGGATGAACACCGCCTTGACCATTATCGCAAAGAGAAATAAAGGAGAAACCAGTGCATGTAACATAAAGTATATCAAGAGTCAGATAGTTTGAATATCTTCATAATTATAGGCAATACAGTGTTGGACTCAATCTTTTTGTAATATACACTTTTAACTGTTAATTTGTGCTGTGCAAAACTTTGTTTATAAAAATGTAATCAGGTGTCTGGTTTTAGCGCAGTCTCCAATCAATGTTTGTTGTCTATAGCGGTCTGATAATTGATTGTTGGCAAGCACAAAAGTATTAAAAATGTTGCCTGTAAGGGTTCAGCTGAGCGCTAGAACTGTAGATCAATAGAAAGGTTGGAGTGTTCTTTTACAATAATCAGTAGTGTCTGTTGTGTTCACATATACAGTAATGGCTAGATACCCGTTGGATTCTTTGAGACATCTTTGCCTTGACAGTGTGTAGGATTCAATGTTGTATCTTGCCTTATAAGGCTAATACATTCCATGAAATCTTACTTTCTTCAGACTCATCTATCTTATTGGTTTCGACAGCCCATGTTTGCATGTGTACATAATGTATTTCACTTTCTATATCTATGGAGTATATAATCAGGTGTGTAAAGAGTTCCCATACTATGATAACTGTTATTTCGAAATTACTTTAAAACTAAATTTGAAAGTAAATGGTTTACTTCCAATTTGTAAATATTAGTTCGCTTTCCTGTAATTTTATGGACATTAATTTATTGTACTTGTTAAAGCAAAGTTAGTAAACAAATTATTTGTAAACCAGCATATAAATAAATGGCCATAGCTTTGTGTATTGATCAACCAAGCCCTAAGCGAATGTTGCATAAGCAACAAAACATTTATAAAGTATTATATCAGTACCGAGTATCATTAGCTGGTATAATTCTAAGTTATAATATACTATTTGTGCAAATGTAGATATATTATGTATGTTGATGAATAAATAGACAAAAGTTAATTCATGTGTTTCTTTAGGTTCTAACTTTTAGCATTTTATCTGCTTAGCCCTCTTAGATTTATACCAATCTATTTCGGTGGTGGCGGAGCCCCATTTCACTGAACTACATGGTTTACTACGACAATTCGATGTACATTGCAAAGCCGATTAACCCACATATTGACAAGTAGGAAGAATGTACATCGAATTGTTATAATAAAATATGAATTGTAGTATTAGGAAACGCGGCCCAGGAGCTGTGCTGCGTCCACACGATAGGCAAATACGCTATAAGTTTATAGTAGGCTATGTTAGGCAACTGAAACATGCGCTCTCGTCAAGATAGGCTACCGTGAACGAATGGTCGCAGCTTGCCAGACCAATATATCAAGGACACAGCAGGTAGTTACGCCATTCTTAGAGTCTATGGGGGATTCTGCGTAGTTATTACATGAGATATATTTGCTGTGTGACTACATGCTGTCACCAGACTGTATCTCATGAACCGTGAAGCGTAGACAGTTGAAATTTTCACAGATGATGTATTTCTGTTGCCGCTATAACAACCAATACTAAAAACAAAATAAAATAAATATTTAAGGGGCCTCCCATACAACAAACGTCGTCTAAAGACATCGCTTGCCATCTAGCGGCCATCTATGTAACCTTCAAGCAATATAGCCGTCAACGAGTGGGAGGAACTTCACAACAAAAGTTTGAATGGCGAAAAGCTATTAGCTCAGGCACCATCGCCTTTGAACACGCGCGTCTTCAGGAACTCGACGCCAAGCGCCAGTTTCGGAAAACTCGTCCTAAATAAAAATGGGAGTACCACAGGGATCAATTTTGGGGCCGTTCCTTTTCCTTGTATAAGTAAATGATTTGCCGTTTATGGTACAAAACATGTCCGAGATAGTATTATTTGCAGATGACACGTCACTTATTTTTAAAATTAAGAGACAAGAAAATAATCTTGACGATGCAAATGATGCTCTCTCGCGTGTGTTGGATTGGTTCACGGCAAATAATCTGCTTCTAAATTCCAAAAAGACAAAATGTATAAAGTTTACCTTACCAAGCGTAAGATTAGTTGAAAACAACATTGTACTCGGAAAGGAAAAACTAGAATTTGTAGAAGATACCGTTTTTCTAGGCATCACAATCGATTCAAAATTGCAATGGGGTCCTCATATTGTAAAACTAGCACACAAGCTTAGTTCTGCAGCATATGCAGTCAAAAGAATTAGAGAGCTCACTGACGTTGCAACTGCTAGCCTTGTTTATTTTAGTTACTTCCATAGTATTATGTCCTACGGCATACTACTGTGGGGTCGGGCAGCAGACATTGAGACGGTCTTCATCTTACAGAAGAGAGCCATCCGATTTATTTACAAGTTAGGTAGTAGGGATTCCCTAAGATATTTCTTCAAAGAAACCAACATCTTAACAGTTGCATGTCAATACATTTATGAAAATATTATGTACGTTAGAAAAAATATCAAAGACTTCGAAAATGTTGGTGGCCACCATAATGTTAATACTAGAAATAAACATAAATTGTCATTTCCACTATTTAGACTTGAAAAAGTTAACACATCCTTTATGGGGCACTGTATAAGGTTCTACAACAAAATTCCTCAAGATATGTTAGCGTTACCTCCAACGCGATTTAAAAAATGTGTTAAGCACATTTTGTGCAAAAAGGCTTACTATAACATCAAGGATTATTTAGAAGACAAAGATGTTTGGCATTAAACAGTAGATTAATATTATTTAAAGGACGATTGTGGCTAGTGTTCAACACATTCATGACTAATATTTTAAGTTGAAAACTCTGTTAATTAAGTTAAAACGTGTTTTGAAAAGAATAAATGTGGAGTTTCTTTGTTAGCTTCTTCTCCACATAATCCATTAATTGTGAAACTAACAAATTTGACGTTCATTAAGTAAACATTCTGTTTTTACAATGAATAAAAAAATTTGAATTGAATTGAATTAAGCCCTCGTACAATTATACATATAACTCCAGCGGTCAACTGTGTTGCGGCAGCTGTGACCGTGTGTTTAAGATCAAATTCGGTTTTGCATCACACGCTCGAGCGCACGCTCGGGTCTAAGATGGGTCCTTGTCGGGGTGTCGCCGTCGACGGAATCGTTGTGGAGGACATCATCATCATCACATGAGATATATTTGCTGTGTGACTACATGCTGTCACCAGACTGTATCTCATGAACCGTGAAGCGTAGACAGTTGAAATTTTCACAGATGATGTATTTCTGTTGCCGCTATAACAGCCAATACTAAAAACAAAATAAAATAAATATTTAAGGGGGCCTCCCATACAACAAACGTCGTCTAAAGACATCGCTTGCCATCTAGCGGCCATCTATGTAACCTTCACAGCGCCGATGTCATGTCGTTAAAATATTTTAAACGCTTCTTGTCGGTTTCTATAGATGGCGCGGTTCTCAATGTACCTAATCGATCTTTGTCTAATGTGGTATAAATAACGGTATGGAACCCTTCGTGCACAAGTCCGACTCGCACTTGGCCGGTTTTCAAAATCTAATCTAGAAGTCATGTCAGACACCTTGCTCTTGTGACTTTCACGATCTATCAATTACGTAGGTACCAAGAAGATAAGCAGCAAAATTGAAATTTGGTGCTATTTGCTATCCGGTCGACAGAACGATATTGGACTTAACCTTGGCATTTTCTATTGTAGTCGCTTGTAATAATTGTAATGTAATAATGCATGAAAGACCTCGGCATAATGCTCGAAGACCTCAGTCGAGTTTCCCAATGTGTGGGCCTTAAAATGAACATGGACAAAACGAAGGTCATGTCGAACGCCCGTGTTGTGCCGACTCGACTCTCGAGGTTGTAGACGAATACGTCAACTTAGGACAAACAGTCCCAACTAGGCCGGTCCAACTTCGTGAAAGAGGTCAATCGTCGAATCCAACTCGGCTGGGCAGCATTCGGGAAACTTAAGTCTTTTCGTCTAATATACCTCAATCGCTCAAGACAAAATTATACAACCAGTGTGTGTTAACAGTGATGACTTATAGCACTGAAACATGGTCTCTCACTATGCCTCGATCGAATCGAAGGCTTTCTCATAGTCCTCAAACGCTAAGCAGAATGGCAAATTATACTCCTCAGTCTTCTGTATAATTTGCCGCAGCGTGTGCATGTGGTCTATGTTACTAAAGCCCTTTCGGAAACCGGCTTGTTCGGGAGGCTGGAAGTCATCAAACCTGCGTTCAAGACGATTCGTAAGGACCCTCGAAAACAGCTTATAAACATGGCTCAGAAGCGAGATGGGTCGGTAGTTCTTCAATAGTGTTATCCCCTTTCTTGAAGAACAGCGTCACCACGCTTCTGTTCCATGCTTCTGGCGTTTTTCCTTCGGGCACGAGGGAATTGAAGAGCTTCTGAAGGACTTTAAGTACTGGTGCTCAACCCGCTTTCAGGAGCTTTGATGTGATGCCGTCCTCTCCTGGTGCCTTGTTATTCTTGAGCTGTTTCAGGGCCATCCTAATCTCATACAGGCTGATGTCCGGGATATCTTCGGTATAATGTCTGATCAGTTTATCTCTCGGATCTTTGTTCAAACTGCAAACAGGTTTTTCGACTGAGGTGTATAGCTGTCCGTAGAAACTCTCAATCTCCCTCAGCACCTCTGATTTGGTCGACGCTATACTGCCGTCCTCTCTCTTCAGCTTCGTCAGCTGGCTTTGCCCAATAGACAAGTCTTTTGCGAACACTTTGGAGCCCTTGTTCCGCTCTATCGTCTCTTTAATACGTTTGGTATTAAAGGACCGAATATCGTGCCGCATAGACTTTGAGATGTGTCTATTGAGCTGCCTATATGACTTAGCATCCTCGGAGGACTGCAGTTGCAACGCGCGACGTTTAGCCATGAGGTTTGAGAGCTTTTGTGGTCTACTCGTACGGTTGGGTCTATAGAACCTCGAGCCCACTGTACGAACAGTTTCTACAAACCTGTTATTGATCTCGTCCACCGATGCGGCGCTCTCCAGGCACTCAAAGCGATTTGACAATTCGAGTTGAAAGTTCTCGGGGATTTGGATATGGGTAAGAGTAGGTCGGAGCGTGGACTTGATGAGACGAGACCTCTCAAGTTTGACATTGATATTCAATGTGCCTCTTACTATTCGGTGATCGCTTCCGGTTTTCACCATGTTGATCACAGAGACGTCATTGAATATTTGTCTCTTGGAGGTCAGGATGAAGTCTATCTCGTTTTTCTTGAGCTTGGAACCATCGGGTCTCAATCAGGTCCATTTCCTGTGAGGTGGCTTCTGAAAGAAAGAGTTCATCATAAAGAGTCCCTCTTTCTCCAGGAAGTCTGCAAATCTTTGTCCTGTCGGGTTCCGTTCCCCATGATCGAATTGCTCCACTCTCATCTCACCTTCGCTTCTTGTGCCCAGCTTCGCATTGAAGTCCCCCATAACCACATTAAAATAGGTCTCCGAGGTATGTATGGCTCTACTAATGTCCTCATACATCGCCTCTACCTCCTCATCGGAGTGTGACGAGGTCGGTGTGTAGGTATACCTGAATGGCCTTCAGCGAATATCTCTTAGATATTCTGAGTATTATAGGTACCTGCACCATCCTGCTCTACACACTGTTGATGGCCAAAATGTTGTTTACGAGGGACTTGTGGACGAGAAACCCGACACCACTCTGGGACTGTTGCTCGCCCTCCCGGTAGTAGAGCAGGTTACCGGATTTCAGGGTTATCGTGTCCTGGCCCTCTCGACGGACTTCAGATAACCCTAGGATATCCCAGTGTAACCTACCCATTTCCTCTTCCAGTTCAATTAGCTTTTCGTCTGTCCTCAATGTGCGAATGTTGTGTGTTACCAGGGCCAGTCGTTTTCGTTGTTGGGGGTGGTAGCCGGATCTCTGCCGGAGATTCTTAGCACCCCTTGCTCCGCCGTTACCGTAGCCAGGAATAGCGGAACTGCCAGGGACTGGGGACCTGGTTTTTTGGTTTACTGTCATGAGGGTATTTGCCATACCCACTCGCCACGCTTGGAATGCGGGTTGGAGAGCGCAGTATATCGCATTTCCGCAGAAGGCGCTGCTGCCTACCTCCTGGTAATGTGTCCCTTAGCCGGTTTTTACGGCACCTACGGGAACAGATGGGGGGGTACTATTCTAAAGCCGGCACCCCATGGCGGTTTCTCACTATGGGCCTCATAAGAAGGCTCAAGGACACGCAACAAGCTATGGAAAGCACTATGCTCGGAATTTCTCTGCGAGATCGAATCAGAAATTGAAGTGGCAGTGGGCGGGGCACATGGCACGCAGAACTGATGGCTGATGGGGCCGAAAAGTTCTCGAATGGAGACCACATATCGGCAAGCGCAGCGTAGGACGACCAGCCACAAGATGGACAGATGACCTCATCCAAGTGGCAGGAAGGCGCTGGATGCAGGCCGCTTCCAACCGGTCTTTTTGGAAATCCATGGAGGAGGCCTATGTCCAGCAGTGGACTTCTTGTGGCTGAATGATGATGATGATGAAAGCATGAAAAAACTTACGTGCTGCCGTTCATTCTTGAAATAGGTATACACAGAATAGCGCACGTAAATTGTATTCATCGAACTGAGGGTCAGTAGTCTGATTGTATAGCATCACCGAACTAAGTACCTACTGCTAGATATCTATACATATATAGACTACGACGGAAAAGTCTCACTAGTCTGGTCACCGGACTAATCAACCGAACTACTGAGACAAGGGATTGTAATGTACCTAATGCAATTTACGCGCGAGCTTTCGTTTATCTATGTGCACTGTCGGATCTCCGTCTTCAGGGTACCTACCTACTCATTTCTCAGGGTAATTAGGTACCTATAATAAAATACATTATAATTGCATTAAAGTATTTTATTTCAAGTCGAACAGTCAGCGTTTAGGATGTCAAATGGCCAACCTAAAAGGTATGTATCACAAAATGGAATGTCGTATGAAATAGAGAGCCTGTAAAGTTTGGCAAAAAAGACTAAAAATGAAGAGATTTTGCCAAGACTTTTTGTCTTTATGTATGTGAGGTACAAACATTAAAGGCTAAAACAGTAATTTGACTGAATTTTCGGTGAACTAATTAGTTAGACTTCCGATTATTACTCTTTTTTGCCAACACCCACGGTCATAGACAAATATTAATTTCGAAAATAACTTTACTAAAATATAAAGGGTTTCAAAACTTATTAATAATTTTTTGCAGCTTAATAAAATTATTGAACTGTAAAAAAATCATTATAATAAATATTTAGGTCTATAAAAGTATAAACGGATTAAAAAAATTGTAACTAATAGTAAACTGTAGGTAAGAAATCATTATAATAAATATTACGGTATATACCTAGTTATTTTGAGTATTACAATTGAACGTGAGTTTACAAAACGATCTCAAACTTATTTTCTAACATGTAAAGCACAGTTTGGAAATAAATTTTCAGAAAAGTGTACACACAACGCGATCTACTTACACGCATTCAAAAACCATTAAAATGTATGGCAATAGTTATTCTATGTAATTGCTAAATAAAGCTTTTTTAGAACTTCTACAGATAATCAGAATAAAAAATATCTTCAATACCTACCTAAGTAATTTATTTACAAAATAGGTGGACTCTTCGTTAAAACGTTCCAATACTTTTCATAATTCACACGCTATTTACAAATTAATCGCAGTGTTCAAATATCTACCATCTATTTCAATACAAAATGGTTCAACTTGCAATGAGTGTTATACATTAATTTATATTTTTCTAAGCCAATGCCATGCATCCACATGTTAACTTTCATACAAAAATATTTTCTAGCAAAGTTTACTCAATTCCTATTTAAAAGGGCTTTCCGATTTGCTAAATATTTACACAATTATGTAGATGTTTGACCATTTTGGTTTTTATACTTTTCGCTTTAAGTAAAGTTAAAGTTTAGTAGCTATTACAATAAAATCTAAGAAGTAGGTACCCAATTCTAGTTTTTCTACACATATCTTTTCCATTGCAGCAAAAAATATTATTAACTTACATACCTACTTATTTTTACAAAAAATAAATAGTACAAAAAGTAAATACAACACAATGGCAGTGGGTTCTGATTGTTCACAGTCTTTGTACAACATAAAATTGTCTAAAAATTTTCCTTATCTCTATGAACTTAGGGTTCGAAATACTATATATCTAATTGAGATTCAATGGAAACCTTGTACTTTAATGAGCTTAGACTCTAGTTTCGGCGTCGTCTTCAGTAGTAGATTTCCTGAAAAATTAAAACGATGTTTATTATGGGGGCAGCGATTGGAGGTAAATCACGCGCTTCGGATAATGTCCGGGCGTTTTCTTTCTACCGCTAAGGTGGGCAAAGAAAATATATAATTCCTGAGACACCCCAATTAGAAATGCGACAGCAAATTTTTTCTACGACCTTTTTTCTCACTAAATAATTTTATTCACTTCTCGTTTTACACAATATACCAATGTCGGTAAATTGTAAAAGAACGCATTAAACACCTAACATGTTAAGCATTATCAAGGCCCGCACTGTTCATAGTAATTTACACGAACCCATTGGAGGTCTTTTTGACCCCCTCTATTTTGGAAGCCAGTTATGCTACAGGACTTGCAGAGGCATTAAGGTTACCGAAAAGGAACATTGCTCCAATGTTCATGCATCCAACTAGTATCTACAGTTTACATTTACAAGTTAAGGTGATCCAAAAATTGCAATTTTACGGCACTCATTGACTCACTCACTGACTGAACTAGAGCTTTGAAATTTAGTACATAAAATAGTGTTTAATGTGTAAGCAAAGCTAAAAATCGAAAATCATTAAATATAATTAGGATGACCGGGTTATATAGGGTCGTTATTTTAGACAGCGTATGAGGGGTACTACCTAATCCTTTGTAGATAGACAAAATGTTTGGTTGGATACCTGTTCTGATTATTAAAGTTGTATATAAATTAACAGATCTTGAAAAAAAAAATGTCAAAATTAATTCTACTTCATAACGACAGTAGGACATATTTATAAACTTATTAGCTCTTCATTAGACATGACATGTGAAGACTAAAAAATAATAATTTATTAGTTACAAATATACCGGATGACAAAATTATACAGGGTCGTAATTAGAGACTGCAAAACTATCTAATCCGTTGTAGATGGAGAATTTTTTTGTTGGGAGGGCCCTAATTTAGAAATTTATGTATTTATAGAAAATTATATTAAACTATTTTCTTACTTTCAGAGCGATTATTAATTATGTTACTCGTTTCTAAGCTACTAAACTCTTCGTCAGACTAACATTCTTAACAAAAACACATGAAATCCCACCAAAACATAAATGTAAAAAACTGGCCAATAAAACACGGATCACACTTGGCAAGTTTTCATCTAAACAATAATAATTCAAGATCCTCTAAAAACTCGCCAACTTTGATCTGTAATATATATTTTAATATATTTTTTTAGACGAGAAGTTGGCCAGTTTTTTATATTATGTTTTGGTAAGATCTATTAATCAGCACCCCTACAAAGCAGAAAAACACTAAGAATCATTAAGAAAAAAAATTTGAAGAAACAAACTCTAATTGACATGTTTAGCGCGGGGGTGTGATGCACTTGGTTACGTCACGGGAAACTTGGTAACTAAATTACTATGTAAGATGAAATGAAGACCAATTACCTCATCCCTAAAGTTGTTCGGACGATCACCGCAGACACCACCGGGTTAGCAAAGCAAAAGATGATTACATTGAGTGTTTCTCATACAACTGCCACCATCTATTGACAAGTCAAAGGAACTTAACACCGAGGAAATGTTCATGGTAAAATAAACCTAAGGACAATGGAGATACGACAAGTTTCAAGTCATGCTTTAAAATGTCATGCAATTGAATGTATTGAAGTGGAATGGATTGAATGAATTATTTAATGATGAAAAGAGAGGGAGAGAGGATGTTAAAAAATATATATCTTACTCGCTCGTTTCGCCCATACTTGCTAGTGGCGCCCCCATCGGTTGTGGCGGTTCTCCTGTACAACATAAAGCAATGGAAGTTGTAGACTGACATTTAATTCAAATTTTGTAGAATATATAAAATGCTGAGACTGATGCCGTTTCATCGCTGCAAAGACATAGCTTCTGTCTCCTATATTTTTTTGTCTCCTTGTAACAACAGCCTTAATTCAGGACAAAACGAGCACACTTCCAGCTCAAAGGACCGAAAAATGGGACCACAAAATGGCGGCAAATAAACTGCAAAGCGTTATCTAGTGCCGCTCCCAACGGTTGTGGCGGTTCTTCTGTACAACAGAAAGTAATGGAAAATGTATATTGACGTCTTTTAGAATAAGAGTGATTGCATCAGATGAATGAAATACTGAGACTGAGCCCGAATTATTGCTGCATCAATACAGTGCGAAATCATCATCATCATCAGCCTACGCTAGTCTACTGCTGGACATAGGCCTCTCCTCATCCAGCCTTGCGAAGATCATCGCTCCACCGAGTCTGAGGACGTCCTACGTTTACCGATCCGTGGTCTCCACTCAAGAACTCGTCTACCCCATCGGTTAGCACTTTGTCGGGTGATACGGCCAGCCCATTGGCACTTCAGCATGGTAATTCGGTTGGCTGTGTGGGTGACTATGGTTCTCTGTCGGATTACTTCGTTTCGAATTCGATCTTTCAGAGAAACATATAATCCAGAGCCTGTCTTCTACTATTAATTTTTTGTTTCTTTGTAATAGCACCCTTCATAAGCAGCCTATATACGTCCCACTGTAGGGCACAGGCCTTCTCTCGGAGAGAGAGTATGGGATTAATCACCACGCGTGCCCACCGCGGATTGGCGATTTCAAGCGCTGTGGCATGTGAATAGCTCAGACACCCAGGTTTCCTCACGATGTTTTCCTTCACCGTTAGCGAGTGGTATTGCTGCTATAACTTCACAAATGTACATAACTTAGAAAACAAAGTCATAGGTACATGCCCGCACTGGGAATCGAACCTGGGTCTCCCGCTTCCGAGTCCAATATTCTACCCACTAGGCACCCTTAATTCTGGACAATACCAGCAAACGTCCGGCTCGAAGGACCAAAAAATGGGAATACAAAATGGCGGCAAATAAAATGCAAAGCATTACCTGCTAGAGCCAGATCGCTGTTGCGCAGAACGGACTGGGCGCGTGCGCTGGAGTGATCTTCCTCGGCTGGGATGCAAAATAACGGGATCAAGCGTGTGAAGCGGTCAACGGGGGGTGTGTCCTACCTACTGTCAGCGATGCCTAAACTTATTTTTGAAAAAAAAAATGTTTTTATGACATTATTATGGTAGTGTCATTCGTACGGTATTTCCTGATATCGCTGCCTACGTAAGGGGTGTGAAGGGTGTACCTACAGGGTGTAAAAAATAGCTAGCTTTTCTACAACACTGAAGGTGGTCACGGAATGTCCATAAATATTGCCTACGTTCTCATGGCATCATCAGATCTAGCGTTTCGAGGATTTCAAGCATTTAACGTTAAATCGATATTGATATGTCAAGCAAAAGCTACAGTCATCGATGGTCTTCTGAAATGCCTCTGTAGAAAATATGAAGAGTTCCAAACTAATGCGGAAGGGAAACTTTAGATAACGATTCAGTACCCAAGGTAAAAAACGGGGACTAAACAAATAAGAACCAAAACCACTCCAACGCTCACACTTACTCACGCACAAACTACACACTCACCTGTGTACGGGAAGTGATATTTGTCATGCTGCAGATGCTTGTCCGACCCTTCAGACATCCTGTCGTTGTATTCCCCGTAATGGCTCTCCATCTTCCTCTGATAGTCGTTCTTCAGCATCGTCGCGATGCCGGAGTCCCGGAATTCCCGGGTGTATCCGTCGTGTTCGCGAGTCGAGACCCCGGAGTCCCGGAAGTCTCGGGAACCGTACAAGTTGGTTTCCGGGCTCAAGTATTTGGTAGGGCTATATCCGTAGTCGGAGGTGCGGGAGGGGAGGTAGTTTTTGGACCCGTACGGATGGTTTGGTAGGCGGTACATCGTCGGGGAAATAGGATAGTTTGGGTCATAGGGTATTTGCTTCTCATCGGTGGGTAAGGCGCCGTACATCAGTTCGTCTTCTATTCCGTATCTGTGTAATGAAAAAAAAGAGTTATTTTAATTTATTTTGTGTACAAAACAGATCACAACCATTAATAATATAATAATAAAATACTTCTAATAGGTCTAAAGCATACACACACAACATCTATTATTGCCGTTCCTATTCCGTAACTTTCCACTGTATTAGGTTATCTATTTTGACGTAAAAACGTGTACGTATTTGACAGTAGGGCGAAGGTTAAATCGGAGGAGTCGACATAGTAGAGAAGTTGCGTAGGTACACTTCAGATTCTGGAGTCCAGAACAATAGAATTTGCAATGAGTGATTGAGTGAGTGGGTGAGTAAGTGAGTCAGTGAGTGAATGAGTTAGTGAGAGTTATTGAGAGTGAGTGAGAAAATAAATAAAGAAATATCCTCAGAGCAAGTTTACTCTACCCAAATAAACTTTATTTCATTCTTCAGAATACTCCTCTGGGCGATTCTTTCGATTTAACCTACTGCGAAATACAACGCATATTTGATAAAAAGCTAAGCTGATATTTTTTTCGCAATTTCGAAGGTTTGCCTTTACCAAAAGCATTGTTCGTATTGACGAGAAGCGCATTTTTGCATAGATTTAGGGATTTTGTTACACCTTGTAGACCAGGAGGAGGCTTATGATTATGATGACGAAGTAGTCTTACCTATTATCCAGCGGCAACCTCGAAGCGTCAACACTGGCCACGTACGTGTCGTGTACATTCTCCAGTATACTGGGCTTCATGCGATGTCTGCTCATGTGGTACACGTCCGAAGTCAGGTCCGGATTGGGCAGCGGGTTCGGCGAAGGGGTGCCCAGGGCCGGGTTTAGCCCTTCCGTGTCGGAGCCGGTCTCTTGCGACCAGCGCGCGATCTCCGGCCGGTTTTGGTCTGTGGGTGCGGTTCAGGGTTTGAGTGGCTTTTTATGGCATAACAAACAGTTATTGAGTGGTGGTGTTTGTTCATTTTGTGAAGAAGAATCTAAGGTGCAATTCAACCCATAAATGTCACGTTAAAAGTACTGGTAAACTACCTATAACATTACTCTCCTTATTTGATTGGGCACTGGGCAGCCGTACATACGTAAAGATGTTGTCATATTTTCCTGTGACAATGCAATCCTATCAGGGGTTTGTTTACACAGATTACGATATTTTTTGTCTGCAACATATAGATGTCTTTTTTATTCAGCCTGTGTAACGTGTGGTGAGGTAATTATAAAAATGAACATATTTCTTACTGGTCTTTTCAAAAAACTGTCTTGCATACTGAATAGTATTGAATGGGGAATTTGCGTCTAACTTAGATTGGAGAGACATTGCTTTTATACCATAGAAGAAATTATATAAAAACTTAGGAAAAATTACGAAATAGTTTTTAGTCCAAGTTCTCCATTGTAGATGTCTGACTTACCATCTCGGACGTGCGGCGGCCATCTTGGTGACAAAGCCAGTGGCGCCCCCTCAGTGATGTTAGGCAGGTACCCTCCGCCATTGCTGCTTGTTCCACGATCCCCTGCAAGAGCATTAGAAGTTTAGTTTTTTTAGTTTCCTTCATAATTCCTTGGTTTACTTTTGAATGTGGAACTAAGAATTGAATTGTCTTTTATTTTTCTTCTGACTAAGTTCGGCCGCGCACTAATATGAATTCAGAAAGTAAACAATATTGTTTTTTTTTTCTCATAAAGAATGCGCTCGCTTTAGCGGTTGCAGAAGCTGCAACAATTACTTATTCTACTTTAGGAAGGAACGCCGCAGACGAGACTAATCCAGCTTGAAATGATCGACGACAACTTTTTAATAAAGAAAACCAACTTGCTCTAAAAATAAGAGTTCGATGATTTTTCATGGATCTCATCAACAGATCTTGACCAAATTTATACGGAACCAGTTGGTGATATTTTAATTAAACGGGTCTAATCGTGATTATTATTATTAGGTAAAATTTAATAACCTTAATTGATGTCCTCCCCCGGCAATTACACGCACTTAATGTATGAGTTTAATTATAAATGAGTATCGCGAGTCATTAAAAAATAATACGATACAATCAAATCGATGACACTCACTGGTAGCATTAGAGGAGGGGCGGCTGGACCGCCTGGTGCTGGTCTCCTCATCGTCAGAGGAGTGGCTGGAGGCCAGCTCGAGGCTGCGAGCGCCGCTGCCGTCCGTGTCACTGTCCGTGGCCTCGGTGGCCTCCTCAGCCCGCCCGGCCTCGTCCGAGGCCTGCTGGGACTTGCGCCGGCGGCGGCCTTCGTCTTCGGAGTGAGGAAGTAGGTATTAGTGTAACCTGGCTCTACTTGTTAATTGGACCTTAATCTGGAGTGTAGTCGGGACTAATCTTAAATAATAATATTTATGAATTGGTATTTACGTTGTATAAGGAATTATAAAGTATTAATTATGTGATATGCCATACGCCTGCCAAGCGTCGCGATTATGGCAAAACCCTTCATGGTTATGAAAATTACGAAGGAGGCCTATGTCCTGCACTGGGCGTCAAATGGCTGATGATGATGATGAATTATGTGATTATATAAAATGTGTTATCAGCGAAAAAAGTCACAGATATCGTGTCTCGCATGACTATCCACAGAGGAAATAATCACTATGTGACTATCGAGCACATTGGAAATGAATCGAGTCATAAATGTCATGTGAAAAATGTCGTTCTGACGTTTTTGACTTTTTTCAAAAAGGTTAGGCTACAAGGCAAACCCTTAACCCGATCGTCTTTGTTTTAGGCTCGAATTGTAGCTGACTAAATTGGCCACAGGGATTTTTCTCAAATTCTTGATATCATTCTTCGTTTCCAAAATATCGAACGTCAAAATAAAAAAATCTGAACTTTTTCTTTTACTATTTCGGCCATAATTTTGTAATATCATATCTTCACAACTCTCCGAGATATAAGGGGATCGTACATTTTCGTGAAATCGGAGCCTACACTGGAGCGAACGAAAAGACATTTCCAATGTCAAAATTCTTTTCCCAGACCGTTGTAGAGTTTGGACGAGAAACAAAATCAAACGTAAGTGAACCAGGCCTCTTACCTTCTCTCCTAGTATGGAGCGAGGAGTCGAATCCTCTGAGGTAAGCCGGCATGTCGCTAGCGCTGGTGTTGTAGTTGGACGTCGACGTGCTCGTGTGCCGCAGTTGGCCGTCGCTGCGACTGGGAATAATAGCTCTTATGTGCATAAGGGGAGCCCGCCATATGTCATTACTTTATTGCCAAAGTAATGACATTAAACTTTATTGTCATTACTTTATGACAATAAAGTTTTTTGTATTGTATTGTAATTAGTGCCACTAGTTACAATACAATACAATAATGTTAGGGGTTGAATAATGATGAATTACATAGGACATGAAATCAAGTTGATATACATAGCGAAACGGGCGAATCGGATCGAATTTGCAAAAAGTGTCTGTACAATCTCTCAATCATATTAACAGTGATTTTTAGGCCCCACCCACGACAGAGAACCTAGGATCACGAACCTGGGACTAGATAGCAGTTTTGCCAAAAACGGCCGTTTTTGGCGTTAATGCTATCTAGACCTAGGTTTTTTGCCGTAGGTTCACGGCCTCGAGTCCAAAAATCATTGTTAATATGATTGAGAGATTGTACAGACACTTTTTGCAAATTCGATCTGTAAACAAATATATGATTCATTTTCCTCGGTGGCGCTAGCTAGTGTCACCCCCTGGAACCTCATAATGGCAAAGTTCGCAGTACTGTACAAATGACGTGACGCTCATTGGCGTATCTAGGGTTATTTTCTGTGGAAAAGCGATGACGTGTAATACAGAATTTCATTGCGTATATGCAGTAACCAAACGTGCTTGCGGGCACTAGTTCATTCTGGGTGGGTCCGTTTCGCTATGTAACGTCGTTCGTCATTATTCAACCCCTAAAATTACATTTCTCGACTTTGATAGTTGATATTTTTGCCATTCGCTTAAGTGGCTCTATGAAGTTAACTAGCGCTACCAGTAGAAAAAAAAAACATATCTTATTTTTTACAGATCGTATTTAAAAAAAGTTTATTTCTATTCTGTGGACTGAGATTCTCGGTAGTAGGTCCCAAAAATTACTATCCATATGATTGAGAGAACCGAACCACACGTTTTTCATCATCATCATTCAGCCACAAGAAGTCCACTGCTGGACATAGGCCTCCTCCATGGATTTCCAAAAAGACCGGTTACGGAAACGGACGCGCTTCCATTTTTAATGATCTGTAAAAAAAGATATCATTTTTATTCAACTGGTGGCGCTAGTGAGTCGCTTCGACCTGAAAGTTTTTCCACATAAAAAAAAAACAAAATGCTTTATTACCTGTAAGGACTGGAGCTGGTCTTCGTGGTAGACCTGGAAGTGGTGCTGGAGGCCGATATGCCGATGTTGCGCATCTGGCGGGCGCCTTCTGTGCTGCTGTGGTACGCCAGCGATGACCTAAATGGTCAGGTGAGGTTTGGATTAACTAGATCGAGAAGATCGATATTGCAAGCGGCAACAACTTTCAATATACAATAGTCTTTTATACCAATAACAGTTATTGTCACTGCTTCACATTCAAGAGGTTCAGGGTTCGTTTCTTTTTTTTTTTTTTTTTAGAATAACCAAACAGACTGTAACACGTCAGTTAACTATACTAGTCAAGTTTCATTAGTGAATTTGTAGTAGTAAAGAGAGCGTAGAGTTTACTGTTTAGCTGCTCAATTAGCAGGCACGTGCATGGGAATGAAATAGAAGAGGGTTTAGTAAGCAATTGTCTAACTAGGACATTGCCGCTGCCGTTTACCTGTTGACTCCACCTAAGTTGTGGGCACTGCTGCTCACGATCACCGACGTGTCGGCCAACGGGACTTTCTTCCCCAGACATCTCAGGATGGTCCTGTAACGAAGGATCATTTGTGAAAAATCTTGTAAAGAGGAGAGAGCGATGGCTGAGAGGTAATGGCTACCGAAATTAATTACAGTGGTCTGTGACTACCTTTCTACTCGCTCTTAGCCAGGCTCAAAGACCTAACTGTGCTTTCTCGCACTTAGTTAATCATATAGTGCATTCGCCAATAGAGAGACCCTTCATCATCATCATCATCAGCTCACCGCTGCCCGCTTTTCAGTATCGGCGTTTTCCCCCAAATGCCGTCCACGGACTGGAGTGATTCTTAATAGGATGCAATTGAACAGTAAACTTACCGGTTCAGATTCTCCCTGACCCGCCTGTTCAGCGCGTGACCGACAGCGCTGACCAGCGCGTAAAGCGCGACGGAGGCGGCCAGCGCCGAACTGAGGAGGTCCCTCCGCCCGCCCGCCTCCGAGCCTAGGAGGAGCGCGCTGGCCCACGACAGGCAGAGGAGGGGCAGGCAGATGATGCTGACGGCGAGGAGCATTCTGTGGGAGTGCGTGATAGGGAAAGTGTATAAGCAGCCTATATACGTCCCACTGTAGGGCACGAACCTTCTCTCAGGGAAAGAGTATGGGCTTAATCACCACGCGTGCCCACCGCGGATCGGCGATCTCAAGCGCCGAGGTATGTGGTAAGGTAAGTAACAGTCCCAATTAAAATGATAAAAATGAAAATGAAAAAACTTTATTTAGAAAAGGGTTAAAAGAGTGGTTACAGGCTCCCAAACTAGGATTCCCTGTACTATAGGTAGCCAGGCTTCTTCCAAAATACATAATAATATGTGTTTTACAATATTTACTAATAGCATCTAATATCTAAACGTTCTTATAAAAATAACATTGGTAAGAGCGTTGGCACGGTATGCTGGAGACACGGGTTCAATCTCGTTACTCTTACTAACTCTTTCTATCTCTTTCATTAATTACTATGACTTTTACTAACGGTATCTCTGTTTCACAGTTATTATATAATATGTTACTAACTCTCTCACTCTCTTCCACTATTGATTACATCTCTTACTAACTCTCTGTCCGTTTCTCTCACTTACTCTCTCTCCCTACCTCTATGCCCCCCCCCGTACTGGAGGTTCCCAAAGCCGGTGACGTGGTCCCGGGAAGTGAAGGCGGCGTGTGTAGCGCCAGTCAGACACCTAGCTCTCATTATCCCCTCTCACTATATCTCTCTCTCACTTTTGTCACTCACTAACTGTCACTCTCATTAACTCTCTCTCTTACTAACTCTCTCCGTCTCTCTCACAATTTCTATTCCCCACCAACTCTCCCTGTTTCTCGCCCCCTACCTCAAGTTCCCGAAACCGGTGACGTGGTCCCGGGCGGTGAAGGCGGCGTGCGTGGCACCAGCCAGACACAGCAGCGCGGCGGCGGCCAGCGCGGCGCACGGCACCACCACCCACCACACCACCGCCTCGTGGCACGACACCCAGCAGCTGGAACACGGGGAGCGTTTTAGCTGGGGAACTCACCTACAAAACCACATCTACTGCGGTTCCCGTGGCACCAAGTTTAGCTGTTGGCGTTAACGTCGCTTGTGTAGTTCTAGTTTTACAAGTGCAATAAAGATTTTTTGTTATAATAAGTCGCCGTACTGCTGCTGGTGGTGGCCAACGGCCGAGGCCAATACGACCGCCAATGCAGCGCAAGTCAACCATCCTTAGTTCACTAAACGCATCATCTGATATGTGTTCCAATATTGAACCCAAACACCCCACGTATTCACAACGAAGCATTCCTGTACATCTGCCAGAGGCGGCTCGTCTTATAGAGCGCTGGTGCAGTGCACTCCCACAAAAATTAAGTACATTACTTAATAAAAAAATCAAAATTTTACCTGCTACCTACCACCTATAATTTTTTAAACCTATGCACACAAAGACCTACACACATTATAGTAGTTTATTAGAAATAATTAACTACGTACGAAGTTAAAATGTTTTCAAGCATAAGATTTGGTGTCAAGTTGTTACCGAGTGGAGCGGCCAGCGATTGCGCTCCTATGAAACGAAATTCAGTACAATGCCTAGTACTAAATTCAATGAGTGCGAAAGAGAAACATTGGAACGGCCCGGTACGTGAAACATAAGATTTCATATGAGAAATGAGCCTAATCTGGAGCGCCGCTCATGCGCTACGTTGCCAAATGGTGCGAGGTGACAATGCGGTGCACGCACAGTGCAGCTAATTTTGAGCTGTTGCCGATCTTAGTAAACAAACAAACGCGTCCCACCAATCTAATCAAGTAATCACATCAAGTCAGTCGATCACTTTTCGCGCGAATATCTACGACAGTTTTGTGTTATTCCGCTATTTAAATTAGTTTCTGTGCGTTATTTGTGCTGAAAATGGAACAATACAATGTATGTTATATTAAAAACTGTGAAAAGACTTTAGAAAAGCGTCTTGACCTAAAATCAAAGGGGCCACCACGGCCTGAACTCGCCCTGACACAAAAATGTGCTTCAAAAACTAAAACTTTTACGCGTGTGTTTAAACCCGAACAAGTTGCCCAACTAGCAAGACTTTTCAATCTTTTTGTGAACACCCATAAAATAAAGTCACGAGCCGCCTCTGACTACTGCTGATAGTAGCCAACGGCCAAGGCCATTATGATAGCCAGTGCAGCGCGAGCCAACCATCCTTAGTTCACTAAACGCATCATCAGATATGTGTCCAAATATTGGACCCAAACACCCCACGTATACTCACAACAAAGCGTTCCCGTACTGCTGCTGATGGTGGCCAACAGCCAAGGCCAACACGACGGCCGGCGCGGCGTAGGCCACGGCCAAGTGCGCGGCCAACCCCCCGTGGTTGACGTCACGCAGCTCTCGGACCAAACGGCGCAGTTGGTACGCGTCGCAGGCCGACCAACCGAAGGCCGCCATCCACCAGTAGTGGAGGGACATGGCGATAAGCTTGCAGGCGAACTGGAAATTAAATGTTAGGTTGGAGAATCGTGGGGCTTTGGTGAGGTTTGAAATGGGCGACAGATCGAACTGTTAAAAATTTATCGGCTTACAAACAAGACTTTATGACACACATAACTTTTCGTTCATTTGACCGAAATGACCATTCTCACTGCTTATCAAACTCTTCTGATATCCAGAGGGAATCCTGCCTACTTCCCTCCCTCCTGATATAAAGTTTCTATGACCACGGTGCGAATATTAGTAGAAGTGAGCAAGAGCGAAAGGGAGAACTCCTAACTCCTCATTTAAGATGTGTATATCTTTCTTCCTGGCTTTCACTCTGTTTTATTCTCTACCTATTCTGTATTTATCTTCCTAGCTGTATCTCTATCACCAGCTGTCTTTCTCCACGCAGCTGTCCTTCTCTCTCTAGCTATCTTTCTCTACCTAGCTGTCTTACTTTCCCTCTCTTTTCCTGTCTCTCTCTGTCTCTGTCTGTCTTTCTCTCTCTCTGAACGCCGTATAGGAGGTAACCGACTCCCGATTTCCCAGCTCTCTTTCCCTTCCTAGCTGTCTCTCTTTCCCTAGCTACATGTCTCGACCTGTCTTTCTCTCCCTACCTTCGTATTTATTCCTGATTGCCTTTCTCTTTCTTTCTGTCTCTCTATCGCTCTCTTCAGCAGCACTAACCTCGTTCTCCCCCAGCGAAGAGCGGCCTTTCAACGCCACCAGGAACACGAGCTGCGCCACGAGCACGCTGAAGGTGAGGTGCTTGTGGATGGAGTTGGACACGGTGTGGGCGCCGCGCATGAGGCAGAGTGCCAGCCAGCAGCACAGCAGTAAGGGGAGCGACAGGCTGAACGCGGTATAGGAGGTTACTGACTCCAGGAGGGATGGCTCGGGGATGAACTGTGGCAGAAATTAAAGGTTCAGACATCAGAAATCAATTTATTTCAACGTAAAGAATTTACATTTTGTTTGCTAAATGTCAATGCACTATCTTACTATGTTAGCCGCTGCCTTCGGGCCGTATTTGTAATGGAGAAAAAGGCAACGGGGAAAGAAACTCCACTCTGACCATCTTTTCTCAAATATATTAAAGCCAAACAATCAATCCGTACTGCTGGACATATACCTCTAGCAAGGCGCGCTACTTATGTATGTCCTGGGCCATCCTCATACAGCCGCTGTCAGCAATCTGCCTCAGATCGTCCGTCCAGCGTCTTCACTCGAGAACCGAAACTCGAGAAAGAACGAATGGTTCATAAATTGAATATTATTTTTAGAGCTTGTAGCTTTGTAGAGACTATTGTTCAAAGATGTAGGGTAGACGTGAATGTGCTTCAAGCATAGTGAATGAAGTGATTTTGTTCTAAAACTTTTGGTAGCATGAAAACGAAAAGATAGTTCAGGTAGTACAGACGTCGAAATAGAACAAAATTTTAATTTGTAAAAAAAAACACTACATCAAAAGATCAGCAATTTAAAAAGAATTGCGCTATTTTAATTGCACCGTTTTCACCTTCACGTAATAGTTTTTTATCCCACGGATACACTGCTTGTGGTAGGTTCATTGGTGGGATTCGAACCCTCGACCTCTGAAATGTGAGACAAGCGTTCTACGGACTATCACCGTGTTATTGTTTCTCACCTCATAGTCAACCTCGTCGACGAGGACCGCGAACGTGGACAGATGGTTGCACGTGCAGTTGATGAGGAGCGGCTCGCCGGAGTAGGGCGACCAGTCGTAGTCGATCTCAGTGTGGCACCCCACGCGGGACCATTCGCCGGGACTGCGTGCCAAATGGGCGTGTAATGGGCACTGTCTTATTATCATTTTTTTTTTAGAGAAAATGGCTAAATTTGCGAGCGTGGGCCAAATGAATCGATTTGGGCTGCTTTAATCAATTTTTGAAGCGAAAAAAAAACACTGGAAGTACGTCATTGGAAAGACGTATTATGGCGCACAAATTTTTTTGGCGGTAACGTGATCATAGTCACAGATCGTTTGCACATCGCTTACTGTCTTTACAGTGTATGTGTGAGTAATTGACTATTTTAGTAATTGACTAATAGTAATTTACTACGCATCACACTACGTCAATTACTCACACATCATACACTGTAAAGACAGTAAGCGATGTGCAAACGATCTGTGACTATGTTCACGTTACCGCCAAAAAGATCTGTGCGGACTATACGTCATCGAAACAAAACACTATATAGTAAACTAATCAGTGCAAACGTAGAAGAGGTTGATTGTTTTTTTTTTTACAGAATACCGACATTTCAACATCTTGCTTGGTGTTTTGAAAAATATATATTAAATCTTGTTTCGTTTACCTGTGAAACGAACGTCAGAAGGTCGAATGAAAATCATACACTTATTCACAAAAATACAAGAAATCAGTGACTATTATTAATTTACTATTTTAGCAATACATTGACTAACCTTATATATTTAAAATGCAAACGATAATAATAAAAGACTCGTAATTCTTTATATAAATACCTCTTCAAAAAGCCTAAACGTTAACTTGATAGGCAGCGTCTTAAGGGGATCCAGTGGGCTAACTAGCGCCACCAATGAAAAAGATCGTATTTGTAAAAATGTGTCTGTACAATCTCTCAATCATGTTACTAGTTATTTTTAGGACCCAAGACAAAGAAACTAGGATTACGAACCCGGGGCCTAGATAGCATTTATGCCAAGAACGGCCGTTTTTGGCGCTAATGCTATCTAGTCCTTAGTATTTTTGCCTTAGGTCCACGGGCATGGGTCCCAAAAATCACTATTAACAAGATTAAGAGATCATACAGACACTTTTTGCAAATGCGATCTGTAAAAAAGGATATGATTTTTTGTTCCTCGGCGTTGCTACTGTTACTCCCTGGAGCCCCTTAATAAATATCGGCACAAACTCACCCTCTCAAAGTAGTCCAATGCACACACTGCGGATTAGTCCTGGAGCCGAAGGTATCCCTATCAATATCCAGCCACATTTGCAGCCTAATCGGCTTCTTCAGTCTGATCCCACTCAGACTCTTATACACCAACTTCTTCACACCACCCTCCCTGTTAGTGCCATTTTTCAATTCGGTCGGTTCCATCACTAAAGCCATGACTTTAGGGCCGTCTTCTGGAGTTTCTGGAGCGAATGCGGAGTCGTTTTCTTGTAACATGGAGTGGTCTTGTTTCTTGTTGAAGGTGGGCTGGATGAGGATCGGGCCGTGGCTCTCGTCGTCATGTTTCTGGTTGGGATTTAGATGGTTGCTGACGTGGTTCTGGTGTGCGTGGCCTTTGTTCATGTAGGTTATGCCTAGAAAGGATGGGGGGTTAGTTTTGGTGAAATGAATCGTGGAGGGAATGTGTGGAGGTTGATTCTGAGTCGTTTTATCTTTCTGCGAAAGCAATTGAGTATATATGTATACTCGTATGTAGGTATGTATGTTTCTTTATGACAATCCCGAGGTCGAACGGCTGCTGGACCGATTTTGACAAATGAAAAGTTTTCGCACTATATCACGAAAAAACTATATCTTACTTACCTATGTCAGAAAGGTAGAAGAGTAAAACGGAAATAATGAGACGGAACATGGCAGCTGGCGTCCACCATTTTGTTTCTAGTCTCACCTTCAGTCTCCCCTAGAGCGATCCCAGCGAGTTGTCCCCACTAAATAATAATAATACTTTATTCATTTATTTGCTTCTTACGAAGTAGGTTACAGAGTAGGTAAGCCTAAAAATAACAACACAGTACGATAATAATAACACTAGAAGCCCACACGAAACTCCGGTACAAAGAGCGCCATTTGCAGCACAGGAAAGCCCAGCATTATAGGAACGCTCCACCGCTGACTCACTGAGCCATCCCTTGCTCTCACTCACTTCACTAGTCTTCTCACCTTCAGTCTCCCCCGGAGCCACTTACAGCGAGGTGTCACCACTAGAAACCCACACGTACTCCGGTACAAAGAGCGCCATTTGAAGTACAGAGGAGCCCAGCGTTATGTGAACGCCCCACCGCCGGTTCACAGAACCACCCTCTAAATTTACTTGTCTTTTCACCTTCAGTCTCCCCCGCAACGATCTCAAGCGAGTTGTCCCCACTGGAGGCCCACACGTACTCCGGTACAAAGAGCGCCATTTGAAGAACAGGGGTGCCTGGCGTTATGTGAACGCCTCACCGCCGGTTCACAGAACCATCCCTCTAAATTTACTTGTCTTCTCACCTTCAGTCTCCCCCGCAGCGACTTCGAGCGAGTTGTCCCCACTGGAGGCCCACACGTACTCCGGTACAAAGAGCGCCATTTGCAACACGGGGGAGCCCAGCGTTATGTTGACGCCCCACCGGCGGCTCACCGAGCCGTCCGTCGCTAGAGGCATCAGTTGGGACGAGTTGCGGGAATACTGCATGTAAGAGAACACAGCGCGGGATTCGTAGGGCGTGTCGAGGTTTTCTGCAATAGAAAGTAGTAAATAAATAAATAAAAAGTTTATCTGACCACAAGCCGTTTTCATTTGGTAGTGATTAATAATTAAAAGGATTGGAGTCAAGGGTGTTTAACCGTTCTTGATCGGAGTACATGAGTTATGAAACGACTGAGTATGGAGTTTTGTTTGGAAATTCTTTCGCCGTAACATAGTTCTTGCTTTAAATTACGCTTATGTTTAATTTATAAGTCACCGTTTCTGCGCTATGTTGAATAAAATTTTTCATTTTATTTTTATTTCATCTATCAACTCTCCCAAGTATCCTTCAAGAATAATCTTTGTTGTCGAGGCATCATTTATTAACCAAATCTGTCAGTGATTTTTACAGCATTGTACAATACAAAGACACACTTCATTTTCGCACTAGCTGTTGCCCGCGACTTCGTTCGCGTGGTAATTTTGATGTGTTTTTTGCTAGGACAAAAAATAGCCTATGTGCTAATGCAGACTATAATCTATCTCTGTGCAAAATTTCATCCGGATCCGTTCAGCCGTTTTTGCGTGAAAGAGTAACAAACATCCATCCATATATACAGACTTTCGCGTTTATAATATTAGTAAGGATAATGGTCGCCGTCTATGCCTAACGTTAGTGGCATTTTTCCGAGCGGTTCCGTGCTTCGCAAGGCACGTTAAACTGTTGGTGCCGGCTGCCGTCGATAGATGGCAGTCGTTAAGCCAAGTCAGAGGCCTTAGGGCGGCTTGACAACTTCTGACAGTAGACGAGCCACTAGTCTACAAGCCTCCACCAATCCGGACTTGGCCCCCGTGGTGGAGTATGGCCTATACCTTCCTTAGGGAAGAGACCCGAGCCCCTCGGTGGGGACATAATGGGTTGATGATGATGAATGGGGGCCTAGAGAGAAATCAGGTGCTATAATCCCGACTATATCAAAACTTGGTAAGATTTTGTGACAAACCTTGCATGCTGGTTATCCCGATGAGATCTAGCGGCAGCAGTACCCGGGTGTGTTTATCGAACTTAGTTTTCGTCTTCACGTAGTTGTTGTACTTCGGGAAAGACACCGTAGGACTTGCTGCCTGCTGGGGACAATAACGAATACTTGTAAGAGGGGCACTTGATGTTAGCGTTTTAGGTTGACACTTGTCAATATTATTTCCTTCTCCTATCTCTTCCTCACTCTTTTTTTATCGCTCTCTCACTCTTTATAGGGTTCCTTAGTAATCTAAAACTCCACTGTCCGTTCGTCCGTCCGTCTGTCACCAGGCAGTATCTCATGAACCGTGATAGGAAGACAGTTGAAATTTTCACAGATGATGTATTTCTGTTGCCGCTGTAACAACAAATACTAAAAACAACATAAAATGAATATTTAAGGGAGGCTCCCATAAAACAAACGTGATTTCTTTTGTAGTTTTTTGCTCGACATTAATAACGGCAACAGGTAGACGCTTGAACTATTCAAATGTTGTATAGATAATGGGTTCCCCTTTGTGCGCGAGTCCGACTCGCAATTCGCCGATTTTTTCTCTATCTCTCTCATTTCTCTCTCCCTTTCTCCCATCTCTATCTCACTCTTTTTCTCTATTCCTCTCTTCCCGCACTGTCTCTCATTTTATATATCTCTCTCCTCACTCTATCTCATGTCTCCTCTCTTCTCGTCTTTCTCTCTCTCTCTCTCTCGCCATTTCTATATCTCCTTTTTCCCTGCCTCTATGTCAGGGAACGATCAGGACATGACAAGCGAACATTTGCGTCTACACTCGCCGCAAAATCACAAAGTTTCCGAGTACCTTTTTCTTGGCACTCTTCCCGTTGCCATAGTACCCGGCGGGCTGCAGCGGCGAGTGTACGAAGGCCGACGTGTCGGGCAACACGACCCGCTCCGTGGTGAAGGTCTCCGGGTTCGAGTTCCTGTTCAGCTGTGCCAGCTCGAAGCCGTAGATAGACTCCGCTGTGACGATGTCTACGCCGATCACTGGGGGACGTGGACAGGATGTTAGAAACATTACGGGTGGGTGGCTCGAGAGGTCACGTGTAATTTTAAACAAGATAGTCCCAAACAAAATCAGGACTAAAGAAATAATGTTAAACTAGCAAATTAGAACATAGATTAGATTAGAACTCTTTATTGTAGGTACACACCAGGGAAAAAATTTACATTAAAAGCCTTACATAATATATCAAAGTTTTGCCGTATATCGCTAAAGGCATAATATAACGAGAACATGACTGCCCCGTTGGTCTCTGCCTCGTTGGTCTAGCCGTTAAGGCTCTTAGCTACCAAAACAGAGGTCATGGGTTCGATTCCCATTGGTGGCCGCCGTAAATTTGTACAAATGGCCTCAGTCTGGGTGTATTTTCATTTTTATAACGTCCTTGCCGGGTTACCATAGCACAGGGTATCCTTGTTTGGGACCAGGTTAAGTAATTGTATTGTGTGGAAGTTATTATTATTATACATACTTACTGAATGTGGGCGGAAGTACCTGAAACCGGCGTACTTGCATGCTACGACTAATGAATGTTCAGGAAGCGAAAGTGATCTGTCAGGATCGTGGCATGTATCAGTCCCTGGTCTCTGCCTTCCCCTCTGGGATACAGGCGTGAGTTTATGTATGTATGTGTACTTAATACACGCAGGCATTATTGGGACTTTTACACAATCCTTGGATGAGTTCCCGTCAGCTTATTTTCACTTACCCAAATTGTCAGTGACGATCTCCAACGGGCTCGTGTATGCGAGCTAAACTTACCCAAATTGTCAGTGACGATCTCCAACGGGCTCGTGTATGCGAGCTAAACTTAACCAAATTGTCAGTGACGATCCCAAACTTGCCCAAATTGTCAGTGACAATCTCAAACGGGCTCGTGTATGTGAGTTAAACTTACCCAAATTGTCAGTGACGATCTCAAAGGGGCTCGTGTAAGTGTCGTGTTGGCTCTCAGCTAGTACCGCGATGTATTTGTCGAACTTATGCAGCAGCACCTCGACTCCGCGCCCGGTCAGTTCGCGTATGCGCTTCCATTCGGCCGCGTACTTTATGTCGAGGATTGTGTTCGCGGATTTGATTATGTTCTGGAAGAAGGCGATAAGGTTATGGTTTGTATTCGGATAGATCATTGCTTGCTGCTGGCTACGAATTTCTTTAGTTTCATTTGAGTACCTATTTCATCATCATCAACCCATAATGTCACCACCGAGGGGCACGGGTCTCTTCCCTGAGGAAGATATAGGCCATACTCCACCACGGGGGCCAAGTCCGGATTGGTGGAGGCTTGTAGACTAGTGGCTCGTCTACTGTCAGAAGTTGTCAAGCCGCCCTAAGGCCTCTGACTTGGCTTAACGACTGCCATCTATCGACGGCAGCCGGCACCAACAGCTTAACGTGTCTTGCGAAGCACGGAACCTATTTATTTAACTTCTATTTACACATGGAAAGCAGGCGGGAAAGCCTTTGCCCAGCAGAGGGACACAAAAGAAGTTATATACATGCCTCTTGTTTAGTTAGTCATTTAACGAATGTAACTGGAATTGTGGAAACGTAATCGCAAGTCCATAACACATAATATGCCGCTTTATCATCAGCCATTTGACAGCCATTGCAGGACATAGGCCTCCGTCGTGGTTTTCATAACCATTAGGGGTTTTGCCATAATCGCCACGCTTGGCAGGCGGGTTGGCGATGGCAGTATCTGGTTGGAATCTCAGGAAGACGCTGCTGCCCGTCTCCTGGTAATTTATTTTCTTAGTTGCGTTCTACGACATCCACGGAAGGAAATGGAGTGATTCTATTCTTAATCCGGCGCCGCACGGATATGCCGCTTGTTCGATCGTTATTTGTTACTGGGGCGTTCTTTATCGGGCCGAGAACGAACATTGGACCATAACCGTACAATGAGACCTACATTCATGCATTTAATAGGTACCTCTGAAAACTTATTTCGTGCATTTACCGTTATCGTCGTGCCTTCAATCTGAAACCGTCCATACGGTGGGGTCGTCAATTGAGGCGCTTTTTACAAGAACAACCTTTGCCCCCAGAGTAAATTTGGTGCCTTTTGGCCAAAACAATTGTCCTACAAGCAAACCTTGGTGGTTTTTGTAAAATTTACTAAACTTTTCGATGGAATAAGTGTGGACATAGGATGGTTGTGTAAAAACTGATTAGTGAGCCTAAAGCAGCTTGTTGAACAGTGTTGCCAAAAACCGAAAATAGAAATTCATTTAAATTGGACATTGGCTGTTCCTGTAAAAAGCGCCTCAATTGATATAGTATATGAAAAATATGTCTAAAGAGAAGAAAAAAAACCATAAATGGATTTAAAGATAATTTTAACGTTAGTTCTGTACTGCAAGTGGATATCATCGCAACAGCATAATAATAGTAGGTAAATAGATCTTCCAGTCCACTCCAATGAATCTTTAAACACGTATGGTGCAGCTCAGCCTACCACAGGTTATACTATCCGTCTTGCCAACAAGTCAGCCTCGTGTTCGACTCACCCGAATATAGTCCTTATCCTGGCTATGCGTAAGGTTCAGTCCGGCCTGCACGAGCTCGTGTCCGATCAGTTCTAGCAGCACTCCTTGTCCGACCAGCACGTCAGCCCCGTAAAGGTTCGGCGTGTCGGCGCAGGCCGCGCTCAAGTCTTCGGCCAAGCGGACGCCGACGAATGTGTTCACTTGGAGCTCGCCCGCTTCGATCCTCTGTAGCTGTTGACATCAGAAGCCAGAAATTTATTTCAACGTAAAGAATGTACGTTAGGTTTGTTCAATTTCAATCTACAGTGTAATTTCTGATGCTGTAAGGACTCAGAACGCTAAAAAAAAAGTTTCATCTTTATTTTACATCATACAGCATGCCTATTACTTACACAGTTTGAAATAGTACTAAGATCATCGGTCTCTGGCATCACATACGGGAGCTCGTGGATTCGGGCCCCGGCGCATGTACCAATTATTTTGTTTTGTAAGTTACGTACATTTATGAATTTTTAGCAACAGTACCACTCGCTAACCGTGGAGGAAAACACCGTAAGGAAAACTGAGTGCCTGAGGTGTTTACATGCTTCAGCGCTTCAAATTGCCAATCCGCGGCGGGCACGCGTGGCAATTAAGCCCGACCTCTCTCTCTCTCTGAGAGAAGGTCTGTTCCCTACAGTGGGACGCATATACGCATATCTGTTAAATGTGTGCAATAAAATATAAATAATAATTACCTAATTAAAGAACGCACCTGTTTCCTGAGCTGGTAGAAGGTGTGCGTGGTGCAATTGAACATATCGGGCTCCTGCCACGGCACCTAAACATAAGCAAATTAACAACATGGTACATAGTTAACAAAACTAAATCGTAGTTGTTAGCGAAGGACTACTCACTTTCATTCAACTTTGGTCTACGTGTAAACAAACCGTTGACAGAAATCGTTAAAATACGGGAAGCAATAATGTCTCTATCAAGTTGTTTGCTCGTCCTCCGTCAATCGTTTCATTAATGTAATAATTTAATTTCAGGACTTCGAAAGTATTTAAAAAAAAATACCCAGGCCAAAACTGAATGACACGAAACGCAACTGAGTAGAATGCATGGATGTAAATGTTGATGTGCCGTCGACCCAGGCCAAAACTGAATGACACGAAACGCAACTGAGTAGAATGCATGGATGTAAATGTTGATGTGCCGTCGACCCAGGCCGGAACGGGACCTAAAACTCTCCAAAAGAAAAGAAAACTATGCACAGATTCCACTTGAAACTACTGAAATTAAAGTATCTGAGTATGTGAGTGATTTTTTTATAGGCACCCGTCGCCAAACGCACACACTCACAAGGCCGAATCTCGCGACGACTCTGGGTAATTCTGACGTCCTTCCGCGCTGGTCTTAATTACCGCAAATACTTTTTAGTATTAGATTAGATTAGATCAGAACACTTTGTGTGTACAACACAAGAAAATAAGTGTTCAACTATTGAAGAGTCAAATATATTTTAATTGGTTACGGTGGCGGGGAGTCGCTGGATGCGGGCGGCAAACCATAGCTTGGAAAACCATGAGGAAGGCCCATGTCCTGCAGTGGGCGTCAAATGACTGATGATGATTACTTTAATCTGTCTTTCTTTTTACCACAGACTATTTAAATTGACTCTGAGGAGTGTTTTAAATAATCGTGTTTTTATACATAAGGCTGCTATTGTTTCTTTCTCATACCACGATGCCTACAAGGTAGTGGTAATGGTAACCAGGCAAGGATGTCACAAACATGAAAATACACCCAGATTGAGGCCATTTCTACAAATGTACGGCGGCATCCAGTGGGAATCCAACCCACGACCTCTGTTTTGGTAGCTAAGCGTTTTAACGGCTAGACCAACGAGGCAGTCATTTATTATGAATGAATGAATGAATGATTGATTGAATGAATGAATGATTTACTGCCACGAACAAATATGCTTACATACAATAATAGAAAATAAAGAAAGAAACGTGCGTGTGACAATGATACTTCTCAGCGTTTGCTGTCTCTATTTGATACAGCGCTGGTTTTGAAATAGCACCTCCACGCCAAATGAAGAAAAAGTGTCATGCAGGTAGGGCTTACCGCAAAAAAAAAAAAACTTAAAAATACTAATTAAAAATTAAAAAATAGATAGATTTATGTCAATTAAGAAAATTATACAAATTCGACTATAAATAACTAAAGAAATATTAGTATATAGATTTTTTTTAATTTACATAAATATTGCATCATAACACGATAGCGTTACAATATTAGTTTATGTGGTGCGTCGAGGAGCCTGGTATAAATACCTGCTGGGTGGCGTCGCAGGCGCGCGTGGCCTGGCCGCGGGCGCCGCCGCCGCAGTCGGTCTCGGCGCGCGCGCCGAACTTCGTCCGCGGCCACCACACGCCGCGCGCGAACGAGCGCGGGCAGCCGTCGTACACCACTGCGGGGTGTTAAAACGATCCGTCAATACAAAACTTGTAACGGTGCAAACCTTCTTACACCATTTCTGTGCTTTTCTTTCATTCTGTCTGTCATCTTAAACTCAAAATTTAAAATTACAACACCCGTTCTAGATTTCTTTCGGATCATCACTATCATTACCACCTCTTATACAGAGTTTTCCGAAATAAAATCACAGTTATAGAAGTTCTACATTTTATTATCGTATCATTTACATCGACAACCCTTCAGCTATACCGAAGCCTGTTCTAACCTATTTAACCATAATTTGCCACACTTAAGGTCGATTTCTGAAGTGAGATTTTCACTAAGTAAATACTTAAGTAACGTTCTGTCACGCTCTTTTCTGCGAAATTCAAAGAGACCAGTTAACTACATATTTTCTACATATTTAATTCTCAATTCAGAAACTGGGCCTTAGATTAAATTAATACTCTCTATTGCACACCATACATTATAAAGATACATGAAAACACTTAAATATCTAAGTCACATAGTATACGCGCTCTCGGCGCTTTTAGCGATCTCTTCCAGACAATCTTAACATGGTTAGGACTCTAACATAAAGAGAGTGGGTAGGTATACCCTATATACCCATATATCGTTAAAACTCTACTAACATGCACTCTCTCACACTCTACTGCGTGAAATTTGGAACTATACTTATTTTCGGTAACTAATCTCATTTTCCAGTCCTGTAACAAAACTGGCTTTGAACATTTAAGGAGGATGACGTGAGACCAAAAGCTTGGCTAAGAACAAGGCAGGCGTAGACGCAGTTTTTGTTTAAGTGCAGAACCTTTGATCAATAAACATTACAAATTACATAAAGAGTTACTTCCAAGAGAGACAGTAACGCTTAAGTTCCGTAAGCTAGAAAGAGATAAAAATGCGAGATAAGTGTAGACAAAAGTCTTCGCCTGTTGTGTTCGTTCTGTGGCGCGTAACAAGTCTGACAATCGAAGATTCTCAGCGTTTTAAACACGGTTTCCCTCACTTCAGAAAGATAATATAATTGTATCAACTATGTACCCCATAATTGAAATACTTAGGTTATTACATACAATTATAACTTGGTATATTATTAGCAATAAATAAATTCAATCATTCATACATTTTAAAAGGTAAATGAAGCTCAGGTATACTCGTACATACACTACGAAAATACACTATCATTCATTCGAATGGATCCGAAAAGACATGCGTTCGAAGATCTGAACCCTCAAGAATATAAATAACCGGCCGTCTCTAATCTCAAGTCACATGATCTTCTGACCAAGTTCGCAGAAATATGTACCTTCGCAGCCGGTATTAGGCGCCACTTCCGCGTACTGGTTGGCGCAGCGGTCGCAGGCTCTGCCTATAACGCCGCTTCGGCAATGGCACTGGCCGGTGCTGACGTCACACGAGCTGTTGACAGAACCCGCGGGGTAGCACTGGCAGGGGAGACACTCTTCCGTGTCGGGGGGCTTGTAGTGGTTTTCCTGTAAAGGATATATTCAAATCAAATCCAAATATTTATTTGTCATAAACATAGGTGTTGATTAGAGGTCTTGAGTATAAATTGTATCTCTATGTTTTACCCACAGGGCATATAAATACTATACGGCTAGAACATATCTGGCATGCAGTACATTTATGATTAGTATCAATTCTTAATATCTCAAAATTGCAATTAAAATCTTTGAAACAAAATTTAATTATTAAAACCGTAGTGTCAATTTACCAATAAAAATATTTAAAAAGTGTCAAACAGGCAATATAATTAGTAATTAAACCTTATGCAATTAAGAAGTCAAGACGTTCAAAATCTTTGTCAAGCAAAATTAAATAAATTTAATAGTATATACCTACCGATAAAGAAATTATAGTGTATACATACCAATAGAGTATAAAAAATGTCAAACATACAATGAAAATAGTAAAAATTAAAATTATGCATTTAAATAGTCAAGTCGTTTAAGGAATCTTGTATCGAATAATAACATTTATCAATTAATAGCATAGTCAGCTTAAATTTAAACAATTGCAAGTTCATGTCAGTAACGTGTAACTAGTATTAAGCTCGCCTTTGTACAAACACCTCTTGTGCAATAAAGTATTTTTGAATTGAATTTGAATTGAAGTGGGAGTTTCGTTTAGTGGGTTTAGTGGGAGTATTAGTTTTAATAGTGAAGTGGCAGTGGCACTCGCCGGAGCTCGCAGCGTAGTGGGGGTGGTATCCCTTCTGCAGCGCACACTCGCAAGGTCACAGGCCGAGCGGCACTGGCTGGCGCGTATTTACCTGTAACGCTGAGCTATCCAACTCGGCTAGTCTCTATGGACAATAGTGTGATGTGAACACCTACCTTGCAGTGGCACTCGCCGGAGCTAGCAGCGCAGTGGGGGTGGTAGCCCTTCTCCAGCGGACACTCGCAAGGGCCGCAAGCCGCGGAGCCCCACCAGCCGCTCGGGCATTCCGTGACTCCTTCCTCCTCGCAGCCGTCAGCTGTGATGTAGATAAGAAAAGGAGAGTTTTAGTAATGGGAACGATGGTGTCATAGTGCTACTAGTCAGGTCAAATCAAAGTAAAAATATTTTTATTCAAACTAGCATAGTGCGACTTAATGAACTTTACAAGTTAAATCTGGTCTAAGATACTGTATCCCTGATTCTTTTTACGTTTCGCGTGTCGATTACAATAGTTAGTCATAGTTAGATAATTCGATTTCACACTAACGCAGTACATTAATTTTTGGAGATTTAGACAGTTGAAGTGGAAAATGCGCTTTATCTCCATGGTGGATGTTTCCGAAGGCGATATACTGCCTCACTTATTATTTTGATGTAGATATAGCTTTGGCGTATCGACCTATCGGCGTATCCTTGATAGTCGTTTGATTAGATTCGAGATTCCTACACTAACAGTATCTCACGGTTGGACCAAGAATATTACCTGTGTCTGTTCGGACATGTCCGGACTCAGAAATACCTTCGCATCTGAAGCCTTTTTGACTGTATGTAAGTCCTGACTATAGTTGTGCAGTCACTCACCGGTCAGGATGTGCCCCGGGTCGCACTCGCAGCGGTAGCCGGGCACCTGCGCAGTGTCGGGCACGCAGCGCGCAGTGCCGCAGGGGCGCAGCTCGCAGGCCGGCGCGCACTGCGCACCCACGCGGCCCCTCTCGCACGCGCACCGCGTCTGCTCCCACGAGGTTACGCATTCGCTCTGGAAATAAATCGACATTGTTCTTATTCCATAGAATACATTAAAAAAACTGAAAAATAAAACCGTGAAAATATTTTTGTTTTCGGAATTTTACAGGTCTCTAAAATAACATAATTTATGCATCCTAATGAACCACTTTTAGCGATAACACCGCCAGTCGTATACTAGATAACCTTTATTATGTTTGGTGTGCAATAAAGAGTTCTAATCTCTAATATTTGCTAGAATAGAAAAAAAGAAACTCACGAAGGGCGGGCAAATGGACAGCATGCAGTCGGCTCGCGACTGGCAGCCGTCGCGGACGTTTTCCCGCACCGTCGGCCGGTTCAGCAGCGACTGGGCACTGCCCACTCTCACATCCTGAGAAGGTAAACAATACGTTAAGGTCCGGCCATCCTAAGGTAACATAAGCAGCCTATATACGTCTCACTGTAGGGCACAGGCCTTCTCTCAGGGAGAGAGTATAGGCTTAATCGCCACGCGTGCTCACTGCGGTTTGGCGATTTCAAGCGCTGAGGTATGTGAATAGCTCATACACTCAGGTTTCCTCACGATGTTTTCCTTCACCGTTAGCGAGTGGTATTGCTACTATAACTTCACAAATATACATAACTTAGAAAACCAAGCCACAGAATAGTGAGTAGCAATTGAGGATTGATGTGTTAGAGATAAATGGAGAAGAACGAGGTCTGGTAGTAAGTCAGCTAAAGACAACCGTACAAATACACTATCATCCATGTTGGAAAAACCTGACTTCCTAGGATCAAACTATTTTCCTGAAAAAAAGTCCCTCTACATCTGCTACAAATAATTTATTTTTGCTATAATCTTAAGTATTAATCAAATATTTACTGATTTTTCTTAATACCGTTTGATATCATAATCTTTGCCAGATGTTTGGATAAATAGTTTTAGACAGTGAAATACCACTATCATCTCATCTACAGGAAAAGTTAGGAACCTATGTGTGCAAAATCACGGAAGAACCACCACACAACATAAATGTAACGAAAAATTCATCAAACCACAAACCTGAATGCAGCCCTCGAAGTAACCCAGTTCGCTTGCCAACAACCCGGCCGTGGAATCAGGTCCACCAATCAGGATCTTGCCAATATACTGTCCTTGCACCTTATTGGCTAGCATCGGCAGCAGGGCACTCCGCAGGCCGTAGTCTATGGTCACTGAGATGTCGGTACCGAGCCATTTGATCTCGATTCTGTGCCAATTGCCGTCTGCTAGAGTCGTGGTGGGCATAAACATCGTCTCGCCGTTGAAGGAGTAGTAGAGGAGACCGGATTTTAGCTGTCAGGAAAAAATAAAGCAAATAAATTGTTAGTTTTTGCGATTGGTTCTAAGAGTAGAGTGGCAGATCCATACAATGGTCACTGAAACAGTTCTTGACTATCGATCCGTCTTTATGCGCATCGAAAATTAGTCAAGCAGTCAGGCATGTAAAGCACGAAAGTCAATCTTGGGACAAACTTGGCAAGGCCGAAAGCCAAAATGAGAACGGCCTACGACGAGGCCGAAGGCCGAGCTCCCTTAGTAACCATAAAAGTTCGCATATTCCATAGCAAATTTTGCGTGCAGCGTGGAGGGAAGCTCGAAAGGACTAAGGGAGTAGCACACTCCTTTTACATCTGTTAAGTTCAACCAACGGAGACAACGATGGTGCTATTCTATCTGACGGTTTGCGGACGTGAGGAAGGCATCTCCTTTACGGATAGTGGCTGGTACGAGTATGCCGTCGCTTCATCACACTGCCCACTGCTGGATATAAGCCTCATGTCATCTCTAACCATCACAGCATCCGACAATCGGTTTGGAGAACCTCTATTTTCAAAACCCAACGAAGATCTACTTTGAATTATATGTCTTGTGCGTATACTCGATCCAAAGTTAAGAGAATACTCGTACGAGGAACTGATTCCAACCCAATCTGTCCTCGCTTGTCCTTGCCTGTCTGTGAAAGTACTCACGGAGACAACGATGGTGCTGTTCTGTCCGACCTGCACGGACATGAGGAAGGCGTCCCGCTGCCGCGTCCGCACGGACAGCGCGTTGAGCCACGGCAGCTGGATGGGTCGCAGCAGCGGGTTGAACGACAGCACCCCGTCACCGCTGAATCGCCACGGAGGGGCCGTCGCTGCAGGAACATCGTACATATTATTTTTGGTATTCATAAACGCATAGCTTCTTACGTAATGATGAGAAAACATAATTGCAGGAAAGAGACGTGTAGGCTGAAGAAGGAAATTCTGGCTGAGAAACTTACGGAAGCGGACTGGAATCGCAATTACTGAGACAGAGATAAATATGCGGACCCCGACCATCGCTAGTCAGAGGCACCATAAGAAAAAGATAGGTCGATGACATACGAAAGCCGTCGGCAATAAACGAGATTATCAGAGGACGGAGACGGTTGGTGTAACAGGAAAGAGGCCTTTGCCCAGCACTGGGCTTTGTTCAAGCAATTCCAGAACTGGAGTCTATTAGGCTGGGTAGATGAATTGGATTTAGCAATTCAAAGTCGCTAATCATGCCATTGAAATGTTCAATGGAGTCTCGGAGTCTCTTTGATGGATCATGTCAGAAAAGAGGCAATTCGCCAAAGAACTACGCTGATTGACATAGCCTATAAGATTAATTTATCATAACGATTCACTGCCATACCATATTTAATAATAGCAGTAATCGTGCCATATTTAGCAATTGGAACTCACATTCAGAACAATCCTTGCCAGTGTTCCCCTCAGCACAAGTGCACAGGAAAATGTCCTACAACTCGCAGCGGTAGCCACCTTTAAAGCGAGGCGCTGAGTCGCATTAATTGGCTTGTAGTCAGCAATGTGTGTAAATAAAACATGATCTCAGCAACTGGGACTCACATTCACAGCAAGTGCACCCCTCGACTCAAGTGCAGAGGAATGTGTCCCACAGCTCGCGACACAAGGCGCCGAGTCGCAGTCATTGTGATATAGTCAGCAATTGGGACTCACATTGAGAGCAATCCATGCCGGTGAGCCCCTCGGCGCAGTAGCTCAGAAAGATGTCCTACAGTTCGTAGCACCCGAGCTGGATGTTGGCGTGACATAGTGGTCGTGCCGTGGTCGAATATTGAAACTCACATTCAGAGCAATCCTTGCCGGTATATCCCCCGACACGAGTGACCAGGAAAATGTCCTACCACTCGCGGCACCCGAGCTGTAGGAAGTAATCCTGCCGTAGTCAGCAATTGAGCAATTTACTCACTTTCAGAGCAATCCTTGCCGGTGTACCCCTCGGCACAAGTGCAGAGGAAGGTGTCCCACAACTCGCGGCAGGAGCCGCCGTTGAAGCAAGGCGCCGAGTTGCAGTGCGCGCGTTTCTCGGGGCAGCCGGGGATCGTGCCGTTGTCTGCTACGAAACTGTTGCGGGAAACGTGGAGGGGTGAGGTGGGAATTGACCAGGCAGGCAAAAATTTTATAGCTCAATTCTTTGTGTCACAATTTTTTTTTTATTGAATAAGCAATAGGTACGACTTTTTGAAATCGCATTACAAAAAGACGCAGTAACAAGAAGGGCTCGATGATTTTCTCATGGACCTTATTAACAGATCTTGACCAAATTTGTATGTGACCACCTTTAAATTACTTCCTTTCTTACACAAAAACGAATTATTGAAATCGGACAACGTCGTAAAGAACTATCGCCTTGAAAACCTCCTCCTTATTTTGAAAATTCATACAAAATATAAGTCGTATGTTTTCATCTAAATGTGCACTAAGCACTAGTGAAACGTGCTACTTAGTGTTTCACTAGTACCTACTTAGTGCACATTTAGATGAAAAATAAATGTTGTGCACACTCACCTGTTGAGATCAATAAACTTGTGATCGACGTAGAAGTCGGCGATGCAGCCCACAAAGTCTTTGTTCTTGACCTGGAAGCTGCTGGGCAGGTTGGGCAGCCCGCCAATCTGCAGCGGACCCGTCAAGTCCAGGAACCTGTTGGGATGCATTTACTGTGCAACAACGAATAAAACAATTATGCAAACAAGGCATATTTAGTTCAAAAGGTAGCGTCATTAAAGTCCAGATTCCTCAGGAAGCGCTTAAATCCTCTGTGCTGGAGATATTGGTGTAGCTAGGGAAGGATCCGGGTGGGCCGTGCCAGAAGGAACATGTAGAGTTACTACATACATGTATTCGGGATGGCAGGCCATCGGTTTTTAAGGCCAAGCCCTTTTTAGGGTTCCATAGAGTTCCTTAGTTAACAAAGGAACCCATATAGTTTCGCCATGTCCGTCTGTCTTTCTGTCCGCGGCTTAGCTCAGAAACGATAACTACAGAGCTGAAATTTGACATAGATTAACATATTTATTATGCCGACCAAACGGTAGGATAATATCTTGAAAAAAAAAAATTTTTAGCTTAGGTACCTCTCCTGCATCTAAATTAGGGACGGATTTTTTTTTCTCGCCTACTTCATAGTGTGGGGCAACGCGTTGGATTGGTCGCTTAAAATATCGTGGGTGTAAGAAGACCATTTTTTAATTTAGGGTTCCGTTTGAATATTAAGCTTGAAAGCGCATTTTTTTTCAGAGTAGGTCGTCCGCGTAACTCTTTGCAGTATGAATAGACTAATTCCGTTGTGGACGAGTGAATGGTAAGGCAACACCAGCTGTCCACTGATGAGAGAAGTTATCCTCTAAATTGAAATTAATTAATTGGCACAAATGTTTATTAATTTTTTATTAGTAGTTTTAAGTTTTTTAAATAGCATGGAGGTGCTATTTGAAAACCAACGCTGAAATACTATCATTGTCACACGCACATTTCTTTATTTTCTGTTATTCCACGTAAGCATGTTTGTTTGTGGCAATAAATCATTCATTCATAATACATCAGGCAGCGATGTATGCCAGACTAAGGGCTCTCACACATAAACACGGTACGACGTCGCGTCGTGCTATGACGTGTTAATTTGGCTTAAATTAGTGTAACTAATCGCGAACATCTAGTCAACTCATAACTAATCGTGACTTACTCGACTCAGAGCTCAATAGTGCTTAAAAATGTAATTCAAATGAAAGCCAAGTTAGGGCGTCGTAGCACGACGCGACCTCGTATCGTGTTCACGTGCGAGAGTCCTGACCTGTGGCAAGTCTCGGTGGGGATGTCGCAGCGCGGCGGCAGCAGCTTGCGCGAGAAGTTGGCGCACGCGTACCGCGAACCCAGCGCCGCCGCCCCCGCCGCCCCCGCCGCCCCCGCCGCCGCCCTCGCCGCGCTCGACAGCGCCAGCCGCCGGTCGCAGTCGTCCACCGCTACGGTCGCCGTCTGCCCGACAAAGAATACAAAAAGATTTATTCAGTTCACCGTAACGTGGTGCAGAATCACAAACAAAAGAAATAAAAACCGGCTATGAGCTTCGTGCCATTATCTATACAACATTTGAATATTTCAAGCGTCTACCTGTTGCCGTTATTAATACCGAGCAAAAACGGCAAAGAATCGCGTTTGTTGTATGACTCTCATACAACAAACGCGATTTTTTTGCTGTATTAAATATTTATTTTAATTATTTATTTTATTCTGCTTTTAGTTTTGTTGTTATAGCGGCAACAGAAATACATCATCTGTCAAAATTTCACCTTTCTACCTACCACAGTTCATGTGATACAGCTTAGTGACAGACAGACGGACAGTGGAATCTTAGTAATAGGGCTTTTTACCCTTTGGGTACGGAACCCTAAAAATAGCCCAAATAAGAGTTGCTTCATTTCATACACACATATAAACCGGGCTATGCTTGGAGTCTCTTTGATGTATCACATCAGATATGGCATGATTCGTAGAAGAACTAAGACGATTCATAGTATATCAAATAGCAAGTTGAAATGGCAGTCGGCTGGTCACATCTGCCGAAGAACCGATAAAGACAGAGCCGGATTTTGAGGTCTGGAGGCCCTAGGGCAACGAAGGAGCGGAGGCCCCTAATTATTCCCAAATAAAAAATACGAAACAAAAACTACAATGAATACGACGATTTTTTTTAAATAAAAAAAAACAGACGTTATAAGTACTCATAAAAGATTGGCGTTTAATGATAGTACATATTAGCCTTTTGTGGGGGCCCTTTCCTTGTGGAGGCCCCAGGGCAGTAGCCCCGCCTGCCCTCCCCTAAATCCGGCCCTGGATAAAGGACGAGGTAAAAAGGTGGTCGAGTGGAGGCCACAGACTAGCAAACAACGTACGATGTCCATCAGCTCGCTGGACCGATGATCTGGGGCAGATTGCTGGCAGCAATGCGGATGGTCGAGGATGGAACGAAGTAGCCTGCTTTGGGGAGGCCTATGTCGCCGATTGATGGATAATGAACTGAGTGAAGTAAGGGCTGCAACTCTCTTCACTTCTCTTCAGTATTAGCCACGCAGAACTTAGCAAAATGTACCTATCTTTCTTTATATTCCTTTCTCTTGTATTCCTTCTGTGTCTCTCCTTGTCTTACCCGATTGAAGTAAATCAGCTCTATAGTATACCAGTCTCTTTCCACCAGGTCAGCCGCCACCGTGATCCCGGTACTAGCTCAGCAGCCAGTTCAGTTCTTATTGTATATATAAAATAAATAATAAATAACAATTCGCTGGATGTAAGCCGCTTCCAACCGGTCTTTTTGGAAATCCATGGCGGAGGCCTATGAACAGCAGTGGACTTCTTGTGGCTGAATGAAGATGATGATGATGGATTCGAATAAAAAGTAGAAATAATAGGACAGAATTCTCTTACCCGATTGAAGTAAATCAACTCCACAGTATGCCAGTTTCCATCAGCCAAGTCAGCTGCCACGGTGACTTCAGTGCTGGCCCCTCCCAGAGCGAAGGTGAACCGCAGCCCCGCGCCCCCCTCCCGCCCCGCGCCCGTCCCTGTCAGCTCCAGCGCGAGGAAGTCGTGTCGCTCGTTGTAGCGGCCGTTGTACAGGAGGAGTCCGGACGTGTGTTGAGTTGCGAATCTGGAAGAAAAAATGGTGGTTAAAAAAACCGGCCAAGTGCGAGTCAGACTCGCGCACGAAGGGTTCCGCACCATTATCTATACAACATTAAACGAAGATCGAATTTGAGAACAGCGCCATCTATAGAAACCGACAAGAAGCCTTTGCAGCCGGTGTATCCTTCTCAAGCCCCCGAAGGTCAGGAAGGAGCTGATAGGGAAGCTCCTGGCCTCAGCTCGCAGATGGTAGTCTTGACGCAACCCTGGCATAGCACAGTTCCAAACAGACAGTTCCACGTACAGGTACAGTGTCACTAGATAATGACGGACCGGCGCCCTAGAAAGTCACTAGAGACTCCCAGGTTAGACCGAACGGTCGTTGCTAGAGGTCTCACCTTAGTTTCAAATGCAGCCGGTGCCTCCTTCTCAAGCCGCCGAAGGTCAGGAAGGAGCTGAGAGGGAAGCTCCGGGCCCTCAGCTCGCAGGTGGCGGTGGTGTGGTCGGGGGGGCCGCTGCAGCCCTGGCACAGCACTCCGCCCTCGCGCCGCGGCACGCAGCGCCCGCCGCGGCACAGCGAGTGGTCGTCGCACGAGCGGTTGGTGAGGACCGTCTCGCAGTCGGTGCCTGGAATGTGGGGTGGGTTTAGTTGGGTGTTGAGGGAGGGCGAGATAGAGAAGACAGAGAGAAGAAAGAGAGGAGACAAAGAAAACAGGGAGAGAAGGAAAAATGAAAAGAAAGAACACTGATAGGTACGAAAGAGAGAGAAGAAATCTGCCGTCCACAAGCTAAATCGCCGTTATCTCCAAAAATTAACTTTCGGGTTATGCGCAAAAAACCAGGGAAATAATAAAAATATATGCTACTTGATAACTACACATAATTTGACTACACTTGAGGTATCAAAAGATATATCTTTTTGTGTACTTTTAACTTTACTAAACATGTAACGACAAATTCAGCGTAATAAAAAATATTTTTGGCGTTACTAAACACAATTATTATCATCATCATTATCATCATCATCATCATCATCATCATCAGCCATTTGACGCCCACTGCAAGACATGGGCCTCCTTCGTGGTTATCATAACCATGAGGGGTTTTGCCATAATCGCCACGCTTGGCAGGCGGGTTGGCGATCGCATTATATGGTTTGAATCTCAGGAAGACGCTGCTACCCGTCTCCTGGTAATTGATTATTACTTAATAATTAAACTAACATAACGGCAGTCTTCAATTCTTTATCTCTGGAAATATAAAAGCTAGAATAAATTGGGTTGGAGGGATCGATAAAGACTTTTTTCTGATTAAGAAAGTCAAAATCGACTGGATGGATGGTCGATAACCGTATTTTAGCTTGTGGACGGCAGAAAGAGAGAGAAGTAAGAGATGACAGAGAGAAGACAGAGGTAAGACAAAGAGAGATGACAGAGAGTTAAGGCAGACAGAGAAGTAAGACAGATAGAGAAGACTGAGAGAAGACACAAAGGTAAGACAAAGAGAGAAGACAGAGATGACAGAGAGATAGAAAGAAGCAGAGAAAGAGGGAACACAGAGAGTTAAATTCCTGGTAAATAGTTGAGATACCTGTGTAGCCAGCCCCGCAGACGCAGGTGTACCCGCCTTCCCGCCGGAGACACGTGCCGTTGTTGCGACAAGGAGACGAGTAGCATAAGTCCACCTCTGTGTCACACATGTAGTGCTCTCGGGAACCTGACGAACAAAAAGTATAATCTTACTACTATTATAAACGTGGACAAACCCAAAGTATAATACATAGATAACTCTTCCACATCAGTCATTTACAGAGATTTAAGGTACTTAGGCCACAGAAGCCGACATGCACTACTTTCTTAAATGCGGCGTAAACAGCATTTAACTAAAATTCTTCATGCAATCGTCGATTTAAATGGCGACTTAAGTGACATTTAAAAAGTGGTGCAAGTCAGCCTCATTATCTAGTATCTTACTACTGTTAACTTCTGTCCTGCGTGCCCTAAGCCCTGCACTCAGGAGGACCTAATGATGACAAGTGGTAACGCAGTCAGCGTTGCGTAGTTCTCAGGCCACAACTGTTTAATAAAGACTTTAATAAAACGACACGCTAAGAAGATGACTATTATATATAAATTGTATGCGAAAGTTTGTATGTATAAATGTTTGTTACTCAATCACGCCACGATCTGGATGAAATTTGGCACAGAGATAATATATTACAGTCTGGAGTAGCAAGTGGGCTACTTTTTATCCCGGAAAAAATCACATTGAAATTTCCGCGAACGAAGCCGTGGACAACAGCTAGTGCAGAAATAAATAAACTTCCATCACTTATACTGCGCCTCTATTGTGTAAGTCTCCACTGTATTGGGTTATCCATTTTAACGTTTACGAAGTGACAAAATATGTGTCACTGTCAACTGCTGGAGTGACTTAAGAATGGTGCCATGACATCAGCCAACCCAGTGGAAACTGATGTGCTTGAGTGTGTGCGTGCGTGCGTGCGTACGGGCGTGTGTGTATTTATATGTATGCGGTGTAGTGTGTGGTGTTGTGCCTTATTATTATTACCTGTGAACCTCTAGTCTAGTGTGTGGTGTTATGCCTTATTATTACCTGTAAACCCCTTCGGGCACTGGCAAGTGAAGGTGGTGACGGGATAGATGGGCCGGAACAGCACAGTGTCGCTCCCGATGAAGCCCGAGGCGTTGCCGAACTTGAGCACCGTGAGGCATTCCTCGTAGTTAAGGCACGGCTCGTGGACGCATACGTTGTCGTCGAATGGCAGAACCTGGGGTTGCAGGGGGCTCAATACAGTAATACTCAATAGGCTTAATATTAATTAAGACCTATGCTTTCCGCACGATTTCCGATTTCCATACGTAGCAGGGCTGTGAGATTACTCCAGCCAGCCTATCTCTTTCCAGAACGCCAGCAGTGCTCCAACGTTACTGCTGGCCTCCTGAAGGGATCCCAGCCTTTTAAAGATGGTGGTCTGTCGCTTTTCCACGCTTTCACTGTGAACAGTCACGTAGGCGAGTTTCCTATTCCTTGAGGCGTCCCTGGCATAAAATATTGTCATATATGTACGAAACTCACGCCTGTATCCCAGAGGGGTAGGGAGAGGCCTGGAGCTCTATTTTTGAATCACTCGTATCGCATCGAGCGCTCGATTTCTACTGATTTTCGTTCGACATCTGAAATTCCGTATTTTTGAATCACTCGACTGCAACGAATGGTCCTTACCACTCGTCTCGCATGGCGATCGGTAGATTTATTGTCAAAAAACGATTTCGACATTTCGTTAGAACAAACACAAACCAAAATGACAGTAGTGTTTTGTTTGTAACAAAAGACAAAGATTTTTTATTTAAACAGCCAATAAAACAAAGTATTACGTTCCGTTTCCGTTACGGTAGTTTCCGTTTTTTTTTATTTCTGCGTGGAATGGATAAAATAGGCAACACTTCAGGCGAACGATTCAAAAATACGGAAAAACGACATCATGCGAGTTAGAAGACGAGTGTGACTTAAGTCGCATTCGACGATACAATTTCATACGAGTGATTCAAAAATAGAGCTCCAGGGTTTGCCACCTTCGACAAACCCCTTTTGTTTCATCAACATTCATAAGATGCTGCATGCAAGCACGCCGGTTTCGGTGAATAATAAATCATCATCAGGACATAGGCCTCCCTCATGGTTTTCCAAGCTTCCCGGTATTGTGTCGCCCGCATCCAGCGACTCCCCGCCACCGTAACGAGGTCGTCAGACCATCTGGTGGAGGGCCTGCCCACGCTGCGTCGTCCGGTCCGCAATAAGGAATATAAATAAATAATTTCCACACAACACATTCACTTGTACCGGTCCCAAACTGGGATATCCTGCGCTATGGCAACCAGATAACGACATCACAAATATGGAAGTACACCCAGACTGAGGCCATTTTGTCCTTACTTGTACTTACCGCTGTGCAATGAAGATTTATGTATCTATAAGAGTTATTTATCGGACCCAATGGAGAGCGCTGATGGCGAAAGCTGTCCCATAGTCACGTCCCTCAGTCATGAGTCTACGATCTAAACGAAAACGAAGATTCTACAGCACAGGGTCTCCTAGTTTGGGACCGGGACAAGTGATTTTGTGGAAGTTACTATTAAGAATATTCTTTATTGTACACAAAAAACCGGTAAAGTGCGAGTAGGGCTCGCGCACGAAGGTTCCGTACCATTATCTTGTATAGATTAGCCACAAAGATCGGGAAAAAACGGCAAAAAATCACGTTTGTTGTATGGGAGCCCCCCTTAAATATTTATTTTATTTTAATTTAATTGTTGGTTTTTGAAGCGAATATAGAACTAACTAAATATTCTGTGAATATTTCAAGCGTCTTCCTGTTGCTGTTATTAATATCGAGCAAAAAAACGGCAAAAAAATACGTTTGTTGTATGGGGGCTCCCATTAAATATTTATTTTATTATTTTTTTATTTGTTGGTATAGCGGCAACAGAAATACATCATTTGTGAAAATTTCAACTGCCTCGCTATCACGGTTCATGAGATACAGCCTGGTCAGACAGACAGACAGACACACAGGCAGACACACGGACAGTGAAGGCTTAGTAATAGGATCCCGTTTGGCACCCTTAAAAAACAATCAAAATATATTACTTACTTGCACAGTAGCCAACCGGGCCAGCGTCGCCCGGTGCAAGTAGAGGCGCTCGCGCAGGTGCGTGGGCGAGTAGTAAGCCGAGTTGTCCCCTCCTGTGGCGATTTCGGCCGCTGGCCGTCGCGCCGAGAACGACACGTTCAGGATGTTTCCGGACACGTCCGTGTCGTCCTGGGAGATGAATAAATAAAAAAAATTATTTTCATTATAAAAATAAAATGAAAGTCAAAGTTTCAGAATTAACAGATTATGTGAAATAATGAAAGTATTTTAAAAGGGCACAGGGGAGACTTTGATTCAGTAAAGCGACTAAAGTTTGTTTCCTTTACATTACATTACATAAACTCACGTCTGTAACCCAGGGGAGAAGGCAGAGACAAGGGTTTGCCACTTGCTACGATTCTGACAAACCTTTTTCGTTTGTTTCCTATTTTCAAGGCAAAATAAAGTTATAATTATTTGTTTTCCTGAGATAACGTCTTTGTACATCTACACTTACCTGTTATTTAAGTTTTTAATTTTTGTGCAATAAAGCGTAACAAACAAACATGGAACTTTAAGTTTAACTCACAAAGCCTACCGAAATAAAATAATTCTACCGACAGTACATTTTAGTTGCACGGAAAACCTCTCAACTTTTAACTGTCAGTAGTTATAGAGAACAGTTTAAAATGGGTCGCCAGCCATCTTGTTTTTACGGCCGCCATCTTGGTTTTACGTCAGCCATCTTGTTTTTGTTTATTTACAATGAAATTCGATGTGTACCCACCTGTATGCTGAATACATAAACGTTCTCTTTCGGACACGGTACAATAGCAGCCAGCCCCTCCACAAAGAACCCGAGCAGCGGCGAGAGGAACCGCTCAGCTGTCATGTCGCTCAGTCGCACCGTGATTGAGTTGAGCAGCATTTGTTCCGAGATGAGACGGACTGAGAGCTGCATCATGGCTTTGATCTCATTCACGCCGTCTGGAAGGAAGTACACACGAAACTAAAGACACGCTGATCACAGTTCGGGAATTAAACAGATGCATTCGGCAGGTATAGTGTAAAGGACCTTTTTAATACAGTTGCTCAAAAAGTGGCGTATTGCAGGGACGTATAGCGTTCGGGATGTGGGCTATTACACACTCGTGCTTTTTTTTACCTTTCCCGCACTCGTGCGTTCTCTTTCCCAACTGTCATAATAATGTCTAGTAAAAAGAATAACCAACCATGAAGTTTTTACTAAAAAAAATCATAGAAGTTTTTATGATTCATGCAAATACGTATATTTCTAAAAAGAAGCTACTAATTTGTTTCAATATCAGATTTAATTATTTGATTGAATGAGTTTGGTTAGGTTTCATTTCATTTCATCTCATTAAATTTCATTTTCATTTCATATCAATAAAAAACTTCTACTGAAGACTTGGCTGTATGGGCATAGTTTCCTTTGCCTACCAGAATGGGTGAAGAAGAAAAAAAAACTGCTTATATTCTACGGTTGGCGCCATTTTTCAGAAATTTTCTTTGCGAGTTTATTTGTTTGTTGCACAAAATGAGTAATTTCGACCCTAGTTTTTTTGAATTAACACCACCGGGACTCAGTATAATTGCACAAAATGCTTCGGAGAACATTTTACCGGAAAAGTCAAAAAGTCGCTACATATCTACATACGACGAATTTATTGCGTGGAGAGAAGAGAAAAAAGCAAATAGTTTTTCATTTTTTCGCAACTGTATTAAAAATAGTCGTTCAGTACACGTGCGGAACCGTCATTGCAACTTTTGCAATGACAGCCTTTCCACACTTGTAATGAAATATACTATTTTGAGCTAGGCGGTTAAAAAGGACTCACGATCAAAGCTGGACTGATTTCGACTGATTTCAAAATTGTCTTAAGGATATCAGTACCTGTTAACAATAAATGAATGCAAAATTCGCCCCCCCCCCCAAAGAAATCCTGGATCCGCGCCTAAGTTTATATGCCTGTTTATGTACCTACTCGGTAAAAGACAGACCACTGGTTATTAAAAAAACTATGTTTCTAATAACCAGTGGAATAAAAGCCCCCCATTACAGTTTAAAATGTATCTAAAATTTGTGGCAGATGAGGTGATCCCAGAATCCCACGTTGATAGTTTTGGACTGTGGTTTTGAATACGATATGACTAAGTGAAAGAAAGTCTCAATCTTCATGCAATATGGACTAGGTTCCTTTCTACTTACCGTTGACGGAAATCTCCATATTGGCCAGTTTAGGCACATTGGTGTTGAGTTGTGGCGATAGTGTCATGGCGCCAGACGTCTCGTTTAGGAGAACCAGGTTGGCGTTGTTCCCGGATAGGATCCGGTACGTGAGCTGTGGAGGAGAGTCAACTTTAGGTCTTTGTTGTTTGAGTTTAGTTTCCAACCAATGGAATAGCTTCTGCACAGGAGTGTTTTTCAGACTGGCTGTGAGAAAGGTCGACGTTAAAGGCGATCGACTAGAATTTAGACCAAACCCAATGAAAAGCGTTTACGGTAAGGATACTGCGGGTCTTGTATGAAGAAAAGTAGACTTCACATCTTCTATCTTCAGAGCCCCCTGGTATCTGCCTACCCCTCCCCTTTATTTTTAAGTTACGTACAACTTTCAAAGTGACGTGACTTACTTATGTTCTTGGTTGTTTTTTAACATTTTCTATTTCTATTTCAGCAATGTATGCTCTATTTCAAGAAATACAATTCATCTGCCCAATAATTTGGATTGTATGAACAACACACTGTGATCTCACCTTATCCGTAACATCAGCGTCGTAAGCCGGTACCTTCCCAAACGGCCCCACAGGAAAACAGTCCTTGTAATTATTGAACACGATCAGAAAATCCTTCATCGCGGGCGCGTTATCATTAACATCGGTGACTAGAATCTCCACCCGTACGTCGCTCCAGAGGGGGGGACTAGCGGCACGGATGACCAGTTCGTATTTCTTGCGAGGGCTCTCATAGTCCAGGTCCACCATGGTGACTAGTTCAGCGCGGTCCGAGCCCTGACGGGTTTCCAGGGAGAAGCTTTGGGAGTCGTCGCCTCCTACGAAGAGAGATGGTCTTCATAAATAAAACGGGACGGTGGATTCGATAAAATATCGGGTTGTTTGGAAAATTATCGTAGTAGTATGACGGCGCGACGCGTTTTGTGGAATTACTGTACTGGACGATTAATCTGCTAGAAACATAATGGAAAGTGTTGAATTTTGACATTTAAAATCGCGTGACTCGCGTTGTCTTATTGCCTATGCATCATTCTTCAAGATATTGTGGATATTTCGCCCAAAAATGCCTAGAATTCAGTGCAGTTATGTAACAACTAACGACTACCTGTGCTTGGGCTAACTGCCATTTTCTTCTGATTAATGAAAAGCCCTGCAAATCAAAGCGAAACCTGCCAGCCCAACATGGCACGCGTTTCGTCGGAGCTTGCCGCAGCGATATCACTTTGTATGGAGGTATATTGGGCAAGCATACAAGGAGTAGTACTCTCTTTGAGGACTCCAGGGGCCTGTTTTATAGAACTACTATGACTTTGTTTATTTTCAAAGTTACGTACATCTGCGACTTTGTAGTAGCAATAACACACTCTAACGGTGAAGGAAAACCTCCTGAGGAAACTGGCTCCGCACTTATTGACTTGTCTTTCGTGTGGGCTAGGCCGACTAAGCTGTCAGGATGGTATAGGTGCTGGGCAAGCCTACTTCATAGAACTACAATGGTTTACTATGACAGTTCGATTGCATACAATGCGAAGTCGATTAACCGACAGATTAAGAAGTAAGCAATGTACCTCGAATTGTCATAATAAACTACGAATCGCAGTTTTATGAAACTCGGCAAAGCAAGACATTTCCGACAAAATTACATTCATAATGTGTGTCTTTACAGTACACAGTACCATTAACAGAAATTAAATAAATCTAAATAAAGAAACCCCGAAGCGTATATCTCTCCGACAGTGGTGCCGTTGGGACTGTTTAGAGTTCATATAATGTTGAAAGTGTATGTCTTTGATGAAATACTACCTCGTCAGGGTCTTTGGCGTATATGTCCCCGACAGTGGTCCCGATGGGACTGTTCATAGAATGTAAATTGATATTAGCAATACGGACGCCAATTGTACCATTTCCTTTGTATTTCTTTTTGTTTCTGTAATTGTTTTCCTAGGTACAATACTGAATATTGTTATCTTATCTAACCTTTGATAGAATAGTGCACTTCAGCATTGGCCCCCTCGTCAGGGTCCCGGGCGTATATCTCGCCGACGGTGGTCCCGACGGGACTGTTCTCCGGGACGTAGAACGTAAGCGTGTCGCTCTCGAACACGGGCGGCGAGTCGTTTATGTCCTCGATCTTCACGTGCACTATTACCTGGCGAATAAAGGCGGTTTTTGAGGATTTATTTCTTTATTTTTCTGGGCCGGTAGGGACGACCCAGGTGGACATACTTGGACCAAATAGGGGATGTAATAGCAAAGGGCAAGATAAAAAGTACCCGAAAACGGCGTGCGCGCATGCGACGACTAATGAATGTTGAGGAAGCGAAAGTGATCTGTCAGGATCGTGGCAAGTGGCAGTCCCTGGTCTCTGCCTACCCCTCTGGGATACGGGCGTGAGTTTATGTATGTATGTATGTTATTTTTCCATTTATGGAGCTTTTCTGGGCTGTTTTATTAAGGAGCATCCCGGAGCCAGCTCACGCTACTACTTTTTGCCTTTTTTTACAAAAAAAAAACAGCCCTACCGGAAATCGATTGCAGTCCTAAGTCCTTGACCCTAGGTTCTAGGCTTCAAAAATAGTTATGACCATCATTGAGATTATGATGTTTTTGTAAAAACTTAGGATAAAATAAGATGACTAAAACACTGCTTAAATAATAATTTACACCCATTCAGTCGCTTAGAGGCTTTGTTCGTTAGGTCCTCTAGGTTAGGTATAAACTCTTTTGTACAAAAAAAAAAAATAAAATAAAAAAATAATAATTCCTTCCCTAGGAGTACAGACAGAGGTCGTATTTCTTATACTAAAAGAAATAGGGGTCAGAATAAGCAATTGTATGGATGTTATGTTATGTTCATATTAATAATAATAATAATAATAATAATAATAATAATAATAATAATAATAATAATAATAATAATAATAATAATAATAATTTATTGAACAGTGAACTTACTGTGGAGCTCATAGGCGGGGTCCCGCCGTCAATAGCGAGCGCCTTCAGGTTGTAAAAGGCCACCGACTCCCTGTCCAAGGCCTTGTTTGTCCGAATGACGCCAGAGGCCGGGTCGATGACAAACGAGCCTTCCTCCCTGTCCTTAGGGTCCAGTTCGTAATGCACGCGCCCATTGAGTCCCACGTCTGCGTCCGTTGCACTGACCTGGGTCACTGACGTGCCTGCGAAAATATACAAATGTATTTCATCTACGCTGAACTCCATCCACCGTAGCGCAGACCAATGGAGAACTGGCCTGTGAATTAAATTGGAATAACATTGTGTTCTGGCCATAGAGGACATGGAAAAACTCAACAAAAAATACCACAAAAATATTTTTCGGGGTTTTGCACGCCTCGTAATTTGTGAATAATTGAGTTAAAATAACATAATAAAAAATATATTTCAACTTATTTCTGATAAGGACGTAGACATATAAAAACATTAATTTACGAGATAATCAAAATATTGATAAACGCATCATACTGTACTGATAAATGCTTCATGCCGACGCTTCGAACACAAATGCGTTGTCGTTGACAATCACATCTCTACATCAGTGAAGTATCTATCTCTGTATCTCTCTTTTTATCTAGCTCTCTCTCTCTTTCTCTCTCTGTTTATTCACCAACTAAAGCATCCTCCCTCCATGTAATTGATGTCTCTCTTCCAACCACTTAATCTTTACTCACCGACTAGAGCGTCCTCCATGATGGTGGCGCTATAAAGCTGCTGCTTGAAGACCGGCGCGTTATCGTTGACGTCCACCACAGATATCTCCACATCAGTAGTGTCCGAGAGTGGAGGTAAGCCACCATCGCGGGCCGTCACAGTTAGAAGGTATCCTGGGGGTAATGAAGTTACGTTATTAACAACTAAGAAAACACACCTACATTGTGTTAATGAATTATTGTGCAATGACAGGTTTGTCACTTCACCGGATCTAGGCAGACCCACAGGGGTGACTCAATACTCATCTTCTCCCTTTTTGGGATAAGGAACTTTTAGTACGTACATTCGGGACAACTACACAATCACCAATAAGTTATCAGCTGTTCCATACATTTCGATGCCATGACTTTAATATGGAACAGCAATACTTGTCGCATGGTAAAAGTTCTTCATCATGGCGCGTAAAACCCGCCCTTTTTGGGAAGATACGAGGATTATATTACCCTGTATAAGAGAAGCTTTGAAGTACATAGGTACTTTGAAATCAGTTTTTAACGTGTACAATAAGTAATATTCTACTTCACTCAGGTTAGTGCTACTGCGTTTAGTTTTAGTCAACTCCCTCTATGTCTTTCTCTCCAGTAGCATCCCAACACTACGAGCCATCATCGCGTCCGCGTAAAGATTGGTCACAAACTCGCACCTTCAGGTCGACTTCCCCCTTCTATCTCTCTTCTATCCACATACTAGCGCTGCAGGCAACTTTTTCTCTCTTTCTCGTTCTCTCTTTATTTAATATAGTTTACTTGCCGCTCATCGTCTCCCGATCGAGCGCTTTATTGGTGGTGACCGCGCCCGTGTGCGGGTTGATAACGAACTCGTCCCTTCGCGTCGGCTCGCCGGCTAATTCCGCGCTCAGCGTGTACGTGATCTGAGCGTTGACGCCCACGTCACTGTCAGTGGCCGAGACCACGAGGACCGTCGTACCAATCGGAGCATCTTCGAATACCTGGAAGGGTACACGAGTCATTAAGGAATATCAGCTAAGGTATAAGGTTCTACAACAAGATTCCTCAAGATATATTAGAATTACCTCCAACGCGGTTTAAAAAAATGTGTTAAGCACACTCTGTGCCCAAAAGCTTACTATAACATCAAGGATTATTTACAAGATTAATATTAATTACAGGACGATTGTGATTGTGACTAGTGTTCAACACATTCATGACTAATATTTTAAGTTGAAAACTCTTTTAATTACGTTAAAACGTGTTTTGAAAAGAATAAATGTGGAGTTTCTTTGTTAGCTCCTTCTCCACATAATCTATTAATTGTGAAACGAACAACTTTGACGTTCATTCTGATTTTATAATGAAGAGAAATATTTGAACTGAATTGAATCTTTGGTTATCAACGAAGAGGGTCCAAGCGAGATGGCATAAGGCTAAAAAGGCAGGGACGGGTGGGTAATGACGTAGATATGGGGAGGCCAGGTGGGCCGGATGGGTTGTGCCCGTCCTAGAACAATTTAGGCAGACCACAGTGTTGGTAACGGATTGTGCAGGGAAGGTGTGTTATTTGGGAACACTGACCAAAGCCCATCTCTAGTCGCGCCCAAACTTCGAAAATATTGCTGGTAAAAATTGTACTCCAAGTGTATCTCGGTGAGAGATACACTTGGAGTACAGCGAAGGCAGAGGCAAGACAGTCGTTGTTACTATGTAAGACAGACGAAGTATTTACGCTAACACCGAGAGAAACTTTGCCGGCGCGATACAGGAATCCGCTGCACGCGCCATCGATTTTGGCACTTACCGAGGCGGTGTAAGGTGCGTTTTCGAACACGGGGGCGTAGTTATTGGCATCCGTGATGTTGACATTGACCAGAGCCGTGTCGGAGCGGCCGCCGTTATCTGTAGCGGTCACGGTCAGTACGTAGCGGCGTTCTTGCTTGAAGTCCAAAGGCTGAGCCACGGTGATGAGACCGCGCCCATTCTGAGAGGTGATGGAGAAACGACCGCGTGTGTTGCCACCGGTAATCTCGTAGTGGATTCTGGAATGGAGGTGGTGGGTTAGTTACTAAAATGTCAACATATTTTTTTTATTCTGTGTGTTCCCGGGTGTACTATTTTCGTAGCTAGCAATCAAAAGTTGAAGTGAAAACTTTGATAATAATTGGAAGATCATCTGATTAGGATAAATTTTGTCTATTCATGATTTGCGCCTTTGCGAAAAAACCAAAAACACATCCGTGTGGCGCCGGATTATGAATAGCGTCACTCCATTTCCTTCCGTGGATGTCGTGTAGAAGGCGACTAAGGAAATCAATTACCAGGAGACGGGCGGCAGCGTCTTCCTGAGATTCCAACCGCATACTGCGATCGCCGACCCGCCTGCCAAGCGTGGCGATTATGGCAAACCCCGTCATGGTTATGAAAACCACGAAGGAGGCCTATTGTCCTGCAGTGGCCGTCAAATGGCTGATGATGATGATGACCAAAACCAAATCTAACTTGGATTACTGGATTCGATTGGATTACGCCGTTCGTTGGCATAATCGTGAAGTCTTAAAATTATTCCATACAAATATCCGCTAGTGAAGCCGAACGTCGAGTACCAGTCAGCGAGGCAAAAGGCCGAACCTGCTCAGATCGAACCTGAACAGCCGAAGTCCGAGCCGTTCAGATCGAACTCGATTATCATATAGCAAGGCCGAAGTTACTGATATAGCTCGAAGAATTGCTCAGGTGAAGTGGCAGTGGGCGGAGCACATAGCTCCGATGAACTGATGGGCATTGGGGTGAAAAAGTTCTGACCTGGCGACCGCGGACCGGACGACGAAGCGTGGGCAGGCCCCCCACCAGATGGTCTGACAACCTGGTTACCACCGGGAGGCTTGGAAACCATGAGGGAGGCATATGTCCTGCGGCGGGCGTCAAATGGCTGATGACGATGATGATGAAGGCCGAAGGACGAACCCGGTGTGAGCGAACCCGAGTACCATTTAGCGAGGCCGAAGGGCGAGTAATGGAGCTACCTGTTGTCCTCGTCGGGGTCGGTGGCGGTGACGGTGAGCAGCGGCGTGCCGGGCGGCTCGTCCTCGGCCAGTTGCACGTCGTACTGCGCGGGCGAGAACGCCGGGTCGTTGTCGTTCACGTCCTGCACCACCACCACCACCGAGGCCGTCGCCGAGCGCGGGGGGGAGCCGCCGTCCGTCGCTGTAGCCTGGGGGGGAGAAGGGAAACTGATAGATAGATAAAAAGTTTATTTGCTATACCAAAAACACACACAATAAATACGAAACAAAAACTTACACAACCATAATTATCCTTACTAATATTATAAACGCGAAAGTCTGTATGGATGGATGTTTGTTACTCTTTCGCGCAAAAACGGTTGAACGGATCCGGATGAAATTTTTCACAGAGATAGATTAGATAGTCTGGATTAGATTAGCACATAGGCTATTTTTTATCCCGGAAAAATTCACATGAAAATGACCACGCGAACGAAGTCGCGGGCAACAACGTAACAAAAACAGTGTAGTTTACAAAAAAATACGGCGTCATTCACAAAATAACACTCCCAGAAGCTGACCTCCCATTAGCGACTGGTATTGTTACTAAAACTTCACTTCACAAACGTACGTAGCTAAGGGCGCTTATACACGAGCGGCACGTTGCGAACGACACTCATCATCAGCCATTTGACGCCCACTGCAGGACATAGGCCTCCTTTGTGGATTTCATAACCATGAGGGGTTTTGCCATAATCGCCACGCTTGGCAGGCGGGTTGGCGATCGCAGTATGCGTTTGGAATCTCAGGAAGACGCTGCTGCCCGTCTCCTGGTAATTTATTTCCTTAGTCGCCTTCTACGACATCCACTGAAGGAAATGGAGTGACGCTATTCTTAATCCGGCGCCACACGGAACGATACTACCAACTGCCAACTGTCGACGGCTGCAGTTGGCACTGTCGTTCGCAACGTGCCGCTCGTGTATAAGCGACCTTAGAAAACAAAGTTATTTTTACGTGCCGGGATTCGAACCCACAACCTCCTGAATGTGAGGCTTCAGCTTCAAATACCTAAATAAAATAAAAATATCGTCACTGTAATAACAAAGGGCGGCTAATTGTGAGTCGCACTCGCGCTCCGAGGGTTCTGTAGTACCTTAAAGATATTTACTGCATACTGATATATACTGCAATAACGTATTTTCTTTCATTCAGTAGGGGACCCTTAGCTCCCGACTCACACTTGACCGGTATTTATTATTTTGTTACGCTTTACAGATTGCAATATAAACAAACTACGTTTTACTTTTGTATAACAAAAAAAAAACAAGATTTGTCGTTGCTTGGTCAATCCACCACAATAACGCTTATTCTGTGAAAATATCAACCGACTACCTATATCGACAATAGCAAAGCTTATGACCAAGGTTTTTGTGCATCATGAGTAGACAATATGAGAAGAGAAAGACCAGAACGACGCAAAAGACACCGTTGACGTAAAGTGAGCGAGATCAATCTCAGTCCCTAATCAATAAAGACGATAGTCCACCCAAGTTAACTCTTCACTCAACTCTCCAGTCCAAAAAATAGTTACCTACCAGGCCCGGACTGGCAATATTTGTCCGAAATGGGCCGCTTGTCCGATCGTACAATATGATTCATAATTTACATTCATAGTTTCTCTTTCTCTCGGAGAGTGGAGAGCCGATAGTGTCTAAAATTCCCGGGCCGGCTGTATTTATCAATAAAAAAAGAACATAATCGGCCTATATGCGTCCCACTGTAGGGCACAGGCCTTCTCTCAAGGAGAGAGTATGGGCTTAATCACCACGCGTGCCCACCGCGGATTGGCGATTTCAAGCGCTGAGGTATGTGAATAGCTCACACTCAGGTTTCCTCACGATGTTTTCCTTCACCGTTAGCGTGTGGTATTGCTACTATAATTTCACAATTTACATAACTTAGAAAACCAAGTCATAGGTACATGCCCGCACTTGGGATCGAACCTGGGTCTCTCGCTTCCGAGTCCGATGTTCTACCCACTAGGCTACCAGCGCTACCAAAAAGAGCAATATGTATCTATTAATATAAAAGAACTTGTTAAATTTAGGCCCCACAAAACCAATTGCTTGGTTTGACTGTGAGAGCAGTCTCGTTTACAATATTTTTACCACAGATTTGACACAGCACTTTCACATAAGATTTGCACATAGTGTATTTTCTCACCAAGAGCTGGTATTTGGCTTGCTGCTCCCGATCCAGCTGCGCCGAAGTGTACACCCAACCGGTCCGGGGTTCGATGCCGATGGGCAATTCTTTCCCGCTGTACTCCTTGTCTGTCAACGTATAGGTAATTTCCGCGTTCATGCCTTCGTCTGCATCGTAGGCTTGCACCTGGGGAGTAAATAAGAGAAAATTAAAAACTATTTTCTATAGAATAAAGTTGATTTTCTTTCAAGTGGTTTTACGGATTTTCTGCTTTGTACTGACGCTTATCAGGCAACAATTAAAGCTGCAAAACGTAATACTATGGACATTCTTCTATGAAGGACAATGATTTACCGGAAGTTGCGACATTGCTTACGCATTCTGCGTAAAGCGCGAATTTCAAAGACATATTTTAATAAATCTGAGAGTAATCTGAACACACAAAAAAATTGTATTGCAAACTCTAACTGACGTATTTGGTGAACTGCGAATTGAAATATAACCCTACATTATAGGAATATATAATGCAAAACTGTTTAATCAGTATCTTTATCTCAACACTTCCATACATAAGCATTAAAATTCATCTCTACATTGTCAATTTGTGTAAAAAAAAAATTAATGGAGAATTAAGTGGAAACTTTTGCTTATTGGAAGTGGTTGAGCTATTGATACCGAAGAAACGATTTTCAGGGTTTGCGTTGGAGCAATCAGTAGCACTCACCCTAACAATGCTGTATCCCACGGGCACGTTCTCGCTGACAGACTCCTGGAAGAGGGACGTGTAAAATCTCGGCGCGTTGTCGTTTACATCCTTCACGTTTACGAGGAGTTGGGTGGTGTTGGAGCGGGAGGGACTGCCGCCATCTGTGGAGATAGATAGGAAGCATTTTCTTTATTGTATGTACACCAGGAATTACATACGAGAATTCAAGGGAAATATTCAAATCAGAGCAAGCGCGAGTCAGACTCTACTACAGGGACTGAACATGTTCTCTGACAAAACTACGTCCCAAACTAGTGTACTCTGCGGTATGCATGCGGTATTGTAACCAAGCAAGGACATCACTGAATAATATAGAAACAAATAATAAATTTTTTCAGGCACACTTCTCTGCTCTATAATTACTATTATTAATTTGTAAGCATGATTGTCGCAGTAAATCATTTATTCGTTAAAACAAATTGGTAGTTTTAATTGGCTCGTAGTTCAGGCGCTTGATCAATGTCTCATATTTACGAACTAAGATGGGCATTTATATTTGTAGGATCCCACCAATGATGACGCACCGGTAAACCTTCATTCTTACAGCTTTGAACACCTACAGCTTAGTTTTGGCAAAAATACCGTCGAGTCGATCGAATGATGAATAACAATATTTTTTTGACTGAGATAAATAGATAGATAGATAGATAGAGAACACTTTATTGTACATAAAAATAGAAAATGGAAACGAGCTTGGGAGCGTATGACCAATCTATAGCTCCGAACTTGCATGTAGTCAAGGGGCTTCACCACTGAGACGTCTGCGCTGAGCCTGTCTATCACGGAGAACTGCACTTGCGTGTCGGGAACTTGAAGCAAGCTTGCTTATACCCAAAAATATCGTGGAGTCCCTGAATCAAATAACAGTAAGTCTAGAGGCTTGATCAATGAGACGTCTCCGCTGGGGCTGTCGATGGAGAACTGCATTTGCGTGTTCGCGCTCTTTCAAGCAAGCTTCGTTACACCCAAAAAAACCATATTTTTTTGACTAACCTTGAGAGCGTATGACCAATCGATAGCTCCGAACTTGCTCGTAGTCTAGAGGCTTGACCAATGAGACGTCTCCGCTGAGGCTGTCGATGGAGAACTGCATTTGCGTGTTCCCGCCGATGATGGCGTAGCGGATTGCCGCGTTGGCTCCCATGTCTGCATCTGACGCCCTGGAAGGTAGACCGGTGGTTAGGGGGTTTTGAAATAGTAACATCGTTAAGATTTTCAGTGTTGAATTTTTTATGTACCTACTAGCTATGTACCTATATACCTACCACTGACTCGCTTACTCGTCACCAAATGTCGAAAACTATTACGAACTCCTGAATGCAAGTACGTTCGATGAACGACTTACCGGGGATTCCTATTTACAAACCGTCGTTATACGATAGAAAACCTGTTAACTGTCCGTAGTTAGGCTTATCCATAAATAATTCGTCTAGGATTAAAAAAAATCCTTCATTCTGGAATAGTTATTTAACGCAAATGAGGGAAACTTTGCAAGAGAGTCTGCGTTTGAGGACCTTCAGATATTTGAGACCGTAATGCTTCCGCATGTCTTGCGAGGTAATTGGCGCGCAATCTGTGTAGACGTGATTCGGGCTAGGCACGTCCACACACACTTTGCCTCGCGACCCTGCTCGGTCTGTGTGGACTCGCCTAATGAGCCGCAGAGGCCCAACAGTTCAGCCCATTTTGTTAACTAAGTGACTATGTACCGTGTTGTTACAAGAAACGTCCTTTTTTGTTCTTTCAATACATGTTGAACTTACTTGATCCTGGCGACGACAGGGTTCTCAGCCACGTTGATGTCCTCATCCACAGTCACAGTATAGGTCTTCTCGCTGAACTGAGGGTAGTTATCGTTGTCGTCTTGAATATTCACGTGGACTGTAGCACTGTGGGAGAAGAGCAAGAAAACGCAGCTCGAGGTTAATTCCGCCGTTCCCTAACTTATTTGACTAATTATAATCTCTGGGCAGAACCCTGTGTCTTTCTATTCTTAGTTTGAAATATGCCATACTTCTTGATTCAAAGACATCGTAATCTGAACAACAGTTTTATTGGTGATATTAAAAGCTGAAATAAAGGCGAGCGGTACTCTATTTTATCAGATCATCACACTATGGTTGTTATAATTATATGGGAACGCGCTTTATCGGAGTGAGGAGTTTGAAGACACCTTGTGAAAAGAACTCCACGTCGACCACCAACGATTCTGAGAAGTTTTGAGTGATTTGATATTTATTTGTTTCGATATATTGGAGCCAGCCAAACCAAGAGCCAATGCTGCTTTTTCTCCCAGGGTCTGCAAAACTACTTACGTGCTAGAAAGCCTGTCGGATACCGGACTGGCCTGATCCGTGGCCTTGACCACCACGGTATATCGGGAAACTTTCTCCCGGTCCAAACTGGACCGGGTGAGCAGCGCTCCACTCCTCCCATCCACTCGGAAGACCTCCTGGGGATCCAGGGTTTGCTCGTTGTCAGAATCAAGGGACTCGTTGGCTTCGTCAGGGTTTAGACTCTCGGCAATCACGGAGTCTATGGAGTATTCCACCTGGAAGTAAATAAATTGGTCTTATCACGATAAGATAAGATAAGAATATTCTTTATTGCACACGAGAAGTGAGACATAAAATATGAAAGTTACAATGAAAAAGTACAATGGGCGGCCTTATTGTTGTTAGTATTGAGCATTAAGTTCGCATTTGTACTTTTTAATTTGAATAGTGCAATATTTTTTTAATAATAATGTTTTGGCGATGTAATTAAAATCTTCCAGTGTTATACTGGTGAGGGTTACCTGATTTTAGGTACGTAATTTTTTTTTTTTTTTTTTGCTTAAATAAATAAGCTATTAATAAGCCAACTCCACCCGAAATTCATCCAGGCCATTTTTAGCGATACTTTGGACGTCCGATTAGCCGGCAACGTGTAAAAGACCTCCGTTTCTTTTACCACAAAAACAGTTGGGTTTCAGAAGAAAATGTATTGGTAGCACAGTTGTACGAGGTTCCTACCTCGCTGTTCTTCCCGACATCCTGGTCGGTAGCCTTGAGTGTGAGGACGGTGGTGCCTGGACTGGCGCCTTCCCGGACGGACGCTTCGTACTGCTGCATCTCGAATATCGGTGCGTGATCGTTGCAGTCGAGGACGTTGATCTGGAATGTTCAATGGTTCAAGGATTGCGTCTTTCTGCAGGTTTGATAGTCGGATAACTGTCAGATACGAAGATTCGATAGCACGATGCCCACTCAACACGAAGTGTTTGTTGTTTGTAGCTAACTCTTCGGCTAAGTTTCTACACGATGTGTAGAAACACGACTCTAAAGGACCCTAGAGTCAAATGCCTTGACGTAGTAGATATAGAAATAACATAATTAACTCTGTAATCACCAACTTAGACGGTGGTAGTACTAGTTCTAAAATAAATATATCGGACTTTATTCATTACTTAAGTTCAAACACAGAAAGTTTTATCTAAATAGGTACATAAGTACACGTAATACAGATGTGTGATGAAAAGGACAGAGGCTCAGCATAATTGCTTTTTTACAGACTCTGCCTGGGTATGATAGTAGTCATAGGACGCCCACAACTGAGAAAAAGATTTATCTTGTTGGTATAATAAATGTCTTTATTCTTCTTCTTCTAATAGTTTTCAAAGTTAAGTGGCTAATCTGGCGTAGCTGGTAAGTATTAATTTCTCAGTACGTGGGCACTTAGACTTAGATGTCGTCTTATTTATTATCCAAGCGGTACACATGATGCACATTAATAATAGGGGTTAAAGTATGAAATTGCCGTTTTATTGCAATAGGTTCTTTGAATTGACATAGAATCTTCATGGTTTGAGGTTTTCGAATGAAACTTTTTTCAAATGGTTTCTATGATGTTCTTTTTTCAAAAAATGTGAAACATTTGAATATCGACTTTCAATTGTTTTTGTTATTCAATTTAGACAAGAAAGATGGATACTGCGAAAATTCGAGTGATTTTTGAATACGAGTTCCGACGCGGAACTAACGCGGCAGAAACAGCCCGCAATATCAATGCTGTGTTTGGAGAGGGGTCTACTAATGAACCCACCGTGCGATTTTGGTTTAAACGCTTTCGTGATGGAAATTTCGACTTAAAGAACGAGCCACGAGGAAGACCGCCCACACAGGTGAATAACGATGAATTAAGAGAGATAGTGGAAGCCGACCCTAGTCAAACTAACCAGGAATTAGCGGCATGGTTTAACGTTACCTTACCCACAATATTGACTCACTTGCGTCAAATCAATAAAATAAAAAAATACGAAAAATGGGTGCCTCATGATTTGACTGATCTGCAGAAAGAAACGCGTGTTGAAACTTGTGTTGCCTTGTTGATATTCAATATTCGATATTCAAATGTTTCACATTTTTTAAAAAAAGAACATCATAGAAACCATTTGAAAAAAGTTTCATTCGAAAATCTCAAACCATGAAGATTCTATGTCAATTCAAAGAACCTATTGCAATAAAACGGCAATTTCATACTTTAACCCCTAATACAAACTTCATAAGCAGCCTATATACGTCCCACTGTAGGGCAAAGGCCTTCTCTCAGAGAGAGAGTTCAGCTTAATCACCACGCGTGCCCACCGCGGATTAGCGATTTCAAGCGCTGAGGTATGTGAATAGCTCAGACACTCAGGTTTTCTCACGTTGTTTTCCTTCACCGTTAGCGAGTTGTATTGCTACTATTACTTCACAAATGTACATAACTTAGAAAACAAAGTAATAGGTACATGCCCACACTGGGAATCGAACCTGGGTCTCCCGCTTCCGAGTCCAATGTTCTACCCACTAGGCTACCACCGCCGCGTACAAACTTATCGCACAGTTAAAAGTTACTTTACGTTATGCTGGAACGGCAACGGGAACGATTTAGGCGGGAACGTGCCATCCTGTGCTCCACACCGAAGTATTCAGACGCTTGCCTGAATTAGCTTGCGTCATCACCAAGCTCCACAATTCTCATACAAAACCGGCAATGAAGAATGAGCTTACTTGCAAGGTGGTAGTCCCACTTCTAGGCGGGAAAGTGTCATCTTGTGCAACCACTCTGAAGTAATGCACGTCCAGCCGTTCCCGATCCAGTCGGGCTTGCGTGGTCACCACACCGGTCCGGGAGTCCACGGCGAACATGCCAGCTGATCGAGAGTCCAGGAGACTCGACATGGAGTATGTAACTGGACTGTTCTCTGGGTCTCTGGGAGAAGGAATGACGATAAAAGTTACGATAGGTTTTATAAAATGCTGGATCTATTCTTGCAGTATTCGTTTTCAAGCAGAGAACGAACGGTCTCTGACGAAAACCTATGTAACTTTTTCTTTCTCGCTCAAAAGCGGACTACGCAGTAATGACAATTATGTTGACCAAATATAAGTTGTATTGATTATTATTAATAATAACAACAACTTCCACACAATACAATCACTCGTCCTGGTCCCAGACTAGGATACCCTGTACTATGGCAACCAGGCAAGGACGTTACAAACATGAAAGTACACCCAAACTGAGACCATTTGTACAAATATACGGCGGCCCCCAGTAAGAATCCAACCCACGACCTCTGTTTTGGAAGCTAAGCGCCTTAACGGCTAGACCAACGAGGCAGTAAAAAGGCAAGATAAAATTACCCGAAACTGGCGAGCGTGCGAGCAACGATTGATGTATGCTGATGGAAAAGGTTTGTGAGGATCGTGGCCAGTGGCAACCCTGGTCTACCTATTCCTTTGGGATACATGATCTCATGTGAGTTTATGCTTGTATGTCAGGTGTTGATATAAATCCAAACCAGAGAATCGTAATAAAATAACGAGGTCTCATTACATCCAGCAAATCCAATTAGAATCCCCGTTAGCTTAGTCACCTATGAAGCCAAACTACTTACCTGCTGATTGAACCGCGAATAAAGAGCTTTCTTTTCTCAGCCTAGCTATTATCCGGACCAATTTTCCCTGAGCATTGTTCGGCCCTACAAAGTCAATAGATGGGGGCAAATACAGCGCATCGTATGACAGCGTACTTGAGCTTATTAGTTGCCATTGTCTGTCCGTGCAGTGGCTCTTAACAATACAGTCTGGAGTCGTAACTAAACGTGAGTACGCTGCGAACAATCTTCGGCGAATGCTTGCGTTCGGATGCGCGTTTTAGTAGCCTTAGAGCGGATTATTTTAAGTAGCCCATACACGTCCCACTGCAGGGCACAGGCCTTCTCTCAAAGAGAGTATTGGCTTCATTAAAGCGCGTGCCCACCGCGGATTGGCAATTTCAAGCGATGAGTTATGTGAACAGCACTCATGTTTCCTCATCATCATCAGCCCTTTGACGCCCACTGCAGGACATAGACCTCCCTCATTGTTTTCATAACCATGAGGGGTTTTGCCATAATCGGCACGCTTGGCAGGCGGGTTGGCGATCGCAGTATGTGAATGGAATCTCAGGAAGACGCTGCTGCCCGTCTCCTGGTAATTTATTTCCTGGTTCCAGGTTTCCTCACGTAACTTAAAACAAAGTCAATGGTACATGCCGGGATTCGAACTGACAAACTCACTATAGGAGTTTCTAGTCTATCTTAGAAGAGGAAAAATGCTGGGCCACATACTACTTCACGACAGTTTTATAATAAACATCATAGTTAAAAAGATAGAAGGGAAGAGGGGTGTAGGAAGTCCACGGAGAAGAAAAATTGGCCAAATTAAATAGCAGATAGATGTCGCGACGACAGTGGCCTGTGAGAGGAGTACATGCTGCAACGACAAGAGTCTAACTCTTAATATAAGATAAGAATATTCTTTATTGTACCAGGAAAAACACAATATAAAATAGATAAATAACAATCTTAAATATATAACAATCTCGTGTCACAGTCCTCCGAAACGGCTTCACTGATTATTATGAATTTTTTTTTCTGTATATTTGGTAGGTCTGAGTATTCTCAGACCTATTGGTCGTAGGCTAATTAATATGGCAAAACAGCGTTGGCAGGTCAGCTCGTAATTATATAATGATGATGAGGGCGGACGTAAGGATCGAAATAGTTAGTTAGGACTCAACATTAAAACAACACGATTCACGAAAAAATATCAGCTTTGGTAATTTAATTATGGGACAGATAAGATTTTTGCTATTTTGGCAACTAGAATTTTGTTATACCCTGAACATATAAAGTTGGTAATTTACGATAAATAGAAAAGCGAAAGAGGTCTGTCATGATCGTCTGTCAAACCCTGGTCTCTGCCTACCTCTGGGATACAGGCGTGAGTTTATGTTATGTTAGGTTTTAATTTACTACAAAAAGCTACAATACACAAAGTGTTCTGTCTTTACTTCCCTACTATCCGAGAACTGACTATCCATCTTTCCTACGGTGTTTTTTATTTATTATGTATTTTTGCCTACTCGACGTGCACCTTAACAATGGACTCCACGATCGTAAAATAAAAACGCGAGTTCCACCACCTCGTGCGAGTTATCTCAAAGCAAGCAAGCGCGAGGCTTCGAGTAAAGGAACTCACAAACCAAAGTGGTCCCGTTGCGGTCGCGGTGGCGATGTCAGTCAGTTACTGCAGTAATATTTGTAAAAAAAAAAGTTTATTGAGTTAAACAAAACTTATCAATACATAAAGTAACTCTCAACCCCAAACTAAATTAAATTGTAACTTGGAGCACATTGATCTGTATAGACGTATTCAAGCCAGCGCGTTGTGTAGTGACCGCGAACCTAGCAATCATTTCTTTAGGTGTTAATCTATCAAATCATCATCAACAATCGCGCTAAGAACGCATTGATTTGAATACGTCCATACAAATTCTACTGCAGTAAATGGCCCCTAGTGCGGTGATAGCGCAGCGGTAGAACGCAGGCCTCACATTCGGGTGGTCGTCTGGTCGAATCCCGGCATCTACATATGACTTTTAAAGGCTTAAAGGACGATTAAAGACTACCTATGTAAAAAAAATGGCCGCCACCGCGACCGCGACCGTTTTGGTTTGTAAGTTCCTTTAGGCGACGTGATTCGAGCAAAGGCGGGGTAATTTCACGGATTAACAAGTGACGCGCCGAGATGGAAAACGCAAATGGAAGGCGGATGGCTGAGCTGTCATAACAAGGTTATTTCGACTGGAAGAGACTTGGTTAAGCCATTGGTTCTATAATAAAGTTTTTTGACACCTTATTAATAGAAGGAAACGGAATATTTATTACTTTGACTTCGCGTGGACTGGATGTAACAGAATTTTTCGGACTTTAGTCAAATTAATAAAGAATATGCATGCAACGACTAATTAATGTTGAAGCGAAAGAGGTCTGTCATGGTCATGACATGTGGTAAGCCCTGGTCTCTTTTCCATTTTGATTTTTGGGTATCTACAATCAGCGTAACTCGATACGATACCAAATTCTCCGCGCATAGACATCATTATCACAACTGTAGATAATCCTTCATCAATCAATTCAATCTCAGGATTAAAGAAACTTTTAAAAACAACTTACTTAGCTCTGACAGTTGTTACGACGACGCCAGAGGGCTGCTCCTCAGCCACGGAAGCCACATACAAGGCTTGCTCAAAGTACGGCGACTGATTCCTTAGTTCCCTCTTAACCCGCCTGGCGATATCCGTATCATTCAACTCCTGATGGTGGTACACGATCTTCAGCCGATGGTCCGAGTCGACGATGCTACTCCGGTCACAGTTGAACGTGAACAAAATTGACACTTTCCACATCGGTTCCTGGATGCAAACGTCGTCACTGGCAACCAGATCCCCTTGGCTATTTTCTATTAGGAACCTCGGGTCGCTTACATCAAGGAATTGAACTTTGCAGTGTTTTTGCACACTCCGTGGAAGAAAAGCGGTTAAGGAGTTTACGAACTGGGATTGCTTCAGGCATATGCCTTGCCATCGGTCTGTAGTGGGTATAGCGAAGCTGGCGTAGGTTTCTGATATCCACTGCTTAGCTTCAGCAATTTTGACTTCAATGGCCATGTCGAAAGGCGTTGAATGAGATCGCTTCTGTCTCTTGTACTTGCTTGAAGGATAGTCTTCGAAATGCGCGTCCGACCACGGATTAGCTGTGGACAGCACTCTATAGTGACTAGTGACTAACTCTTCGTCTTCCAACAACCTCCAGTCTATATTCTCCGGATATGGCGCCTCTCTCTTATCCCTAACATTTAGCTGGTCCTCAAATTGCAACGCTGCGTCATCCTGATCATATACTCTGTCGAAATCAATCTCGTAGAGCTCCGAATGTCTTCTACTACAATCTTCACCGATGACCAGAACCCTTATAGGGAGACTGTAGTAATCTATATCGCGTATTCGATCCGAAGTGGAATCCACATAGAACGTAAACAGATTCGGGTAGAGGACTCCATCACAGCGCAATCTCTTTCTCAACGTGACCAGTCCCGTCGTCCGATTGACCTTGAGGACGTGGTGAACGAAATTGGCCGTTCGGTGGACGTCGATAGAGTACACTCTCTCGGAGCCGAGCTTATAGACGGCTGCATCTAAGACGGTGTGTCCTGCCGGCGCAGTGTCCGGGATGAGGACCAAGTATGCGCGCGCAGTCGCCAAGATGGCGGTGAGCGCGAGCCACGCCGTCGCCATGGTAACGCGCGCTCACCTCCGCCGTCTTCTGCGTATCCTGCTGCTGGGGCTCGCCATCTGAAAGAGAAGGTAGACGAATTAATTGATGTAGACAGAAGTCGATATAGCAATAATTTCGACAAATTGTTTGAAGAATTGAATTGTTTGAATTGTTTGTCGTCAGCACATAAACTTTTACATGCGTACACTCTACTCAGTTACTCTACGGGTAAGTTTGTAAAGGTTGATCAGCGGTCGACAGTACATGATTGCGGTAATGGTAGGTTAAGTTGGTAGAGACCAACTATATACTTAGAAGCACTGAGCTCTATTCATGGGCTGGACGAAAAAAAGCTAGATGACAATTTATGATACTAATATAACATAACATAAGCAGCCTCTATGCGTCCCACTCTAGGACACAGGCCTTCTCTCAGGGAGAGAGAATGGGCTTAATCACCACGTGTGCCCACCGCGGATTGGCGATTTCAAGCGCTGAGGTATGTGAATAGCTCGGACACTCAGGTTTCCTCACGATGTTTTCCTTCACCGTTAGCTAGTGGTATCGGTACTATAACTTCACAAATGTACATAACTTAGAAAACAAAGTCACAGGTACATGCCCGCACTGGGAATCGAACCTGGGTCTTCCGCTCCGAGTCCAATGTTGTACCCACTAGGCTACCACGCTCTGGTAAGCCGCTAAGTATCCATCGTATGATACTAATATGCATACGATGGATACATGGTAGAGATCTTTTGATATGAGATCTATCATAAGGCCATCCCTTGCTACTGGGGGCTATTGAGAAAGGTTCATTCAGGCTAATGCATTTTAACATTCTGTCCTCGGTGAGGCTTAACACAGCGCTGATTAATGACCCCATCTCGTTAAGAACTAAACTCAAGCACCAAAACGCGCTTCTCCCGCGTAAATCGACTAATTCGTCACCGACAGTCACTTTACTACGTGACGCCTATTGTGTCACAGCCACCTGAATGAACTGGAGGAAAAACTACGACGTTGTTGTAATAAGGAGATACAATCAGCTGAAATCACGGCAAAATAGTAGTTCTTATTGTGCACGAAATTAGTGCGAGTCTTAAACAAACAAATTCACTCTGGTCTCGCGGACAGTAGCTTTTCGAGATGTTGGTAATCTCTACTCGCTGGACCATCAATGTTTTGTGTACCGTTATTATGGAGCAAACAAGCCATGCAACGTCTAATATTAAGCCTTCCTCTGCATAAATAGAGGGAAACATCGAGCAGTTTACCCCGCAAACTACCTTCATGGAATATGAGCTATTGGAGCCTCTAGCGGCTTTATGAGGCATAATAAGAGTCTGATGATAATACAGGAGCAAGGATTCTATCTTCCGAGAGTGACACGTGATTTTTGTTAAACAGATGCAAGAGTTCATTTTAGTGGTGAACCAGTTACCGAGAAGTCGTGCCATGGCATTATTCATTGGTATAGTTGATTATATTATTATAGCATACAGTGAAAGTGAAAGTGAAAATATTTATTTACCATAATCAATTTTTACATCATACAAATCAATAAATATGTATTATTTTTATGGTAAAAGGGAAGGGGCTTAGCTTATTGCTATGACTGCATGCGTAGTCAGTAGCGCTGGTTTTCAGCCCGTTCCCTTTATTCAGGGTTAACTCTAAAACGTGCAATTCCCGAAATACGTCTTGGTGAATAATAAACTATATTCTATTTATCAAAGTAGGAACAACAGTTTTTGTTCTACCCCTTACTTTTGAAAATGTTTTGTTCAGTTTGTAAATTTAAAAAAAAAATTGATTTTATGGTTTTTCTGCTTTGGTGTTGCGGTGTTTGATAGATAATGCTTGAAACCAAATGTGCGAAACATAATGAATCTTCTACAATCATTTACTGGAGGCAGCAGTGGTAGAAAGCGGGAATAAATAATGTATAATGAAATTATGTGAACCCTGAATTTAAGAAAAATATTAATCGGAGAAAAAACACAAAAAAAGTCGGATTAATGTGTTTCAGGAAACGTGTATTTTGGGGATAACCCTATGTTCATACTTCCAACAACGTTTTAACCAAAAAAACCAAGTTACAGCTACCTAAACATTGGGATCGGACCCCTTCTCATCTCATGCAACTAGTCGGCCCACAGCGCAACTGCTGCTTTGAAAATACCTACTGGAAGAAAATCCCTCTAATCAGTGCACCAAGAGCCGTCGATAGAATACGAGTTTAACGTCTCAGAAATTGTTGCAAGTTTACAGAACAATAGCCCTGTGTATGCTGCTGCTGGTAAATAATAGTTTGTTTGGACTGAGACACGGTTCAAAATCTCAAAACATTTTGTACCAAGATTTATTACAGTACCGAAAAAGGCACTAGCATGGGTTATGTTCCTTCCACATCCCCGTAGTAGCAATAACCTAAAGGTAATCCTGAAATTACCTGTACCTTGTACGTATCTAGTAAGTAATTTCCAATAACTTCGGGGCGTATCAAAATCTCCTTATTTTACAATTTCTTAACAAATTCCTTTCGGTTTATTACTAGTAAGAAGCGGGGTTTGTGCGGTCGGTAGAACGCCTGCCTCACATTCATGGTGTGTTCACTGATAAACGGTAAACATTATTTTCTATCAAATACTAGCAATGCAATACCTTAAATATAAAAAACCGGCCAAGTGCGAGTCGGACTCGATCACGAACGGTCCCGTACCATTATCTATACAACATTTGAATATTACAAGCGTCTACCTGTTGCCGTTATTAATATCGAGCAAACTAGGGCAATAAAAACACGTTACTTGTAGGGGAGCCCCACTTAAATACTTATTTTATTCTGTTTTTAGTATTTGTTGTTATAGCGGCAACATAAATACATCATCATCATCGTCTGTGAAAATTTCGAGTGTTTAGCTATCACTGTTCATAAGATACAGCCTGGTGACCGACAGACAGACAGACGGACATCTACATCTATATATCTACACAATTTAATGCTGCAGATCGTAGATAAAGTACGGAACCTCTTATTTTTTCGAGTTTTCAAAGTTCCCCATAGTAAAGTTGTTCGTATAGACCAGTATAACCCACCGTTTTCGGATGTAATTTGTATATGAAGAGTTTATTACACCCTGTATAATGTTTATAAATACATGACCTACTGTTGGTGTACCTTATAACTTATAAAAATCTAAGTTGAGTACAAGAATAAATAATCTTTGGGAAATACGATAAGATATTGATATAAGTACGAAGCAGAGAAAACCTGCAGTTTTGCAGTGCAATGCATCCATGAAAGTAATCCATAACAGAGCATAATTAACGATTGTTTACAAGTTGTTGGCAATAGCTTATGGGAACAATAATTTAATCCGGCTTATGTAGGACAGCAACGTATTTAGCTAACGGCTACACAAGTTTGCGAAACATTATCCCGTTTCTCCGATTACGCGGTAGACGATATGGTGGTGTTTGTCGGGAAGTCGGGAGCCATTCTGTTTTCGGTTAAAGATTAATTGTGTCGATTAATTAAGCGTTGCATTATTCATGTAGCGTTACATATTACAATTACTACTTTAGTACAAAACTGCGAAATATTGGTATGAGATGAATAAATATTATTACGAGAAATAGGTATCTCACCTTCAATTCAATACCGCATAGAATCTGCTTTGTTTTTTTTTTTTCTTTATCGTAATCTGTGCTAAGGAGGTGCTAAGGAACGGTTCCGATTTTTTATTTATTTATAAAATATCAAAAATCTATTTAACCATGCAAATGGCCAGTATGTAAGTAGATTAAATACCTTTTTTTTATCGAACATCACATTTTTATTGAGCAGTACATTCAAAGAATTATGTATGTGTTTATTAGTATAAAAGAACATTGTTGCATACATTTATTATAATAAGGCCCCGCAACACCATTTGGGAGCAGTCTTGTTTACAATAGTTTTACCACAGATTTAACATAGCACTTTTACCTACATAAGAATTGCACACTAGCATTTTCTGTTAATAAGAGTACATAACTTAACTAAATTCTTGAAATTATTGGTCACTAACAGTTCAAAGCATTACTTATTATTAGTATTACATATTACTTTGCATAGATTTATTTAGTTAACAAAAGTTTTTGTACAATCTAAAACGTCTAAAGTAATTTCTTCTTTAAAAAATTGGGCTGAATGTACAGTTGTTTTTGCTTCCCAGATAATCTACACACTCACTCCCTTATTCTGGAGGGTTAGGCAGAGACCAGGGTTTGCCCCATGACCTGGGTACGACGTACCTGGTACGTGGGAATATAGATTTTATCCAGCACCTAGTGTTTATAGTTTGGTATGTAATCGTCGAGCGCACTGGTGGAAGGAGCAACTGGTCCCGTGGCAAAACTAACGGCTCAGAACCGGGCATTCCGAATAATGACCTGTGTAGGCACGCGTACTATGCGCAGAGCTAAGAATAGTATGTGAGTCTGTATAGTACCCGGCACATAACTTGACCAAACTTTGACTGCACACGTACGTAATTCAGGGTTCTTTGGCGGGATGTGACTTACAATTTATTAAAACTTTAGTTTTGACAATTATTTATGTTGCAGCGTACGAGAAAAACAAAGCTATTGAATATAAACGAAACGCAATAAGGATAGGTAAGGTTGCCCTCCTAGGCGGACATCAAATACACGCTCTATTTGTCGACCAAATAGAGGGTGTATTATTTGATAGCGAGGGGCAAGATAAAAAGTACCAGAAACCGGCGACCATGCAGCGACTAATGAATCTTGATGAAGCGATAGAGGTTTTTCAGGCAGGATCATAGCATTAGTCTCTGCCTAAGGCAGCGGCCACACAGAACGGACGTGGGGAGGGGGGGGGCGCGGGAAAGACGCGACGCGTGGCATAGAAATCGCGCCCCTCGCCGCGTCTCTTTTGTGTGAGCTTCGTCCCGTTCCTTCAGTACATTTTGTAACGCGTCTTTTCCGCACCCTCTCACCCCACGTCCCTTCTGTGTGGCCACTGGCTGAGGCAGAGACTACTTGCTATGATCCTGAGATACAGGCGTGACTTTTAGTATGTATGTAGGGTTAGTCGAAGACAAAGGAAAGTAAAGTAAGAAAGTAAAAATAAATTTATTTAAAATTACACAGTTATAAAAGAGAACTTAAGGATGCATGGATATAAACGATATTTACTAACGATAGCTCCCAAACTCGGCCGAGCCTGTATGTTGGCGACTCTTATTCAGTTTTAAAATATTAAATACTTTAATAAACGATTGTCTAAAGCGCACCAAACAAACAGTTGTCTATAGACATTAAAAACTACACATGCACTAAAATTATAATTAAGGCTAATAGCTTCATTGTAAATAAGAATTAATACAATTTTTATCATAATAATAAAACATTGTAACACAATAAATTTATTTATGCCACACCTGGCCAAAAAGCGGGTTTTTCCGCACGCTACTTTGATGCCAAGTGACGACGTAAAATTGTGTACACAACACGGACCGTAAAATAGAAAGCCCTCTACCGCATATTTATGAACCTCGCCTGCGGCTCGGGCCTTAAACTTCTGCGATTTCGGCCTTTCTTTATTTTACGGCCTTAGTTATGTAATGTACTATTTTAGGGTATTTTTACCAAAAAGGTTTTCGGTATGTTAGTAATTTAAGATTTTCAAATATTTGGTAAGAAGTGTAGAGAAGTTTTGCTTTGCTACAGAATGAACAAAGAATTAATTTTATTGATTTATTTCAATCAATCAGACTGTAGGTACCAAGGATGTTTTCAACGTTCTTGGCCCGTACTCGTCCATTGCTGGACATAGGCATTTATTTATTTAGGAAAATAGCTTCCCCTCTACTTTTCTCTGCCTCCCTTTCCTTCTGTTTTCTACCAACCTTCAATCGATTCATCTTGAAATTACTGCGAAAAATACCTCTAAAAATACAAACTCAATTGAAGCCCCGGCACACCGAAATCCTCAAATATTTCAAGAGACTCCCACGGAGGTTTCAGAGCGAAATAACAAAACGGTCGTCACAACCGGCAAATCGGATCAATTTGTCAATGCGACTGAAATGAAAACGTAGACAAAATTGCCAATGAAATGAGATTAAACTGAGGCCTGCCGTCGGTGGGTAATATGAGACGTCGATGAATATATTTTGGAATAATTTGGAACCTCCCAAGTTCTTTTTATTCGATACTCGCACTTGTACCGAGCACGATTAGATCTATCTCGAGGGTGGGTGCTTTAATATAAAATTGCTATTCAATAAAAACATGAATACTGATTTATCGGAATTTGTGTAGCTTCATTGTAGGTACTGCGCACTTAGGTCGCACGTATGGGAAAGTTAACTTGCACCTTCCTTTGTGTTTCGAACGTAATTTGGACCAGAGTAGAATAACATTTGTTTAGACAAATATCAAATCAATGGAAGTTTTCACATTGGTCGATAACCGTAACGACACCAAGACTCGTTTCATACATTTACTACGGCGTTGGCCGGCCGTTATATAAAAAAATGTCGTAGTGCAGTAACCGTTATCGTTTAATGAGAAATCGTCCAATCCCATCGTCATTGTCTCTAACACTACTCCACCAAGGTACCTTAGTTAGACTGATAAGTTGTGATTGTTGTGGTGACAATAAACATGTTATTTTCTTTTTTTAAGGACAGGCACGGAGCTTAGATCGTGAAGAAAGGCATTCATTATACCAATAAGACACATCACAGAAACAAAATGAGCAGATAAGTAACATAATTTGCACAACAACAGAAAAAACACTAAATACACAACAGACAAATAAATAAAACAGGACCATAGATATATGCTGTGGTGTATCTAAGTTGCCACAAAAGGCAGCTGACTCAGCGTTGTGCTGAGGAATTGATCCCTCAATGATTCCGGTTCGTGAATACACGAACCGGAAGAGAGAGTCAAGGACCCAGGACATGTGGAAGAAGATTGTGGAGAAGGCCCAGAAAGGGTGGGCCTGGGGATTGAAGATTGTGGAGAAGGGTTGTAGCGCTGTAGGAAGATAAGAAGTAAGTAACACAAACAGCAGCAAGGGTTTTTTAGTAGCACGGTGCTAGTACAGGTACTCCATAAACATTAAACCATTCGCAGCTCGACGGTTCGTTATGGAGATCCTAGTGCTAATGGCGCTATCAATTAAACGTGCCGCGAATCGCCGATCCGATTCCCATTCCAGCCCGGTTTCCCTTTTTGCGCCCTGGTCTCCCCCGACCCCCATTAGGGGCCGAATGCTACGGTCCACTTACGCTCGAATGTTTTTCTGACAATTTATTTTTGTAAAATTTTTATTCTGTTGTTATGTGCGGTACTTAGGTTAGTGGTTTTGTTAACCTGTCTTCACAGACAGTAGTTTTTTTCTCTTTCAGTGCTGGGCTTTAGCCTTCTGCAAGTCCTCTTTAGTCCACAACAATGTCGGACAAAATAAGATTGTTAGTATCCTAACAGATTTTAGCTGAGTATGGGCATTCAACCAGCTGCATATACATGCAGTTACAATTACATGCATGTAGCGGTTTTTTTGCGATTTTAAAGTTTTTCACATACTAAAAGATGTTCGTAATGACGAGTAGAGCCCCCCATTTTCTGACGTATTATCTAAAGTAACTCATTAGACTCTGTTTATTATTACCCTATCTTCCATTACGCAAAATAGGCACGCTCGTGTAAGCGCATATGTAATAAAACTATACATATTTTGAAGGGTTTACAATCCCTGATATTTCGAAATAAACCTGAAGAAAAGATTATAGAGCAAAAGTTGTTGCAAAACATAACCTCTAATTGAGGTGTTTCAGGAATTGCGCCTTTTAGAAGTACGAGTATGTAACTCTTAATTTCACGACATTTCCCACATTTTGTGGTATTTTTGTATTTTGCGTTTGCGTTTTCGCGTTAACAAATTGTACATTCTGGACGGTACCTACGCGTGTATTTTTCGCTCGCTCGTTTAAGATTTTTGTCATGTAAAATATCCCGATTCGTAACTTTATTACACGCACGTGCAATCTTAATATTCTTAATTCATTCTGAAAAATATGTGCCCTGCTTTTGGGCCAAAACGTCCGCCATTTTATGGCGCCGAGATAGGCTCTTGTATTTTTATGCCTGACAACACCTACTGCAATGCAAGGTGTCGTTGCTAAAAACCAATCCTATTTATGACGCCCTTCCAAACAAACTATTGTGTCACAATGTCCAAGTATCATAACGTTTTCGGGGCCGTGTAATAAAAGGACAATATTCCTCCTCAGATGCCACTAACTTAGCATTTTACGAGATTCCTATAGCCTCATAAAACACCGTTATATAAACGGCCTACGTTTTAATCATCGGCCTTTATTTATTGGTGCGAACGAAGCTACTGGCTTTTTGATTAATGTTTATAGAAACACCGTTATAAATTGGACGATGATTTAATAGAGTTGATCATCAATTAGTCAACAAACGCTGGTTTATTCTTAGGTATATATTGTAGATGATAATGAAAGATGAAAATAAAGCGCTTCTGTAATTTTCAAAATGGTGCGCTTCCCATCTCAAAGTCCGTAACTCATCTGAGCAGAGTCCACGACTGCTCGTGTCTAAAGTTCTATGTGTTGTCAAGAGACCTAGCAGACCTGTTTAACACGTTCGAGGCAGTACAAGTAGTTTAAAATGTTTTTGGAAGGATTAGCGGAAATTAAAAATGTCCTTCTATAATCTGTAGGCAAGTGAAACCAAAAAGCCTATAAGCTGCTATCAAGTTTGTGTTAGGTGCTTCTCAATTGGATGGAACTTGACTAGCCCATCTGCTACCTAGCCTAGCTGAAGTGTTTATGCTGCTTACCTCCGTTACGTCTTCAATAATCAGTTCTTCATTGTTGTCTTCTATCTATTTATGAGCATCTGAAACAATTAGAACTTTACATTATTTATTATCAAGATCAGCGATGTTGACACAGCGGTTCTCTTTATCATTATCGGATCATTATTCTCGCTCAATCTAAAAACGATCCTGTATCCTAGACCGAAAATTTCACTAAGCAAATACGTAAGCATCTGTCTCGTTCTTTTTTGAGAAATCTGATGAAACAGAACTGAACTTGAGTATTTACTTTGTATTTAAGAGTAGTATCTTGTATGTAGAGATGCCATTAAAATATAACTTGTAAAAAAACCAAGTTTCGCCACTCAGTTCTTCTACCGTAAAAAGTTGTGAAGTCCATGTAATACCAAGTCGGTTAATTTATTCAGTCGCTACTTAAGGGTCCTTCTGTCGTTATTACGTAATTAGCTAACCTAACAACATGTTATAGTGACCATATCAATATTAAAAATCTTTTATGTTTTAAATAAATAGATTAACTTGGCCATCGCATGAAAACACAATGTATCTCACAAGTAATACATATTTTATTCGCTCGTAGCCCCGGCTGCCTGAGTGATCTTAAACTATCACGAAGGTTAAGCAACACTGGGCGCGTTCAGTGCATGGATGGGTCGCCGTCTATGCCTAACGCTAGTGGCATTTTTCCGAGCGGTTCCGTGCTTCGCAAGGCACGTTAAGCTGTTGGTGCCGGCTGCCGTCGATAGATGGCAGTCGTTAAGCCAAGTCAGAGGCCTTAGGGCGGCTTGACAACTTCTGACAGTAGACGAGCCACTAGTCTACAAGCCTCCACCAATCCGGACTTGGCCCCCGTGGTGGAGTATGGCCTATACCTTCCTCAGGGAAGAGACCCGTGCCCCTCGGTGGGGACATAATGGGTTGATGATGATGAATACATATTTTATTAAATTAGATTGTTTAGCGGCCGTGTCGCTTTTTTGCTCCACTTTGTACACCACGGTAAAATATACAGCTAAGTTCTCCAATTATCAATAGCATAGAATTCTCGGGCAATACGAGCACCACGTTCCTGAGTATTGCAGGAATCCGCCTGCTGGTGAAACAGGGTTGTAGTTGATGAAAAATTGTTCAAGCAGTTGCATCAAGACTGCGCCGCTGGCACTCAGTCAGAGCAACCATGTTACCCTATGAAGGTAAAGCAGAAAGTAGATCGCCATTAGTTACATTGGCCGGTGAGATCACAGTGGCGGTAGATCCCAGTATACTTCCAACCGGAATTACGACAAAGGGGGCATCAGTCCAGTTCATCGTCATCATCGGCCATTTGACGCCCACTGCAGGACATAGGCCCCATAGGGGTTTTGCCATAATCGCCACGCTTGGCAGGCGGGTTGGCGATCGCAGTATGCGGTTGGAATCTCAGGAAGGCGCTGCTGCCCGTCTCCTGGTAATTGATTCCCGTAGTCGCCTTCTACGACATCCACGGAAGGAAATGGAGTGACGCCACTCTTCATCTGGCACACCACACCGAACCAGTCCAGTTCCCACCCTCAAATTTTATCACGTGAGTGTACATCATAGCGTCTACATAGTTTTTGATCAATCGTCAATCGATCCTGTCACCCATTATAGGCGTAGGGTGCGTAGGGTGTTGCTCGAAATCGCCCTAAATTATACAGAAAACGCGGTGGTAGCCTAGTATGCGTCGGTAGCCTAGTGGGTAGAACATTGGGCTCGGAAGCGAGAGACCCAGGTTCGATTCCCAGTGTGGGCATGCACATATAACTTTGTTTTCTAAGTTATATACATTTGTGAAGTTATAGTAGCAATACCACTCGCTAAATGTGAAGGAAAACATCGTGAGGAAACCTGAGTGTCTGAACTATACACATACCTCAGCGCTTGAAATCGCCAATCCGCGGTGGGCACGCGTGGCGATTAAGCCCATACTCTCTCCTTGAGAGAAGGCCTGTGCCCTACAGTGGGACGTATATAGGCTACTTATGAAACAGAAAAGGAGAACCGAAAGGCGCCGTGAATTGCAAAACAGGTAAATTAGTCGCGTACTCCGAGACAAAGCGTCCATTAATTAGGATCCGGCCTTATTAGCCTCAGAAAACGGAATACGCTCTCATTTGTCATAATAACAGAGGGCTTTTGTCAGCCAGCAGATCGGTTTGGAAAGTGAACTTGTGCATTAGTAAAGTTATTAGGCGGGGAGTTTCTTTAGCTATCTTTCTCGGCTTCTAAATAGTGAGAATCCTCTAAACTCCTTGTATTTAACTAAGTTATTGTACTTACATATGTCTAAGCTACACACCTACTCTATTGAAGTTCTGTTGTCTGAGATACAGGTCTAGAACCTAGGTCAGGCACAAAAGAGAATTGTTTGCCTTACAATTACAACTTTGCCTAAAATATAGTAACATACATACATAAACTAACGCCTGTATCCCAGAGGAGTAGGCAGAGACCAGGGACTGCCACTTGCCACGATCGCTTTCCTTACACTCATTAGTCGTTGCATGCATGCACGCCGGTTTCGGGTACTTTTTATCTTGTAATACCTTCTAAAAATGTAAACAAACCACTATTGTAAATATTAAAGAAACAAGGATAATACTGTTACTATTATTTATACAACTATAGACAAGGTGTGGATATTTTAAAACTACTCAGCTATAAAAATGTAATGTTACCAGCTACAAAAAAAAAACTAGACATTTTTATTGTGCAATATGGGATTTTCAATCAATATTTCAATAAATTTCCGTTATTTTCTTGAAAAGACGGGGTTATATTGAATATCATGCCCGTCCCATACTAGGAGACCCTGTGATATGGTAAACAGACTACACAAACACAAAAAAAATATCTTTCACTCCAGGTGTTTCTTTGCACAAAGGTACAAAGGCCATACTTTATTTGTACAAAACTACTGAGACAAAACTTATGAGACTACTCATAACTTCATCAGTAATATAAACTAAACACCGAAAACCGAACTCGACTGAATCCAATAAATTCATCAAACGATCTGAAAAAGGACACAACGAAATAACTTCGCTGTCGTTTCGATCCTGTTCCTGAAAAAAAAACCCATTTGTGCAACTTTTTGCTAACAAAGTACCAGGCGAGCAGGAGTGAAGAGGGTATCACAATCGGGCGAGGCGAGCTCGAGAATCTCAGGCACCACTCGCGGTCGAGTGCGGGCATGCGTCAAGTACCTTTGTTCGGACACCCTCCTTGTTATGCTAGCCTAGTACTTTGGGATGTTTGGCAAAAAAGGTTTCGAAGTAACGAAGCTATATTTTAGGGACTTTTGTACGAAAGTCCAATTGTGATGTTACTGCAGTACTTTGGGGTATTTGGCGGAAAAGATTTCGGTGTCCGAAATCTCCAGGATTTTCCAGAAAGGATCCCAGAAAACACTAGTCTTCTTGTCGAACCATGTAGTGAATGCGTCAAATCTACTACCGCAGACTCAGTAAACTCATTGAAAAAGAGACTTGACATTGTGCCAGTGCTTGAAATCTTAAAGCTGTTTGTGTATTAATGAATAATAACATAACAAACAACATAACATAAACTCACGCCTGTATCCCAGAGGGGTAGGCAGAGACCAGGGACTGCCACTTGCTACGATCCTGACAGATCACTTTCGCTTCCTCCACATTCATTAGTCGTTGCATGCACGCACGCCGGTTTCGGGTACTTTTTATCTTGCCCTTTGCTAATACATCCCCTATTTGGTCGAATAATAATAATAGTAATAATATGAATTTGTGGAATAACTTTACACGTGTGAAACAGGCAAATGTCTCTACATAAATTTTACAGGAGTGAAGCTCTCTGAGTCGTCGTGAGGTCTCCGATCCATGACAATTTCCGACTCAATCACTCAGTGTGCCAACATAAATCAAATGCAGGCGGGTGTACTTCGCACGTTACGTGTGATTTCGGGCTCTTTGAAAACCCCCCATCCGTCACCGCGACACGTGATCAGCCTCCCAATCTGAACAGCTGACATCCCTTCCTGTGACACGTTATAGAAGGGATCCCTGCAAATGGTTCCTCAATAATGAGTGCAAATATTCGTGTCCGTCATTCAGAACGCCGATTTACGTTGGACGTGTCATAAGATAGATTTCGGATACCACGACGCTGCAGGCTAAAACGAAAGTTACTGTAACGAAAATTGGGCACGTCTTGAGGAATAAATATTTGCCGATTAATAAATCGAATTGGTTGCTTCTACTTCTAATAGGAGACGGCTCATAAAGACCAAGAAAACTAAACTTCATAAGACCAGACCATGTCTATAAGTCTAAAACACCAAACTAAAACCGCAGAGAAGAGTAATAAAATGACTCCAATCTCTTTTAAGCACAAATTTCGCCGCATTCTTATTCATAAACAACAGATTTTTTTAACGGTAAGCCCTACCTGCATGACACGTTTTCTTCATTTGGCGTGGAGGTGCTATTTGAAAACCAGCGCTGTTTCAAATAGAAACAGCAAACGCTGAAATAGTATCATTGTCACACGCATACTCCTTTATTTTTTAATTATTGTATGTAAGCATGTTTGTTTGTGGCAATAAATCATTCATTCATTCATTCATTCATTCATTCATTCAAAACGCAACTAAAGCCTGTGCTCTGATTTTGGGCTGGTTTGATAGACAGATAAAAAAAACTTCACGCTAAAAGTAGATCCGTCTAAGAGTAAATACACTCGGGCGGATATTCCTATCTCTAGGCCACTGTATATGTTACTTTTTACTGGATTATTTTCAGTCGAAGAAAATAACCCCGGAACACAGAGCATCCAGTAGGTCTATATCGCCGTGATATATTCGGAGCAATAAATATGTAGTCTCCGGGAAGTTCCACGAAAACGGTTATCCCCGAAGCACCCTCGACGTGTGGCGGCGAATGCTGATAGCGAGCCCTCTTTCTTCAGTTAAATGTGTTACTATTTTACTGCCTTTGACGTGACTCGTAAACCGAGAGACTGACTCGTCGGTCTGGCGGTAACACGATTGACTACTAAACCAGAGGTCATGGGTTCAATTTCCATTCGAGGCCGCCGTAGTTTTTCCATGTTTGTGCTGTCCTATCTGGTTACCATTGCTCAGGGTATCTATATTTTTTAGGGTTTCGTACCTCAAAAGGAAAAACGGAACCCTTATAGTATCACTTATTTTCCGTCCATCCGTCCATCAGTCCGTATGCCAGTCAAGATCCTTTATCTCGGTAACACGTTGAAATTAAATCCATATACTCAGGATTATAGTCCCTTGAAGCAGTGAAAAAATTCAAGTTCTGAGTTAAGGTAAAAAAAAGTTACGGCCATATATCCCGCATAAAACGTATATTTTGACACTCTCAAGGGTATCACGATTTATAGGGTACTTTCCGTTGACCTAGAACTATGAAATTTAGCAAGTAATATCGTCCTATACTACAAGTACAGGAAGAAATCTGACATTTGTAATTTAAATCATAAATAAAATGTCTTTGAAGTTCGGGAAAAGCTCGCAAAAACTGAGATACTTGATACCTGAATTTTTATAATAAGTAAGTAGGTACAAATTTGTACGGAACCCTCAGTGGGCGAGTCCGACTTGGACTTGTCCGGTTTTTCTCGTTTAAGATTTTACGGTTTTTCCTAGTCATGCATGTCGAGACAGTGAAAACCTTGACATCACCGAACCGTGGTGGGCTCGTGTGGTGATTAGCTATACTCTACCCTCTCTCTCTCTCTCTATCTCTCTCTCTCTCTTTTTTTTTTCTTTCTTTCTTTAAGCGATGGCCCGTTGGTGGAGTGCTGTAATTTCATCCCGGTAATGCGTTTCCGTTTTTTTCAAAACACACTCAAATAAAGTTCTCATTAACAACTACAAGATGTGTCCTGTATTTTTTCCCAAATAGCATCTGCAACTGCATTGAATATTCAGAGAATTAATGCTTTAATTAAAAAGCGGGCGGGTCGCAGCGTAACTGTCAAACAGTTTTTACGACCTTTTTACGTTCTTGCACTAATTTGCATTTTTATTCCCCAAATCGAGCTAAAGAACTGTTACGACCTCTTCAACTTTCGCCGGTTCGTATTAATTTTAATTTTGCACCCAGAAAGCTTGTTTATTTCATTTGACCGAAAATTTTACATTACACATTTTCTAACATGCTTCAAATCCCTAGGTGATGCCAGTGTCTCGATGTACAAATATATTTTACGAGGTATTTCGTTGTCACTGTTTAAGTATCGTGCCAGCTTCGCTTCGCGTGCGAACTTATACGTAGTCTGTTCAGGGGATACTGTTCAGGGGACCCCGGGTTTCAGAAGGTTGGCATTCAACGTGTCAATCGTAATAATCAATGGGTAAATAAGCTTACTGACAGTTAAATTTGACAATTCTTCCATACTAGAATTGACAAAATTAGGTACTTATCTATCATAAGCAGCCTTCACCGTTAGCGAGTGGTATTGCTATTATAACTTCACAAATGTACATAACTTATCTATGGAGGGATCGAATAAAAAATGTTTAAAAAAATCCTTGGATAGACAACAGAAACTACCATTAGTAAGTTGTTGGACACTTTATTAGCGTAATATTCGTACAGTCGACAGCACGTCGAGCTTTTTACGAGCACTCTCCTCAGTTAAAATATGGGCGACTTTGCAACAAAAATGTGGGGGTAAACCTGCAGCAGTATCATTCAAAACTTATTATAGTCCGTTTTGTTTCCGAGAACTAACGTATAATGTCCGACAAATAACTTGACCAAATGACTTTGACTTCGCACGAACGTATTTCGGTCTCTTTGGCGGTGGACACGGGATGTGTCTTAAAATTTAGTTTAGTCAAACTTTACTTTTGTCAAATTAACATATAAAGTTTGCCCTTATGTGTCCATCGCAAACTCATCCCCACTGCGCGGGTTTTTGCTCAAGTTATTTGCCGGGCACTAAACAAAATGTTTTAATCACAAATTCGTACCACATGGAAGCGATAATCCACTATCACAAAGCAAAATCACTTTTGCAATTAGACCCTTGAAATGTATAGGTATCTGAGTCATTAAAAAAAAATTAAAACCGGATTTTATTTTTTATTAAAAAAAACATATTTTTCATTTTTAATGGGGGAGCGGGAGAAAAAAAATCAAGTCCCTTATAACCATAATTTACCCCTCCTAATTCTTTGCTTTAAAATTTGTAGTTCACAATTCCCATCTCCGAAAGTCTTCACCAGAACATCACCAAATTACCTTGGGACTACTTTTACGCTATATTTTATGAAACATATGCGTATTACTAAAGGATGCTGTCCATTGAAGAGTTCCGTTCTCCATCTCAGATAGTCTTCATCAGATCTTCACCAAATTAAAATGGGACGTTATATCTATTCGAACAAAAAAAGGATTGTCCAAACCGGTTAAGATTTGACAGAGTTATGATAAAACATACATCCTTTTTTGAAGTCAGTTAAAAATACTAAAGCACTTTTGTTCGGGTATTGGGTAGGCGGTAGTAGAAAAAATCATTTCGCCGTTGTCTGGGCGTAATTGAACACTTCCGAGCAACTCACGGCGCCATAAATCAAACGCTAAATTAAAATTCTTAATAATTGTGCCAAAAAATATATTACTACAACTTGGATCTAACGTTAGTTACCTAGCAGAGTAACTTCCAGACACCACAATCACGTGTCCTGGTTTCAAACTAGGATACCCTGTGCTCATGGCCATCACAAACATGGAAATATACCCAGACTGAGGCCATTTGTACAAATGTATGGAGGCCCCCAGTGGGAATTGAATCTACGACCTCCGGCATGGTAATCAGACGTGATACCGCTAGACCAACGAGGCAGTCAAATAAATAATTCACTGGGCGCCTAAAAAATCACATAATTTATTTTATGCTGGCGATTCACTTGGCGACTCTTCGTATTCGTATTCGCGTATTTGCCGACGATTTATAATACATTGCAGGTTTTACAAAACCAGCGCTACAGATTTGTAAGAAAATCCGGCAGTGGATGGTAAATATTTGCAGAACATCGACTCTAGTCTATCTTAACCGCAAATTATAATGTTCTAAGACTTAGAATCTAAGTTTTTACACAAATTGTTGCTGTAAAACTGCTCTGAAACAGTCGCATCAATTCCATTGGTTCCGGGCGAGTCGTATTATGTCTTAATTTGACCACAGCTGCTAAGACAAAATGACAACAAGAACCAGCGGTTCTCAACAATTTAAACACTTCCTTAGTGCTTGTACACCAACTTAAGTTCGGTGGTCCTGGCAGGTCGTCGTCGTTCATTGTACAAATTGCCTCAGTCTGGGTGTTTATCTATGTTAAGAAAGTCTGGATACCAAAAAAGGTAGCTCATTTTGGGAACATCACCTCTATTATGTGAGTGTTCGCTGTATTGGGTTAGCCAATAACCTAAAGCTTAAAAAAATACATCAACTTCCATGGCCCTCCACACAACACAATCACTTGTCCTGTACTTGTCCTTGTATATATTTGACAGCTGGAGGGACTTTCAAATTGAATTTACGTTAACAAGCCAGTGGATCATACTCGTAGAGGCGCAGGACAAGTGAATTGTTACGATACAGTTTAATACATTTTTTTATATTACCTCAAATTATATGTTATCTCCAAATATCGAGCCCCAAGAAAGCAATTTTGAAAATATTTACAATTATTATGTTTTTTGTTTTTTCATAATTACAAAGTAAACCCAATTAACGATTAATAACGATTACATATGATAAGTTCTTTAATTGTACTATATTTTCGTATATTGTAAATTGTAAACTGATGCCAGGAATGGTGGTTTGACCGTGAATAAAGAAGAAATAATTCTAGGGTTTTTTAATCGTGACGTTGACTCACGATGTTGTTAAAAGTTGTAAATTTCATGAAGTCCAGGTAAACAAACCCTATTTATTTAGTGGGAGTTTTTTTTACTTAGCCTGTTTTATGTGCCACTGCTGGGCAAAGACCTACGCGCCTGCATGCCACCTCTCAGGGAGAGATTTATTTATTGATTGAGTTTTAAATGTAACTAGCTTAAGTTTGAGGGCCGTTGCTAGACTAACCGGCAAGGCCCGTATTAAATTTATTACGATCACTTTATTGCACCGACATGCTGCTGTAGTGAGGAAATTGAGACGGTTCTTTCTTTCACCCCGCTGAGTGAGTAACGCCAAAAGGACTGTTTGTAAAGCATTTTCATGGGGATATCTTCCCTTATATTACGCGCACCAAATCCACTGCGCATTTACATCACAACGCTCAATTTTCATGGAATGCATGAAATATTTATTACCTACTTGAATTAATTTAAGTCTTATTTGCCTACTTGTTATTTTATATATATTATGCCCCATCTATTTAGTTCTCATCAAATGGCTTTCAAGTTACAAAATAACAGGTTTATTATGGGTATACACCTATGTTTCTATTTTGAATGTCTGGTTTTTCTTATTGAACACTCTTGATAAGGCTACCTTAGATTGGCCTAGATAGAGATTTAGTTTTTTTTTTCATTGATTATTTTCAACACTTTTTTTCTATGTACTCGGGCATTTTTGGTTGCCGTTCAAAATTGCTTGCGTTGATTGTTGACTTTCCGTCATAGGGTTGTCTGGAAGAAATTGCTTTTAGCAACAAGGCCGCCAATTGTACTGGGTATTTAAAAAAAAATTATGTCATTTGCTTTAGTGTACAATAAAGAATATTCTTATCGTATTTTATCTTATTGTTTGACCGTCACTTATGAAGGTTCTGACAGAATACCAGCGTCACGGGTTGTCAACGGGGAACCTGCGACATATGCTGAGTCAAGGACCTTTTCTTGTACCATGGCACACAGCGTCTCCACCATATCACTTCAAAACTACTGTGTGATGGTTTAAAATTAGATTATTTATTATTACTTTTTACTGGTTACGCGTCTTATTACTTGTAAGATTATGTGTGTCTGAATAAACGTTTTTCAATTTCAATTTCAAATCCGGAATGATTCCAATCGTCGAATTATCAAATTTCACACTAATTGCTATTGCAAACGAATCCGACAGACCCATGATCTTCCAAGAACTATAATAAAACATGTGCCAAAACTACACGAGTGTACTCGCGTTGAAAGCTGACTGTTTTGTGAAATATTTCTTTCCAAACACGAGCAGGAGATACCAAGTGCGAGTCGGACTCGCGCACGAAGGGTTCGATCTATACAACATTTGAATATTTCAAGCGTCTACCGGTTGCCGTTATTAATATCGAGCAAAAAACGGCAAAAAATCACGTTTGTTGTATGGGAGCCCCCCTTAAATAGTTATTTTATTCTATTTTAGTTTTTGCTGTTATAGCGGCAACAAAAATACATCATCTGTGAAACTTTCAACTGTCTAACTATCACGGTTCATGAGATACAGCCTGGTGACAGACGAACGGAGGGACGGACGGACAGCGGAGTCTTAGTAATAGGATCCCTTACCCTTTGGGTACGGAACCCTAAAAACTACTGCTGTACTCAGTTTATAATAGAATTACTCTTATCTACAAAAAGTCGATTCCACTTAAACACTCTTATCGAGAGGAATTTCTGTTATTCTGCGATCGACCTTTTATTAACAACACCATTATATATCAGACCTATGAAACCATGTAGAAACTGTAGGACTAAAATTATTTGTATCAATAAATTATCCTCCAAATCAAAATCTAAACAACCGATTCAACTGAAGCCGATCCGTTCCACTGCTTGCGTCTACGTTGCCATTACACCGTCTGAAATAGATCTCTTGGCTTAGCGTGGATCGAATTTATGTTCTAGATTGGTTTTTACTTGCCTTTTCCAATACAAAGTTTTACTAGACACAGACACTATTTACTTGAGATATTATAGATCTCGATTTTATTGGAAGACCCTTAGAAGCGAGTATAGAAGGAAATTTGGTATCGTCTCGTGATGTTAGCTATAACGAACTCTACTATACTGGTTTCCCTAAAACGTACTCAGTGGTAGTCCCTGGTCTCTGCCTACCCCTCTGGGATACAGGCGAATCTCAGAAAAGGTAAATAAAACAATATTTGTTACTTCACATACCATTATATTTTAGATTGTTTTATCTATCCATCTACCGACTATATTCTTCCTGCAATCCACTCCATCCAAAGGTTGTCTGGAAGAGATCTCTCTAAGCGATAAGACCGCCAATTGCATACCACTACTTAGATATAAGAAACTATTTGTAATATCTTTCACCTGGTTGTGCAACAATGTGTTCTCAATCTATCTAACAGTAACTCTTTCGGTGTCTCAGCAATTGCGCATTTTAATGATAACCATGTATACTAAATAAAACACAATTTATTTCACGTAATTAACCAGAAAGAACCGGTTCTTACGTAACAATGGCGGCTTAAAGCTTAGCCGCGCCCAAACTTCGAGACGACCGAAATAACAGTAACTTGTTGAGATACGTAACGGTTTTCTTTCTTTGGATCATGCGTTCTTTACCCGTTTCATATCACACGTTAACGTAATCTTGTAGAACAGCTTTAGGGATCTACCGTGTGTTAATCTGCTAACGGCACTAGTAAGATGGCGACAACAAAAAGAAACAGAAAGAAACAAAATATGTTATGTTTTATTTATGTCAATATCGTTTCTTTTATGTGTATTGTGAATTTGGATAAATATTAGTTATATTTGTCGGTAGAAAAAAATGTCGGCAAATAGTGACATAACTGGCTTCGAAGATATAAGGGGTTTAAAAACTGCTCGAATGGGTTATGTTTCAGATTCAGTTGTGTAAATATACACAGTACAGTGCGGGCCGGCCGAGAACTTGGCCTAGCGTACTCTATACGCCTTGTCAATCGGTGATTTCCAGAAGAAAAAAAAAACAATGAAGATTGTCACTCAAAAAGCAATTACATAGCAATTGACAGTTAACATGGAAATTAGGTTTTTTAAGACGTGAGTCTCTACTCGCGTCTTACTCTACCTACGACTCTTCCTAGGAGTGTAGATTATGAACAGAAGAGAAAGCGGCTTAGAGGGAACATACGCAAAGCAGACCGGCGGCGTGCCGGGAACTAAGGCAAAGCAGTTAGTTCCCTAGGCCTGGGACACACAGAAAGGACGAGGGGCGAGAGCGCAGAAAAGACGCGTCGTCTTTCCAATTCACTTTCATACAAAATGTAATGAAGGGACGGGACGAAGCCCACACAGAAGAGACGGGGCGATGGCGCGAATTCTACATAATGGAATTAAATAAAAAATTAAAACCGACTTCGAAACACTACAGCACTAAAAAGTTAGAAATAATTTAAATAATTAGAAGTATTTATGCATGTAGGTATTGTAGGTTTATTTTTCAATTTTTTGTGGAGGAGCGGGAGAAAAATAAATAAGTCCCTTATAACCATAATTTATCCTACTTAATTCGTTAGGACGAGATAATCTGCCAAAATCTGGGAGCGGTGGTAGCCTAGAGGGTAGAACATTTGTCCGGAGCGGTGGTGGAATAGCGGGTAGAACATTGGACTCGGAAGCGAGACCCAGGTTCGATTCCCAGTGCGGACATGTACCTATGACTTTGTTTTCTAAATTATGTGGTTTTGTGAAGTTATAGTAGCAATACCACTCGCATAGGGAAATATCGTGAGGAAACCTGAGTGTCTGAGCTCTTCGCATAGCTCAGCGATTGAAATCGCCAATCCGCGGTGGGCACGCGTGGTGATTAAGCCCATACTCTCTCCCTAAGAGATGGCCTACGGTGGGACGTATATACCTAGGCTGCTTATGTAATCTGCCAAATAGTCCCAAAATTACTGGCCTATAATATTATGTTTCTTTACACAGCTCGCTTAAAGCTCTACTGGCTTGGCTACTTCGGTATGTTTCACTTTCCCTCACAACAATTAACACCTTACCAGCGAGGTTTCTGTCTTGTCACTCAATTGTATTTTTTGCGGTTTATAGCAAGCATGCTTTTATCCAATGGATTTTAATGACTTGGATTATTAATACAACTATCACAGCGCATTCCAAGACGCCACTTCACCTACTAAGGCCTGGGGCACACAGGGAGGACGTGGGGACGCGACGCGTTGTATAGAGTTCGCGTCCTAGCCCCGTCTTATCTGTGCGGGCGTCCCATCGCTTCAACACATTCTGTGACAGGTCTCGGCGATAAGCGTGAGTCCAGGAATGTTTGGCCGGAGCTGACTTTCGTCTCTATGGGTTTCTTGGACGCACATAACGTCGTAGTGTGTTGAGCGGGAAGTTCAGAGAACATTTTTGAGTTATTCTGCGAGAAACCGATATTTATAGAGACTGCGCGGTACCTCCCAGACGATGGACCATCTTTCATCGCGCCCTGCGTGTCCTAACACCTGCACTCAGGAGGACCTAATGGTTGCAAGTGATAACGCAGTCAGCGTCGCAAAGTTCTGGGCCGCAACTGTTTAACAAAGACTTTGACGAAAATTGTTTTGCCATCGACACGCTAAGAAGAAGAAGTACATTCTGTATGAAAGTGAACTGAAATGACACCGCGTCTTTTCCGCGGCCTCGTCCAACGTCCTTCCTATGTACCCCACGCCTAAGTGGCTTACAATGTCGCCTATTGTACTAGTGCCTTTGTTTGCTTTCGGGACTGATACATTTGGTTTCACTTTATCGTGTCTGAAGTTTATTTAATTCGTTATCCACATTTTAAATTACTGATGCCATCTAATACATACATAAATTTATTTACTTAAATCCCGCACATCAACTTCATCATTGTCAGCCCACGGCTGTCCACGGCTGAGCACCTATAGGCCTTTTTCCCAAAAACACATATTTCACAGGCCTTCTCTCAGAGAGAGAGTATCTTAATCACCACGCGTGCCCACCGCGGATTGGCGTATAGGGAAGGGCGGGTGATCGTGCTCTTCCACTATAAAGGGAAAACTCTCTCTCTGAGAGAAGGCCTGTGCCCTACAGTGGGACGTATATAGGCTGCTTATGATGATGAAATATTTCACAGTCCTTTGCCATTTGCATCCACGGACCTTCTGCCGACTCAAACATACCGTCCGACCATCGGGCTGCTGGTCTGCCCACTGACCGTCGTCCTGTTTCCGGCTGCTAGTCTGTGATTGTCCTGGTCTACCTGCTATCTTCCCGCCTCGCCAGGTGTCCCGCCCGCCCGCTAGATCATAATTAAATAAACAAATAACTTCCACACATGCAAGGAGATTTTGCATGAAACTCCTAGAGCTATGAAGAATGTCATCATCATAGTAAAAAGATATCAGGTGTCGAAATGTTTTAGAGAGGGGTCCAGGGTTGTACCTTCTCACTTTAAGGGTTGATGTGAACTCAGTAGGCCATTAATGACATATTTAAAAACAACCTTTTTTGTATTTTTAGGCTAATATTTTTTTTTCTAAGTTAGGTATGTACATTTGTGAAGTTATAGCAATAAAACCACTCGCTAACTGTGGAGGAAAACATCGTGAGGAAACCCGAGTGTCTGAGCTATTCACATACCTCAGCGCTTGAAATCGCCAATTCGCGCCAATACTCTCTCTCTGAGAGAAGGCCTGTGCCCTACAGTGGGAGGTATATAGGCTGCTTATGTATTTTTGGGCTTACTGTGTACCCACCTACTTAGCTAAGAAGCAAGTAAATGAATAAAGTATTAAATTAAACGAGTTGCATTTTAAATTTGTTGATGGGTGGGGACGTTTTTGCGCGTCACCCCTTCACCGGACTTTTCATAACACGCTATATAACATACAAGTAGTCTGGGCCACCCAGCAACCGACCACAACGGTCAGATAATGATGATGATCGGAACGCGCAATGGTTCGCTATTAACATAACTACGAATCCCTATACCCGTAATGTACCTACTTATAACGATAAGAAACCAAGCACAACTACATGCTTTTTCCGTCTGTTTGTTAAAAAACTATAGACGCACTGAGTACCTCCTGTAGTGTCCCGGACACATTCTAGCCCCATTCAGCATAGTCACATGTAATCCTTAGGTAGAGAGTTCAATATACGATATCAAACTGTACGCACGCGTCTCATTAAACACCCACAAATACGACTTCAAAAAACCGGCCAAGTGCGGGTCGGACTCGCGCACGAAGGGATCCGTACCATTATTTATACAACATTTGAATACATCAAGCGTCTACCTGTTGCTGTTATTAATATCGAGCAAAAACGGCAAAAGAATCACGTGTGTTGTATGGGAGCCCCCCTTAAATATTTATTTTATTCTGTTTTTAGTATTTGTTGTTATAGCGGCAACAGAAATACATCATACGTGAAAATTCCAACTGTCTAACTATCACGGTTCATGAGATACAGCCTGGTGACAGACGGTCGGTCGGACAAACAGACGGACGGACGGACGGACGGTCGGACGGACGGACGGACAACGGAGGCTTAGTAATAGGGTCCCTTACCTTTTGGGTACGGAAGCCTAAAAACGGAGGAGTGTAAGAAGGCTCTTCCACTCCTCTATTATTTGAAGTCGGTTAAAAAAGTATACAGTGCTTTATTCGTAGCGCAAAAACGTAACCCCGCTTTCGTAGTCGGTTAAACACCTATTAGTCGCAGATGAGTCACACACGGAGCGAATATGCGGTCGATAGTTGTACGTGGGACTGTGACCATTGTTGTTCAAACAACGGAAACAACTAAAACCATTTTACCACAAATCGGATTGGTAAAAAATCCAGCAACTCTGAACTACATACCTACAATGCAGTGAGTGCAGTAGATTAAGGCTTAAGCCGAAGCCATGAAAAATAACCCTTATTCCTTCCGCTTTAAAAACACCACGGGCAAATAAGTGATCAAACAGTAAAGTTTTAAGCTCGGTTATCGATTTGTGAGAATTTCTATGTGGGGTCGTTGCCACATGATTACTACGTTGCTTGGTAGTTAGTAGTCCGATGTTGGAATCTATGCGTTCAGAGTGCGTCAGGACAAGTTCTTCGCCGGCTCGCACTGTGCACATATAATTTACAACACTGTGCATACATGTACACGAATCGATTCGAGTCCTTTTAGAGCCCGCTCTATATTCGTTATGTTACATGACCATATAATTGCAGAGGGATTAATGCTATCGAAGAGAAACATATTTTTAGGGTTCTATCTGGCATAGATATACATATTAATTAAGCCCGACATAAAGGTAGCATAAATACCATAATGTCGGGTATCGTTGGATTGGTCGTTTAAAATATTGTTTTTCGATTTTGGAATGAGTATGTGAAATGCACATGTATTGACTGAAAAAGAAAACTATCACGGCTAAGTAGGCTTTACAAGTTAACGAGTAATAGGCGACCAACTTATAAAAAGAAAACTTCGTATAACATCCATTGAAAATGTCTTCTATGAAGTAAAGTAGATAAATTTCTGTAAAGCAGGTAAAAAACCGCTCCTTCTATGGAACCCAACAGTGCGCATGGCCCGACATGCACTCGACCGGTTTTTATTTTGTATTGTGTGGATAAGATAAGAATATTCTTAATTGTATACCGGAAAAAAATATAACAGAAACAGCAATGACAAAAGAAAAGATACAATGTGGATGTTCTGTTGAAGTTGAAAACATTCATATAATGACGAGGTCGAGGGAGCACTGTGATCTTAGCAGCTCTAAGTTTCATATAATATATAAAAATACTAAAACTTAAGTTATTAAACATTAATCTAAACTATGCAACACCGGCGTGCGTGCATGCAACGACTAATGAATGTGGATGAAGCTAAAGAGGTCTGTCAGGCCAGGATCGTGACAAGTGGCAAACACTGCCTACCCCTCAGGGATATAGGCGTGAGTTTATATACTAGCTGACCCGGCAATATTAATCAGCCTACCACCGATTCTAAGACCTATCAAATATATAAAAAAAAAATCATAAAAATCGGTGAAGCCGTTTCGGAGGAGTTCGACAACAAACACTGTGGCACGAAATGTTTATACAATATGTAAAAGATGCAACTTACACTAACAGAGAAAACAGAGATGTTCGTTTCCTATCCGCCCTATCTGTCCCTCTTTACCACAATTAGTAGAAGTTTAATGTGTTTCCAGCCATCTACGGACGGCATCGAAGGATCTGTCGGCTCTATCCGGTTGCAAAAAGTTCGCTGCTATAACGGTCCAAGAACCGGTATTGCTAGGCTGCTTCAAAGCTTGCCTACGTCCACTATGCACAGGGCTAATTCTCTTAAGGGCCTCGATGAGCGCGACCAATGAAAATAATCGTCTCTTCTTTTACAGATCGTTGTTGCAAAACCTGCTTTATATACATCGCAATCGTGACAAAGGGATTTTTAGAACCCGCGACCGAGAAGCCCGTGTGCCAAATTTGCTCGACAGATAACTGGAACAAAAATCCGCGCAGTCGGGATGAATTAGCGATAGACTCGGGTTTTTCCCCAAGTATTCTTTTAACAGTTAGTCGTTAGTAGTAGAGCTGAAAGTAGCATTAACCGACTTGAATTAAACTTATTATCAACAACATAAGTGCGAATCATTTAATTTTATTATAAAGCTTTCATAGGAAACTAATATTTAAATATACGTTATACTTATGTTATACTTGTACACTAGAAAGAAATATGTTACACATAAAGACAAAGCAATAAGAACGGGTACATAGGCGAGCTTATTTCTATAGAAATTTCTTCCAGCCAACCAGATCAGTTGTGAGACGATGATTTCAAAGACCCATTTTAACGATTTTTGTAAATGGTTTGTTGACATCCATAGGAACCCGCTGTGGTACGAACTATATCACAAGAGTGTGAAAAAGGTGCTTGGTAACGAACGATACATATTGAGTGAATTCGTCAAGCCAAACCGTAGCCGGTTATTCTTGTTGATTGAAGAATAACAAGACTTGTACGTAACAGCGATCGTGTACCATGAACAAGTGAAAGCTTTGTAATTTTATGTCCTCTACCTAAGCTATTATTGAGAAAATTTAAGCTTTTATGAAGGGAGGAACTTGAAGTTTAGGTGAAGCTGTGCCCGCGGCTTCGTTTGCGTATTGATTCGGATAAAAAGTTTCGTACACATATCGTATTTAAGTAAAAAAAAAAATCCGTGGAAGGTGTTAAAATATATAATATTCCACAATATTTTTTATAAACTTCACTTTGTAATCGATTATTAACGAGTTCGAATCGTTTAATCGCCATTTCATAACCGAATTTCACACGACTCAATCCTGAGAATTTCAAATTGTTATATTTCATTACCCGCACCATTGTAGAAAATAAACAAGACGGTAATGTTCACACATTAAGGAAAAAATTCGGACATACAAGGCGTCAATACGAATAATTTTCACCATGAGGAAAACTTTGAAATCGCGGGATATTTATCAGTTATCCCGTGTTGTTTTATTGCCGCAGGTGGTAACCATATAACTGATATAAGAACGGACTTGTCTGGTTCCTCATAGGCCTTGGCCACACAAAAAGGGCAAGGGCGCGGAAGAGACGCGTCGTCTTTCCAATCCACTTTCATACAAAATGTACTGAAGGGACGGAACGAAACCTATACAGTCCGCGACCTCGCCCACATCCTTCCTGTATATCTCATGCCCCCGACACCACAGTTATGAATAAGGATTTGTCGAGTTATGTAGCTCTAAAACACACTTAATTTCCTTCGTCCATTATACAATATTATCCCCGCGATAAAAGAGCCGTGAGCTAAGGAAAAAGAAGGAGACATGGCGACACAATTTCCCGCCCAATTTTATCAGGAGGCAAAATTGGAGTAGCGCCCCGTAGGGTCGATGTTCCTATTATGGCCCGCCTTAAAACGGAAAATAACGCCTGTTTTGAAGGCAAAACGTATTATATATGAAACTTCCTAGTGTGAAAGCTTCTAGAGTGGAGAAAATTCAGATGGAAGGTAGCTTTTGACCTTAATAAATAAGCACACGCCCAAACTCCTAAAGGGGTAAGTAAGTAGATTCACAAAGCTATTAAATAGAGCAGGTTTTTTCGGTGGGTATTACATTTGTATTGAAGTCAATGCCATTTCCATGATGTTTCAGTTTCAGTTGTAATTTTATACCTGTCATAGACAAAATTCACTAATGCAAACTGTTGGAAGAAAATGAGCCTTGCAATCTTTTTGATAAATTGGCTTGTAACAAACCAGCTAATAATGTTTAGTAATAATGAAAAGGCTATACGACTCTTATTTCAGGATAAAAATATTACTTGCTTAATAAAAAATACAAATAAATAAAATGTATTGTTGAGGGACACACGTGTAAAAATGTGTTATGAAAGTTCCTATTTTCATGTATACATATATTTATATATACATTGCATATATATATCTACATGTAATGTATATTATATACCGACCAACTACAGCTAAGTATGTCCGATTCAGAGTCACCGACCGACTGGAGCCGAGTATGTGCGGTTCGGCGTCACCGACCGACTGGAGCCGAGTATGTGCGGTTCGGCGTCACCGAACGACTGGAGCCGAGTATGTCCGATTCGGCGTCACCGACCGATTGGAGCCGAGTATGTCCGATTCAGCGTCACCGACCGATTGGAGCCGAGTATGTCCGATTCAGCGTCACCGACCGACTGGAGCCGAGTAATCCGAGTATGTCCGATTCGGCGTCGCCGACCAACTGGAGCCGAGTATGTCCGATTCGGCGTCACCGACCGACTGGAGCCGAGTATGTCCGCTTCGGCGTTACCGACCGATTGGAGCCGAGTATGTCCGACCCGAGCATGACTGCTAAGTTTCGTTGACTGTTCAGGCCTAGATTCTGCTAATGCACTGTAGTACAATGATAATTGCTTGAACGATAGAATATTTATTTTATTTATTTAAGTCTACGCGCACACACGTATCAAACCTTCTAGGCGTAAAATGGTACGAAAAATCGCGTCACGGGATGCGGCCGGCACATTGTGATATTGCTCTAACTAGAGGCCCAGAAATAGTACGCCTAAAAAAGTTTTCACTTCAATAGCGATTCCATATCCAGAGTAACTACCACCGACCGGTAGACATAGACAATTAGACACGCGTCTGAGTGGGGCTATTCTGTGCCACGGAGCTGCAACGGAGAATCCACCCTCTTAATTAAGAGAGACCGTGAGTGGTCTGGCTGAATGGCTGGCTGGGTGAGGAGCTCGCCTCGAGCATAGGCGCAGAGCGACAGTGATATGCCCCTAAATTACACGCTCCAGAACCTGAACTTAATCAATCGTCAATCGTCTGTATAACTCAACCAATCGTCAAATTCCATAAACAGTGCTCTCGCAAACGTCAGTATTCCGACGAGACTTGTCTTGGCACCGGAGATTTATTGGGGTGGCTCCAATATTATCTGCGAGGACCGGAATAACTTTTTTAAGTACGACTTTTTATTAGTTACTTGATTTTTAATAAATAGATGTCAGATTCTGATTACCATAGATTTTTACATGCTTCATTTCTGCAGAAAAATTGCTTGAACTACTTGAAAAAAACTTATTTGTTTCTAGGGTTCCGTACCTCAAAAGGAATAAACGGAACCCTTATAAGATCACTTTGTTGTCCGTCCGTCCGTCCATCTGACTGTCAAGACCCTTTATCGAGTTGAAATTAAAACTATACCGGGTGGCATTTTAGTAAACTGCCAAACTTTAACGGGGCTTTTTACTCATAAATATAAACAACTTGGGGCCAAACGAATCAAAGCAAAAAATAAATGAGCTGTTTCATACATAAGATAGAAGCAGTACCTACTGCACCAAATGTATGAAACAGCTGATTTATTTTTTGCTCTGATTTGTTTGGCCCCATAGTAAAAGTTGTTTGTATTGACGAGTAGAAAGATCCCTCAAAGTTTGGCAGGTGACTAAAATGCCACCCGGTATACTCAAGCCTATAGTAACTTGCAGTTAGAAGAAAGTAAAACTTCTAAGTTAATGTAAAAATAAGATACGGCCGTTTATACCGTAAAAAAACGTATATTTCGACCATCAAGAAAATCAAAATTTAAAGGAAATTTGTACTTTCCGTTGACCTAGAAATATGGCAAGTAATATCGTCTTGTACAAGTACAGGGAAAAATCTGAAACTATACATCTTTAATTAAATCATAAAAAATTTGTCTTTGAAGTTCGGGAAAAGCTTGGAAAAAACTGCGAGACTCGATTCCTGAACTATTTATAGTATATAAGTACCTACAAATTTGTACGGAACCCTGGGTGAGCGAGTCCGGCTCGTACTTGTCCGGTTTTTTCATCGGTATGTCGGCTTTCTTCCGGAGAGAGAGCCGTTTTCAAGCTCTGAGGTACATGAACACTTCACGATGTTTTCTTTCAAGGTTACAAATCGAGACAAATAACTCGGTTTGTAGAGTAATGTAGAGTTTAAAAAACTGTCGCCTTGCTCTTAAGCAGTCCCTTCAGCTGAATGTCTAAGTATCCCGCCCTCATTCAAGAGGGTTGGTTATTGTTTGTACGCTTTAGGGATTCTCACTCCGTGGAAAAATGTTAGCATTTTTGATATGGCCTGTGCAGGGCGACGAGGTTTTAATTTTCCTCGACTGGTGTCTGTGTTTGCTCCCAGTCGCGCGAAGAGATTGCAATTGTTGCGTTTATATTCAGGGTTGTATCACTCCCATTTGACTAGATTTTTTAGTTTAAAAAAAAATACTGTTCAAAGTCTATTATGACAATTCGATGTACATTACGTAGCCGAGTCTTCGTACTTGTTAATCTGTGGATCGATCAACTTTACAATGCACATCGAACTGTCTTAATTAACCATAAAATGTACTTCTATGATATAGGGCCCTGGTCACATATGCCGAAGAACCGATGGTCGATGTGTTGCAAAGGTTCTCCAGTGGAGATCACGCACTGGCAAACGCAGCCTAGGACGCCCATCAGCTCGCTGGAACAACGATCTGAGGTAGATTACTAGCAGCGGATGAGGATAACCGGAGAAAGTAAGGAATGGCTTGCCTTGGCAGAGGCCAATACGGGCTGATTGATTGATCGAATACGGGCTGATTGATCGATCACTCTCTTTTAGAATATTGTTTTGAATCCAGATTACCTTACACAGCCTCCTTACAAGCATTACCTCAATTACAAGTAAGTGAGCATTGATCTCAGTTTAGCAATTAATCTTGTTTAGCTCCATTGGTTTAACAGGCACTTATCCGACCGTTTGACCGTATAAGCAAACTTCTTAGTCATCGAAATCGCATTACAAACTCAGTTCGGATGAAAGCTTCAAAACAAGAACTTTTCCATCTAACAACCGTCGAACTAGAACCTCCTCAAGAGCACAGAAAAAGGATCAAGCGAAAGCTTTCCAAGCCACCAGGAAAAATACTGTCAAGAGCGAGTCGAACCCACGGACATAAATGTTCCGTATAGTCGTATTTTTTAGTATCGGAAAATAGTTTAGGGTTCTCTAACTAAACTATGTTGCATTCAATGTATTTCCACTTTTACTGGTACTGGTACATTAACTCAGTAAGCACTGCACAATCATAATCCGCACTCACTTGTAATAATGTTGGATGGGTCAGACTCAGAGCGGAACCTGCAAGGATACATACGACATTAACAAGAAATTGAAAGCAAATACTTCATTTAACAGGGCATGCATATTTTCCGATTTTATTGTTCCAATATAATTGTAATTTAAAGTCTGCAATACTACATAGGCCCGGCCATTTTCAACAAAACCGCAGGGACAACATGCACATCAAATCGACAAAAGGTTTTTATCGGACAACGTAACCCTAAAAGGTAAATCGACAGTGTAATGTCTGGAGCTTCTAGATAACACACAAGTTGATCACATTACGGGTCTCTACGCCCTTAATACCATGGTTCAATCCGCTTTTAAACTGATAAAACTTGGTACAGGAATACGAGGTTAATTTCCGGTTTGAAGGCGTGGAAAAGCGCGGAAAAGGCTTTTTCTAAAGCCCTAAGTGAATCATACGTCGGGGTCTCTTTCAAAGGGACGGCAGGCTTTGCAGGTGATTCTGAGCCTTAGTTACTGTTGGAGCCCTACGTCACTCAGCAGCGGAGCCCCCGCCCCGCGCAGGCCAAAACCGGCCGAACTAGTCGCAAGCGGGTCGACGGGAGCCGCGGCACTTCACTCTATTATACCAACGAGTCGATACACACTAATTTTTGAATTCTTTTAATTTTCGAATATACTCCACCTATTTACAAGCTTACAGTCCACTTGCTTTATTTCACATCAATATAAATCCCTGAGCCGACATTGGTCCTCTCACCGGGAAATATCTGGAGGATTGGAAAAAACAAGGATTCGATTACTGCACGAGAAGTTGGACTTTGGACTTTCGACGTGTCGCCGTGTCACCCCAACAAGTGAAGTCACCGAGGATAAGGATAAGGATATTCAGTGAGATCGTTCCATAACTATATCCCTTCTATTTCCTTACCTCTCTTACCTGTCTGTTAATTGCAATAAAAAAAAAATAATTGATTTGCCTTAATTTGATTAAATCAGCCGAATATTAAGTTATTACATAAAAAACAACGCTTTAGGTCATTGCACCCAGCAGCTGCGCATCTTTATTGCTTTAGATAAAAAAGTTTCTATTGTCTCTTATCAGTAGCCGGCCGCCACGCGGCCGCGGCCATCTGGTTGCATTCTTCTAGGACAATAGGGACTAACCTACATACTTTCTAAGCATCTATATCAGCGCAGTGTTTGGGTTATTGAACTTATTGTTGTTAGCTGATTCACGCATTTGCGTAACACTAGTTCATTACTTTAGGTATTTCGCTTTTTTGCTATGTCACTACCTGAAAAGTCATCCGCTCTGACCACTACAATGGCTGATAATAGCGAACCAATTCTAATAAAAAAACGCAGTTCTATGAAAGCTAAGCTTACAAACTTCAGCAATTTTTTGACAATTTTAACCGATTGCGAATCTTTAACAGATCTTCAACGCATCGATTTAGAGGGTCGATTAAGCAAGTTTGATGCGTTATACTCAGAATTTGATGATTTACAGCTAAAAATCGAAGTGATCACTACAAATCCTGACGAGGCCTACGCCGAGCGTGCTAAGTTCGAGGAGCGGTATCACGCGCTACTAGCCCAGGCGCGCGGCCTGCAGGCGGCGGGCGAAGCCAGCCGTGCCCGGGAACGCGCTGGATCCGGGGCAAGCTCGATGTGCAGGTCAGGCGGATCGTGCAAACGGTCTTTTATACGTTTACCCAAAATTGATTTGCCTCATTTCAATGGTAGTTATGACTACTGGCTCGAGTTTAGGGACACATTTACTTCGCTAATTCATAACAGTGAATCTATCGACGACGTCAGCAAGTTCCACTACCTACGCGCCTCATTGAAGGGCAGCGCGCAGGAAATAATTAAAAATATTGACTTTAAAGGCAGCAATTATTTACTGGCGTGGAACTTGTTGTGCGAGCGTTATGACAATAGTCGTCTCCTAATAAATAACCATGTAAAGGCATTATTTAATGCACCTACTATCGCGAAAGAGTCATGCCTATCCCTGCGTCATTTGATTGACGTCGTCAATAAAAATATTCGGGCGCTTAAAATTTTAAATGAGCCCACCCAGCACTGGGATACTCTCATTGTGTACATGATGAGTACAAAGTTAGATGCAATTACGTTCAGACATTGGGAGGAACATCGCAGCACGCTGGAAGGCGCACCTAAGCTGTCACAGTTTTGCGGTTTTCTTTCTAACAAAGCTGATTTATTAGAGACTTTAGAAACTAATCAATCTATAAAGACATCGACAAGGTTTGAAAACATTTCTTCTAAGCCTAATAGTTTTATAGTAGCTAGCCAGAGCAATGAGAAACAAAACAACAAAATTTTTTTTCAAGGAAACAAAACAACATGTCCCCTGTGCTCACAAAATCATCTTCTGTACACATGTGAAGCTTTCAGGAGCCTTTCTACACAGGACAGAATAAAAAAGAGTACGGAATTTAAAGTATGCCTAAACTGTTTACGTGCGGGACATGTTACAAAGCGCTGTAGGTTAGCGCACTGCAAATACTGTAAGCGTAGGCATAATACGCTCTTGCATGAAGATTTGCCTGAAAACACAAACCTTCAGGACCCAATGCCTTCAGTCTCTGAGCGTGTCGCTTTGCCCACCGATTTTTCCTCCAATAACGTGGTGCTTTCTACCGATTCTTCTATTCAGAGTACTACCTCGATGCAAACTTTGCTGTCCACAGCGATGGTCAAGGTCGTTGGCCCCGGCGGCGAGAGGTTCGACGCTCGCATGCTCCTTGATAACGGTAGCACCGCGAATTTTGTTACGAGTACCCTCTGCGACAAGCTGCGGTTGCCTCGACGTAACAATAGCTCCACGGTCTCAGGTATCAACGGTCAAACCTGTAATAGTAAACAGTCTTGCAATCTCACAATCGAGTCTACTAGCTGTAATTACACGGTAAACATTGACTGTCTTATTTTGCCCGAGGTCACGAAAATTCTACCCTCAACTTTAATAAACATTGAGACAATACCGTTTCCCACACAAATCCGTCTTGCCGATCCCACATTTAATATCCCGTCTGTGGTGGATATTTTGGTAGGCGCCGAAGTATTTTGGAATGTCATAGGGCATGCTTCGATAGATTTAGGCAAAAATCAACCTAAATTACGTGAGACACAGTTTGGCTGGATACTGACGGGCGTTATTGCTGTTAATTCACGAACGTCAACATCAAAACAAGTACACCACTGCAATTTTCTCACTCCAAATACAGATACGGACTTAACGAAGTTTTGGGAACTTGACACGGTCTCTTCTAAGCATTCATTTTCTCAAGAAGAACGCGCCTGCGAAGAAAGTTTCACCACACACACAACTCGCGACATTGATGGGCGTTTTGTAGTAACAATGCCATTGAAAACTGACCCTTGTGTATTAGGCGACTCTTTTCTCATGGCAAAACGTCGTTTTCTCGCTCTCGAGAAACGTTTTCAGCGCGATTCAGACTACAAACAGCGATATGTTGAATTTATGTCGGAATACGAATCACTAGGACACATGACTGAGAATAAAAACTCACCTGATTCTGGATCTATTAATTATTTTCTCCCACATCATGGCGTTATTCGCGAATCCAGCACAACGACGAAGTTGCGAGCGGTCTTCGATGCCTCAGCGGCAACCTCCACTGGCGTGTCACTCAATGACCTACAGATGGTAGGGCCAACCGTTCAAAACGACCTCCTGTCGATATTGTTACGTTTCAGACAGCATAAATACGTTGTGTCTTCGGACGTAGAGAAAATGTACAGGTGCATTGCTTTAGTTCCGTCACAACGTTCCTTGCAACAAATAATTTTCCGCACTGATCCCCAAGCACCGTTAAAAACCTACAGTCTTAATACACTGACGTACGGTACATCCTCCGCTCCCTATTTAGCAACAAAATGTCTAGTTAGCTTGGCTGACGTCACGTCCAACGACGCGGCGAAGACTGCGATTAAAAGGGATTTTTATGTTGACGATTTTTTAAGCGGCGGCGGCGATACAATTAACGGTATACGGTAGAATTGTGCAAGGAGGTAAATTCCGTTTTATCATCCGCCAAGTTCTACCTAAGAAAATGGCAGTCAAATAATAAAGAAATTTTGGCAAAAATTACTGACGCCGGGGATAAGTCAAGTAACTACCTAGATTTTTCTATGAATAATAGCTCGTCTTCAAAAACCCTAGGTTTACACTGGATATGCGATGCTGATATTTTGTCTTTTTCAATAAATATTGAGGTCAAGCCAAAAACCACAAAACGACACATCTTGTCAGTAATAAGTCAAATATTTGACCCGTTAGGGCTTGTAGGTCCATGTGTCGTTGAGTCAAAACTTGTTATGCAAATGTTATGGGTAAGGAAATGTGACTGGGATAGTGAGGTACCAGAAGATTTAAAAAATCAATGGCTTTTATTTGCTAACTCCTTCCCAAGTTTAAATAACATTAAAATACCCCGTTGGATCTCATGCGAAAATTCAATCATGCGCGAGTTACATATTTTTTCAGACGCCTCAGAAAAGGCGTATGGCGCATGTATCTATGTACGGTCTATAGGTAGTGATGGGACTGTTGGGGTTCAACTATTGATTTCCAAAAATCGAGTAGCCCCAATTAAGCCCACCACTATCCCACGCCTTGAGCTCTGTGCCGCGTTGTTAGGTGCAAGACTGTTTACAAAGGTACTAGACTCACTTACGATTACTATAGACAGGTGCCACTTCTGGTGCGATTCGACCATAGTCTTGGGATGGTTAGCGACACCACCCAACCAGCTAAAGCCTTTTGTACGGAACCGTGTCGATGAAATACAAGAAAATACGTCAGGACATTCTTGGAGCTATGTTCCGTCGAAGGAAAACCCAGCAGATCTCGCTTCTCGAGGGCTGAGGGCTGACCTTATCAGCGGTTGTCAATTGTGGTGGTCTGGGCCCACATTCTTGCTTGAGGAGCAATCTTTATGGCCTAAAATGCCAAATGAACAGACTAAACAAGAGTTACCCGAAGTAGTTTGCTATCAAACTAATAATAGTAATATTACAGAGTCTAATCAATTACCAATACAATTACTAATAACAAAAAAATCTAATTTAAATTATTTACAAAAAGTGGTCGCTTATATACATCGATTTATTTACAACTTAAAAAATAAAAACCATAAACGTTTTGGACACTTAACCAGCGAGGAACTTAATGTTTCCCTAATGTGTTTATTACATAATGCACAGCTGGAGATGTTTCCTACTGAGTACAAGTTACTCGCCGATAACAAACCACTTCCTTGCAAAAACCGGTTGTTGCCTTTAACACCTTTTCTAGACAATAACGTTATCCGCGTAGGGGGAAGGCTTGATAACTCCCTGTATGATTATAATGTAAAGCATCCCATTTTACTTTGCAGTAAACACCATATAACGAAATTAATTTTCGAAATGTTACATAAAAGGCTGTTACACGCGGGACCACAATTGCTTTTAGCCACTGTCCGTCAAAATTATTGGCCCTTAGGGGGCAGAAACCTATCCAAGGCAGTGGTGAGAACATGTCTTAAATGTTTTAGATACAAATCAAAAATTATACAGCCTATTATGGGACAATTACCTACTCTTAGGACTAATCTCGAGTTTCCCTTTTTACACTCAAGTGTCGACTATGCCGGGCCAGTGCTCATCGCCGATCGAAAGGGCAGAGGGTGTAGACTTATAAAATCCTACCTTTGCATTTTTGTCTGCCTTGCAGTGAAGGCCGTTCACATCGAGCTCGTCACGGACTTGACCAAGGAGGCTTACATGGCCGCTCTCAAGCGTTTCGTGGCACGGCGAGGCAAGCCTAGGAGTATTTTGTCGGACAACGGCACTAATTTTGTCGGTGCTTCTAATGAGCTACAGCGCTTCTTACAAGAGTGCAATTTAGCCTCCGATATGGCTCAGGAGGGCATAGAATTTTCCTTTGTGCCCCCTTATTCCCCACATTTTAATGGCATAGCTGAGGCTGCCGTCCGTTCCACCAAGCACCATCTTCGAAGGTTGCTCCAACTAGCTAACTTCACTTATGAAGAATTGGCAACTCTTTTAATACAAATTGAGGCAATTTTAAATTCACGTCCCCTCGTTCCGCTTTCCACTGATCCCTTAGACTGTTCCGCGCTGACTCCTTCCCATTTCCTTATTGGACGCTCGCTGATGTCTGTTCCGCATCCACAGGTGCTCGATGCCAGGATTGGCCGACTAGAGAGATACCAAAGGGTGGAACACCTAAAACAGCAGTTTTGGAAGCGCTTTAACATAGAATATGTCTCTCTGCTACAGCAACGGACAAAATGGTTCAGTTCAACAGGCGAGCTGAGCATCGGGACACTGGTGCTAGTCAAGGACAAGACGCAGCCACCTCTCCTATGGCTACTTGGGCGCGTCGTCAAGGTCTTTCCCGGCAGCGACGGCGTGTCACGCGTGATCCAGCTGAAGACCAAAAAGGGGCTAATCAAACGGGCCTTCCAAGATGTCTGCCCTCTACCAATGTCTTGAAGACCTGAATACTTCAAGGCGGGGAGGATGTTGGAGCCCTACGTCACTCAGCAGCGGAGCCCCCGCCCCGCGCAGGCCAAAACCGGCCGAACTAGTCGCAAGCGGGTCGACGGGAGCCGCGGCACTTCACTCTATTATACCAACGAGTCGATACACACTAATTTTTGAATTCTTTTAATTTTCGAATATACTCCACCTATTTACAAGCTTACAGTCCACTTGCTTTATTTCACATCAATATAAATCCCTGAGCCGACAGTTACTGTATGGAGTTAAGCTGAAAGGCTTTGTGTATCGGCGTGCTTAATAGCGGGAAAATCTTTGGTTATATTGCTAGGGTAGGATAGGATTTTTCGGTTCAAAGAAGGATTATGATCAGGAATCATAGAGCAGACCTTTTTGTTAAGATTCTGGTGAGAAGTAATTCCCAGATAAATCTAAATCAGAGTTATGATATTGAGCAGTGATTATGATAGCTGTAGCCTTTTTACTATATGACAAAAGGTGTATCGTGAAGAAAATTTAGTTCTTTTTAATGAACTGGCAAATTTTAAACAAAAATTAATATCGATAGGATTTTTTGGAGTGTATTCTCTATTTAGCACTATCAAATGTCCACCACGTTAGAGCCAGCAACCGGTGACGTCCAATTTTCCCAAAACTCTTACCCGTGAAAAGCTCCAACTGAACTGAGAGGAGCCTACGGAGTTAACACTTGATTTCTATGGCAACGGACAATGCAGCCACGTATTGTGTCCACCCCAATAGGCGGAATTTTAAGGGTTCTCTTTGGCTTAAAATATATCCAATTTAGTGTAACGGTCAGGCCGGCTTCCATCGACAATGGGGTTCGCACATCGGCGCTTTGTTCGCAGCCTGAATGGGAGCAATTTCCACGTCGCCAGCCTATGTGACCTTCCCGATGAGAGGCGTACAATCACGAGCAAATTTTAGGGGCGTAAAGGTGCTCTTGATTGTACGCCTCCCGATGAGAGGCGTGTGGTAAGGGTATGTCTATGCAGCGGTAAAATGGCCTCGAGCTCCGTATGCGCTGCGGTTTTGCCCACAGCACTGATTTTCAGCACGACCCTTTGGTAACTCACGGAGTTCCAATCGAAACAGAAAAATATTTAGTAAAATATTTATATTACTAACAAAAAACCAAAACAATTGTACCATATATAAACTCAAAAATTATTGCTAATAAACTGCATACATACTAACACATATAACACTGTAGGTATGCTATCTCTTATCACTCTCCACGAAAAATTAAACGGTATGTAGTGTTAGAGCACTGTTTATTATACGAATAACAACTTATATTAGTGTGACAAAATGGATCGTACGTGTCCGCTCGATAGCAACTCCGTGATGTCACGTCATATGAGATTATCAAACGACTAGATATTTATGTTTTAAATCCTGTGTTCGGCCAAATACGGCTCAAGGACCCAAACAGGTCCATTTTACGGCATGTATTTAGCCTATGGCCTATCTAGACATCGGCCATTTTAGGCAGGCGAAACACCAGAGGCCAGAATGCACTGGTCGAGTTCAAAGTGTAATTCGCCCAATCATTACGGCCACAAGTGGCAAGATTTACACCCGTGTTGGTAAACTGCAGATTAGACAGTGCCTTGCCTACCTTTGTTCGGACCACAAGTTTACCTCGCGTGACGGGCTTATGGGGTTTGTTATTAATTTCATGGGGTTCGGCGAAGAATAGGTTCTTTCCATGATCCCGTAATAACCCACAGGGAGTCCATTTTTATCAGAAAATTTATTTTTGGCAAAAGCTTTCCCTCTGTTTGAGTATCTTCGGCGCCACGACTCACCATTCTACAATTCATACTTTATCTGACATTTCGATGTACAATGAATGATACTTCCATGAAATGGGGCCCGGGGCCCTATTTCATAGAACTACGATTCGTGGTTTACAATGACAATTCGATGTACATTGCAAAGACGATTAACACAGAGATTAACAAGTCGGAAGGCTAATTGTACTAATCGGCTACGCAATGTACATCGATTTTCGTTTGTGTACCTTCGTGTTTACTTTGTGTTTCTTTGTGACAATTTAAATAAATGTCTCCTTTCTTTCTTTCAATGTCCATGAAATGAGCCGTTTTCCTCACAAATTCACAAAGCACTTCATAGATGGCGCTTATAGGCGTGCACATACAAGAACAGGGACACGTCTGTCAAATTTTGCTTAGCGCAGATTAATTTTGACAGCCGTATTCCGGTTCTTCTATGGCCACGCCTGTAAGCGCCATCTATGAATTGCTTTGTGAATTTGTACTGAAAACGGCTCATTGTCGTTATAAACTATGAATTGTAGTCTTACGAAACGCCAGAAGTGCCAGTGTAGGTCACGGGTTAAACTGCTAGCGCAGACAACATAAAACCTTATAAATTTTTTGTATGTAGCTACCTCGGCCAGCTCGGGGAAAGCTGCCAGCATCTTGGGAACTCTCCGATCCAGATTTTTTTCTATGAACTTATTGTAGTTATGGAAATAAGACGTTTAATTTAATTAGTCATGTTAATAGAATAAGAAGAAATCAAAACATGCATACGTAATTAATCTAATATATTAAAAATCTCGTGTCACAGTGTTTGTTATCGAACTCCTCCGAAACGGCTTCACCGATTTTTATAATTTTTTTTGTGTATATTTGGTAGTTCTGAGAATAGGTACTATATTTTTTTCTATAAATAACAAAAACATTTTAGCTTACCAGAACATAAAGGTTGACTTTTCTGTAAAGTTTTTAGGATAGTCGTCACCTTTTAATCTATCTAATTAATACCTTTGTTAATCAACTTTCCTCTACGTTTCTGTATGTTCACTTCGACTTTGAAAGTATAATCTTTTGCAAGACTCTCGAAGGAATGTGAGTGGTAAGCAGGTACTCACTGTCTTTAGATTTAACATAATTTACATTTTATCACTAATTCGAAAGTTGTCAGTCCTTTTAAAAAGAGAGCAAGATACACCCAGGCACGCAAGAAGTTTAATTACAAGTAATGAATAGAACGAGTATGAAAATCAGTCTGAGGTGAGAGAATGTCGTATTGCGACTAATAAGAAATCTACGTAGCATTCCTGTTAGTTTAATTACAGCGGAGACAGTGTAAAACATTAATTAAGAGGGTTTAAAAGCGCATAATTATAGTGCAACAAACGAGGTTGACCATCGACTCATACAATAATGCCGACTCATCGTAGCCATATCGTATAACACGTCGTATTACAAGTAGGCGCGCCAGATTGAAAAACGTCGCATTAATACGATGTGGTTACCTCACGTTTAGCCGGATTTCAATTCGGCTGATATAAAGTATGCCGCATTATATGAGCATGACGCGTTGGTAGAAGCGGCTTAGTAACGTGAAGCTCACATACAAACAGGCGCATCATCGATACGCCGCTGAAAATGTTTGTTCTAATCATCGCCGCAACTTAGCGCTGCACGATCATAAAAACAAAAATATCACAATCAACACCGCTGTCACAAAAAAATGGGAAATTCATATTGAAATTGTGCAAATGTTGATAACATTCGTGAAAATAGTGATAAGTTCAATCGTCAGCTTCAAAACGTCTACCTATAGTGAACAGTCCGGAAATGTCAAAAAACCTTGGTCAAAAGAGGTTATTTCGCACATCAAAATGGGTACGGTGGCCATAGATTCTGGTATACGTCGGACACCCGAGCAATTGCGGTTATTGCGGTACAAAAAAATTATGGAATTAATATTATTTTTAAGAAAAAATCCCTTGTCAATCGTACCGTTTGTGTGATTCCCACAAAACAATATTAAAACTTTTAACAAAAAGATATTATTTATTTTTATAAACATTTGTTCTTTATAATTGATTGTCACCCTACAATGCTTCTTGCTGACAATAAAGCTAAACGTTGAACCCCGCTTTGTAGAACGTATCGCTACCACAATTCGGCTGAACGTGAAGTAGCCGCAGCGACGTTTTTCAATCCGGCGCGCCTACCTGTAATACGGCGTGTTATACGATATGGCTGCGACATTTTCTTTGTTGATTTATATGATTTATTATTTTCATTCCTTTTATATATTTGAAAAGCTAGGTATAGCTTTACTAAACACAAAATGTAATTACAAATCCGTCCAATATTTTATGTGTGAAGTGATTCGATTTCGACTTAAAATAGAAAAGGGCCTTTGTAATATTTTCCAAGGAGAAATACTTACTGACTCCGCTGGCTCAGCGACCCGAAGTGGGTCTTGGCCTCCGTCACAAGAAGTCGCCACTTGTCTCTGTCCTGTCTGAGGAGAAGTCCTAGAAAAATATGCGATTCTATTGATGCATCGAACCTTTACGGCCGCTTTTCCAATACAATGTTATACGAGTACCCCTCTCTTACCTATCACAGAGAGATGAAAGAAAGAATCCCTTTGAAAAATCCTTGCTATAACAACTTGCGAGCTTCCTACTTCTGAATTAACAAAAGGCTGACCCCGTTTGGTTGGTGACCCTTAGCTTTACACTATGTATCTACCGAAAAGGCCACCAGGAAATGCTATCGCTCGTAGAGCAAAGAATATAACAGCTCTAAGACATTTCACATACCTCAAGGACCCTTTACACCCGCGAGCTATAGCCACGCTGTCTGTACCAAACGAAGGTTCCGAAAAATTACACATTCCGTTGATAAAAAATATTTTAATGTCGACCATATATTTTAGAGTTCCGTACCCGAAGGGTACCAAACGGGACCCTATTACTAAGACTTCACTGTCCATCTGTCTGTCTTTCTGTCACCAGGCTGTATCTCATTTTCACAGATGTTGTATTTCTGTTGCCGCTTTAACAACAAATACTAAAACAGAATAAAATAAAAATTTAAGGGGGGCTCCCATACAACAAACGTTGTCTAAAGACAGCGTTCGCCATTTAGCGGTCATCTATGTAACGTTCACAGCGCCGATGTCATGTCGTTCAATGTCAATGTTAAAAGCTTCTCATTGGTTTCTATAGATGGCGCTAATCTGAAATTCGATCTTTGTCTAATGTTGTATAGATAATGGTACAGAACCCTTCGTGCGCGAGTCCGACTCGCACTTGGCCGGTTTTTTCTGATACGTTTAAGAATTACCCATTCTTATTCCAAAAATCCAGGAAACAGAAGGTCGGGAAGAATAAGGATGTCATGGTTGTGCAACGTCAAGGAGTAGACTGGTTTTAAAACCGCGGAAGAATTAAGAGTTGAACAGAGAGCCCACTCGTACCATGACTTTTAGCTCTCTCGTAGGGCCAATCGTTGACTGACCATAAGTCATTGTTTGTTCTCTCTTTGAGGGAGAGTTCCCACACAGGGCTCCATTTCATAGAACTACAATTCATGGTCGACTATAACATGGCAGAGCCGTGTGAGCAAAGGTCTGTACCTCGGCTAGTAACTAATGTGCACCAGTGTGCAATTAGTTGCCGATTTTCAGGCAAGGCCTTTCCTTAAACTAAGTTATACCTATCTAGGTATAATTATACTACTGCTATTATGACGATAAAGAACACACGCGTAGGATGGTGATAAATCTACGAATTGTGAAACTAACAGCTTTGGCGTTCATTAAGTAAACACGTAAAACTTCACGCTAAACCAACGGTTGTTAACTTCTAAGTTAACGTAGACACTTCACGTTAAAATAACGGTCGTTAACTTCTAAGTTAACGTAGACACTTCACGCTAAACCAACGGTCGTTAACTTCTAAGTTAACGTAGACACTTCACGTTAAACCAACGGTCGCGCGACACAGCCCCACCCGCTTTTTTTAAACGCGGCTCAGGCTGCTTTATGATTGTTTACACGTAGGGAAGTTTTATTTCGTGCGTGGTGTAAATCTATAGAGGCTCACCCCCTTAGTCTATGAAAAAGATTGACAAAGGGGATGATATTAAGGAGTATTGAGAGCCTAGTGTTTAGTGGGTTTTCTTTGGAACCCGGGTGGGATCTTGAGGCCACTTGAAGGGCCCCTTTCCCAGTAAAGTGTGAGTTCAACATCTTCAATGCTTCTTCAAAGGGTAGTCAAACAAATTTCCTTGTTTTCAATAGGGAGTTGTTTTGTCGATTTTGGAACTGAATGTTGATTTTGCACCGTTATTGCACTACAGTTTAAATTGCGTGCTATTTTTCAGCCGTCCGTCCGTTCATCTATCTGTCAAGATCTTTTATCTCGGGAACGCGTGGAGGTATCGAGTGTAAATTAGAACCATATACTCAGGTCTAGAGTCCCTTAAAGCTGTGAAAAAATAAAACTTCTAAGTTAACGTAAAATAAAGATACGGCCGTACATGCCACAAAAAAATTTTATTTCGACACTCAAGGGAATCAAAATTTAAAGCGTACTTTCTGTTGACCTAGAACCATGAAATTTGGCAAGCAATATCGTCCTAAACTACAAATAAGGGTAAAATCTAAAAACTATACATTTGTAATCAAATAATAAAAAAAATGGTCTTTGAAGTTCGGAAAAGCTCGGAAAAACTGTGACACTCGATTCCTGAACTATTTATAATATGTAAGTACCTACAAATTTGTACGGAACCCTCGGTGGGCGAGTCCCACTCGCACTTGTCTGGTTTTTTTATGACGTCAGAAAAATTGTTTCAACTCTAGTGAAGCTATGTGGAGCTGTCTAGCTAGCAGTACCAATGAAAAAAATCATAAAGCTTATACTTTTTTCCAAAAACGTACATCATAAATCTCACTATTAAAGTCCGAGAAACATTTAAATTAATATAGACATTTAATGAAGAAAACTGTCGGAAAATTTTAAAATGAAAAAATAAACGAGTAAATATCCGTGCAAATTCAGTTTTTACTATGTCTAGTGCTCGTGTTAACCTTATAAAGTACTATGAAAACTGGAAGGTTAAATTAATTAAAATGCACATTAAAATTAGAACAATTAGTAAAATTAAGAGTAATTTACTTCTTATTATTATTATACTTGTTTACTAATGACAGCAAAGAACACAAAACAGTTTTTATTTTAATGCTCTCCTTGTCAAAAATGTCGGCTAATCAAATCTCGAAGATTTACTTGTACAAGGAGTTTGTATGTCGAGTATTCTTCGCAGAAGGAGTTTGTATCGAGTATTTTTTGCGCAAGGAGGTTGTAAAGCATTGAGATGGAGGTCGAATAAGTGTTCAAAATTCGAACACCAAAATAGTGATTAAAATTGCTTTTTATAAAATAAGCTTTTTAGAGGGGGAAAAGTATAAACATAATATTTTAAAAGAAGTTATGATTTTCATTAACGAATTAAATACGCGGCTTTGTTTGCGTGAAATTCATATTACAAACTCTTCAAACCAAAAATTTCCTGGAAAAAGAGAAGAAAATGGATTTTTAGGAACGTTTGGAACCTACCTAGCTAAGAGTATATTATACGAGCTATAAAGCGAAGAGGAAAGGGCACTATATAATTTAATTGAGTCACAACATAAAGCTACCTTTGACGTGATCTAAATGAATTCCGGGCCTGAAAGTGAACTAACTAGGCTTAGTCAATTCCATGAAGTTTAATTAAATTGTCTCTGTCAAAACCACTACTAATTCAGTAGATACAGTTGGTAATCAGTGGGTACATTGGCACATGGGACTCTACAATTAATAGATTGTGTAACTCTTACACAGTGAGTGTGTAACAAAATCCTCACATATAGAATATGTGGGGTCCTTCTCGTCTACTGCAGCGTCCGAGTGGTCCCTTCACCCATCTAGTGTGAGTGAACGCTGCATAAAACATCTCATTACGTAGATGCAAAGGCCAAAGTTTTTTCGTGTTCATACGAAGTTGTGTGGCGACGGATTAAGAATAGCGTCACTCCATTTCCTCCCGTGGATGTCGTAGAAGGCGACTAAGGAAATAAATTACCAGGAGACGGGCAGCAGCGTCTTCCTAAGATTCCAAGCGTGGCGATTATGGCAAAACCCCTCATGGTTATGAAAACCTGCAGTGGGTGTCAAGAGGCTGATGATGATCATGATGATACGAAGTTCACCGTGAGAACTGATTTAGAACTTTTACTACGGGGAAACCTTGTAATCGCGAAAACATTTTGAGCAGTTCCATACATACATGCCGGAGATAGTGGTAACTTTAGTTAATAAAGTTAATATTTCACCGGTTCAGAGGTGGCATGTAACCGAAAATCTCGGTCTTTGAGAGAGAAGGCCTGTACCTTGCAGTGGAACAACCATTTTATAGAGGCTATTTAAAAAAAGCTTGCATGGAGAAAATATTCTGTAGTTTGAACTTTGCAGACATATTCTACAACCGAAACGGAGTCATGTACCTACTCATAAAATTGCAAAAACGAACCGTAATGATACATTGACAATGAAATAAATAAATGAATATGAACAGGAAATAAAGGAACGTGTGTTTCATACTTTTTGTTTTCATCAATACCACGGAAACATAGAAAACCGTTCAATTGTAATAGAGACTCTTGCTTAAACACGGAAACAATGAAGTCACTGTAAATAACAATATCCGGTACAAAAGGAATCCAATAGAGTGTTAACCACAGGAAAGCGCCCGCAGGAACCATTTGAAGACACTTAATACTGAGGAAGTTAACTAATTAGAAGCAGTTTATACGCTGCGTTAAGCTGACGGGTGAGGCTTCTTACGCGTTAGGGCTGATCGCACACTGTGTAGATTTCGCCATGGAGCGTGGTTTTTCTACCAATGTTTTTTTTTTTTCTCAAAGTCGATATGAAATTAGAAATTTATTTCAACGTAATGGATTTGCATTCTTTTTGGTGAAAGTCCATATACAATCTAAAGTAAGCCGCCTTGGGGTCGATTTTGTAATGGGGAAAGAGCAACGAAAAATCTTAACTCTGATCATTCGGCTCGTATTTTTTATTAAATATTACACAGAACAAACCTTTTTATTTTTACATAACTTTATCTTTATTTTACTTTTCTCCTAGCAATGAAAATGTTTTGCTGACGGATTTTTTAGCAGGGGCACTTTTAATCAATCACTAGCACAAGGAATTAATTATTTACCCGAGAACAGCAGGACTTTAATCCCGGTTATTCCTGTTCGCGGGCACAGCCAAACCAGGCTAACCCCCAGTTTCTCATACACTTATCTAATCTGTTGATCTAGTGTTAATGGCTGTCAGTTGGCCAAACATACATACATACATACATACATACATAAACTCACGCCTGTATCCCAGAGGGGTAGGCAGAGACCAGGGAATGCCACATTATTAGTCGTTGCATGCACGCACGCCAAACACATAAAAAAATGCAGCTGACAGCTGTTAAGAGTAATTTAAAATAAACTTTAATGTCCTAAAACAAACACAAAATGAAGCTGAAAATGTTGCAAATGGATTTTGATAGAAGTTTTGTTACCTAAGCTTTTTTAAATTATTTATTGAATACAGGGTGAAACAAAATCTTTATATTCATCTGAAAATAGGGGAATCTGCTCGTCAATTGCTCGTCACTTTTATTACTATTATCTACATTTTATTTTATAACTAGGTACTACAGAATGTTAGTGTACGAGAAACCGGGGCTGAGTCTTTGAGTCGTAAAAAAACAACGACACAATAGTGTGTTGCCACCCTGTAAACCAAGAATCCGTAGTCAAAACTAAGCTTTCTGCTGCAGCAGTATCGAGGTGACCCACTTGGGTAGAAACAATAGCAGTCAGTTATTTGGCTTCATTTTTAATCTCCAAATGGAAATCTCATTACTAAGTAACTTTGAATACTGTGAAAAAATGACACTATGGACGTCGTCGTTCTATTTATTCAAACAGATGGATTCTCTTGAACGGGTTATGTCTTAGGGTACTTCAGTGATAATTTTTTGTAATTTTTTTTCGAAACCTTTGTGAATATTTTTCAAGGTTTTGCTTCTATATTTATATTTAATAGATTTAAAAAAATATATAATTATTTTTTCGCCCCAATTTTAGTAATAAAATTGGTGACCCGACAAACGTTGTTTTGCCATATTAATTAGCCTAAACATGCCCAAAAAAGACATAAAAATGTTTGATCCTGACCAGTTTCGCAGGAGTTTGATAATAAACACTGTGACATGAGATTTTTATATATAAGATTATATTTATTATTCTACCTCAACACGCCATTTCCTGTCGGCACAGCTTGTCGCTCGCTCAAACTCGCGCGAATTCGTTGCAAGATCGTGTTGTGATTTGACAGGATTTGGTGCGGATTTTAAAGAGCGTTTTGTGAGTATTCGTTACGGCAAAGACGATGAGTGATAAAAATATTTGCGCCATCTTACACACGCAGTTTTGTTTGTTTTGCGTAAAGGTTAGGCAAAGGCCTTGAAACGTACCGCATCATTCGACATAAACCCCAGGTCTTGGATGTTTACATGTTTGTGATGTCGTTGTTTCTGGTTCCCACAACACAGGGTATCCTAGTGTGGGGCCAGACGCAATGTATGTGCCTGTATGTAAATGTTTATGTTATGTTAAGTGTCAGAAATAAAAAGTTAACATAGCCAACATAACAATACTAAGAAAATATAAACATCCGATCACTAAGTTCCGAAACGCAAAGATTTGACCGTATTTGTCGCTAGATTCGAGTGAATTTTCGGGCTCAAGCGCGACGTTGACGACATTTCCGATAATGTCGCATTTTTCATAATAAGGGGCCAGTATCTCTGATTCCAAAAATTACACGCACATTGAACCAGAAACATTATCCTGACAGAAATTATGGAAAGAAAAAATGTGTCGAAGTGTTCCATTATTTGCCGGTTCATTTCTATTTTTATTTATTTACACGTACGTCGTACAGGGAAAAATTCAGATTCGTTCACCGTATTTTCAGGGAATATTCTTTTCATTGGTAAAAAACAGTAGGTATTATTAATGATTAATCAGTAATGGTAATACATATTGCACCTAACCGTGTGGCGTCGGATTAAGAATAGCGTCACTCCATTTCCTTCCGTGGATGTAGCAGAAGGCGACTAAGGAAATAAATTACCAGGAGACGGGCAGCAGCGTCTTCCTGACATTCCAACCACATACTGCGATCGCCAACCCGCCTGCCAAGCCACGGTTATGAAAACCACGAAGGAGGCCTATGTCCTGCAGTGGGCGTCAAATGGCTGATGATGGTAATACATATTTGTAAATATTCGTGATTTCCGACCTTTGGCTCCAAACTGTGAATCCAAATTCATAGTGGTAGAAAATGCCGTAAAGTTGAAAAATGTTTTCTGTAGAGGTGTATTACAATTTTGTAATTACAAGTGATTGCTCCAGCGAATGTACAAAAACGTTTTACCCAAATATCCTTGAGAATACATGAAACGCTGCTAAATGATTTCAGCTCTTTTCAGCCGGTAGGAAGCACCACGCCTTGTGACATGTTGTGTGACCTGCCCAAAAAATCTTTCTCCTACCCTTACAAAAACGATAGTATAAAAATAAATTATCTTGACATTGGTTATTTCTACTTTCACAATAATAGAATCTACGTCCCATTGAACGGTGGTTGGCAATAACAGGGTTTAGTGACAAGTCCTTTTGGTTTGTATGCCAAAACGGGGGCTAAATCCATCTCGCCGACCTGCCACGGAGATGCGGCTATTATCCGGGCCCTGTGACAAATCGGCGAGCCGGATTACTCGGTGGCGACGAGGTTAGGAATGGCCAATGTCGACGATGGTCTCGAGTGAAGTTGAGTTGGTAGTCGAGTCAGTAGAGTTGAGTGTCTCTACGTAGTTGTAAAAAATCTATTTACTGATGGCCAAGTTTAAAACTCCGGTTGCTCGTCAAGGCGGGAAACACCAGATTGAATTTTTTTTACGTAAATGAATTATTGCTCCTAAATTCAGAAAGTCGGTAACAGATGTGCGACTGCCTCGTTGGTCTAGCGATAGCACGCTTGACTGCCAGCAGCCTCTAAGCAGGTTTTTAAAATGGTCCTCAGCACGAGTAAGTGCAACAAAAAGGATATAAATTCAATGTATACTTAGTTTTTGCTCAAAAAATAAAGTCTCTTACGCCATGTTTCTCTATAAAAAAATAAGTATGTGAACTAATATCTAAAAAGCACGTGATTTTATTTTCATTGGCACCTAGTCTACAGACTAGTTTTGTCAAAATTGTGCTAATTCTTTTACGATAAAAAAAGTTTAGTGTGCGAGCGAAAAATATGCCAGATATAAAAACGGACTGAGAACAGATGGGGCGGTTGATATTCAACAAGAAATGGTGTGTATTTACATTGAAACAAATGTAGTATTCTATTACCGTTTCGTGAATGATCGATTAGCAGTAAAATTCGACTCGTGTCAACTCGATTCACACGTCGCGACACGAGTTGGCCAATACTAGAGGGCTGGCTGAAGGTTTAAGTCGTCGGGTGGAGATTGCCGCTGCATGGCTTACGTCCGACTTCATATCCGATTGGGTTACCGGAAGACATTAATATTAAAAGAACCACTACAAGGCCGAGGCCTTCTTCAAAGAGTTTCTCTTAGAGAGTATCCGTGGAGTCTGTAGTACGGACAAGTATATTATCGAGCAGTTGACACTACTATTGTTATTAAATTATACACACATACGTAAACTCACGCCTTTATCCCGGAGGAGTTTGCCTTCGTTTCGCTTCCGATTTCAGTTCTTTTCTTGGCAAGAAGAACCCTCAATATTAGGTTTCTTAAAAAGATAAACATTTTAGGATTGATGAGTTGTCAATTTGCAAAGTCCTTCTTATAACTTACGTTAATCTCAAGTTGGACCTGCTGTGAACTGCTGAGGTGTCGCCCATTTGCTTTGCTGTGACACAAACAACAAACACTCTAAAAGTAACCCATTAATGTTGTTCATTGTAATAATTGTAGATATATTTTACTGTAGTCTTAGCGAGTTCAAGAGGGCCATAATTCGGATTTTAAGTTAAGGACTTATTTTATCTAACTCTATCGCATTAGGTAATACACCTGTAATGATAGATGTTAAGTGGTGATACAAATAAATAAAAAAAAAAAATAGGGGTTAAAGTATGAAATTGCCGTTTTATTACAATAGGTTCTTTGAATTGACATAGAATCTTCATGGTTTGAGGTTTTCGAATGAAATTTTTTTCAAATGGTATATGACGTTCTTTTTTTAAAAAATGTGAAACATTTGAATATCGACTTTCAATTGTTTTTGTTATTCAATTTAGACAAGAAAGATGGATACTGCGAAAACTCGAGTGATTATGAGGCACCCATTTTTCGTATTTTTTTATTTTATTGATTTGACGCAAGTGAGTCAATATTGTGGGTAAGGTAACGTTAAACCATGCCGCTAATTCCTGGGTAGTTTGACTAGGGTCGGCTTCCACTATCTCTCTTAATTTATCGTTATTCACTAGGGATGCACCGACTGTTCGCCGACCAGTCGGTTAAGCCGACTAGTCGGCCATATTTGCAGTCGGCGACTGGTCGGCGAACAGTCGGCCAAAACTGCCGACGGATTAGGGTAACTGAAATACGTATTTATTTTAACTGTTATGTACTTAATCGTTTATTAGTTTGTACCATATTAAAGATATTCCACTTCTAAGATACTCTTCTTACGAGATCAGATCAGTCATAAAATTATATACGTATAAAAGTAATCAACAGTCAAACCCTAGATCTAAGCTGGCCTCTATGCTCTCAGGCTTAATCATAACGAATTTAATCAGTCTTATTTATAAGTCTCGATTAGGAATCTGAAAGATCTTATCTACTAAAACATTATATATAAACAAAAAAATCATGTCGCGACGTGATCACGAGCGTTGCCGAGGTCACCCGAACTCCCCCGAAAACAATGTCGGCCCGGCCGACATGTCGGCCGACATGTCGGCTAATTTGTAGCCGACTGGTCGGCCTGTCGGCCAGTCGGCCAAAGTCACAGTCGGCCCATCTCTATTATTCACCTGTGTGGGCGGTCTTCCTCGTGGCTCGTTCTTTAAGTCGAAATTTCCATCACGAAAGCGTTTAAACCAAAATCGCACGGTGCGTTCATTAGTAGACCCCTCTCCAAACGCAGCATTGATATTGCGGGCTGTTTCTGCCGCGTTAGTTCCGCGTCGGAACTCGTATTAAAAATTCACTCGAATTTTCGCAGTATCCATCTTTCTTGTCTAAATTGAATAACAAAAACAATTGAAAGTCGATATTCAAATGTTTCACATTTTTTAAAAAAAGAACATCATAGAAACCATTTGAAAAAAGTTTCATTCGAAAACCTCAAACCATGAAGATTCTATGTCAATTCAAAGAACCTATTACAATAAAACGGCAATTTCATACTTTAACTCCTAATACTTATTCTTAGTTTTAAGTATCAACACACTAGGCTCTTTCAGTCTTATTTATGAAAGCACGACTAGGATACCGTTTGGATGTGGTAAAGGACCACTTTGCCTAAAAATTTATTCACCTTTTGGGGAGTGTTTTGGGGTGTAGTGTTTTTGTGAATAACGCCGTATTTTTTATAATCGACACTGTGTTTGTTACTTTTCTTGCCTTGTTGTAGCATAATATGGTCTTGTAAGTTTTTATTTTATTTTTATTCTATTCATTTACAAACATACGCAGCGCCACAAAAATAAAGTAGGTACTAAATTAAAGTTTTACATAACAAGTCTGCTGTGCACCCAAAGGAATGTAAACATCATTCGACATTTACAGCAACAATATTAAGAGTACTTAAAACTAAAAACATCAAAGCTTAAGCTTAAGCTAAACTAAAAGTTTAATTTAATTTTCTTATTTACAAGTTTATAAGCTTATAATTTTTGTCTGATATTTATTGTGTGTATTTTTTGGTAAGTATAGCAAATAAGCAAGTATGCGGTCGTAGCCTAGTGGGTAGAACATTGGACTCGGAAGCGAGAGACCCAGATTCGATTCCCAGTGCGGGCATGTACTATGTACTATGACTTTGTTTTCGGAGTTATGTACATTTGTTAAGTTATAGTAGCAATACCACTCGCCTCAGCCACTCGCTAACTGTGAAGGAAAACATCGTGAGTAAATTTGAGTGTCTGAGCTATTCACATACCTCAGCGCTTGAAATCGCCAATCCGCGGTGGGCACGCGTGGCGATTAAGCCCATACTCTCTCCCTGACAGAAGTCCTGTGCCCTACAGTGGGACGTATATATCATCATCAGCCATTTGACGCCCACTGCAGGACATATGCCTCCTTCGTAGTTTTCATAACCATGAGGGGATTTGCCATAATCGCCACGCTTGGCAGGCGGGTTGGCGATCGCAGTATGCGGTTGGAATCTCAGGAAGACGCTGCTGCCCGTCTCCTGGTAACGTATTTCCTTAGTCGCCTTCTACGACATCCACGGAAGGAAATGTAGTGACGCTATTCTTAATCCGGCGCCACAGGGGACGTATATATATAGGCTGCTTATGTAATAGAAAATATTTTTTTTATCTATCTATGTAACTATAGCTGTAACCAATCAGCCCCCGATGTATTTCCCAGCAGCCGGCGGTAAACAAAACGTATCGCACGATTCACACGCGTTTCTTATCACATTACCGGGCCGACTGAGATATCGCCCTCCGTAGGACCCCGTGAGGTTTAACAAAGTTCACTTTCGACACGAGAACAAAATAAACACATTTATTTGTGTCAATTCAAAATCAAATAAAAAAATATTATTTGGCGATTTCAAGCGCTGAGGTATGTGAATAGCTCAGACACTCAGGTTTACTCACGATGTTTTCCTTCACATTTAGCGAGTGGCTGAGGCGAGTGGTATTGCTACTATAACTTAACAAATGTACATAACTCCGAAAACAAAGTCATAGGTACATGCCCGCACTGGGCATCGAATCTGGGTCTCTCGCTTCCGAGTCCAATGTTTTACCCACTAGGCTACGACCGCTTAAAAAATATTATTGGGCAGAACAAAACTTAACAATGTATATGTTATAGGCAATGTGTATAATCCGGCATTGTATAGAATGCCTAGGCATTGTATACATTGCCTAAAACGTTAAGGCAATGTGTATAATACGATTCATTTCATACATTGCCTAGGTATTGTATAAAATGCCCGAAGCGCATCAGGCAATCTGTATAATGAACGACCACGGAAAGGAGGAATGAATTGGATTGGATTGGATGAATTGAATGGAAAATGGCTACTGATCGCGGTACTTACTAATGAAAGAAAGGTTTTACCTAGAATTGCATACTAATAGAGAATCGGCTTCTACAAAGAATCGAGTGTTTATTGATGAATTTGAATTTTTTGTATCATGATCAAATTTCCAGAATCAAGTGGTAAGAAATGAACAGGACGACTTTCTGCAGCATTTTTTTGGCACGGTCAAGTGCACTTAGACCTTTACACTTGCCATTCGATTTTGTCCTAATATCGCAGAAGATAAGAGAGGTGGAAATGTCAAAATGTAAAGCTCTACGTGCACTTGACTGTACGTTGTAAATGTTTATCCGAAGGGATCTGCTATGTGAGAAACGCTGTCTACGCAAAAAAACACGTTACATACATTACCTATGCGTCAACCGGCATTCTATACAATGCCTAGGTATTCCATACATTTCCTAGGTAAAGTGTAAAATAGTTTGAACATTCAATATCATTTCACACATTGCCTGGACGACCCCGGCATTCTATACAATACCTAGGAAATGTATAGAATGCCTGCATTATACACATTGCTTATAACATATACACTTATTGTGAACCCCGAACTAAATTAAGTTGTATCTTGGGGCACAATTTTATTCTTAATTTTTAAGGGAATCAATTAAATTTTTCTCTATGGTATCCCTAGGATTCTGCCAATTTCCTGGTTTATGAAGATGCCAAGAATTATTTTCATGTGAGGGTATCTTACGATTGTTCCACCAGTGACAGCTTTATTTATTTATTTAATAGACACAGCTAACAGATTTTTAGGTTAAAAAACATTACGGACACATTATATATACATTCATAAACTCACGCCAGTATCCCAGAGGAGTAGGCAGAGACCAGGGACTGCCACTTGCCACGATCCTGACAGGTCGCGTTCGCTTCGTCAAAATTCACACATTATAGAATTTAGAATCTAGCCTAACGCCCAACAACAGGCGTGCAAAAACTCTTGAATGTCAGTTACTTACAAAACTAATTATTAATTATCTGCCTTTCACTGACATAAAGCAGCTGATACTAGATGCTACTTCAATTTCACCCCTGTGAATATAAACTCTCGCAGTTTGTTTAGTTTAGTTTTCTAACAATATCGGTCGAGACTTGAGAGCAGAGAACGGGGAACAAAAAATATTTGATCCAATCAGTGTCTTCTATCAGGAAAACGATGCGGGTATTTGAAACTACCCAAGAGATCAGAACCTCATTCCAACACGCTCTTCGATCCACTTAAATGAATTTATAAAAGCATTTTCGCCAAAACTAAAGTCGTTTAATTTTAATATAGCATGGCTAACTACACTTATTTTCTGCACGCAAGGCGTTTTTCTTCGGCGAAATTAGACCTTAATTCCTAGGACAAAAGACCCATGGTTCCAGGTCCTTGAGGAGAGGTAATTTGGTAGCGATAGTCCAGAAACACTAGTCGTCCCGACCGGTTTCGCTCGCATTACCTGCACGCATCAATTTACCAAGCCTATGGTAGTCCAAGTTGTCTAGAAGAGACTGTTCTCTTCCGAGACACGATTTACTTTTCATTACGTCACAAATATAATTTTAGTTCCAAAATCATCATCAGCCCACCTTTTCTCATTGACGGAGGTGGGCCTTTTTTCCATCGCGCCATTCGCATCCACGGCCCACTGCCTCTGTTCCTACTCTACGGCTTATAAAAATTAATGGAATGGTTCACTGCTCAAACGAATTAGTTTGATAGGAACTAACAGTTTCTGATTTAGTAGTTTGGGATTAAGATAAGTAGTAGTATTGTAGTCCTGCCCAATAACCATTTTTCATTCGGTTTGATAAGGAAAGTGATGTTTGATTCTTTTTAGGGTTCCGTACCTCAAAAGGAAAAAACGGAACCCTTATAGGATCACTTTGTTGTCCGTCTGTCCGTCCGTCCGTCCGTCTGTCAAGACCCTTTTTCTCAGGAACGCGTGGAGGTATGAAGCTGAAATTTATATCAATTACTCAGGTCTACTGTCCCTTGAAGCTGTGAAAAAATCAAACTTCTAAGCCAACGCAATCAAAAGATACAGCCGTTTATGCCGCAAATTTTCGACACTTGCAAGGGAATCAAAACCTACAGGGTGCTTCCCGTGAACTCAGAATCTTGAAATTTGGTACGAAGCAACGTCTTATAGCATAGATAAAGGAAAAATTACGAAAATCATAAATTTTTAGTTACATCACATAATATATATTTTTTTAATAATTTTAAACTTACTACCCATTTCCTCATAAACGCGTAGAGGTATTAAATTGAAATTCATACCAAATACTCAGGTCTATAATACCTTTAAGCTGTAACAAAATCTAACTTCTATGTCAACGCAATCAAAAGAAACAGCAATTTAAGCTGCATATTTTGAAACTCGCAAGTACTCGCAAGGGAATCAAAACCTAAAGGGTACTTCCAGTCGACCTAGAATCTTGAAATTTGGCATGAAGCAACGTTTTATAGCACACATAAAGGAAAAATTCCGAAAACCTTAAATTTTTAGTTACATTACAAAATACCTATATATTTTTTAATAAATATAAACTTATTACTTTTTTCCTCATGTTTTGCAATAAAAATACCATAGTTATGACTCGATTGTCGTAATGAACGAACTTTGTAAACCTTGCAGGTTTGTACGGAACCCTCGGTGCGCGAGTCCGACTCGCACTTGGCCGGTTTTTTTCTTTGCATCTTTCCTTTCTTTGCAAGCATTTAATTAGTGTTATTCTCAAAATGCGCTTGAAGGAAAACATCGTGTGTCTGAGGTGATCACATATCTAGAAATTGCCAATCCGCGGCGGGCACGCGTGGTAATTAAGCCCATACTATCTGTCTCTCTGAAAGAAGGTTTATAGGCTACATAAAAAAATCTCAAAATTAGGTTAAAATTGTCTCACGTAATAAATTATTTTCACCTTACTTCAAACCATGAAAATAAAATGTGGAAGCATTTTTCACAATTGTCATCAATACTCAGAGACATTCGTGTAAGTTATATGTATATGAGTAAGATTTTTTTAAACGATCATAATCAACGTGTGTTACGTTATTACGTACTAGTTATTATATTTGTTAAAGCTTTATCATCGCTCTCTATTTGACATTGGAAATTTCACGGCTAGCTAGAAGACATATTTGTTAAATCAAGTTCGCCTTTGTACATCATTAACGACAACCTATTATTTAACACACATATATTCATACATAAACTCACGCCTGTACCCCGGAGAGGGAAGCGAATGGTTTGAAATCTGTTATTTACGTTTTTGTTTATTTTCTTAATTTGTGTCATAAAGTGATACAAACAATAATACGTACGACAGTAGATACAAAAGTGTCACCTTCGAAAGATACACCCTGTTCCCTTACACTTGCCAAGTTAGTTTTATTTTTATTCCTTACCCTTCTTGTTTTCGGTGGGACGTCGGAAAAAAAGTAGTTTTGATCGTTTTCCCTTGTTTTATTAGTGCTGGTGAATCAGACTTAAAAGGCTTGTGTCTACGATGCAAAAGGTAAAGGAACTGTCAGATCTCGTACCGCTGATAGAGTTCAGATGGATTAGCCTTCAAAAGTTTATATACCTACATTTACATAAACACGCAAAGACAAGCCTCTTTTGCTTTATCAACATTATTAGTTGCTGCATGCACGCACGTCGGTTTCGGATACTTTTTATCTTGCCCGATTTGTATGGCGAGTTTTCATACCATGTGACTATATTGACTTTTCGACAGTATATTACGATAAGTATTTGTCGTAGAAAAAAAATACCACGTTCATTTCTTTTAACATGGTCTCTCCGATAAGTTCTCCATTGATGCAACAAAGAATTAAAATAAATAAGTAAACTCTGAAATTGTTGCATAACATATTGGGGTGTCTCATTTTTGAGGTAACTCTGTATAATAACGTCCTCTTTGTCCACATAGGTTTTTTTTTACCAAAGGTCAATGGGGAACTTGCATCAAAATTGGATTCGAGTGATATTGTTTTTATATTATAGAGGACATAGAACTCCCCCTCTACCCCTGTACCCCTCTGGGATACAGGCGTGAGTTTATGTATGTAAGTATGTAGGACTATAAAAACGCACAAAAAAATGAAAAAACAATCTGTTTCAAAAAAGTATTAATTAAGCAATTAAAATAAGTAAAAATATTTTTCACCATAACTTATAGTATAACATGGCCTTTCCAGTGGTAGTCCTTACAGTCGCGAATAGAGTAGGCTGTAGTTCTTTCTCTCAATCTGCTGTCACCCACATATAAAACCTCTAACAAAAATCGTCGTCTAGACTTTCTATTTTAACCATAGCTAAAAATGCAGGAGCTAAATTGGAACCTTCTTGGATCGATTTTAAGCGCCAATGGGCAAAACGTTTTATTATAACCATCGACTTCTATCGCCTTTGTGTTAAGAGCTACTTCTGCCTGTCTCGAGACAACGACTGGGCTAATGTTGAACGGCTGCATATTTCAGATATTTGCACTCCTTGCCGATGCCGGTACAATGGTACAGTGCTCTATAAAACGTCTTAGCCCTAGCAAAACTTCTTTACAAAAAAATTATGTTAGTAAATAAATGATAAATCTTTTATCTATCTATCTAAATCAACGGTGGAAAATAAACTTCGATATCATCGACTTCCATTGATAGTTGTTCCAAATTCACCCCCAATTTGAACGTACAAAAACTAGTTAGCCACTGGTAGTCAACAGATTGTTAACGTACGCGGAATCAGGGGTATTTAATTTTTTTTCTATAAGAAAATATTGCTCCGAAGTTCATGCACCCAGCCACTATAGTTTACAAGATTTGAGGCACATAAATCGCAATTTTCGGCACTCGCTGACTCACTCAGTCACTCACTGATAGACCTTGAAAGTTTAGGGCACTGATAACTGAGCTACAGCTTTGAAACTTGGACTTTCGTACCTGTGTTTCACAAAGAAATTTATCTTATGCATAGTGCCTAGCAAGTACATCATCATCATCATCATCAACCCATAGCAGTCCACTGCAGGACATGGGTTTCTTTCTGTATGGGAGGCTTTGCCGTAATCTCCACACTTGGCAGGCGGATTGGAGATCGCAGTGTTTGGTGGTCTGGTGTCACAGGTCAACGCTGCTGCCCGTTCCCTGGTTTCCGTTTTTTAGTCGCCTCTTACGACACCCACGGGAAGAAATGGGGTGGCTCATTCTAGGCCGGAGCCACACGGCGCAAGTACACCCCAAGGAAAATAATTTAAATAATTATCAGCATCAGCCTTGCCATTCAGATAGGAATGCTGTCAGCATCTTGAGAACTCTCTCCAACGGCAGCGGTCCTAGAGATATATTTTTTATATATAGAACTAATTGTAAATGTAAGGATTAATTTAGAAAATAGGCGATTTATTTGTCAAACATTTAGTAAATTAAAATAATAATAAAAATAAAAAATATCTTATAGGACTCTTCCGACAAAAATTCAAGTAAGTGATTCCGAAATGAGGTTAATATTTAAATATTTTATCAATAACACGAGTAAATAGTATTTCTCGAGCGTGGTAGCGCGATCAATCTTTGTTTTCTTAAATTAGGGTCCATACACAAAACTGCGATGCGACGTCGCATCGTAAAAATCTGCGAGCTCGCGCGACGCATCGCAAGAACTTGCGAATTGATTGGCAACTGCATTGCATTCATAATAGTAATAAACGGAGGAACCCAAAATCTTCTTTGTTTCTTTTGCCTGTATTTTCTTAGGAATAACAGAAGTGAGCACTTCTTTTTACGAGCCATGTCACTAGTTTACAAAATACGTTCAATACGGTTGACGGTTGTCGAAGGGATGGTCACCCGAATCGTGGAAATCGCATCGCAGCAATTCGTGTCGCAGTTGTCTGCTTTGCGAATTCGCATCGCGCCGATTCGCAGTTTTGTGTACGGAGCCTTAATGAATTTGTAGTAGCAATACCATTCGTTAACTGTGAAAGAAAACATTGTGGGCAAACCCGCGCACCTAAGGTACCCTTAGTGCTCGACATTGCCAATACACAGTGAGCACACGGTACGCTCTCTCTGAGAGAAGGCTTGTGCTTTACGCTGCGACGTATATAGTAACAAAAATAATGCCGCCTTATTTATAATACAAGAATACAACAAGTATGTCTTCTTTACAGTCACATTAAAATTAGACACGTAGGTATTTATAAGGACTAAGTCGTTAAGTGTACATAAAGCCTTTTCCGTAGCTGGCTGTGAGTATCCACCGTGCAATTGGCTTCTGCTCCGATACGATGCAAATTCACAACGGCCTAGGGTTACCAGAAGACAGCTAATTTTCCGGACATATCAGGAAATAGAAGTCCGAACAAAGAAAATTGTTCTGAAAATTTTCAAGCGTATGCATGTTTTTTAGGGTTCCGTACTAAAAGGGTAAGGGACACTATTACTAAGAGTCCGTGCGCTGTCCGTCCGTCCGTTTGTCTGTCACCAGGCTGTATCTCATGAACCTTGATAGTTAGACAGTTGAAATTTTCACAGATGTATTTCTGCTGCCGCTATAACAACGAATACTAAAAACATAATAAAATAAATATTCAAGGGCGGCTCCCATACAACAAACGTGTTTTTTTTGCCGTTTTGTGCTTGATATTAATAACAGCAACAGGTAGACGCTTGAAATATTCAAATGTTGTATAGATAAAGGTATGTATAGACTTGGTCGGTTTTTTTTTTATTTTTCCAGCCTGCGACGAGCCTGCTCAGTGCCTAAAAGTCAGGTATTTTGTCCGGAAATATTATTTTCGGATGGTAACCCTACATCGGCCAAAAGCAGACTGTATAGCTTTTAGGGCATATTTCACTCGTGCAGTCTTGGTCTTACTTTGTACGGAGGGATTTTCAATGAACAAAGGGTACTTTGTGACCGTTTGAGTACACGGGATATACTCGTAAGTAAAGATTGGACAATGCGTACTCCTGGACGCCTTTACTTTTTACACGCGGTTTAATCTGGAATGTCACTGTCTGACTAAAATCAGTGACATTCTTATCTTATCTTATTTTAGTAATATTTCGGTCGTCGGTTTAGGATAATCACTAGTAGGTAACGATGCCCGCAAATATCTTGAACAATGCGCAGTATTTGATTGTTGGGACTCTTTGGCGGACTGAAGGTGGCGCGGGGCGGCAGAGGATAATTTCGGCCACGCTATTGGTTGCTAAGTCAGGCCCTTCACCCCGTGCTGCTTTTTCCGTTCTTTTTGCTCAAGATGTTTGTTTGCCTTATACGTTAAAGCTCTGATCTATCTGTTATACGTTAGTTGCTCTGAACCTGATGGCATGAGACCTCGAAAGATGGCGCGACTGACAGCGTGGACAGACTCGGGCGGATCACGATGATGATGTACATAGTTGAATTCTCAATGTTCCATTCGTGTCCATAGAAAGTTGTCAGTAAAAGATCCTTTTTAGCAACAAGACCGCTGAGACTGTAAACTAATTCTGAACAAAACGAGTCATAACCAGCCATAGAACAAAAACTTTTTCCCGCTACAAAGAGACAAGTGACGGCAAGTTTTGATTCATCTTAACATGTAATTTTTACTCGATTCATCGACACAAAAAGTCCCGAAGCTTTCGAGCTAACGAGAAGAAAACAAACCCATTGCATTGCACGCTCCAAAATCACCTATATTTGCAAATTGCGAACCTGCTTCTTCGGGAAAGTACGTAGTTTGCAGCGTAAAATGTGTCGGGGTATTAATTTTGACAGTTACATCTGGCGGTGGGGTGTTACTCTGAAGAGTTGGGTAGGTTCTTTGTTTTACGTGAACCCGACCGATTCAAGATAAGATAAGATAAGATAAGATTCGTTTATTTGTAAAACATACGTATACATAGGATGTTCAAAAATATAATTTGTTCCAGCATGTTTTGCCACTGAGGCGTACAAATATTTAAACATAATTTTAAATTTCTCTATCTATATATATCGTCAATAATTATTATATTATACATGTCAAAAAAATAGATTTAAAAAATAACAAATAAAATTAGTCTAAGAATAATTGTATGTCAATAACAAATAATTAATTAATAATTTAAGCAGAAGAATCTAAAAAGAATCATTAAAATAGTCATTTAAATTGTAATAGCATTTTTCGTACAACTTGAACTTCAATTGCTTTTTAAATATCATGTCATCATGTTCTCTTAGGCTAGCAGGCAACTTATTATATATTTTTGGGCCCATACATAAAATGCTTTTGGTCATTAACGCAGTTTTTGCTTCCCTGACTCTTATGCGTGTAGGATCCCTGCTTGCTCGCATACCCTTTGCATCTTCTCTACGTGGAAATAAGTCTGGGTTTAACCGCACAAACATTGCAACTTCAAATATATATAATGAGTAAAATGTCAAGATATTATATTTCTTAAAATAGGTTTTACATGTGTCGGTAGGTTTAAGTCCAAACATTGCCCGCAGACACTGCTTTTGTGCTTTCAAAACTCTTTCGCGTTCTGTCGCATTTCCCCAAAATATGATACCATATCTTATTATCGATTCTGTTAAACTATAGTAGGCCGTTAGCAAGGTGTTAATATTTACTATCGGTGCGAGCTTGTACAATAAATAAGCTGATTTACTGGCTCTTTTACTAATGTTGTCTATGTGTAGTTTCCACGATAATCTGTTGTCAATGGTCAAGCCTAGAAATTTGGTAGAGTCTACTTCGAGGACATTTTGTTCCTGGTGTTTAATATCTAGGTTTGGCATAGTTGGTATCCGCTGACTGAAATGCATAATATATGTTTTTTTAAGATTTATCTTTAAGTTATTGCTATCAAGCCATTCGATCATCGCCCGAAGCCCTTCATTGATGTCGTGTTTATAAGTGGATGTGTCTTGACACTTAATAGTAATTGTGCTGTCATCAGCAAAGAGTGCCATAGGATGCTCCACATAATTCGGTAAATCGTTAATATATATTATGAATAGTAGCGGTCCTATTACGCTGCCCTGAGGGACGCCATATTTAATTGTGTCTGGTTTAGATAAATATTTCTCTTCCATTTTTGTATTTGGATTTATTTTAGTTATGACCGTTATTTGATTCCGGTTTGTAAGATACGATTCCAACAGGCTTAGGACATTGCCTCGTATACCGTAAGAGCTCAACTTATGCAACAAAACATCATGATCCACATGATCAAATGCTTGTGTGAGATCGGTATACAAAGAGCATACGGGAATTTTTTTATCTATGTTTTGTATAATTATGTTGAGGACGTCATACACTGCCATATTTATATTTTTGTGTTTTCGAAAACCTTTTTGTTCATTGACTAACATATTATTTAATTCTAGGTAGTTACTGATTCGTGAGCAGATAAATTTCTCGAAAATTTTGGATATTACTGGAATGAGAGCTATTGGGCGATAGTTTTCCATAAGTTCTTTATTGTCTTTTTTGAAAAGAGGTTTTATTAGCGCGGTTTTGAGTTGTTCTGGATATTTCCCCTTTTCAATTATAAGGTTTAGTATATAACTTAGGTGGGGAGAAATACATTGCGCTACATATTTAACAGCCTTGGTGGATATATCATCATATCCAGTGCTGATGGTATTTCTTAATGAAACTATGATTTTTAGAATGTCTACAGGGCAAGATGGTGGCATGAAAATGGAATTTTTACGGGCTTTTAATTTAAATTCTAAGCTATTGTTGCTTGGTCGTGTGATAGGAGTTACTCTGTTTATGAAGTGTTTGTTAAATTCATCCGCAATTTGTTGTGGATTATTTATTACCATGTCACCTATTGTTATTGTTGGTATAGACTCATTTGGCTTATTTTCTTTAGAGTTATTTATGATTTTCCACAAAGTTTGTGATTTGTTCTTAGATATATTGATTTTATAGTTGTTCTGTGATCTTTGTGTCAGTTTTATTATAGATTTGTAGCGTTTAGTATAGTTGTTTAGTTTGGTTTTAGCGCTATTTGTGGGATTAAGTCTATATTGCCACAATAGAATACGTTTTTTCTTGCTACAGGCTTTTAAACCGTTTGTAAGCCATGCGGGTTTTTTACGTAATTTTATGTTGATAATTTTCATTGGAAAACATAGGTCGTAAATCCACTTAAATAATTCCATAAACTCATTGTAAGCTATGTTAGGATCTTCAGTTTTATACACTTCTGAAAAGGAAAGACTCTCTATATAATCTTTAAATCTGTCAAGGTTTTCTTTGCAGATATCACGTCTCTTAATTTTCCAGCTGTCAAGTAGGCATGTCTGTTTTACTGGGCAGCGCAAAAACTGCGCAGTATGATCGGATAGTCCACTTTCAATTACTTCTGTCTTACATTTTTTTCTAAAATTGTGGGCAATGTTGTCTATACACGTTTTACTAATCATTCTCGTAGGCTCTTTGATAGCTAATTTAATATTTAAAGTGAGTAGGTGGCATTCTAATTCAAGTGTTTTGCAGCTAGGGTTAAGTAAGTCGATATTCAGATCTCCTGCAATTACAATATTTTTATTTGCTCTCGTTTTTAAGACTTGTAGTATTCTTTCTAGGCGATCAAAAAATACTTGATAGTTATAGTTTGTATTTTTAGGGATCCTGTAGATGCAAACAATTATTAAGTTAAATTGGACTAATTCAGCTGCACAACATTCTATAATGTTCTATTATACACGTCTAAAAAAAGTGAGTGAGAAAAACGTGAGCTAACATGTTTTAGACATTGATTAGTCATATCCTTATTTAAACAACTAGTTAGTCCAACGTTACATACTATAACATTAGTCCGGGATAGCGCGCTTAGATGACAATATAATGTTGATTGTAAATTTAGAGGATCCTGGTCGTTTGAGCCGGCAATAATGATTATAAAATCCTGATTAGAGTATTCCTTGCATTCTGACTGACATGGCGTTAAGATTTTAGCCATCGTGGCATTGGGTTTTATAATTGAGGAAACGTCATAGCCAGAGCCTAGTAGATTTTGCAGTATGGCTCTGAGTCCTCTTCCTCTTTCATCGGCTAAAAGCAAGACTCTCTTTGTCTGCTTTTGAGGCTTTATTGCCTCGAATGTAGAGTTATTTTTCTGCTCTTCATTGGAATTTATCTCCTCTGCTTGACTTTCAGTATTACTTTTTATAGTCAAAAGCTTCTCTATATTTCTAGTAACGCTATGAAATGAAAGCTCTGGCCCCTTGCAATTGTAGCTCTGGTTAAGGTTGATGGCGATATCACTCTTCTTCGAGGTGTTCGCTTTTCGGGGAGGCGTGAAATTTACTTGTAATCCCTGGACAACATTATTGGTCAAGTTTTGTTGTGACGTACACGGGTATCCCATTTTATATGTATCTGTCCGTATTTTTCGGTACTGGGGAGAGAAAAACTTTTTTGGAGATGAGGTATTTCCTATAATGTTCAGGTCTCCCAAGCCCACTGATCTGTATAATTGTAATTTCTTCTCAATTTCCTTTTTGTCACTGTTTAGTGCGAGATTTTGAGTATTTAGGCTATCGATCTCTATATGTGCTGCTTCTAACTCGAGTTTTAGTTTTATGTTTTCGTTCTTGAGCTCATCCAGATCCTGATTACTGCGCGGGCATAGATTCGGTAGACTTTGGTAAGACATTTCAAACATAGATTCGTTAGATTCGCTATTTGCTTTACGTCTTGAAACCCTTTGAGTTACGTAGCAGATATCCTCCTGCTCGTGTACTACTAGAAGTTCATGATCTTGGGCATATTTTATGCAGTTCTCACAAGTATACTCGTTTTTCGTTGCATAGGCTGCCATATATTTTGCCGTGGTCATATTTACGCAGTTATGATGGTAATTGCTTTTACAGCGTTTGCAAGTTAATAGTTCTGTATCGTAGATAAAGCTGGAACACACTTTGCAATTCATCTTTATAATTGCTTTTAGCGCCCTCTATGGACACTTATAATAATATTATGCTTATGTATCTCTTGCGAAATTTATTGGTGATGGACTTTAGTTCAGCTTTCTGTCGATTATTAATTGCTTGTCGAAACAATAATCAACACCAAAAGTAATATTTGACAGTAGGCTCGAACTCGTGTTCACTCATAGGGACGGAACCTCTGCACAGCGCGTTAACGCATCAGCTAGTGGAGCAGTTACAAGAACAGGTGAAATTAGTAATATCGTTATGATGAAACGATTGAAGATTTTGTTTGTCCGTTAATTTTCAAGGTCAAGTTATTGTATTCATCCGCAGAGCTAACGGGTAATTTGAAATTTTGCACTTTATCACTTATTTCTCAGCTGGTGCTTGTTTTTGAGGATTATCCTGATATTGTTTGGTTTTGTTAACGTCTTTCCTTCATAACTTCACTGACTAGTAAGATTTAATAAGATCAGTCCATTAACAAGCACTCATACACAGGTCCCACTTTTACTTTTTGTTTTATTAAATGTTTTAGAGTTTTGAGTTTAGATAACAATATCACATAACTTTTAACCAAGTTTAAATCGCTTAGTCTTGCATTTATACTGTTTTACATAATTTAACACTTTTTAACATAATTTAATACGCAAGCTGATGTTTACCGTGACACTAGCGCCACCACAATCCTGATGTAAGGCATGGCTTTTAAAACACCGCATCGAACCTAAATTTCGTACAAAGACGAATTAGATGAAGCAATGTGAGTCGCGCAACGGGTTTATTAACGATGTGGGTGGACAAGACTTTATACTTTATATTAAGCATTTACATAATATTGTGATCAAGTAGGGTAAATAAATTAGGACCCACGGCGAGTCCTAGCGCGGGATCAAAGAGATAATCTTCAATCAATGAGAAAACCAATTCAATTTGCAAAGCAATCTTCACCATTATGGATAGACCCTTGCGACAAAGAATACCGTCACTGCCACTTAGTATTAAAATTTACTAACTGAAGTTTCAGTTCACTGTGTATTTTGAAGGCGGCTTTTAGGGTTCCGTACCCAAAGGGTAAGTATCCGTCTGTTTGTCCTTCTGTCACCAGGCTGTATCTCATGAACCGTGATAGCTAGACAGTTGAAATTTTCACAGATAATGTATTTATGTTGCCGCTATAACAACAAATAATAAAAGCAGAATAAAATAAATATTTAAGACGGGCTACCATACATAAAAAAAACATAAACATTTACATACAGGCACATACATTGCGTCTGGCCTCACACTAGGATACCCTGTGTCGTGGGAACATCACAAACTAGTAACGACCCCAACCTGGGGTATTTGTCCCCAGCCGGGATTCGAACCCGGGACCTCTCACATGGTAGGCAGATGAGCTACCGCTGCACTAGAGGTCAACGTGATTCTTTTGCCGTTTTTGCGCGTCGGCAACAGGTAGACGCTTTCAATATTCAAATGTTGTATAGATAATGGTACGGAATCCTTTGTGCGCGAATCCGAGTCGCAGTTGGCCGGTTTTTGTCATTATCGACTTCTTCTTTCTAGTTTGTTTAAAAGGCTAGCATGGGATTCAAGTTAAAAATCAATTAAGAGCACCAGAAATATAGAACACTGATCGGAATGCTTCCGGACGCTCCGGTATAGGTAGTACTATGACGCTAGTGTCGCGTTTTTAATGTCAAAAGTCGTGACTTTCCAGTACATTTACTGTCGAATTCTGACATTGCTGCCGTCATACTTCCCATGCAGGCCCTCCAGTGTAAGGGCTCCGCTGGTGCCGGCGCTACATTTTCTCGGAAATGTCATTTGTCAGTTGCCACATAAAGATGTTGCCGGCGTCATAAAATAACTCCTGCCGTTCTCCCGGCGCGGCTACAAACTGCAATGCTTAGTTTGTTTCCTAGACGTCCTCCAAGTTCTGAGAGCGAGGCACCTCTTGTAGTAAAGGTTTGGCTATTTATAGGAGAAATATTGTGGAGGTCAAAGTCGAAAATAAAATTGGTGGCTCGTTTCTCGGAATTGTCATGAATTCATAATTCGTTAGTGTTCGCAGATAGCTCCTCCTTGTGGACAACAAACTTATTTTGTTGGATTTAAACGTGATTTAACGATACTGACATTTTTAAATTAGATTGTTTTGCATAGAGCTTCGTCAAACATAAAGCTTCGTCATACTTCATCGGATAGGCGTATTGTGTATTGTTATTTCTTCATCATGCGCTTTACTGCACATTGTAGAGACACATGAGTTGCAGTGATTAACGAATGTGATGAGAAGTATGTCAGGATCGTGACAGGTGACCAAACAAACAACTCAACACAGCCAAACCAATCGTTTCATCTAAAAATAGAAGAGGTATTTTGATATTTCTGCCCATTGCGTTACTTTTTCGAAAACGCTTCACCTGACTTTTTGAATAGACTGAACATATTTTTGATCGCATCTTTATGTCTGCCCTGAATCTGTACCTTGTAGTGTACCTTGCAGGATCTCATAGAGGCATCACCCAGCTCGATTGCTATGGTGCAGTATTCGAACCGAGATGTCTGACGAAGAGTTCTGTTTTCGATACGAAAAAAGAAGAAGAATACCATACCATTTTCTCTGCATCATCATCATCATCACCATCATCAGCCATTTGGCGCCCACTGCAGGACACAGGCCTCCCTCATGGTTTTCATAACCATGAGGGGTTTCGCCATAATCGCCACGCTTGGCAGGCGGGTTGGCGATCGCAGTATGCGGTTGAAATCTCAGGAAGACGCTGCTGCCCAGACGGGCAGGAGACCCTGGTAATTGATTTCCTTAGTCGCCTTCTACGACATCCACGGGAGGAAATGGAGTGACGCTATTCTTAATGCGGCGCCACACGGAACCCTGCATAACCCTCCTGAAATCAGGTATGCGTCGTGAGTTTGTAAAAGTACGAGAGAGTACTGAGTAGACAAAAATATAACAGGAATATGAGTGCACTTTAACTAATAGAACTACGAAGCTATCGATATCCGATGAACGGGTACGTCAAGCCACTAGTAATATTGAAAGTAGGGCTTGTAATAGTAGTCCATTTTTTCTAATTGAATATTTCGAATTGTACCGCGTCTACCATTCAAATAAAAAAAAAACAATCGAATATTTGCTGTTGTAAAGTACAAAACCATTTTCTTTCGCAGTTTTCTGAAAGGTCAAGTTTTCTTAACAGTTAAATATTAGTATTATGAATAAAAATTAAAAAAAATCAGTAACTCTACAGAATTATTTCTAAAATGAGCAATTCCTGAAATACGTTGGTTAGAGTTTGCCGTTTACAACTACTTTTGTTCTATGCATTTTTAAAACAAATATATTTTGTACGCTTTGTTCTGCTTTGCTAGATAATGCTTAAAAGAAATTCGTGTTAAATAGAATAAACTGTTTTCCGTAGTCGGGTTATAATATTTAAACGTTCGCTTGTTAGGTACCAGTCAAATCGAAACTCACAGTTCGCCAATGCCAGGAGGCTGCTGTCTGACAATCTGACGCATTTCCGGTGGAGCCAGCTCTTGTGGCGGCGTGCGCGCTATTTTGATTCGATTCCAATTTTGAACTTCACGTCAGTTTATTCGAGCAATTTCGGTGTTGGATTTGGATTTAGGTAGGTGCAGTCGACAGCACTTTACATTTTCGTTGCATAGACGCCCATTACGTAAATGAGTAGAGTGCACGCTTGAAAAGGTTGATATGCTGTCGCACGTGGTCTTTTCTATTTCAGCCAGGATTCCAGCAAGGAAAGAAGTGTTAATTTAACTATATTTGTATTGGAAACTCTTTAGTTCCTCTATCGTTCTTCAGGCACGATCCTACTGGGATGGTCAGTTTTCAAGTACTTACCGCTAATTAATACAGCTTGTAACAAAATCTCCCCAGTACATGCGAAAACGTCCATTTTTGGCAATAGTCTAGTCTAGCTATCGAGTCCTAGGATCGTGGCTGTATATTATTATTGAGGTTTATGTTTTTTTTTTTTTTTTTAGTGGGTCACTGTGGGCAGGCCGCTGTGTGGATGTACCAAAACAGCATCTAACTGAAATGAATGGCGAGACACGGTGAAGCACGCAACATCAGACCACAATAAAACATCATCATGAGGACCATATCTTCTCTGACCTGGAAGAAGAAGAAGTGGGTCGTCCCTTTAGTAGACCCCTTTTAGGCCTGTAAATTGATGTCCTTAGAATGCCCGATGCCATTACATTTAAACAATTCACACAAACACAGCATAGCATAAGCACTATATACGTCCCACTGTAGGGCACAGGCCTTCTCGCAGGGAGAGAGTATGGGTTTAATCACCACGCGTGCCCACCGCGGATTGGCGATTTCAAGCGCTGAGGTATATGAATAGCTCAGATACTCAGGTTTCCTCACGATGTTTTCCTTCACCGCACAAACACAGCAAATTTACCCAAAGTGGTTAGTCGTACAAATACTAAAGGCCCACAGCAGAAATTGATCTCGTGACCTATGTGATGCTACAATCGACTTATTAACTACTAGACCGACCAGGCAGTCTATTCAAATGCAAATGGCTGAATCCAGTTAGATAGGCGCAATTGTCAATAAAATTATGCACAGCGTAATAGTTTAAAAGCCTGTCCGTCTAATGAAATAATGCGCTGACCAAACGACTCTATTATTAACATTTCCTAGTACAGTTCGCCTCTAAACAAACTTTACGCTATAGGGAGGCAAGACAGTCAACGAAAATCCCAAACCAAACTGGGCTTGAGGATAACTTTATGTTTCATGTTGTATTTATAATTACGTTAAGGTATTTATTGTAGGGGCCTAGTTGCCTGAAATATACGATATACTCATACAGAGTTACTTGAAAATATGCGCGATTCCTGAAACAAGAGTTCGTCATTTACAACTGTTCTATGAATTGGGAAAGCTTTTTGTTAAATTTTCCATTTTGCTTTGAACCTCACGTATTAAATAGAAAGGACATTAGGACATTGATTTATCGGAGAGTGCGACATTGGTAGAGCCCAAATGAGTGCAAATTTAATACATTTTTATATTTCGAAAAATGTAAGTCTGAGAAAAGACTTACAGAACAAATGTTGTTGTAAAAACAAACTCTTTTTTGGAGCGTTTCAGGAATTTCAGGGTGGTTAATAGCAGGTGGCGAAACAGGCGAATCAATCGCTCCCAGTACAGGAAAAGGGCTGGTGTTTTGCAAAAAACAAATTAGTTGCGAAACCTCTTATTCAACTATCCCACCAATTAGGCGTTTTCACAAGTATAAAATTAAAACCTACGAAACCCGAGCGCCTGAAGTGTTCACATACCTTAGCTCCTGAAAATTGCCAATAAACCTCCAGTGGGAATCGAACCCACGACCTCCGTGTTGGAAGTCAAGCGTGATAACCGCTAGACCTGCAATTTGTTTACTTCCCGAAGTGGTCAACCGTACATAATTTGCAAGTTAGAGTCCATTTATTTTGTCGTTATTAAAAGCCCTCACCACATGTCATGTGTCATCTGTCTCGCTTTGACTAAGTGAATTGGAAATCCTGCATCCTACCCGTGCAAGATTGTAAGCTTCCTCATAAGGTTCAAGTATCGGGTTTCGTATTAAGGCCTCTACTCTCTTATTCTTTGAGGAAGAACTAACTGGCGGTTTAGAAATTCTGAATTTCAACGAGTAAATACTTAAAGGGGTCGTAGCCTTGTGGGTAGAACATTGGACTCGGAAGCGAAAGACCCAGGTTCGATTCCTAGTGCGGGCAAGTTATGCCTATGACTTTGTTTTCTAAGTTAGGTACATTTGTGAAGTTATAGTATAGCACTCGCTAACGATAAAGGAAAACACCGTGACGAAACCTGAGTGTCTGAGCTATTCACACACCTCAGCCCTTGAAATCGCCAATGCGCGGTGGGCACGCGTAGTGAATAAGCCGAGAGAGTAGGCCTGTGCTCTACAGTGGGACGTATATAGGCTGCTTATGATACATATGATGGGATGCCCATCAGCTCGCTGGACAGACGATCGGAGGTATATTGATGGCAGCCGCTGGATGAGGATGGTCGAGGACAGAAATAACTGGCATGCCTTGGGGGCCCTCCCCCCTATGTCCAGCAGCTGACGAATACGGGCTTATTGAATGATTAATTGAATCATAAGTAGCCTATATACGTCCCACTGTAGGGCACAGGCCTTCTCTCAGGGAGAGAGTATGGGCTTAATCACCACGCGTGAATGAGTGTAAAATTGTAATCCTAAGTAGAGACCCAAGTGGGTAATTTTTCTGTCCTTTCCGAAGTAGAGGTTGAAACGTCGATTTGCATTTATATGAATCGTACTCTGCTGCTCTTTGGCTTGATTAAATTCACTTTATAGTTTACGACTTCTGCCGCATTTACACCAAAAATAGGTAATGCAGTAGGAAGGGTGCATTACTTATTATTTTACTAGCTGACCCGGCAAACTTCGTACCGCCACAGAATCTGATTTTACGATTCTTGCACAACGCCATCTATTTTTAAGACACAACGTTCGGTCGCACAGCGCCATCTATTTTAAATTTAAAATAAATATTATCCCACGGGAACGCATTACCGGGCTATCACGTGTGCTATCCGCTCAGCCGTTATTGCGTGAATGAGTAACAAACATCCAAACAATCAAATATTAGTTTTCTATATCCCGTGTTTGTAAAAATTCACGGTCTTCCTTTTATATCTGACACTATGTTATTCAGCAAAAAATAATCCTTATGATGAAGCCCTTCGTACATTTGTGAATTATAGTAGCAATACCACTCGCTAACGGTGAAGGAAAACATTGTAAGGGAACCCTACTGTCTGAGGTATTTACATGCCTTAGCGCTTGCTACGTACTCCCAACTATGAGACTAAGTGCGGAAATCACAGGTCTAACTAACTAACTAGGGATAGTAGAATTAGTAAATGATAGAGTCGTTTGGTCAGCGTATCATTTCATTAGATGAACAGGATTTTAAACTATTACGTTGTGCATAATTTTATTGACAATTGAGCTTTGGAATCAGCAACAAGTAGACTTACGCAAGAGCGGTGGTAGGGGTTTACGTAAAAGGGGAATGAAAAGTGTGAAACTTTCGCAGGGATCATCATCATCATCATCAGCCCACCGCTGCCCTCTGCTAGGTATAGGCCTTATCCCCCCGAAACACCATCTCTCACGGTCCCTTGCCATCAGCATCCACGGACCTTTCGCTGACTCAACGATGACGTCCGACCATCGGGCTGCTGGTCTGCTGGTCTGTATTTTTGAACTCACAAATATATTTTTTATTTATCATGCCGGAGGTCGTGGATTCGATTTCTACTGGGGGGGCGCTGTACATTTGTACACACGACCTCAGTCGGGGTGCATTTCCGTGTTTGTGATGTCTTTGCCTGGTTATCATAGCACAGGCTATCCTAGTTTGGGATCAAGACAAGTGAGTGTGTTGCCACACAATTATAATATTATCTACCTACATAGCAGAATTCGTATCTACCGAAGTAAGTTCTAAAGGTGTGAATGCCCTAAAACATCCTAGCGGCGAGGGTATAAAAATATAGTGGCCGTGTGAAGTTTTATTGGACCCGTTTCGCCACTCCGACTGGTGTGCGAGCACCTTATTTCTTTAACGGCTTAACTTCCAGTGAGTGAGATACAGTTGGGTTGGGCCACCTTTGAAGTGCGCATAGTTTGTGCAGCGATTCTAAATGAGCTCACACAAAAGGAGTTAAGGTCGGTTTTTGAAACGTTCTGAATAGAAAAAAATTTATTATACCTACAAGCTGCCCATAGTTTTCAAGAATAATATTTAACAGTAGAGTTTTATTGATAATGATAACATTGGTTATAACAATGACATCGACATGTCGGTTTTTGCATGCAGGCATTACAAAACAAAATAAACAGTAAAATATTTTTTACAAACATTACGCACCGTATGTCTCTGTTGCTACAAAAGGCATTTTTTTGACGCGCTTTTTTTTTCAAAACTACTGTCGTATGTTTCTAGATCATGTTTAAAATGTCCCCTTAAAAACCGTGAACGAATACGAAGTAACTCTGTGGAAACACCCAAACATTCTTTTGGTAACGTTTTTTCGGTAAATTCTTTACACAGTTTACGGTATCGGTTTAAGACCGTTTGTATGTCACCGAGAGAAGAAAGTACCAATGAGGAGCATCTAGTAGATATGTACATGAGTACATGTATATGAATAAAAATGCACAGCCTCAAATAAACCTTATTACAGCAGTGGTGTGGTGAAAAGCTGTCTAGGTACAAGACTGGAGCTCGAATCTTAATGAAGACTGCTTCAAAAATGCCCAACCTCCTTCTTGTATGCAAAAAGAGCGACGGGAGTTACGTAGGTACTACGCGCACTTTGATGCTTTAAATAAATTATGAAGGCTTAGGTTAGCTGGTAGATAATGCTAAGTATCATTGAGCTCGCCTAAGTAGAATACTTTGTGTTTATATGCAATAAATATTATTTTAGGATTCCGTACCTCAAAAGGAAAAACGGAACCCTTATAGGATCACTTTGTTGTCGGTCCGCCCGTCGGTCCGTCTGTCTGTTAAGACTCTGTATCTCGGGAACGGGAACGAGCAGTTGAAATTAAAACCATATACTCAGGTCTACAGTCTCTCGAAACTGCGAAAAAATCAATTAAAAAATACGGCCGTTTACGCCGCAAAAAACGTATATTTCGACACCCAAGGGAATCAATATTTATAGGGTACTTTCCGTTGACTTAGAAGTAAGAAATTTGGCAAGTAATATCGTCATATACTACAAGAACAGCGAGCAATCTGAAAACAATACATTTGTAATTAAATCATATAAAAATTGTCTTTAAAGTTTGGGAAAAGCTCAGACAAAACTGCGAGACTCGATTCCTGAACTATTTGTAACATGTAAGTACCGACAAATTTGTACGGAACCCTCGGTGGGCGAGTTCGTCTCGCAGATGTCCGGTTTTTCAATTTGTTATTTAGTTAGACAATAGATAATAGGTAATTTCTTCGTAGGTGTTTAAATATAATCCCTGGAAAAAATAGTACAAGCACGAAGTTTCTACGCGGATTAAAGACTGTATGAAAGAGGAGATTACTGGCGTAATAAAGGGCCCGTTGAACACACAAAAAGGATTTTCTCTAGATTTAACCCGGGTCTGTTATAATTAGAGTTCGTTTTTGCGATCCGCTGAAAGCTTTTGCAGATTTTTACCTTCAATGATTTTTTATTCTGCCTCCGCGAAACGCAGACTGAAAAGCGAAACGGGAAGTCCCATACTTAGGAAGGTATTATACAAAATTGAAACTTACAGTTTTCCTATTGAAACTACATAAAATATTAATGAAGAATCAGATTTCCTGATATTGAGTTTGTCTACATTTATGTAAATCTACATTTACGATTTATTTTGGCGATTGTAAAGTAAAATGGAAACATATAAGCTCTATTTATTTATTTATTTTTATTTACATAAATATTGCAACATGACAGTAATTAGGTACACCAAAGCGTTACAATATTTTAACTGAGCACTACCTATCAAACATCTTCTAGCATTCTCTATGGGCTGTCGTGAACAGTCGAAATAAAAAAGAATAAGGCTGATTAAAAAAAAATTGCCGTATTGTTTTTACATTTTTATCTTTACATTTTTGTAGAGAATTCATTCAAGTATAATTTTTTTTCTAATGTTTTAAATCTTTATCTGGACTAATTCGTAGTAAAGTTGGAATTACCTGGTTAGACCCATCCAACATTAGTAAAAGTAAGTGAATCCATGCAAACATAACGGACAGTAGTTACGAACGTGATACTGTGTTCGATTCCTCTAAAACACTACTAAAATGGTATTACACTAGCCTCGGGTAAGGTAGGCATTGTAACTGAATTTCAGGTATGTTTAGTTTAAAGATACCGAGTTTTTTTAACACCAATATTTCTATGTTGTTATGCAGCGTGTCTCTCGTAAGATATTTAATTTTTTAAACTTAGTTCAATTTATTTAATTCCATCTATAGACCTCGTACGTGTATTTATTACACTAGTTTACGTGTCAACAGGAATACAAACATTGCATCGCATACATTGCACGCAATGCATCGTGGTAAAGTTAGCAGCTAGCTACACCCATGAATAATTCCGCTGTTTTTGCCCCGACTGTGCGCGACGGTCCCGTTCCTGGAGAGGTTAAATTAATTACGCTTGTGATAGCGACTGTACTACTGTCGTATCAGATGCCCTGCTCTGAGGCTAAACATATTGGTGCACAGAAGGTCAAATCAGTATAGTCCAGTACCAGTCAAATAGTCTCATACTTTGTCCTCTTATAGACTAAGTTTACTATAAAGACAACAGTGACGACGCGTTTGACTAAATCATTCACGCGAAGTTCCCTGTGGCGCCGGATTAAGAATAGCGTCAGTCCATTTCCTTCCGTGGATGTCGTAGAAGGCGACTAAGGAAATATATTACCAGGAGACGGGCAGCGGCGTCTTCCTGAGATTCCAACCCCATACTGCGATCGCCAACCCGCCTGCCAATCATGGCGATTACGGCGAAACCCCTCATTTTTATGAAAACTGCGAAGGAGGTCTGCATACTGCAGTGGGCGTCGGATGGCTGATGATGACGATGATGATGATCCACGCGAAATCGCAGTGCGAAAATAATGTCGACTATCGGAGATATGCCAGTCTTCGACAGTGATTCAGACCGGAATATCTTTAAAGAACGTTTGGTTCAGTGGTTTTTGGCTGTATCTGTACGCTTGTTGAAATTACGTTAGAAACTGACAAAAATTGCACGAGAAACAACGGTTGTCTTAGGTAATAAACTAGCAACACTTCCTAAGGCATCCTTCTGTGTTACTCTATCGCATCAGCTGCCTACCAAATGCACTTAGGACCTCGTCAGTCTATTTGGAAGTCGAGGCTAATTTAAATAATAGAGTCGGGTAACATCTGCTACTCTCTGTCGACTAATTTAATTTTGAAAGAGTCATGTTGTGAAGGTTCGGATTTCGTTAGTGCAATGCAAAATAATTTCAGAGCATCCTATATAGGAGCATAGTTGGACTACGACAGGGCAAACCCGTGTTTCCTCAAGCAGTGATTTTAAAAAGTCTGTTATAAAGTCTAATGGTGTGTGAAAAAAATGTTAAGTAAACGTTAAATACCTCATCTACCTTAGGAATGAAAGCTTTTTTTTCTTATCGTGGTAAGCTTGTCAAATCACTGACTGGAATAAAAACACTGGCTGATTGATACAGATGATCTACGCATCTGTATCGTTTCGCGAATTTTCGGAGTCGGCAGAACATGCCTGCGCTCTCTCCTATTTTGCTACACAAATTTCAAGGTTAGCTGTCTACTGTACTAGTATTCCTGGCACAAAAATAGATGTCGCTGTAAAAATAAAAACAAAACTGACCTTACGAAGTCACTCCAAAACTTTTTTCAACGTTTGCTGGACACCTGAAAAAATAAAAGAAACATGTTAAATTAATGTGAGTCAGATCTGCGTTAACCTGTGTAAAGATTAGAAAGGGCAGACAGAATGTACATGTACGTAAGATTAAACAAAATTGAAATTACATACAAACCGTTAAAATGCCCAAAGATGACAAATATAAATTGATTTTTCAAAAAAATTGACCCACGATAATATGAAAAATCAAATTGAGAATATTTTAACTGTTTCCTGTAGAAATTGGTCTACTGATAATGAAGAAATGTTTTTCAGGGTTCGCGTTAATAACTCTGTTTACAGAAGTTAACGTGCACGTTGTAGTCATCTGACTGTACCTACTTTTCTGAAAGCGACTTGCCTGGATAAGTAAGTAAATAGACAAATACAGATTCAGGAATATACTAATGAATAGCTGGTGGATAGAGTTGTCAGGCATACAATTTGGGTAGGGATGTATACAAGCAGCCTATATACGTCAATCTCAGAGAGAGTATGGGCTTAATCACCACCCTTGCCCACCGCGGATTGGCGACTTCAAGCGCTGAGGTATGCGAACAGCTCAAACACAGGTTACCTCACGATGTTTTCCTTCACCGATAGCGAGTGGTATTACTACTATAACTTCAAAAATGTACATAAATTAGAAAACAAAGTCGCAGGTACATGCCCGCATGGGAATCGAACCTGCTTCCGAGTCCAATATTCTACCCACTAGGCTACCACCGCTCCCGGTATGGATAGCTGCTGCAATTTCGTGGTGCAATGCAAGTCGTTTTTGGACTTATTCACTAGACAGAGCTTACCCGTGACTAAACAGATAAATAGTGTCAGATAGCGTTGGTGCAAGTCGGCCTAAGAATTCTGAATATGTATTCCCCGCTTTTAACACCGGTGTTGGCTTTTTATAGAGGCTTTTCGAGCCCAATCCAGTCCAATCCACCGGACCACATTGGTCCACTGTTGGACAAAGGTCTTAATGGCATGCCACGATTTAATCCGTGGATATCCTTTTATTTTTTTTAGCTGGAACATAAAGGTGACTGAAGAAGACCGAAGCAAACATAGAAAAGATAAGTACAAGCAGAGATCCAGCAACGAACATGGGCTAGCATCAACGAACTAGGCCACGATTCTATTGCAGTACAATGACAGATACACGGTCTGGTCACGTGGCGGGTTTTTTCATGCTATTTTCGCCAAAAAGGTTTGGTACGTGTGCGCGCGTTGAATTGAATTGAACGGAAAAATTCTTTGTTGCACTAAAAAAAAACTTTGTACAAAGGTGAGCTTAATACTAGGTAGTATTTTCTTCCAGCTAACGTATGGCAAGACCCTTCATGGTTGTGAAAACCATGAGGGAGGCCTGTGTCCTGTAGTGGACGTCAAGGGGCTGATGATGATGATGAACCTACGTTGATGTGGAGTGTTGATTTCATTTCATTGAACTGAAGCGGCAATGAAATTAAATCGACGCGCTCATGAAGGTATTATGGTACTATGTAATATATTAACAGAATCTAGGACCTAGACCAGATCAGAGAGGAATGGAAGATACTTTGGCGGCCTCAAGCTTCTCGGAGGAGTAATGGAATTTAAGAAAAAAAAACAGCAAAAAAAATCTGCGTTTCTCTGACCGCTTCGGTCTTATTTATAAAAACACGATTCCTCAAAACAGAGGCAGTTTAAATAGTCTGTGGTAAATGGAAAAACGTAACCGATTAAATAAACTGCTTTTGAGGAGTGTTTTAGAGAAATCGTGTTTTTATAAATAAGACCGGAAGTAATTATTTTGCGATTATGCAGTTTTCCACGCAGTAGACGTTGTTCGCTGACGAGTAAAACTGTCATTTTAAGATATCAGCATAAGATGCTGAGTCTCTGATTATGACTCCTTTTCATCACAAATCTATATTTAGTGTATTTATGCACCTATGTTCAACGAATAAAGGCCGATTTATTTCATTAAAAAGCTAAGTTTTTGTCTCTAAGGTTTTGACTAGTTTTTAACTGAATTCCGTTTTTAAATTTAAATTTCGAGCGTTTTTGTGCCTAATAAAGCCCATTGATTTACTTTTATGTTATTTTTAAAGTGAGTTCTCATCCTTTTATTTTACAGTGCATTCAGCGACCCTGTCTAAGCACTACAGTATTTCAGCGGCCAGCGCTACACTCCACACAAATTTCTCATCGTAAATTTGCTCCAAGCGCTGTACTCTAATCACAATTAGCCGCAAAACAACATCTGGCTGCGAACCCGAACCCTCCTGGTGGCGAGCTAATGAAAAAACGGCTCATCTGTCTCCGCCAAGCTTTATGAGGACCATAATACAACGTAATGGTGGTTGAATTGGTCATTTGAGGGGTACGCAGAGGTCATTAATCAAGTGACGTTACTGTACTGGACAAGCCTGCCTAATTGGTTTAATATAATCATCATGAACTTCACTTGCGGTTTAATTTAATGTACATAGTTGCTCACAGAGAACTTAATTGGGGTTTATTCCTTTCTTGAAGAATTTTCAAGATTCCGATTGCATATCAGGGCCCTAATTCATAGAAATACAATTCATGCTTTACTATGTCAATTCGACGTACATTGCAAAGTCGATTAATAAACATATTAACAAGTAGAGGGGCTCGGCTATGCAATGTACATCGAATTGTCATAATAAACTATGAAAAGTAGTTTTACGAAACTCGGCCCTGGGGTTATTTACCTACCTACTAATTTCCCGAAGCGCTTTCCGAACTCGAGTATTCTCTGCGTTTTTACGAACATTTTCTTTTGTGGAACTATACCTGGAAAATGAACAGTTAAGACGATATTGAGGTTCAAAGTTGAACTTTTCTGCCTAGATGCAACGAGTATCGCATACCAAACGTTTTTTCCCCAAGAAACCTTTTTTTTATATAGCCTACATCCGCCCCGCTGCAGGGCACAGGCCTTCTCTCAGAGAGAGAGTATGGGCTTAATTACCACGCGTGCCCACCGCGGATTAGCGATTTCAAGCGCTGGGGTATGTGAACACTTCCCACTCAGGTTTCCTCACGATGTTTTCCTTCACGGTTAGCGAGCGGATTATATGAACAACTCAGACACTCAGGTTTCTTCACGATGTTTTCCTTCAAAGATCCTATCGAATGGAAGGAATCTTATCGAATTTTAAATGATTTTTAGAATTCGGTAAAGCATCCTACGAGTAGGTGTTCAAAACACGAAGACCTCAAGCGTAACACTGACTGGATTTATCGTGCCAAAAGAACGCAGAAAGTTACGCGTCCATTGCGCGTTATTGTAATAGATAAGCTCGCCTTTGTACATGTAATTTCTTATGTAATGTCCTGTTAAATGTCTTGTATGCAATAAAGTATAATAATAATAATAATAAGCCTACAATAATAAATAAATGAAAACGATAAGCGGTGGTAGCGTAGCGGTCGAACACCGGCTTTTCATTCGGGAGGTCGTGGGTTCAAATCCCGGCATGTACCAATGACTTTATTTTCTAAGTCACGTACGTTTGTGAAGTTATAGTAGCAATACCACTTGCAAACTGTTAGCGCTTGCTACGTACAATGCCCTAACTATGAGGTGCGGAAATCTCAGGTCTAACTAGAACTAAGTCTATAAGAATACCGTCTATCTGAAGTAATAGACGAACATTTTAAATACCGGCCAAGTGCGAGTCGGACTCGCGCACGAAGGGTTCGGTTAGACACAAAGATCGAGAAAAAACGGCAAAAAATCACGTTTGTTGTATGGGAGCTCCCCTTAAATACTTAATTTATTTCAACTTAATTAAGTATTTATTTTTGAGTGATTATAGAACTAAATATTCTATGAATATTTCAAGCGTCTACCTGTTGCCGTTATTAATATTTTTGCAAAAAACGGCAAAAAATTACGTTTGTTGTATGGGAGCCCCCCTTAAATAATTATTTTATTGTGTTTTTAGTATTTTTTGTTAATTTCAACTGCCTAGCTATCACGGTTCATGATACAGCCTGGTGACAGACAGCCAGACAGACAGACGGGACAGACGACAGTGGAGTCTTAGTAATAGGGTACCCCTTTGGGTACGGAACTCTAAAAACACGTCGGAACAGACCAAATGTTTCTCGCAAGATACATTTGGTGTTTTAACAAAGTCGTAGAATAATTTGTGAAGTTGATAACAACGTTGCTACATTAATTATGTTATAAAATTAATCAGCCAGCACTACTTAAGACCCCACCATAATATAAACTCTACCCTTGAATTAAGTCCCGTAAGAGCCACTTTGTCGTAACTCGGCGCCGCCCGGTTGAAAGCACAGTCTGAAAATAGATAATAACTTGTCGACTTTAGCGAGTCCCGAGAACTAAGTTGCATATTTTAATGCCCTTATCGCGTCTCCCTTGCCATTATCACTGTGGGACATCTTTATACAAGTAACAAACGGGTTCTGGAGGCACGGGAGTTCTACAAATTGTCATTTCAGTGGCCCAGCAAATACAGTGTCAGGAACACCTCGGGAACCACTGAGAAACGCATTCGTGAGCAACTATCGACATAGTTTCAACAAACGAAGATCCGTAAATTATTTATTTATTTCTACATGTCGGTCTTTTAGAAAGATAGAAAAGACATTTATTGTGACAACGAAACATAGTACAATATATAGATCTTGGTTTTTGCGCCTTTGGTTCTTGGCTGTAGGTCCTAAAAATCCCTATTAAAATGATTGAGACAATAGTCAGACACTTTTTGCAAAAACGATTTGTAAAAACCGGCCAAGTGCGTGTGTAGGGCTCCGTAGAAAGAGGGGGTTTTATCTGCTTTACAGAACTAACAACTTCACCAACGTAATTTTTAATGGATTTTGTACGAAGTTTTCCTTTTATAAGGTGTTCGATTATTACTCGTTAACTTGTAAAGCCGACTTAGCCGCGATAGGATTCCTTTTAAGTTCATGTGCTACCGCTCTGATTTTTTTCCCGTTTCTACCAACAAAGCGGTGGTAGCCTAGTGGGTAGAACATTGGACTCGGAAGCGTGAGACCCAGGTTCGATTCCCAGTGCGGGCATGTACCTATGACTTTGTTTTCTAAGTTGTGTACACTTGTGAAGTTATAGTAGCAATACCACTCGCTAACTGTGAAGGAAAACATCGTGAGGAAACCTGGGTGTCTGAGCTATTCACACGCCTCAGCGCTTGAAATCGCCAATCCGCGGTGGGCATGCGTGGCGATTAAGCCCATACTCTCTCTCTGAGAGAAGGCCTGTGCCCTACAGTGGGACGTATATAGGCTGCTTATGACCAACCGTTTACCCAGGAGAGGGAGGGGGGTACTCGGACAAAAATTGCGCGTGATATTTCGCAGACCGAACCCTAAATCAAAAAATGATCTTCCTGCACCCACAATATATTTAAGCGACGCGACGCACCTAACGATACCCAACACTGTATGTAGGCGAGAAAAAAAATGCATCCCTAATTTAGGTGTGGGGCGGTACGGTAAAAAATATATATTTAAGATTTTATTCTACCGTTTTGTCGGCGTAATTAAGATGTATTGCAGCTTTCTAGTACTAATCGTCTCTGAGCTAGGCCACGGACAGACAGACAGACGGACGGACATGGCGAAACTATAAGGGTTCCTTGTCGACTACGGAACCCTAAAAAAGATATGATTTTTTCCATTGGTGGCGCTAGTAAACAGCTTGGGGCTTCTTGACAGAATAGAGAACTTTTCCCTCTATAGCCTTTCCACGTAAGTCCGTGGGTCCCCCAGTGTTATCAGACTCGCGCAGCCCCCAAAACTCCATATTTCATACCGTAACGGGACTCCCCGTCTAATGAAGGCATTAGACGTTGTGTTTTAGCCAAATTACTTATAGCCACCCTAACGATTACGATGTAAATAAGCGTATTGATCGACGCGCAGCAAGAACGTTAAGTGTGCTGGCCGTGTGTAATGAGCATTTAGTGTTTAACACAGAAGTAAGAACTTACGGTCTTATTTATAAAAAAACGATTCCACTAAAACACTGTTAAGGCGGAGTTAAAGCCGGCTTATAACAGGAACTCCTGTCATGTAACGAAAAGAGTTAATAACGAAAAGAGTATGTAACGAAAAGCGTGCTCACCGCGAAATGGCGATTTCAAGCGCTGAGGTATGTGAATAGCTCAGACACTCAGGTTTCCTCACGATGTTTTCCTTCACAGTTAGCGAGTGGTATTGCTATTATAACTTCACAAATGTACATAACTTAGCAAACAAAGTCATAGGTACATGCCCGCACTGGGAATCGAAGCTGAGTCACTCGCTTCGTAGTCCAATGTTCTACCCACTAGGCTACCACCGCTCATATTGATGCGATTGATGTGTCTGACACCCTATATAACGTTCAACGTCCGTCTGTGACAGAGGTAGCAACTATTCCTACCCGGCAATTTCCTAGGCACTACCCATGTTTAAATATAAACTAGGGCTATTATACCTTTCCTGTCGGCAGACAGACAAACTTGTTCTTTGTCTATGTTAGTATTTCAGCTTAAACGTTGTTGGTGTATCTATCTATAGGTTACGTTTGCGGTAATTTGTGGTATTTTGTTCATGATTGAGTTTACTTTTTATAACAATGTTTTTTCTTACAATACGATGTTTTCTCACGAATCTCACCGATTTACCGTTATTTTTATCGGATTCGAATTTGTTGGTCGTTCAAAATTCGAAACCCTATGCTGAATGTATTTTATTCACTGATATATCTTTATAAATAATATATTTAAACGAAAAAGCTATATTTTTTCAGTTGGCGAGGTCCGTGGCTTTACAAAGATGTTGCGTACCTTTGAGCACATAAAGAACGATGCTACGGTACGCTTTTAGCAATGAACATTTTTACATAGCGTCAAAGACACCTTGCCACGGAATAGATGGTTTCTCACTGAAATATTATGGCAACGATACGACATGTAGTTTCTAATTACATTTTACTACGGCCGGGCTTCGCCGATACATGAAAAAATGTCATGCAGGTACCGTTGACGTCCAACGTCAGAGTTTATCGCACGATCCCAGTCAATTATGTAAACTTGATTGAAATTTGGACTATATTTTATTGTAAGTCTCGAGACGATATGGAATACAAATTAATAGTTTTCAACTTCAAAATGACCTCCGTCCGCCACTCAAAGTTTCTAAGCCACACCATTCTGAACACTGAACTCTGTTGCCGATGTCTGTTTCAGCTATTTGTTAAAAATACACTTGATGTCGGTGTAGGTAAATTGGTTTTCGCGAAGGTGAAATCTGGTGTGGGTAAATTGGTTTTTGCGGAGGCGCATTAATTAAATTTTCCATAGGCTACTACGACCAATAGCGAATAGGGAGGCGGCTAAACCTCTGTAAAATAGAAACGTATCTCATACTTTTAGATTTAATCCAAGGTCTTGCGAAGGCCTGACAATTTAATTTCCGATGACCGATAGCGAATAGGTAGGGAGGTCCTATACTGTAAAATAGTATCGTATCTCAGAATTTTAGGTTTAATCAAAGCCGGGGACAGTTTATGTGTCCAGACGAGGACATTTTGGCAAGCAGCCTAATCGTTGAGCTAACACACGGTGCGCCTGTTGGCGCTTACCTCGTGCTAATGTGGTGGGAATGTTCCTTTAGTTTTGTGGCTCTGGGAACAATATAGAGACGTGAACAATCTAGAAGAGGTGTAGCTATAAAGGTTCAGTCCGCACAGCTGAGACATATCTCGGGCGATTGGTGCGTTCACGTTTTTTTGTAACGTGTTTGAATTTTACAAGGACGATGACGTTAACTTAATTTTACTTCAACCATTAAGGACTGTACAATTAAAAACTTAAAAGCAAAAACTACAATTCAGGAACAATACTGTTCTTGAATTGATCATCATCATCATTATCATTCAGCCACAAGAAGTCCACTGCTGGACATAGGCCTCCTCCATGGATTTCCATTCACCATTGGTCTCCATTCGAGAACTTTTCGGCCCCATCGGCCATCAGTTCTGCGTGCTATGTGCCCCGCCCACTGCCACTTCAACTTACTAATCCGCTGGGCTATGTCGACGACTTTCGTTCGTCTACGGATCTCATCAATCTTGAATTGATATACAGGGTTATTTAAAAAATGCGCAATTCCTGAAACACTCCAATTTGAGTTTATGTTTAACAACAGCAACAACACTGGCTGAATGATATTAAGTTATTTTCTTAAAATTTATACGGCATGGTTTAACAATGAACAGAAAGATAACTGAAACCAAAGTTCATTCTTCTGTATTCCCAAGCGAAATCGCTAATGATACCAAAAAGTACATAGATGGAGAACACTGTAGTTAGTATCTCGAATAAGATTACATCTAGGTATGTTAGCGTAAACATTAACACTATTATACATTAACGCTAAAATCGAACAAAAGTATGCTAAGATCGAAAGTACAGACGTCAGCACATGAACCTTACACGAGTGCAATCAAAATGTATCAAAATGTATGTAAGATCGAGCTGCTGTTGACAGTACGCTCTACTATAAGGCAAGTAAGCAGCCAATGAATGGGTAATCTAGGTCTTCCTGGAGTTGAGATTTTAAACGGCTTAAAACTCCCGCGCTTGGATAAGCTGTTGAACCAAATTTGCCTCTTATTCAATGCTGTCCTTTGAAGCCAGAACTCCACATTCAAACCTTGTTTGTTAGTTTCTTCTCCACATAATCTATTAAATCTGAAACTAATAACTTTGACGTTCATCAAGTAAACATATTATTTTTATTATGTCCCCAATTTTTTTATCACATTAAAAACAAGTCATGTCCTTATGTCCCGAAGAAGCAGAACACAGCGTAAGCAGAGCAACTTTTTGTTACAATCAGGTTTACTCACGCAGCTACGACACGTAGGTACACTTGGGTAAGTGTTAATGCTACATACATACCAAACATAGAAACACACTTGGATACTCATCCCTTTAATTCCAATAATTACATTAGCTTTTTCAACGGCTGAACGAATTTGGTAGACAAACCGAAACGTGGAAGTAAAAGTATAAGAGGAAAAAACATACCCACTAAGAACAGTGAACCTAGCAGGTCATTCACTGGATTTAATTTAATGAATGACATTTTTCCGACATTGAAAAGGCAGCCAGGAAACATTGAACGAGACGAGACCAGCACAGATTCGTGGTTGGCGAGAAAGAGAAGAGGCCTATGCCCAACAGTGGGCTCTGTTTATGCGCTGATTAGATTGATGGAAAGGTAAAAGACAGGACACAGAATCGGCACCCGACCAACCAACACAAGTAGGCAAGGCGCTCTACTTTCTCGAAATCTATTAAAGCAATAATGGTAGAATAATGGGCTTTATTAAATGCTCACGATTTGCCTTGTCTCCCGGTCGGACTTCGTGAGATAGAATCAACGTTACTTATATGCCTTTTAGAGCTAACTGTGTTAACAGCTTTGGGAAATTGCGCTTGGATAGTCACACGCAGCCAACTGGTTTAATCTGCCGTTCAATTGGCGTTAAACTGGAGTTAATATTTGAGGTTCAAGGTTGGCTGTTTATCCAAATTCAAAAATTGTATTTCTTACTAGCTGACCCGGCAAACGTGGTTTTGCCATATTAATTAGCCTAAGACTTATTCTCAGACCTACCAAATATATAATACAAAATCGGTGAAGCAATTTTGGAGGAGTTCGATAACACTGTGACACGAGATTTTTATACATTAGATAAAAACCATTTTTTTATTTAATAACCGCCAAAGCTGTTGGCTGCAGAATTAATAGATTATGTGAAGACGAAGCTAACAAAGAAACTCCACATTTATTCTTTTAAAACACGTTTTAACTTAATTAACAGAGTTATTAGGAACTCAACAATGTGTTGAACACTTGACACAACCGTCTCCGTTAACATTATTTTAATACCAGACACCTCTGTCTTCTAAATAATCCTTAATGTTATATAGTACGCTTTTTTGCACAGAGTGTACTTACCACATTTTTCAAAGCGTGTCTATAATATCTCGAGGAATATTATTGTGGAACTTACCTATACAGTGACCAATAAAGGTGGTATTAACTTTTGCAAGTGTAAATCGTATAAATTTATTAATTCCTTTTTGTACATACACCAGGGAACAATAATTATAAAAACAGCAGTTGTAAAAGAAAGAAAAGGTACAATTGGCGGTCTTCTTGATAATAGCAATTTATTCCATGCAGCCTCATATTGGAGAGTTGAGACGAAACAGCACGCGACCATGGGACCACTATGTCACATTAGAGCCTGAGAAATGTTCAGATGGTAAGCTCACCAGATTTGCAGGCTTGCTTTATAAAAGCCGCAATAGTAGGTATCCTAGGTATCTGTCTCGAACTTCAGGCGATTTATATGGCATCTAGTGGCAACTCCTACCTTCAAAGCAAAAGTGACCATTCAGACGGATTCCTGGCATTTGACAGGCTTTTCCTAGAGTAGGCTTTCTCGCATCTATATTTTAAAGCTTAGTCAGCTTACCTGCTGTTTTTCGTACACTAACAATTTTTTTAAACTACTATAACAGCTGTCTGTTGACAAAAGTGCGTACAAAACAAAACAACTGAAACCTGTGAAAATAGATTAACATACTGTCAGCGTACGAGAAACCGGGGTTTAACTTTACAAGAAGGCACAACGAGCAAGATTTGTTCTCGCTTCACACAACAGAATCACTTCTCCTGTTCCAGACTAGGATACCCTGTGCTATGGTAACTAGGCAATGACATCGTAAACATGGAATTACACCCAGACTGAGGCCATTTGTACATATCAATGATATCAAGTACGGCGGCCTCTAGTGGGAGTCGAACCTACGACCCTAGATAATTATTTTGATAGTTCCACAAGAAAGACGAGGTCACACGTCCCTCGAATTTCCCCACCACGTTTCCAAAGCAACTAACACAACCTATCAAAAACTTTCAACTCAAGACCCAAAACTTCAAAGCTACAGTGAATTATTAAATCGGAAAATTTGTCAAATGACAACCGCTGTCGAAGGAACTGTGACTAAGCCACAGATTTGCCTAATAGCAGTGGGCGCTAATATCAGTAGACGTTACTGTTAGACAGTTATTGATTTAACAAAAAACCGGCCAAGTGCGAGTCGGACTCACGCACGAAGGGTTCCGTGCTATTATCTATAACACATTATACAAACATCGAATTTGAGAACAGCGCCATATCTATAGAAACCAACAAGGAGCGTTTAACATTGACATTTAACGACATGACATCGGCGCTGTGAAGGTTACATAGATGGCCGCTAGATGGCGAGCGATGTCTTTAGACAACGTTTGTTGTATGGGAGCCCCCCTTAAATATTTATTTTATTCTGTTTGTAGTTTTTTTTGTTATAGCAGCAACAGAAATACATCATCTGTGAAAATTTTAACTGCTTAGATATCACGGTTCATGAGATACAGCTTGGTGATAGACAGACAGACAGACAGACAGACGAACAGACAGACATACGGACAGTGAAGTCTTAGTAATAGGGTCCCGTTTGGCACCCTTCTGGTACGGCACCCTAAAAGATAGCTGGTTATGAGCTGACAGTGAATGCGGAGGGCAAGGGACCGTGAGAGATGGCATTTGGCGGAAAAGACCGGCTATACCCTGTAGTGGGCAGAGGTGGACTGACGATGATGATGATGATGATGATGATAATAATAAGCTGTCCGAATAACCATTTATTCATATTAGCAGCATCACCAGTTCAGCAGTTATAGCGTTAGCGCTTCCGAAAAATCCCGCAGAGTCGGTCGGATAACTTCGACAAACGACCGGGGGGTTGTTGCAAAGCGTGTCGAAATGAGGCCTAACAAAACACAACAAATCCTGTCGGAGTCCTGACGTTTGCGATAGGAATTAGTATGGAATGTGACAGTTAGTTGGCTGGAATCTTCCAGGGTTTGGTGCGCGTAATATAGGATCTGGTCGCACTTTAGCGATTGTGTCGTATAGCACAAGACAAAAGCTAATAGAAATAAATCGAAACCACTGGTGTGTGGGTCTGAGTGACTGAGTGAGTGGCAGATCTTTTATTCGGGAGCTGGGCCGCCGATTGAGGGACCGTGGAATGGACGTTCGCTCTGGGGCATATCTGAGCCAAAGGATTTCCCTCGCTGTGCAACGCGGCAATGCGGCCAGTATCATGGGGACTTTTGGGCCGGATGTGGCTCGGGGCTATTTATTTGGTTAGGTTATATTATTTATTATTATTTATTTTCAATAGTGTTTTGACATTGTATTATTTCTTTTTTATTTTACCACTTTGACTGACGAAACCTGCGGGTGTATTTTGAATCGATTATTATTATTTCTTTGTATTTTAATGTTTATTGTCTTTTTTTTTATGTGTGTTTTTTGTAAGTTTTAGTCATTGTAACATCGATATAGTAAAAATAATGTTTTATTAATAATAGTAATGTAATAGAAATAAATAGTTTCTGGTGATTGGTTTGTATTAGCTGCTACGTTATCGGTAAAGGAAAATACTGTTACTGCCTACTCCTATTGCCTCAGCGAGCGAGCCACTGTGCCCTAAAGACCCACGTCTGTTGGAGTGACACGTGAACATCTCAACGTAATGGGAAGATACAAAAGGTACGAACACCCGAATCTGATTCGGGTCAAATCCTGCCGAAAATAATTCGATAAAGAGAAGTTGCATATTGTTCTATGTTATAGAATATAACACATAGCATCTAGTAATAAGAAATGTTTAAAGCTTGCTTAAAAGAGTACATATACACACAAACCCACTCACATACAGACCCACACACACACATTCATATATTCACTCACAATGTAGTTTAAGAGTTTTAGATAATTTTGTTTACTTTTAGTTTCTCTTTCCTATTTGAGACTGTCATTGGCTTGCAAATAAGACAATATTTATTAATTAATTATTTTAAGCTCGGGGGCCTGGAAACCTAAAATATAGATCTCTGATCTAATTTAGGTTCCAGTCTTTCCACAAATTCTACTATCGCAAAGATCTACCATTTGTATCTATATAAACTGCACTAGATTTGTGGATTGAGAAAATAAACAATATTTGTATTGTAATTTGTATTGTGTTCAGGATTCTTTTTACACCTAATCCTTTTTACACGGTAAGACTTGAGTTTGGACTTCTGATGTCAGATAACAGGTCTGGGCACCTTAGAATGTGCAGGATGCACCATTGCACATGTCGACGAGCTTACACTCTTTCATCAGCTCTTTCTTACACCAGGGCTTAAAGTGGAAAGCGAAAATAAATTCGCTCGAAGACGTCCTTCTGAATTTGCACGATTCCTCTTAAGGTCTAGAAGAGGGAGAATCATTTGTATTTGTCAGCTGCGGACAGGGTAGAGGGTGGAGAATTAAAAGGTCAGAGAAATTTTTCAGATGAGTGAAATCCCTGTTCCTCTTCTAAATGTCGATTCTATTTCTCATTACTTCTGCCATTAGCCAATCCTTTTTTTTCTGGTTTGCAGCTTAAGTAATTAACTTTTAAGCAAACCTAATTCTATCGGCCCTGTCAATTTTGACTGACTCCATATTCGGAGTTTGATTTTGCAACATCCGCAATACATTGGCATTTTTTAACATAATAACAAATACATTAACATATTGTTACTGAGAAACCGGGGGTAAGGCACTCATTTGCACAAGCCCTGAGTGAATTGTGAGGTAATGCGAATGATTCCCGCCATCTTTATGCAAAACCTATAAGTCCTGTAACCGTTTCGGGCGTTCCTAAATTCCCCCATTAAAATTAGGCGCCGCGTCGGCTGAATGAATTATTCAGGAAGCTTTCTCAGGTTTTCAAGGGCGCCATCTTGGTGTAGCTAGCAGTCGTTCTACTCCGGGAAACCGGCAGAACCCGGTTCGACACTAACGTGAAACTATTTTAATTTCGTGGTTTACTATGAAAATTCATGTACATTAGCCGATTAACCCACAGATTAAGAAATAGGAAGACTAATTTTACTAATCGGCTAAGCTATGTACAACTAATTAACTATAAATCCTACATAACCTGAATTGTAGTTCTAAGAAACGCGACCCAGGCATCTAGAGAATTAATGCAATCCTCACATTGAGTTCATTCTGATGATAGTTGTTTTTAGAGATTACAAATCTATTTATTTTATTTGTGACATGGTCAGTGACACCTCCGGAAGAGATATTTGCTGTTAGGATGCCACAGGAGCTTTCAGGCCATGGCTTGTAAATAAAACAATCAGATTTAAATGCCATGGTCATTTTACTAACAGAAAGGTGTCAAGAGTTTATAATACGAATAAATAAATCAGATCTACACCACACAATTAATATATTTTTTTATTGAACACATGTATGCAGATGCAAAATAATGTTTTATCTATCTATCTATCTACAAAACTTTCCTCTGGCTCCAGACCAAGATCAACTGCCCGACTCATTTTTCCTTCAGCAAAATTTCCATCATAGGGTTGTCTACAAGAAATTGCTTTTAGCAATAAGGCCGTCAATTGGACTGTATTATTGCAAATTTTTATCTCATGTGCTCTAGTGTAGATAAGATACAATCATCATCATCATCAGCCTCTTGACGCCCACTGCAGGACATAGGCCTCCCTCATGGTTTACCTAACCATAAAGGGCTTTGCCATAATCGCCACGCTTGGCAGGCGGGTTGGCGACCGCAGTATGCGGTTGGAATCTCAGGAAGACGCTGCTGCCCGTCTCCTGGTAATGTATTTCCTTAGTCACCTTCTACGACATCCACAGAAGGAAATGGAGTCACGCTATTCTTAATCCGGCGCCACACGGAAAAGACACAATGAGTTACGGTAACTATAGGTAGACTAACCCCCAGTTTACAATCTGTTAATGTACTGTTGCTACCAGCGGTGGTAGCCTAGTAGCTAGAACGTTGGACTCAGAAGCGAGAGACCCAGGTTCGATTCCCAGTGCGGGCTTGTACTTATGTCTTGGTTTTCTAAGTTATGTACATTTGTCAAGTTACAGTAGCAATACCACTCGCTAACCGTGAGGGAAAACATCGTGAGGAAACCTGAGTGTTTGAGCTATTCACATACCTCAGCGCTTGAAATCGCCAATCCGCAATGGGCACGCGTGGTGATTAAGCCCGTACTCTCTCTCTGAGAGAAGGCCTGTGCCATACAGTGGGACATATATAGGCTGCTTATGTAATGTACTGTTAACAATCGATTTTTTATGCTCTTTGATGGCTCTTTGGCACACTGACAGCTGTTAACAGTAGATTATCAGATTTTTTTGTAAATCAAAGTGTGGATCGTACCCACTGAATATGCGTGATTGAATATGCGTTGAATTAATTAAAATCAATTTGACAGTAGTTGGTACAGTCGTTCGCTGATCAATCATTGCATTTTCGTTGTAAAACCGCCTTTAACGTACCTGAATACGCAAAGTAAAAAAAAATATTATTCAAATTAACACAGGAACTGTGACTTGTTGAACGTTACAAGAAAAACTAGGTGTCCGTTTCAAAATCTGGATTATTTGGAGAAACAACGAACAAAAATACTCCAAACTTAGTCTTTTCAAACATTCCTTAACAGAGTTTACATGTCATTATCTTCTAAAAACCTAGTACTAGGATGCATTGAACTGGTTTTAAGGTGGCAGGTGCATAAGGTTGATGTAATTTTGACTGTAAATAATATGCACCGCGCCGCGCCATTCTGTAGTCGATGCATGTGACATTACATGGCAGAATATTTATTGTAAAAAAACCGGCCAAGTGCGGGTCGGACTCGCGCACGAAGGGTTCGTTCACACAAAGATCGAGAAAAAACGGCCACAAATCACGTTTGTTGTATGGGGGGCTCCCTTAAATATTTATTTTATTTTAATTTTATTATGTATTTTTAAGCGAATATAGAACTCAATATTCTGTGAATAGTTCAAGCGTCAACCTGTTGCCGTTATTAATATCGAGCAAAAAACGGCAAAAACTTGTTGTTATAGCGGCAACAGAAATACATCATCTGTGAAAATTTAGCTTAAAAAAGCTATCACGGTTCATGAGGTACAGCCAGACAGACAGGCAGACGGACAGACAGACAGGCGGACAGTGAAGTCTTTGTAATAGGGTCCCGTTTGGCACCCTTCGGGTACGGAACCCTAAAAAACAAAAATTGCGACAGCCAGTAAGGATTTTAACAACACCTGTATGTTTCGTTATGACCGCGCAGAGGCCAAACAACTGCACCGATTGTTACAAATGAATGAGGTTGAAAAGGTATCGACGACACGGCTATATGACGTAAAAAATAACAAAATGACGCATCATATTGTTAGTCAAATCACTAAAACGTATCAAATAAAAAGTATTTGCTAAAATAAAAAAAAACCCGACTGGTAAGAAGTCTTACACAAAGCAAAGATTTGTTATCGTTTTAAACAACGCCTACATTTTGTTGAATTATCAACATCAGCATACGAGTACAAACTACACGTGCCGCATACTAAAGTAAAATTCAACAGACTTATCTAGGCCTTGTTAATGACTTTTGACCGTCGGGATATTGTTTTTATAAAAAAAAAAATGTGTAATAAAGATGTAACAAAAACTAAAGTGATAAAAAGTGAAGATCAGAACCCTTAGATCGTCCATTCACCACAAATAAGCACCTAAGTGCAGGAACTACTGGAAAATATTCTGAAGAGACGTCGTTATAACTCTCAATAAGAGACGGGAGCGGGACTGAATCGCACCCTTGTGGATATTTGTACCCTACGATTACCGTAAATTGTACCTCATGAATATTGGATATTTTATATTATTTTCATTTATTCCCGAAGAGCCGTGGTAGCGCAGTGAACCGTTATTTTTCTTCACGTACATGAATGGAGCTCTGGGTTCAAACCTCGGCAGAAGGGAAGAAAGAAGAAGAAGGAACGGAAAAAGTACAAACAACCAATGCACATGTCATGGAAGTAATAAAAACTTATAATGGGACCATTCGATTTGAATAATAACTGCTTTTGTCATAACTAATTTAAGTCCCAGGTAGACGCTTGAAACATTCAAATGTTGTATAGATAATAGTACGGAACCCTTCGTGCGCGAATCCGACTCGCACTTGGCCGGTTTTTTTTTTTAGTATCTTAATGTATTTTTTTTAGTATCCCGAATGTGAGACGCTGGTCTCACATTCGGGAGGTCGTGAGTTCGAACCGCGTGTACCAATTAATAATAAATAACTTTCACACAACGCAATCACATTTTTAAGTTACGTAAAGGGAAAAATCGCGAGGAAACCTAAGTGTCCGAGGTATTTAAAGGAAATTGAAAATCCGCGGTGGGCACGCGTGGTGCACTCTCTCTCTCTCTCTCTGAGAGAAGGCCTGCGCCCATGCAATAGCCTACATTATAATAATGATGAAATCCTATGCTTCAGCAAGAAAAACATAACTTTCAGCATTCCATTAAAAGTTCCCGCAATGTGATGTTATGATTGCAATTTGCGAGAGCCGCTAGTAGTCTGGCACTTCCACCGGGAAGTAAGCCGAAACAATTTGTTGTAAAAACAATGAAGTTAGGTAGTTACGAGATGCCAGCTTGCCTTCGCAGGCGACGACCAAATTTTAAACTTTAGCCGGATAACAAGAAAATTCCGCGCAAGAGAGTATCGCGACTAAATTAAATTCATGGAATGGAATTGTTAAAATTCTGAAATTACTACGCGCCTTTTTTGGTGGAGAAACACATGGACGACAGTTATCAACTACAGAAATGGAGAACTTGGACAAATGTTAAAATAAATGGATAAATAATGGTAAAGAAGAGAATAAACAAGGTGAAAAAAGTCGCCCGCAACTGAATATAGTGCAGGCATGTCAAGGTCTATGGGCTGTTGACTGTAGATGAGGAAATCAAACCATGGGACCTAACATAGTACCTTGGTACTTCTAGGCACTCCTAGATACTACTACCGAGAAGTAAAGTATAGAGCATTTAAAGGTTTCTTTGCTGCCGACTGTACCAACAACCTCATCAAAGTTTCGAAGCGGTATTCCGACCACCAATAGCGTACACCCCTCGGACCGCGACCCTTATGTCTCTCTAATTTGAATTATGTCCGACCCGCTTTGGGTCCCTACCACAGCATAACCTACCCTGCTCCTCCTGTCGGCGCTGGAGTAGCTCGCTTCTTCAGCACATGCGGATACAAAACCATTTTGCATTTGCCCCACCAGCAGCAATATTCGCCTTACCTATTTGATGAAAATACATACCGTACCTTGAATTCTTGCATGTTATATTATGGTTGATTGGTTATGGATCCCTTTGTTGTGTTTCCTGTGCACTGTATTCTGCTGCTGTTTACGTATGCACTGTGTTGTATATTTACGTGTGTATGTCCCATCAGCCGGTTAACACGTTTATACTTTACTTTACTTTATAACTTATAAGGGTCGTCGTAATACGTAAGGCAATTTATAAACCCAATAGCATTTTTTATATTGTTGCCACGAATCATAACTAATGGAAGGCCATGGGAATTGACTGACGAACTGCACATTAGTAAGGATTTCGGACTAGACGTACAGTATTTGCGTCCGAGATTAACGTCCGTATTTACGATTAAACAAAAGTCACTTCGTTCAAGGGCTGACATGGAAGAGACAGTACAGATCCAGCAACTAACACAAACGTGGGCTAGCACCAACGACCTGGCCTAAAACAGAGAGGAATGGAAATTTATGTCAGGTCCAACCTCCTCGGAGAAGTGATGATAATGAAATTTAAGTAGAACCAATGTACTTTGGAAGCTTAGAAGGCTCCAAAGACCCCCGAAACAAAGTAGGGGCTTTGAAGAGGAATGTACAAAATTCACGAGCAGCCGGCCTCAAGGGTAGCACCCCTAACCGAACACCTACGTGCTGTGTACCACCCTTTATATGGTTGCGTTACTGTTTAAAAGGTCATCGAGATAAAATTGATACATGTATGAAAATGGCGAGCCATTATTTTTGTCGTTTTTGTAATTTTCGTAAGTCATATTTGTGTTCAATTGGTAGATTTGTTTATTCTTTGTTGCAGAGGGAATAGGTACGGATTTCCTAGTTCTTATGTAGAAAATGCGGGGCTAGAATTTAAAAGCTTAAGGCCGCATTAGTAGAGCGCTCTTACTTCTGATAGCTCTTTAGTAGTCTGTGCGCCCAATTTAAGATGCTGTTCGAAACAAAACAACAACTCCAGAGCGATCTCAGAGGTAAGAGCGCATTCTTGATACGTCGTTATATTATTTCCCTGCAATTTACATTCTCTGTCACTTTGTCAATTTGTCGCCATTGAGTGTAGGATCCTGTGGCGTAGTAGATACTCGGTTTATTGGTCATTAAATAGAAAAGAAACAGTTATGAAGTGAAGCAAATTCTTGACGTTCTATAGAAATCGGTGTTTGCGATAAATAGGAAAATGGGGACAAACAGATCGAGCAAAACAAATATACAGTCAGTAAGGTTAGACAAGACAGTAGTTTGTTCGCTGGCGTTTTAAAAATCTAATCCATCAACTTACATTTACAGGTTTTACATTAGACGATAACCGTAACGACGCGACAGCTTCGGAAATCATCTTTGGTAATTTCATTCATTTATTAAGGCTGTTGTGCGAATATTGTGGGAACGTTGCATGAATACGAGCGCAACAATGCACAATACCTACCTACTTACCTACCACCAACAATCCTAAGACTATAACCGTCATCATCATCATCATCATTCAGCCACAAGAAGGCCACTGCTGGGCATAGGCCTCCTCCATGGATTTCCAAAAAGACCGGTTGGAAGCGGCTTGCATCCAGCGTCTTTGTGCCACTTGGATGAGGTCATCTGTTTATCTTGTAGCTGGTCGTCCTACGCTGCGCTTGCTGACTCGAATCGGAAATGATGAGATCCGTAGACGAACGAAAGTCGTCGACATAGCCCAGCGGATTAGTAAGTTGAAGTGGCAGTGGCTGATGGCCGATGGGGCCGAAAAGTTCTCGAACGGAGACTATAACCGTAATTGTTGATATTTTTGGGAGACAACGAATTTCATTTCCTTTCAATTTATTTCATTACATCGTAATCAATTAGACTGCAATCGCAATTGGCCGGTTTCAAATTAGTCTCTAATATGAAACCGTCCATTCATTATGAAATATTTAGTGTCATACATAACTGTGAAATGTCTTAAAAGCCCGGTAAACTCCCCGTTAGTGGACATTGCATTAAAAGCTAACTTATAGACACAACAACTAAGCAATCTAGGAACGTGTTTGTCCTGGGGAGCTCTCCAGGGCGCAGTTGAGTTGTTACTCGTGTAACTCGCTCTGAACTAACCCACATAGTAGTACTTGCACCACAGCTCCAGTTAGGTTTCGTGTCAAGTGTCACACGATAGTTAGTCTGTGGCGATCATGTGACAACACCAGGATACGGGCAGCAGCGTCTTCCTGAGATTCCAACCGCATCCTGCGATCGCCAACCCGCCTGCCAAGCGTGGCGATTATGGCGAAACCCCTCATGGTTATGAAAACCATGAAGGAGGTCTATGTCCTGCAGTGGGCGTCAAATGGCTGATGATGATGAGGGCTCACACCCTCAGCACAGTGCTACGTCAGATCCCCTTTGTGGCAACTTTGACACACTCTGACGCTCTGGTTTTGCCTTGTCCTATCTTGTATTTATGTTACTTGTTTTTCCTTTGTATTTATGTTACTTGTTATGCCCTTTCTTTCTTGTGATGTGTTAATTTGTCCCAATAAATGTCTTTCTTTCTTTCTTCTGTATTTCTTGACTAAGATCGATAGCGAACACTTCATTGAAGAACCAGAAAAAAATTTTTCATAGTAAAGTCGCGCTTGATAATATAACTAAGTCTACTCAGTACAGTCATGTTGATGAACTTAGGTATATAACAGTCTTAAAACACTTAGAACACTCTTTAAATTCAGTTTAAGTTCGCATTACCCTTTACGGCAGACTATTTAAATTGCATTTGAGGACTGTTTCAAGGAATTGTGTTTTTATAATTAACACGGCAAGTCTTTATTTAATAAGGGCGAAAGCATTATAACAACTAGACTTTTTTTACGAATTCGAAGAGAGAACGACTCAACCATAAAACTGAGCGTTTAGAGGAATCCATTGGTCAAAGGCACGGTCGACTGGGCTCGGAGTAAACAAACCCTTTTCTTTAACACCTGCCATGAAGTAAACACAAGGCTTTTCTCGATACGGTCGAGAAAGTCTTCAAATGATTTTTAGGGTTCTGTAGTCCGACAAGGAACCCTTATATTTTTGCCATGTCCATCTGTCTGTTTGTCTGTCGGTCCGTCCGCGGCCTAGCGCAAAGACCGGTGGTACCAGAAAGCTGTAATTTGGTATGTGTATACATATTTATCTTCCGTGTGGCGCCGGATTAAGAGTAGCGTCACTCCATTTCCTTCCGTGGATGTCGTAGAAGGCGACTAAGGAAATCAATTACCAGGAGACGGGCAGCAGCGACTTCCTGAAATTCCAACCGCATACTGCGATCGCCAACCCGCCTGCCAAGCGTGGCGATTATGGCAAAACGCTTCATGGTTATGAAAACCACGAAGGAGGCCACGTCCTGCAGTGGGCGTCAAATGGCTGATGATGATGATACATGTTTATCACGCCGACAAACTTAAAGAATAAAATGTTGGAAAATTTTTTTTTACTGAATCTCCCCTAACATGAATGGGGAGGATGATTTTTTCCTCGTCTACCCCATCATGTGGGGCATCGTTAGATTGGTCGTTGAAAAATATTGTGGGAGTAGGAAGACAATTTTTTATTTAGGGTTCCATTTGCGAAATATTAAGCTTAAAAGCGCAAATTTTTGTCCGAGTAGGGCGTCGCCTCCTCTCCTGGCTAAACGGTTGAATGTAGAAACGTGAAAAAATTCAGTAGCACATATATTGAACTTAAAAGGAACAGTATCACGGCTAAGTAGGGTTTACTAGGTAACGAGTAAGAGGCAACCAACTTATAAAAGTAAACTCTCGAACAAAATCCATTAAAAATGACTTCTGCAAAGCAGATGACTTCTGCAAAGCAGATAAAAAAAACCTCTTTCTACGGAACCCTACGTTGCGCATGGCCTGACACGCACTTAACCGGTTTTTCTTGCTGGAAATATACTATGAGTCTGTTAAGAAAAGTTCAACTATTTAATTATAGGTTCAAATAGTGCATCGTTAATTACAATAAGAAGAAAACTATTTAAAGAAACACAAAATTATAACTTAGTCTGTATAAGACCTATGTTTGCCTCAGTGTGCCTCAGCCTCAGGGTGTTGAAAAAAAGAGTTTGTTTACCCCTTCACATTGGGTAAATCATAATTTAGTCAAGCCTGAAAAATTATTTATTCAAATAACAAAAAATTTTACATAGCCAAATGTTTCACACATGGAATAAAGTAGAGTTATCCGTTGGTCTCCACGATATATTTTGATCTGTCTTGTGAAAGCCTAGATTGATTGATTCACTAGACCAATTGGTTTGGGTGGCAAGTCAACGCAATAAATATAAAGGAACATAATATTATTGCAAAAACATTATTCCGGAAATGAAAAATTATCTTCAAACAGGCCAAACCGAAAATTGCCAGCATGCTTAGTAATAGAGAAAGAATGAAATGAGAAGTTCTGTACAAATTGCAACCTTTTCAATAATTCCCAACTGCTGTTTCAGTGCCAGCTTCTTTCCCTAGACAAACTACACGGCTGAAAACATTTTCAATCGAATACGAGCCCCTGTAAGAACATAATAGGATTTAAATTCGCAGGAAAGGGAAGACTGTAAAACTTTTGCTGCGACAGACGCTCCGTATCTCAACCCGTTTTCCACGTTCATTAAATTTTCAAGTTTGTCAGCGTGCGCGGGGTCCTACTCTAGACCTTATGTCTAGAGCAGTGTTACGCAAACTTTTTGCACGGCTTTCTGTTAAGGGGATCCAACAAAGAAAAAAAAAACACATTTTCTTTTGAAGTGTCAGTACAATCTCTGAATCATGTTAGCAATTACTTTGAGGACCCACGGCAAAGAACCTAGGATCACGAACCTGGGACTAGATAGCATTTATGCCAAAAACGGCCGTTTTTTGGCTTTAATGCTATTTAATCCTAGGTTTTTTGCCTTAGATACACGGCCATGGGTCCTTACAATATTAATATGATTGAGAGATTGTACAGACACTTTTTGTAAATTCAATCTGTAAAAAAAGATGTTTTTTTTTTCTCGGTGGCGCTAGTGTTACTCCCTGGAGCCCCTTAAAGGCCTGCAAAAACGATACTGATGACGATAGGACCAGCTGACCTCACACACTCGGAAAGTCAGATCCAGAATACAGACTCTACACACATACTTACGTAAATTCGCGCCTGTATCCCGGGGGGATTTCCACTTGCCACGATCCTGACAAACTTCTTACGCTTCACCAACGTTTTTTAATCGTTGCATGCATGTGCTCCTGTTTCGTGTCTTTTTTTTACTTTATCGTACCCTTCGTTAATACATCCCCGATTTAATCGAAGTATGTCTGCCTGGGACGTCCCGTACCGTAATTCCCACCCACATTCGCTCGATATTTATTTCCGATATTATGTTTTATATTTTCACCTCATCATCAACATTCATTTGTCGCTGGATGCACACACTCTTAATTCATTATTTCAGAAAGGATGTTCAGGCGATATCGGATGTGTGAACCTGAGTAGGCCCTGCTATAAGCCCCCAGACCAACTTGTAGGAAAATGAGCCTGCTACTTGTGGATTGTGTTATTTTATCCTTCTACTTTGAGGTAGGGCGGCCAACCTAATGCTGGTGTGTAGACATGGAGTCTTCGTGATTATTTTATTATCATCGTCATATCTTAGTAGGTATAGCTCGGTTGATTAAAGAAAGTTAGTGAACAATAACAAAACTACAGGTAGGTATAATGAAAATCATGTCTTCGTAACCTCAGAGAATGGACTGGAGTGGCCAGCGTTGAATATCTATAACGCTTAGCAAAAAGGACTCATTTTTTACCCTGATACTACAAGCTAAATAAATTGATCCTCACCAAAATGGATAAGTTTTATCTATTTTAGTGAGGATTATTTATTTATTTCAGAAGAATTTATAATTTTTGTTTCTTTATTATTAAATTTATTTTGTATTATATTTGGCTCGTAGTACTAGGTACTCGTATTTTTCTTTCCACTTTTACTATGTGGAAAACTCAGAAATCTCAAAAAATATATCAATTGTTCCGTACTAAAGTTACTGCTTGCGGCACATCCGATATTTTTCGCGATATTAATTTTTTCCCGTAGTCATTTATTCATTGTTTTGACGAATAGAACCAGCCCTTTTCGGATGTACATGAAGATTTTGTACATAGCACGCAGAACCGATGGCCGATGGGGCCGAAAAGTTCTCGAATGGAGACCACATATCGGCAAGCGTAGCGGAGGACGACCAGCCACAAGATGGACAGATGACCTCATCCAAGTGGCAGGAAGGCGCTGGATGCAGGCCGCTTCCAACCGGTCCTTTTGGAAATCCATGGAGGAGGCCTATGTCCAGCAGTGGACTTCTTGTGGCTGAATGATGATGATGATGATAATGATGATGAAGATTTTGTTACACCCTGTAGGTAGATAAAGGCGAACGCACACTTGATAAAACTTTCTGCACGTTACCATAACACAGAAATGGTTTTATCTAAAATATGCACTCGTCTTTAAACAGACGCTCACAAAAGCTACAATGCCCTGCGTGACATCACAAGTCCATAACGGACTACTAACGGACGACGGAAGTAACATTGAAGACAGACATTATTAGGCGTGGGGTTCATAGGAAGGACGTAGGACGAGGGCGCAGAAAAGATGCAACGCTTTTTATAGAGTTCGCATCCTCGCCCCGTCTTATCTGTGTGGGCTACATTTTATATGAAAGTAAATTGAAAGGACGCCACCTCTTTTCTGCGCCCTTGTCCCACGTCCTTCCTATGTGCCCCACGCCTCAGCCCGCTTTGCACAACTTCCTAAATATCACATAAAAGCCATTTAATATGATTAATTTACAAAAAAAATTATAAAATAAGATATACTTTACTGTACACCAGAACACAGAGATACAGAGTACAGTTGGCGGTCTTATTGCTAATAGCATGCTTCCAAACAACTCTATGGTGGAAAGTTGCTGAAGGTTGCAAATATGAATATTGATATACTTAGTTACATTTCATAATAATATACCTGCATAAACCATTACAATCTAATATACATATTATGGTTACGATAAACATACATAAATAAGTAAAATGCAACTTAAGGCCCGTTTATGAAAGCGATGCAAGTCGGCCTCAGTCTTCACCGTTACTCTTTTACTAATAGGTATCTCACGGTTTAAGCACGATTCCCTTAAAACACTCCATAAACGCTGCATAAATAGTCTGCAGAAAAGTCTTCCCATTGTAAAGTCTACCACAGACTATTTACACGGCGCTTATGGAGTGTTCTAAGGCATCGTGTTTTTACAAATAAGTCCGTTAATCTCTCCTAAAATGATGATAATAACTTCCACACAAAACAATCACTGGCCCGGTCCCAAACTAGGATACTCGTACCCTGTGCTATGGGAACCGATTGCTGAGTATATTAACTACTAAGCAGGCTGGACCAACCTATGTACCTTTTGAATTTGGGCCCTGCTTAGGACTTAATGCTCAGTCGGGTTTTGGCTTGTTTTAATTTCTATAATTATGTATAAGTATCGTACATAATTTGTAAAATTGACGTAAATTTTTACCAAGGTACAAATTTATATTGTAAGTTTGTTACGAGTACCTTTCTCCTACATGTAAGTTTAGTTTTTAGTTTTTTTTTGGTAGTGGCTGAAAATCAGCGCTGCCAACATCACTGCGTTGACTTGGTTGCATAATGCTGAGCCGAGACCCTTTGTCTTCATATGTCAATAAATGCTTTCTATTTCTGTAGTGTATTTCTGTGGTATTTAATGTCTCACCAAGCTTACACCTTATCGGCTCCGCACGCACGCACTCTTGTTATTTCTCTCTCCACTCTCACCGGTTAAAAGTACCCTGTGCCTGTGCCCGGTGCATTCCCCTTCGTCCATGCCAGTGTTGCCAGCCCGTGATCTGTTTCTTAGTGCGTGCGCCGAGACGACAATGCATGCGCGAATGGAGTGTACTGTACCATACACGTTCGCACATTCGCGCATACACTACAATTTTTATTTCTATTTCTGTAATTCTTTAGGCCTCTTCATGCGAGATCATTCTCCCAGGCCCGTTTCTAATTGTTCCCCGTATCGTAATCTTCATTTAAGTCCCATGTAGGCGTGTCTACTGACCTTGACATTGACCTGCGGAGGTAATCTTGAACTGTGTCTTTATTTGGGCCCGTTTGTAACCCTTAACCTGGCCTTTGCCTAATTAAGAGCGTTGACCTAAGAAATTACTCAATGTTGTACAGTCGATAGCAAGGCAACCCTAACATTTTTGTTACAAAATCGTCTTTAAAGTAACTGATTAGAGTGCTTATATGTAAAGGTTGATGGGCTGTCGACTCTCTGTAGTTGAATACGATTCAATATTCTGCGGATTTGGTAACATCCCCGTACAATCGACACCAAATCGACCTTTACATGCGTGTACTTTACTCAGTCACGTTACGGACGACTTTGCAATAACAAATCGTCTTTCTGATTTCGAATACCTGGGGACTATTTCATAGAACTACAATCATGGTCTTCTATGACAGTTCGATGTACATTGCAAAGTTGATTAACCCACAGATTTACGGTTTACTAGTGTATTGCCAAAAATCGTTTCCCAAAGTATTACTTCCCAAACTATTTTCCGCAAATCATCACTTGGCAAAAAAACATTTCTCAAAACAACTTAAAGCAAATAAACAGTTAGCAAAAGTTATTATGGCAAGTTATTGTTTACCAAATAAATACTTGGTCAAAATTCATTTTACCAAGCATTATTCAGTCAAAAGTATCGTTTGGCAAAACTACGTTTTGCCATATCATAATGTAGGGTACCTATGACTTTTCCATGCACCAACCTTGTTTAAGTTTGACTCAAAACTAAGTTTTTTAGTGAAATATTTTTTTTCGCTTTTATATAAAAAAAAAGAACTAACAACCGGAGTTTCAGGATGGAGCGGAGCGCAGCGACTGAATAATGCTTGGAACTTCGAACCTATTTTTGCTTATGTGTACTGACCTAACAACCAACCCAAAATTTTAATTTAATTCTTAGTAAAACTTCAGCTATGTATGTCTTAATAAAACTTGACGCAGTAAAATTATGCGTAATGATAATTTGACCAAATGAATAAAATGCGAAATGAAAACTTGCTAAAGTTTCATTTGGGAAATGAAACTGATGCCATAAGTTTATTGGGAAGTAAAATTTGGCGAAAAATACTTTGGCTAAACGGCGGTATCCCCAGATTTACAAGTAGGAAGACGCAATGTAGGTACATCGAATGGTCATAATAAACTATATGAATTGTAGTTTTATGAAACGCTGCCCAGATGTTTTTTGCGCGCGCATTTTTTGTGAGGTTTTAGCGGCTCCTATAAATATCACGCTTCGTATATTTTTTACCACAGAAGAGGAATTTACTATTTTAGCAGCGATTACATGGCTTTTGATGCTAAGCACGATTCTAGACTTAATAGAAGCGAATTGGCGAATGGGTTTAATTGAAAAATTACACATAATTGGGTCGTGGAATTTGTCGGTCTTATGGTTGCGTTCTAGAATTTATTGTTGTTATAATTTGTGATTTTTTCCATTGGTGGCTCTAATTAGCACCGGGTAGCCACAGTAGCCCCCCTTGTTGTAGTTGGGATTAGAAGAAGAAGAAGAAGAAAGACTTTTATTGGGACAAATTAACACATCACAAGAAAAAAAAGACATAACAAGTAACATAAACAGGTACAAAGGAAAAACAAGTTACATGGTAACTGTCGAACTATATAATTGGCTTGCTATTAGTTGAACAGAATAGACGAAAAGATTTCGAAAGATGAAATATTTTTCATTTTAGCAATCCAAAAAAATTTATTGATTTTGCAGCAAAATTTTATGGATAAAACAATTATTTTTTCACCTCACTAGCTCGTAAAAGCTCTGTTTATCATTCGAAAACTGCGTGGAAAATCGCACTTTATCCGCTAGCGTGGAAAGTGTTTTTAAAATTCGAATATTTTTATTCAATAAAGGTTTCGTACAATAAATTACATATATATAGAACCTCATTGGTTTCGTAATAGTTTATATTCTCTGCAGCCAGTCCATTGATGATTGAAATGCAAATACTTATTTCATGTCATGCGCCAGCCTCATTTAAAGAATCGCACTGGCCGGCAAGAAAATTTGATTTAAAAAAAAATTAACTTTCAATATTACCAATTGTAGTAATTTTACTTTTAATTTTTGAAATAAATAAACAGTAATTTAATATTTATTAAAACTGTTTTTCTTGCACCTAACATTTTCCTCGCTTTAGTGAGGTGAAAAGTTGTGTGTTGCGCTCGGCAGCAAAGTTATTTAGCGTCTCGTACCTTTGAAACCCTCGCTACGCTCAGGATTCTATATTTGAACCACTCGCTTCGCTCGTGGCTCAATCCTAGAATCCTTCGCTTGCTCAGGTTTCAATACAAGGTACTCGCGCCAAAAATTAACTTTGCAGCCTTGCATAACAAATAACTATTGGCGTCCCTGCGTGTGACTTTCGGGTCGGGCTTTTATTTTAAGCTTGTCGAATACCTTTAATAGATCCATAGTATCCTCTAACAACTTATTCACTCCGAATCCACACAGGTAGATAAGTACGTAAATTCCTTGCTTCGTGCTATGATACCTTACTTGTTATTTTTATAGCTAGCCCAGGTCATGGATGAGCAATAGTGGGCCTTAAAGACGCTGTAGATATTGTTGTAGATCGTATCAGATAACGGACCGGTTCCTAAGCAGGCACAAAGCTCCATAAAAGTCGAGCTTCGCTGCGGTTCGAATCAGCGCGAACAGAGATGCTACAAAACCGGGCAAAATATTATTTCGTGGGTAGCTTCATCTGCAGTCGTATTTATCTTTTAACTGCACCACGGCACGCACTCCGTAGTACAATTATGGGTTACCGTAGGCACTGACTGAAAATCAGCGCTGAGAGATCACTTCCTCAGCACAACGCTGTCAGCTGCCACCACAGCCACAGGCTACATCCATGTCCCTGTTTTATTTATTCGTTTTGTCTGTTGTGTATTTCGTTTTCTTTCTGTTGTTGTGCATATTATGTTACTTATCTGCTTATTTTGTTTCTGTGATGTATCTTGTTGGTATAATAAATGTATTTCTTCGTCTTCTTCTTCTTCTAGATAAAATAATCACTAGTGCAGCCTGGGTAGTACGACTACGCTAGTTGCGCGTCTTAAATGTCAAAAGTCGCGACTTTCTAATACATTAACTGTCAAATTATGACATCTTAACGCCACAAAACGCGTGACTCGTGCCATGCAGCCATGCAGCAAGGGCGCGTGGCAATGGCGCGAGTCACGCGTTTTGTGGCGCTAAAATATCACAATTTTACTATTAATGTACTAAAACGCGCGACTCGCTACATCGTGCTGCCCATGCTGCACAGGTAGCATAACGACGCGAGTCGCGTGTTTGCATCTCAAAATCTGATATTTTAGCGCCACAAAACGCCCGACACGCGCCGTTTTGATATCTAAGCTAGTCTTTAAAATGCTTAGTTGTTCAATAGTATTGGCAGTCTACAGGGTGACTTTGAATTCGTTCACTGTATTTTGAGGGAATGTACTTTTTATTGTGAAAAATAGTATGTACTAATGATTTACCAATAATGGTAAAACATATTTGTAAATATTCGTGATTTCCTACCTTTGGCTCCAAGCTGTGAATCCCAAATCGAAGTGGTAGAAAGTACAAATATATAAATAGGATTTACAGATTTTTTCTGTCCACCTCCTTCTTTAACTTCAAAAATACCTACTTGTCCCCCAAATATTCGCTCGCGCAGCGCTTTAAGTCCCGTACAAATCCGTGCGCTCGGAGAACCCAGCCTTAACCAACGTTTTAAACAACGCTTCTTAAACAACACATATGGTTGGAGTTGCGCTGAAATCAGCGGGTTATGTTGATTGATCATGAAAAATTAACTAACCAAAAAAAAGACAAATATAAATAAAAAAAAAATATTATTTAGTATAAAAGCATCAGAACTAAAGATTATTATATATTATATAACCAACATAAATATAAATTAATAAACAAAAAATAATAATAAATTCACCATAGGCATCGTCAAAAGATTAAATACGAGTCCAACATAAATAACTAACAGCATAAAAAGCAAAGCTATTAAGCAAAGCAACCTTTTTAGTCACTCCGGGCCGTATCTGACGCAAATGTGCCCATAGCACTGGCTGCATCACCACGTTGAACAGCCAGGGAGATCCGTTGCATCCGTACTGTTTTATTTATTCGTTTTGTCTGTTGTGTATTTAGTTTTCTTTCTGTTGTTGTGCATATTATGTTACTTATCTGCTTATTTTGTTTCTGTGATATACCTTGTTGGTATAATAAATGAATCGTGTGATTTTAAAACGACACATGTCCTTTCATTACAACTTTGCAGGAAATAGAAAAAACTGTTTTATTCAAATACTAATATCTACAACAGCAATATTTTAGCATATTATATTGATTTCTGTATGAATAAACTACAATTTTTTTTCTAATGTAAATCAATAGCTAGGTGTAAATAATTTAATAAAAAAAATGGGCAAGTGTTCTTTTAAAAACACATGTGACTTGTGTTGTTTTAAAATCACACGATTCAAATGTCTTTCTTCTTCTTCTTCTTCTAGATATGCCCCAGAGCGACAGTCCAAGCTGCGGTCCCTCAAGCGCCGCCCTAACTCACAAATAAAGGCCTTGCCCTGCACGCCCCAAACTCCGGTAGTCTCTATTGAAATTGAAATGAAACCTAACCCACAGCCCAACTGCAGTGCTGATCATTAACAATTAAGCAGGCGGGAGCAACCTAGGTACCTCGCAATTTTGCATTCGGGGCCCGCCTGCTAGGTAATTAATGCTTAGCAGTCAGGTCTTTGGTTATTTTTTATTTCACGGTTTTATACAAATATGGACTATGGAAGTATCAATTGCTGTAAGGGATATTCAGGTCGAAAATGTGTGTCAAAAATCTGAAAACAACATCCGATAGAGGAAAAAACTCAAAGAAAAATTATATATCATACAAATTTTCGAACAGAATGTCGCTTACAGCAATTCGGTTATCCAAAAAAATATCGGATGTCTCTAATTCAAAAACCATTTCGAGGAATAAGGTTTGTTAGCAGATTTAAAAAATATAATGTATTTTTAAGAGTCGTATTTTGTTACATATAAAAAACCCTATAACCTTTGTTTGATCTTTATGACGTCACAGAAATCGACAGTTCCATGCTAAAACCGTGTACAGTAAAATTTATTATCGCGAAATTAACGCAATAAAATGCGTGAAATAAAATGTATTTATTAAGCAAATGATCTACTATAACTTTAGAGAGTGCTTTGGTAAAGTTACGTATTATAGTTATTTTATAACTTGAACGTATTTTTGCACTTCTGTGTTTTGAATATGTCAATCAATATGCCGAACCTGTGTTGCCAGATTTGTTAAAAATCCTGTATTATTTCGTAGAAATGCAATTATTACTTATAAATCACTAGTACAATCTATGTAGTAATACTAGAATAACCGAGAAAAATAAACTTATACAAAACATAAAAAAATTGCGGCAAGATCATCGGTGCCTCTGAGGTAAGTTCTAATGAAGAATCATGACAAACAAAAATTATATTCCTAGTTAGAAAATTTGTGATGGCCACACCACACCGATGCATCTGTCTGTCACAGATTGTCACACTTGTTTCGTTGAATATGAAGTTGACAGATTTGACATTTACAAAACTGACAGCTTTTTTTTTATTCTGGTGGGTATGGATTTGCTACTATTCAACCTGGGATGATGACGTCACTTCCGATAAATACTAAAATATTAATATAATATATTAACAAAAGCAAGGAAAAATATATTACTGAAAGTGTACTTCTGAAATGGCCTATATTTTCTAAATAATATATAAAAACAAACACTTTTTTTATTTTTACCTACCCCATTGATATTTCCGCAGTCGTATGTCATTACAGTACAGTATATCAGGGTTTGGTTGAGTGTAGCTATGTGTAAGTTCCAGAAATTGGTTGGTACCAGGGTTATGTACAATTTCAATTGCTATTCATAAAGCCAGTTTCCCGCATTCACTACGGAGCTGCTCTACCTAGAACCGGCTTTCAGCTCCGCTAGCTAGGCGTGGCTTGCCAGAGTAAATCTTGGTATAGCTTATTATACAGGGTTACCTGACATATTATATAGGGTTAATGACATATAAAAAATGTCCCGAATTTCGTAGACCCCGGAACATCGTAGACCAGGTCATCGTTTACCAAAAGGACCGCTTTTCATGAAACTACAATTCATAGTTTATAATGTACACGTTCATGGTGCAGCCGAGTCTTTCTACTAGTTAATTTGTAGGTTAACCAGCTATGTAATGCGCATCGAACTCTCATAGTGAACCATGAATTGTAGTGTTATAAAATAGGGCCCAGACGTGACTGCCGGCAACTGTTTAGCTGTTATAATAATAAAAAAAAAAAAACCGTCAAGTGCGAGTCGGACTCGCGCACGAAGGGTTCCGTACCATGATCTATACAGCATTTGACACAATGATCGAGAAAAAAACGGCAAATAAATAATGTTTGTTGTATGGATCACGAAACCTTAAACATTTATTTTAATTTAGTTTTTAAGTGAATATAGAAGTAAACCCTTCATGGTTAAAAGCCATGATGGAGGCCTATGTCCTGCAGTGGGCGTCGAATGGCTGATGATGATGATGATTATGATACAAGTCTGTGAATATTTCAAGCGTTTGCCTGTGACCGTTATTAATATCGAGCAAAAAACGGCAAAAATCACGTTTGTTGTATGAGAGCTCCCCTTAAATATTTATTTTATTCTATTTATACGTCATCTGTGAAAATTGTAACTGTCTGGCTATCACGGTTCATGAGATACAGCCTGGTGACAGACAGACAGACAGATGATCAGTGGAGTCTTAGTAATAGCGTCCCTTTAGGTACGGAACCCCCAAAACATAAAAACCGTCTATACGTGTGTCGGGCTAAGGAACTGAATCAAAGGAGACCGATCTTTACTAGAAAACTAAGACATTACACGGTACACCTATATTTTGTGGTGATCCGATGCGCGAGTCCAACTCTCGCTTGGCCGGTTTTTTACCTGTTCATTTACAGGCGTGAGAAACTTAGGTTATCTGGTAGATAATGCTAAGTATCATTAGACTCGCCTATGTTCAAAACTTTTTATGCAATAAAGAATTTTAATAATAATAATAAGCTCTCGTACAAGCTCGATGAAAAAGACGAAACCAAGTCTTTTTCATCGAGCTTGTACTAGAGATTATGATTATTATTAAAATTAGTTTTTCAGCTTTTAAGTGCATAAATTGCACTTAAAAGCAGCATTGAGTGCCACTTTGCCGTCCGTTTTAATAAAAACTCATTAGGAAGGCTTTCCGATGGCGAATCCTTTTGTTTTGTTAACAAAATATGATGCTAAAAGCCCAGAAGTTCCGCTACCAACTATTACTGTACTTCTAGTGCCTGGGATATATTTCTAGATGGAGTAGGCTTCCTCAGCACCAACATCATCCACTCAGCTTAATTGGCAATCCACAGAAATTATATTCTTTTTGGTTACACTAATCCGTGCTGAGGACAATTCTAAAAACCTATTTAGAGGCAAAAAATTCCACCTATGCCGGGACTTGAACCCGCGACCTCTGGCTAACCGTGCCAGCGCTCTCCCAACTGAGCTAATGGGCAAGTGCAGGCGTCGGCGTAATTTTTAGCCTCTAAATAGGTTTTTAAAATCCACAGAAAACAGTGTCAATTTCAATACACGCGAAGCCAACTCTGCTCGCGGGTTCCCTCACGATGATTTCCTTTTCAATAAGCGAGTGGTATTGGTACTACAAATGAACAATGTAATGAACATACTTAATTAGAAATTATACTTATTAGCATTAGTTTATATTAATTATTTTATAAATTACATAGTAATATTCTTTTTGTTGCACTAACCCGTGCTGAGGACAATTTTAAAAGCCTGTTTAGAGGCTAAAAATTCCACCTATGCCCGGACTTGAACCCACGACCTCCAAGGTAAGCCAGAGGTCGCGGGTGCAAGTCCGGGTATGGGTGGAATTTTTAGCCTCTAAATAGGTTTTTAAAATTACATAGTTTATGATTTTGTTAATTGTTTCGAATAGTGATTATAATATAGTTACATATGTACGTAATTTAGAGAATCCAAGTCACGCGTATACCGGGATTCGATCCCACGACCACTAGCATGTAAGGCAAGGAAAACAAACGAACACACTTGTACCTGGGATTGTGTATGTAAGCCTACACCTAAAAGATACCAGCGTGAGTTTATGTACCTATATTATTATTATCATTAAAATTCTTTATTGCACTTAGTAAATAATGTACAATAGGCGGGCTTAATACTAATTAGTATTTTATTCTAGCCAACCAATGGGTGACGAGAGAAGGTGGGGGGTAGTGCCAAACCGACAAATTAAGAAAATACTATTTTAAATAATACAGGTAAAATAAAAATATACTATATAACATATCGGCAAGCGCAGCGTAGGACGACCAGCCACAAGATGGACAGATGACCTCATCCAAGTGGCAGGAAGACGCTGGATGCAGGCCGCTTCCGACCGGTCTTTTTGGAAATCCATGGAGGAGGCCTATGTCCAGCGGTGGACTTCTTGTGGCTGAATGATGATGATGATACTATATAAAGCAGAATAATAGCTTAACTATCATATATAAACTTTTATAATGAAAATTATACGTAATACTTTTAATTAAACTAAACACATAAACAAATAAATAAACATACTACATTTATATGTATAGAGAGCTAGATACACAATATATGCAGGTACATCTTTTACTGCGTTCACGGGGCCACTGTACATTTGTACAAATGGCGTCAGTCTGGGTGTATTTTCATGTTTGTGACGTCCTTGCCTGGTAACCATAGCACAGGGTATCCTAGTTTGGGATCAGGACAAGTGATTGTGTTGTGTGGAAGTTATTATTATTTACTGCCTTCTAGGTGTAGGAAAGTTTATTTCGACTCTAATCGAGCTGAGAACACTCAACAATTACAATTACTAAGTTAATTATGCCTTTTGTGGTACGCGACGGCCATAATAAAGAATCGTTCGCAGGGATTAACATTCCTAATTAAATAGATTTCCCGACAGGCCTTTCTTGGCCTCTGTTAGCAAAGTTTGTTCGGTGAACTTTACAATTACTCTTGGACGAGTCTTTAATAGGTTTGGATTGTAATAATGGCAAATGAGGCTTCAAGGCTGCTTTTACATCTGGCATGCCGTATCGTGAGCACATTCTAACACCTAGACTTATTGTAAAAAAATTGTAAGAAAACTTTTAATAAATGCGGTCTGAGGCTCTGCTAGATAATATAATTACGGATATTCAATGCACATCTATGGTATCCTATAACTAGTTCTCGATTGAGAAAATGTTATACCATAATTAATAATTTTGAAAAAAAGTTTTCTTTACCAAAAACTAAGTAAGTATAGGAAAACAAAAATGCATTTAAAGTGTCCGTAATTTTATGTCTAAATGTATACAAATAATTGTACAATCACTAAAAAATGTTAGATTGTGCGAGAGAGACCGCGTGCCAGAAGTAACAGCTGTCTTAAGGCCGGATTCTCCAAGCCATGTCTTATGTTCACGATTTTTTAGAAAATAATCCATGACGGCCTAGGGCCTTGAAGGTAGTGTTGCCCAAATTCAGTCTTGGTCTTGCAGTCTTGGTCTTCTTCTTGCGTTTTTGCAAGACCAAGACCAAGAACAAGACCGCGTATTTTTAGCAAGACCAAGACCAAGACTGACCGTGCAAGACTTGAGCAAGAACAAGACATAGCCTGCAAGACTCTTGCGTCTTGCAGCTAGGACTTAGCGCTATTTCACTGAGTAGTTAGGTGTAACAGTTCGGTGTATAGGTAGGTACGCTTAGGAATTCTATGAGACGCAAAAAACTGTATCAAAGAATATGAAAAACTGGACCTATGCGCATTACGACTAATACCATAAACATAGCGAATAAAAAAATATCTATTAAAATCAAACTGAGTGCATGCATAGTTATGTTTTAACCATCGGCACTTTGATAATGCGGCATCAAAGGTTTTGTACTTACTTCTCAAAGAAATTTGCCGCTTTTCGGAAGTACATGGTTATGATACACGCGCCGGCGGCTTCTTTTGAAATCTAAAACAATCGTTGCCGCCACGCCGAAATCATAACATTTGACACTATTTGATTGCCGCCATAGGGCGTAGGTATACTCATGCAAAATAATTTCCTAGTAGAGTACCTACAGGTGTTCCAAAGAATAAATAAGTTTCAGTGTGCTTAGAATGACAGTCTACACTTAGAAGGAAAGTCAAAGAGCGATTTGAAGAGCTCCAATTGAATCTCAAGGAACGACTTCAACAATTATCATCTAAAATGTCTTTTACCATTGATGGGTGGACGTCAATTGCTGGTAGGAGTTACTACGGGGTTACTATTCATTATATAGACAACGAATGGAAGTATCAATCTGTAGTTCTTGATTTTATACCATCACGCGGTCGACATACTGGGGAAGATATTGCAACGATTTTCCATGAATGTTTATTGGAATATGGCATAATTGATAAAATACAAGGTATCACGGTCGACAACGCAACTGCAAATACCAAATTTATGTATGAACTGGGCAAACAGCTGCCGCCACACTTTGATTCAGACAATCAACATTTCCGGTGCTTTGCTCACATTTTAAACCTTGGTGTACAAGATTTATTAAAGACCTTAGCATTACACTGTGAGTCTGACACTACTAACGCGCAAGATCAGCAGTACGAAGACTATGCAGACGAAACTGAGGATGAGGAAGATGAAGAATCTGCACCAAATATTGCTGACTCGCGTACATCTGTAACAAAGTTACGCAGTATTTCCAGTAAAATAAAAAGAAGTGAGATAGTGAAGAAGAAGTTTCAGTCTGCTTGTGAAGCAGCTGGCGTGCCATCAAATCTAAATGCCATTCTTGACTGTCCAACGAGATGGAATTCCACACATAATATGATTGGATTTGGTTTAAAAGTGAGAGCGGGCATTGACATATTGTGCAGTTCTGTCACCGAATTAAATGATTTTCAAATCACAGCTAATGAATGGCAGGTACTCGAAAAATTACATAAATTTCTAATAAACTTTAAACTTTTAAGTACAAAACTTGGTGGAGACAAATATGTTACATTACCGCTAGTCATTGTATCATTCAATCTCTTGCTAGATAAAATTGAATCCATGATAAAACAGTTAGATGAGAAACCTAATCGATCTGAAGTGGATGAAAGGCTCATTCTAGCTTTCCAAGCAGCTCGAGACAAAATGCTTAAACATTACAAGAAGAGCAACTGGATTTATTGTACTTCTTTAATTTTAGACCCAAGGCATAAGGCTCAGACTTTTGACCTGACAATGTGGGGGAAGCAACTTAAAACAGAAAGTCTGCGCAAGTTCAATGAACTTTATGAAGAATATAAAAGTCTACACTCACTGAACAAATCTCTGGAATTACCAAAAAGAAAATAAAGTATGTGATGAAGATGAAGACGTAATAGACTTTGATAAACTCTATGAATGTCCCTCGACGTCATCTGGATCTTGTCTTCAAGGCTTAGTGATAGACGAGTTGGAGGAGTACCTGAGAAAACCAAGAACTGCCAGCTCGGAAGACATTTTAGATTGGTGGAGGACGCATGAGACAGAGTATCCGATTTTATCGAAAATGGCCCGTGATTTTCTCTCAATACCTGCAACTTCAGTACCTGCTGAGAGGTTATTTTCTAAAGCATCATTAGTAATTAGAAAACATAGAAATAGGTTAAGTGATGAGTCAGCCAGATGGTTACTTTGTATTAATTCTTGGTCAAAAAAAATTATATAAAGTATCATAACCTAATGATAAAGCTGTTGATTTGTGTTGTATTTAATTTTTTATTCAAATAAATGATAAATCGTAAAACTCTTTTATTAAATTTCTTATAAGTTGAGGGTTCAATCTCTTTCTAGACAGATAAGTATTGTTCTTTAAAATACAGTCAAGTTATTGTAATTAATTTGTTTTTTTTACATGTTTTAGCAAATGTAAGCTTATAAATCATAAATGTTTATTAAGAAACAGTTACTTCCATGGAAAACGACATATAGGTCAGTTGATTTTTCGAATTTCTTATCAAATCTTCAGTTATTTATTAATCTGCTTGATCTTTACTATGGCTATGTTAATTCAAGCTCACAATATTCCAATTCTAATACGTTTTTCTAAGATTTAAAGTAAACTTTAATAAATAGTAATAGACTAATAGGTAATTGCAAGACTTGCAAGACTCTTGCTGCAAGACCAAGACCAAGACCAAGACTGGGAGCGCAAGACCAAGACCAAGACCAAGACCAGGTGTATTGGCGCAAGACCAAGACCAAGACTGTCTAAGTCTCGTCTTGTTCTTGCATTTGGGCAACACTACTTGAAGGACATTGAAGAGTTAAATTTTTTCAGATTTCAAGCACTAATTATTAGAGAGTAAAATGTAATTTACAACACCTGATTTAGGGGTAATGTCGGAGAACCCAGCCTTAAGGTGAACGCGCACTTAGCCGCGCCGAACGCGCACATAGCCGAGCCGAATGAGCACTTAGCCGGGCCGAACGCGCACTAAGCCGCGCCGAACGCGCACATAGCCGAGCCGAATGCGCACTTAGCCGAGCCGAACGCGCACAAAACCAAGCCGAACGCGCACATAGCCGAGCCGAATGCGCACATAGCCGAGCCGAATGCGCACTTAGCCGGACGGAACGAGCCGCCGAAAACAATGTTAGAATTGTTTGTCGAAAATTCTATATAAAACCTCGCTAACTACGAGTATAACCCTAGCCGCATCGGGCGAATCGCTGGAAAAAACCGAAAGGCTCACAATACCCAAACGAATTTGGATGTCGTCCGAATTTGTTTGGCATCATTCGTACATATGGGGTCAAGACTCTTCATCTCGGGATAGTGTGGAAGTATCTAGTTGAAATTAAAACCATATACTACAAGTACAGTAAATCACAAAAAGCTGTGTTTCAAGCTCGGGAAAAGTTCGGAAAAACTGCGAGACTACAAATTTGTACAGAACCCTCGGTGGGTGAGTCCCACTCGCACTACTCCGGTTCTTATTATACATTTCCATAACATTACATCCTATTTGACAGCAACAAGAACGCTCTAAGAGAAAGACAACTACAGTTACGGTCTCGTGTAACGTGTAACTGTATTTTAATTTAAAGTTGTCCCCACGTCCCGGGGCTTCGCCAAAGAAGGCTTCTCTTTAATTAAATGACACTTAACACTCTTTTTAACTTCAGCCCTATAAAACCCATAAAACTGCAGGGACAAGGAATCCTAGACCCCACCGCCCAGGTCTTAAAGCTTTTTATTTATAGCTTGATAAAAGCGGAGGGTAGATTTACAGGACAGAGTGTTGTGAAGGTTAATTCCAATTTATTACGCAGATAAAGTACCCCTTTACGGTTTCAGAATGTACATTTGAACCAACTACATAAAAGGACGAGGTTCTTAGTTTTTATATATTTTATGTATGTTCAGCGATAAATCCTTATGACGTTGTTCGATTTTATTGGATCATTTTTCATTAGAAAGGGTATAGCTCAGAGGTGGTCCCACATAAATTTTGTTAAGATCTATTGTTATTATTATACTTTATTGCACACGAAATATTTAATATTACACAAGAAATAACATGATCTGTTACTGGAATCTTTGAGAAAATCGTCATACTTCTCAATTTGCAAAGGCATCTCCACAGCATTATGGAGACAACCATGCCGCGATAAAGAAAACCGTCAGCGCCACCTAGTGTTAAAATTAACGAACTATAGTTTCTGTTTAGTGTGTGTTTTGAAGGTGGTTTTTTGTCTTATTTGTTTTTCTACAAAAGCCGTGCCGAAATGTTTTTTAGACACACAATGCCGGGGTCGCCGAATAAAAGGGCTGCCATCAGTTTCTTTTGTTTTTCTCCCTCTGCGCCTGTCCGATGTGGCTTTTTCACATAGAGCTTTCCACGCTACAGGCATTAGGCACCTACCTTCTGTTATTAAGGGTGACAGAGAAAAATATACAGAACTAATTGCCATCCTTCGCTCGTCGGAGCGGGACAGAAAATTTGCCGAACAAAAGCGGATATTTGCCTCTATTTTGTAGTCTACTAAGCAACGGAAGTCCAATGTCATTCCAATAGCATAGCTCCCGCAAATTAAATACTCGTCTCTCGCGACGGAAGACCGAATCGCGCGAGGCGCCGAGTTATATTGCACGAGTTATACCACTGGAATGCGATTGGTTAGTAGACTAGCAATAGTGTCAGTGAAACAACCGTGACCGTACAAATACTCTCATCAAACAACTATGCATCTAAGAGACTTGCCCCCCGGGGACTCCATTCTGTTAAATAATTCATTATTTTACAATTAAACGCATTTCTGAAAAAAAACGAAACATAAAATTGCTATTTGAACGTCAGATAAGATATCATATTTTGCTTCTATTCACATACTTCGACCAAATAAGGGATGTATTAGCAAAGGGCAAGATAAAAAGTACCCGAAACCGGCGCGTGTGCATGCAACGACTAATGAATGTTGCGGAAGCGAAAGTGATCAGTCAGGATCGTGGCAAGTCTCTGTCGCAGTCTCTGGTCTCTGCCTACCCCTCTGGGATACAAGCGTGAGTTTATGTACGTATGTATAAGCACAATCAGCCTATATGCGTCCCACTGTAGGGCAAGGAGAGAGTACGGGCTTAATCACCCCGCGTGCCCACCGCGGATTGGCGATTTCAAGCGCCGAGGTATGTGAATAGCTCGCACTCAGGTTTTCTCACGATGTTTTCCTTCACCGTTAGTGTGTGGTATTGCTACCATAACTTCACAATGTACATAACTTAGAAAACCAAGTCATAGGTACATGCTCGCACTTGGGATCGAACCTGGGTCTCTCGCTTCCGAGTCCGATATTCTACCCACTAGGCTACCAACGCATCTCACGTAGTATGCTTCTATTCATTCTCCAGTCTCTTTGTACGGTACGGTACATGAAAAGCACGATGTTCTGTGAACGTCATTTACGCTTGCAGTTGACGCTTCTAACGTTGTTTTCTCTCTAGTGTGCTCTTCTTTTTGTGTTCTGAGAGTGTGCTATTTACAGAAGAGTGGAGTGTTTGTTGCACTGAAAATACGGCACGGCTCAAAGGTCCAATCAAATCGACAACGAATACTTTTAACAAACGAGAATTGGAATTGAAGCCCAGTTTTTTAGGGTTCCGTACCCAAAGGGTAAGGGACCCTATTACTAAGACTCCGCTGTCCGTCCGTCCGTCTGTCACCAGGCCCCCATGAACCGTGATAGTTAGACAATTGAAATTTTTATAGATGATGTATTTCTGTTGCCGCTATAACACAAATACTAAAAACAGAATAAAATAAATATTTAAGGGGGGGCTCCCATACAACAAACGTGATTTTTTGCCGTTTTTTGCTCGATATTAATAACGGCAACAGGTAGACGATTGAAATATGCAAATGTTATATAGATAATGGTACGCAACCCTTCGTGCGCGCGTCCGATACGCACTTGGCCGGTTTTTAGATTGGATCTCGCGAAAAATATGTTGGAAAAATATAGTCCCTTTAATGAGTGTAGAGTCGAATTTCGTTCGGTGTATGATTGGAGTGAAAATGTACACATTTACAGGTTTCTCGTACACTAACAAGCTGTTAAAAGCTGTCAGTCGTTTTCTTGTTGTTTGCACTTTGGTCAACTGACAGTTGTTAACAGTACATTAACAGATTGGTAGTATACGAGAAACCGGGGATTAGAGGCTGACCCCCGGTTTCTCGTACACTAACAGGCTGTTAATCTACTGTTAACAGCTGTTAGTGTTTTTTTTTGTATGCACTTTGTTCACTTGACAGCTGTTAACAGTAGATTAACAGCGTGTTAGTGTAAGAGAAACTGGGGGTAAGTGAATGGTAGAGATTTTCTTTGCTTACCCTTTCGAGCGACGCTGACGTTAGTTTATGTACCTGTGAAAGAGAAATACATATTAATATAGTTTGTTTTTTGGCAATAAACTGACTAAACGTAGTATAGCAGTCAGTCAGCCAGTCAAGTATGCCTAGCCCACAGGAAAGACAAGTAAATACATGGGGAGCCAAGCAAGCCGCGGGTTTCCTCACGATGTTTTCCTTCAAGGTTAGTGTGTGATACTGCTACTACAAATTCGCGGATGTACGTAACTTTGAAAGTAAACAAAGTCATAGGCGCATGCCCGCACACCAGTAATTTACAGAGATAATATCTAGTTATTAATAGTATACAATCGCTGCCTTATCGCTAAAAGCGAAGTATCTTTCAGACAACCTTAGGATGGACAGAAGTGAAAGAAGATGAGAGTGGGTATATATGTGAGTATATACATACATACGATGATGAAGTATCGAAATGTTTGTCACGAAATTTGGCAAAGACCGGCGAACAGATTTGCATGAAAAACCAACAGGCAAACGGGCCTCATTTTTGGCTAACAAGCAGACAAACGACGACGCTTTTTTCCCCTTTTAAATGTCAAAAGTCGCGACTTTTGTCGAATTCTGTCATTTTAGCGCCATAAAACATGTGACTCGTGCCTACCTTAACTTCTCCACCGTATGAACTCGTCCGATTTTACCTACTCCGAATACAAATATGTACATATATATTTTGAGACTTCGCAAACATTATCCATTTTAATGTCCACTCAATACGGTGGACAATTACTTCATACTCGTAAACGATACGCGGGTCAGCTAGTTATAATATAATACGTTTGTCCATAGTAATGTGTGGTTTAACAGACAAGGTCGCGAAAAAAAGCACCTGGTACACCCGCTTATCGTTCCTCTCAAATACGACCGCTCTCTGAACTAACCAGCCTGCAATATAGACTTAAATGCTCTTGTAATAAGGCAGGGAGGGTCCATATTGTAGAGAAAATCCGCCGGTTGGCCACCCAAGCGCATGGCACACGTTTACTTTCGTTCATTCACTTTTGTTATCATTTGTAGGGAATTCCGGTATTACTTAGTATTCGTAACGGCAATATTACACGTCGTGTGATCATACACGTTAGGACAGTTTTACATTGGACGATTACGGCAAATGCATCGAGTTTCATACGCTGACTGCGGCCTTGGCAGGACTTTCAAATTCAAAATATTTTTATTCAAAGTAACAAAGAAACTCTGACTTAACGCACGTTACAAGTTAAACTAGGTTGACTTGAATGAGAGAACTTTGAATGTGAAACATGCCGTGTAGTTACCATTGGACGATGAAGGTTTGCCCAAAGGGTAAGGGACCCTATTTCTAAGGCTCCGCTGTCCGTCCGTCCGTCCGTCTGTCACCAGGCTATATCTCATAAACCGTGATAATTAGACAGTTGAAATTTTCAGATGTATTTTGTTGCCGTTATAACAACAAATACTAAAAACACAATAGATGGATAGATAGAGAACACTTTATTGCACAACCAGAAAAAAAATTTAAGGGGGGCTCCTATACAACAAACGTGATTTTTTTGCCGTTCTTTGCTCGATATTAATAACGCAAGAGGTAGACGCTTGAGATATTCAAATTTTATGTAGATAATGGTGCGGAACATTTCGTGCGTGAGTCCGACTCGCACTTGGCCGGTTTTTTACAAAAATCCCCTTTTTTAGGATTCCGTAAAAAGGTGTAGAGTCGGGCTAGACTAGCGTCGGTGGCAAGACTGAAAGAAAAATTATGTTTACTTAATGATCTTCAAAGCTGTTAGTTTCAGAATTTATAGATTATGTGGAGAAGAAGCAAAGAAAGTTTGAGGACTTGAATCCATTTCCGCTAAAACCGGCCGTTTTTGGCAAAAATATGATGTTCACTTTTGCAAAAACGTATTATGTATAAAAGAAAATATTTTTCTCCGTTTGTGGAGCTAGTTAGCTCCCACTAGCCTCTTAATACGAGTATCTGTTTCCGTATTTCACAACTATGGACCTTTTATCTCTTATAGATTTTTGTTTTATCCTTATTTAGCATCGTCATCACAGTAAAAATTCGTCATCGTCGAGTCACGGTTATTCTAACCCGTCACAACCAGGCTAAGCTAAAAGTTTTAGCATTGCGTGCTTTACTCAAAGACCCACTGGGGTGAATGAACGTAGGCCCTCTATTCTCTCGAGGTTATCTTATGCTGAACTTGGCTATTCTTATTCGCATATTGGCCGACGTAAATATTATGCAAATAATACACTGCAGGTTTCAAACAAGCAGTGCCAAAGCTTCGTCAGAAAACCCGGCAATGGATAGTTAATATTTGCAAAATACGCAAATACGTGTGGCCCAGTAAGAGCATTAGACGGCGTTTTGATGGCACTTAAAATGACAAGGTTACAAAACTATCGTCAATTCGTTAACTAACTCACCTACCTGTGGCCGCGATGTCGTTTGTGTAGGATTCGAAATAAATATATGGTAGGGTATGGTAGGATATGGTAGGGTAGGTTAGGGTGGGATAGGTGTAGTGTTTAGTTAAGGGTAGGTAGACATTTTGAATGTACCTGCTTTCCGATTGTCTGGCAGTCGTTACCGAGCATTAAACGGAGTAGTTACTACCTAGTGGTTTTACTTATAATTTTTGGTAAATACCATAATAGGATAATACCATCTAGGAAAAACAAATGTAAACCTCATAATGAAGTATGCCTTATTTTAGCACTTTCTGAGAAAGACTTTATTAGATTAGGACATACGCTTCCGCGTGACCCGTACAGACTTCTTCAAGTGATTGTTTATATGGGCAAGATTGAGAGGAAGAGGCGTTTTGAGGCGCAGAAACAACAGGGTACGGACGGTTGAAGGCGTTTCGCGTGGGAAGAAATGAGTAAAAATATAGAGAGCTGACGGCTCCAACTTCCGTAAATGGATGGACACCAGAAAAACTGAAGTTAAAACATCGTGAGGAGACCCGGCTGAAGTTGGCTCCACAAGTATTTACTTTATAGGTATTTCCTGTATATTGAGTCCGACTAAGCTGGAAGTATGGTATAGACGCTGAGCTGGGCAAGCCCGCTCCATCTAAAATTCTGTCCCAAGGACTTTTATGCAGTCTATTATGGGAAGCTTCTCTCAGAGAAAGAGAGATGTTTAATTACCACGGCAATGTGTATGGTATGTGAACACCTCAGACACTCAAGTCCCAAGCACTACAGCGGCTTATTGGTCACTTGAACTATCTAATGTATGTAGGCATTGTGTAGTGTAGGAATTGTAGGAGGCTTAATACACTCGATCGAATTCAATCACCGTAAGCCCTATCAATCACCGGGTCAATGACCCGGCCGCCTAAGCCTCATTATCGTCTAATGACGCCATCAGATTAGCTTGTGTCAGCTGTGACGTCACTCAGCCAGGCGTGAAGTGAGGCCACAGTTATACTGTGGTGGGGCAGCGTGCCTCACGTGACGTACATTCGTGCGTGACACTTGAGATGTGGATTTAGTGTACTCAGTGTTTATGACTGCATCGTTGGTCCATCGGTATCACGTCTGAGTACCATGACGGAGGTCGTGGGTTCGATACCCACTGGTAGCCGTCGTACATTTGTACAAATGGCCACAGTCTGGGTGTATTTCTGTGTTTGTGATGTCCTGGCCTAGTTACCATAGCACACGGTATCTAGTTTAGGACCAGGACCAAGGATTGTTTTGTGTGAAAGTTAATATAATTGTTATTAGTGACAACGTCGTCTTTTTGCAGTGAGATAGCAAAAAAATATCGAACTTTTATGTACTGGATATGTAAGGGATGCTGTTGATCGCTGTGCCCTATCAGCACTCCCGGAGTTACATCTAGAGGCTGGTTCATCCAGTCACTCTAACACAGAACGCCGCGCGCGACATACATAAGCCCTCAGAACACAAAAAGATTCTGAGCATAAGCCAAAAGTCCTGTTTTCTACTTTATTTACTAATTTCGTTCACTGTTTTATTTTTTCTATACATTAAAAGTTCTGTGTACAATTAAGTTCTTTTTTTTTAAATAACAAAATCAAAGACTCGGTGTGACAGAACGAAAGGGCTTTTCCAAGCTTATGATTCATCATCATCAACATCAGCCATTTGACGCCCACTGCAGAGCATAGGCCTCCCCCATGGTTTTACAAGCTTCCCGGTGTTCTGCTGCCCGCAACAAGCGACTCCACGCCACCGTCACCAGGTCCTCAGACCATCTGGTGGGGGGCCTGCCCACGCTACCGCGTTTACGATTATGGTCATAGAATTATGATAAGGTGTAGAACCGCAGCCCGAGCTTCCAAAGTAATGCAACAAATCGGTATCCAAACTAGCATGCTTAAGATAGAAAGAAAAAATATTTATTTACGAACACTATACTAAAGAACCGGCCAAGTGCGACATATCTCTAACATACATACATACATACATAAACTCACGCCTGTATCCCAGAGGGGTAGGCAGAGAGCAGGGTCTGCCACTTGCCACGATCCTGAGAGATCACTGTCGCTTCCTCAACATCGTTCATTAATCGACAGTTTCGGCCCCTCTCTAATTTAAAAAAATATAGAAAAGAATATTGCTTCCAAGCTCATGCATCCAGCTATAGTATAGTTTTCAAGATGTCGAGGTTCGACAACTCGCAATTTTCAGCATAAGCATAGCATAATCAGCCTATATGCGTCCCACTGTAGGGCACAGGCCTTCTCTCAAGGAGAGAGTATGGGCTTCATCACCACGCGTGCCCACCGCGGATTGGCGATTTCAAGCGCTGAGGTATGTGAATAGCTCAGACACTCAGGTTACCTCACGATGTTTTCCTTCACCGTTAGCGTGTGGTATTGCTACTATAACTTCACAATGTACATAACATAGAAAACCAAGTCATAGGTATACATGCCCGCATTTTTCAGCAATTTTCAGCAATTTTGAGCAATTCGAATGAATTTCTCTGGATTATTCCCGGTATATGTTGTAATTTTTTTTTACAGATGCCAGCAAACACCTGACTGAAATCAAAAGAAAACCTAGATCCCAGATCTTTGGGAGTCAAAGGGAAAACGATCTTTTTGCTTTACTGTATCTTCAAAGTATTTTTTCAAATTAATTCTACTCCAACCCCTATCAACAACAGTATCAAGTGTGTACAAGTGCTCTAAGCCCACTAAACGAACTTAAGCTGTCTTTAAACGAAGCTTCAATTTTCCGATCCATTGGGCTGGATACAAAGGAATCCTCTCTTTAATCCTGTAATGTCTTACTACTAACTTGATATCTCAAGTTGAAGAAACAGACTGTAGCTTTTAGAGATGCCTATGCTAGACAGACACTGGAGTTACAGAGGAATTATGAATCGCATTCGTGTGAACAAGCCACTTCACTAGTTGTCATGCTCACAAATGTGACTACTATTATAAATGCGAAATAGATGGATGAGTTACTCAATCACGCCAGAACGGCAGAACGGAACTGGATAAAATTTGGCACAGATATGGATTGTGTCTAGGTTAGCACATAGGCTACTTTTGATCCCTGAAAAATGCACATCAAGATTTCCATGCGAACGATGTCGCTGGCAACAGCGAGTATTCGATATAATCTAGCTCCGTTGAGATGGTTTTTTTTGTGACATATGCGTATGATTTTCAACAAAACAGCATGCTCCTAGTTACATACCTGGGTACCTGCCCGTTGCCCCATACAAAATTGGAAAGTACCAGTTTTATAAAAGCCGTATTAGGGTATATTTTTCAAGATTTCTCTTTATCTGCCTCTCCTCTTGTCTTTTCGAACCAACGCCTGCGTCTAGCTTAGGTTTGCCAAATTTGCACAACTCCGGAACAAAAAAACAAAACAAAAGAAATCCCTAAAATTATTATTATTTTATTTATTTTATTTTATTTTATTTTATTAGGAAAACTAACAGCTTATCACTAACACAATAAATTACACACATAGATACAGGAAGCCAACAAAAAGTATACTTAGATATCATTATGTATTTTATGTAATTTAACTGTATTTTAAGCCAAAAGGCTTAACTATGGCAGGTTATCTGGTCCATATAACAATTTACCAAGTTGGAGCAAGGCGTAGTATAATTTTTGAGGTATTAAAAACATTTTCTGTCAAAAATTAACATTTTTCGACATTTCTAGCTGCGGGACATGCACTGGCATTCCAGGAGAACCCCGGACATCCGACAACCTGTGTCCGGCTGGAAACCGATAATGCCCATCAAATTGCATTGTTAGCAAGCCAAGTGCCATTAGGGCCGCCCTAATAGGAAAGCAGATACGTGCTAACTGATATGTGATTAATCTACTCAAGCACTTAGCCGGATGAAACCCGTATCCCCCTGACGGAGTCGGCTGAAACCGGAAAGAAGCGGATTATTCCTCGCTAGCGTTTCGCTCATGACTTTAGTTGTCGGTCACCACTTACGATCCGCCTAAAACCTAACATGCAACGTAATATTAAATAAGATATTCTTTAGTACGTCTGAAAGCTATTTCAAACTTCATTCCAGGCAGTTTGGCGTTTAAATTGCGATGTAAAAATTATCTTACATAGATACAACGTGTTATTAAAATAAAGCAAAACCTGAAAACTATTTCTTCAGTAACTTTCTTAAATAACCCTCTTTCAATAATAATAATAACAACTTCCACGCAACACAATCACTTGTCCTGGTCACAAGCTAGGATACCCTGTGCTATGGTAACCAGACAAGGACATCACAAACATGGAAATACACCCAGACAACAAGTGAACGTTTAATATTGTCAATTTAATTTTATATGAAAAATGAAAATGAAAAATGACAAAAAACTATATTTAGAAAAGGGTTAAAAGAGTGGTTACTGGCTCCCAAACTAGGATTCGCTGTGCAATTATAGGTAGCCATCATCATCAGCGATTTTTACGCCCACTGCAGGACATATGCCTCCCTCATGGTTTTCCCTAACCATGAAGGGTTTTGCCATAATCGCCACGCTTGGCAGGCGGGTTGGCGATCGCAGTATGTGGTTAGAATCTCAGGAAGACGCTGCTGCCCATCTCCATTTTTTTTCTACGACATCCACGGAATGAAATGGAGTTAATGGAGTTAATCCGGCTTCACACGGCATCATATTTTTTTATACAATCTTGTAATTGACGCGGCCAACAGTTAGAAAAACAATACCAGAAATAGACACATATGGTTAAATTATTTTCATTGTCGATGCTGAAAAAACTTTTTTCAGGTTTATCATTTCAATGACGTGTTGACTGAAACTTATCTGCAAACTTTCCAGTTTCTGCGCTCAGCTCAGTGATTTCGGAGATAATACGAAGCTTTGTACTGATGTAAGTGTCGAACAGCGCACAGTTTTAACGGTGAAATTAAGGATCAGTCTAGGGCCAGCCCTGTAAAAAAAAATGTTTCGGTTTTGATTTTACAACAGGGCCCTAAGTAGGTCACTTGCGGCAAATCACTGGATAAGTAAGTAAATAGATACTTATTCAGGGCTAAACAGATGACAGGGTTGTCAGACGTACAATTTGTCTATGGATAGCTCTGCAAATGCCATAGTGCAAGACAATTTTGGACTTAATCACTAGATAAGGGTAACCCATCGATTAACAGATAGATAGTGCTGTTAGATAGCGTTGGCCCGAGCCTTTAGTGGGGCTTAATGGGCTAACAAGACTTGACTAGCGAACCAATGATTTTTCATTGGCATTTTTCAATTTTCATTGCCATATACGGTCGTTGTAGTGGAAATGCGATTTTGTGTTCCTAAAATGCAATGGCTGTAGATTGAAAAAAAAAGCTATTACTATTATTGAGATTACTTCTTTTATTTTTTTATAAAAGAAGTGCTAGTGAGCCTTTGTTCTAGCCTTGTACGCAAGTACCTTATAATTTTCGTGCAGAAAACCAATGAACTCTTCAACAGCGATGGAAACAAAACGAATCTTACAAAACTCAATAATTTCATACTTCTCCATTTCGCCGTTTCGAACTGTAAAATGAATAGTCCTCGCAGTATTACGATTGGAATCGTAAAGTTACAGTGTCTGTCTGTATCTGGGCTTGGTTCTGTCGTAATGTTTTACGGGTAGTCAGTCGCGTCTTCCGCGCGCGACCCCGTGCTGTAGGCCTTATGTGTAGGAAAACGTTAAGTCCAGCTCATAGAAGCCCGTGATATAGATAACGGGCACCAAATCCTGAACGATTCCAATCGTCTAACACACTAGCTTACCGCGGTCATCAGTTGGTGTGCCTTGGAAAAACGAAATGTTTTTAGCCGATACGAAATATTTGGTTAGGTTCTGGCCAACCGGACTGTAAAAGATTTTTTCTTCTCATTGCATGCGCTACATTTGGGCCTAACTTAAATACCTACCTCCGACCTTATTTTGTAGGTGGTAAACACAATAAGTTTGCGGAACACTGGCCTAACTGTCAAATTCCATACCGGCGCGGGTTTCTTAACGATGTTTTCCTTCAACGTGAGCGAGATTGGACGTAACCTATCATAATGGCGATTTGCGAGCGATTTGAAAGCGATCCGATTTGGCGGTGAGCTCGCCGCGACGACGCTGCGCCGTCGCGGCGTGCTCGCCGCGTTTTGGATACTCAGTAGCAAAATGGATTGATCTGACGAGGAAACACTTCGAAGACGCAGAAAACGAAACAAGATACAACGACGAATCTGGGAGGATTCATTATGAAGTAATCGACTGGGAGAAAGCGACTACTATGTATCCCATGTAACGGTACGATTTTGAATTTTAGTTAATAAAATAACTTTGTATCCATTGCATTAACGACGATTGTACCTCTAAACGATGCTACGTCCGCACGTCCGCTTACACACGTATCTTTGATATGACTCAAGTGGGGCGGGTCGGGCTGTCGAACGCGATTGTACAAAATGGCGTCAACGGTGATAATCGCGGCGACATCGCCGCGATTGCGCAGCGTCGTCGCGAGCACACCGCAATTACTGCGAGCTCGCTAAGCAATCGCATCGTTTTCAAATCGCTCGCAAATCCCTTGTGTGCTAGGGCTCTAAGCTTTATACCATCGGTGAATTCCACGCGAGCGAGCACAGCCAGTAAAGAAGCGAATAGTCTATGCATTTTTTTTTTCATTTAACGAATTACCCTCTGAAGAATTGAACCATTCTATTTACTCGGTAAGAACAGCAGATGAAAAAAGCTCCGCTCCCAAGCAATCGCAATCACACGGCGACGACTTTGTATCAATGAACGAAAGAATGTAATAGAGATCTTGTCAGGTATTCACGAGCGCGGCAGCAATGTAAAAAGTAACAGAATGTACAGGGAATATTACGGAAATGAGTACAGAAAGCATGTTACAAAGTTACTGGTAGGAAAGCCTATGTTTTAAACGCCCCCATTGCATGGCATAGCCCCTCTCCTAGAGAGAGAGAGAGAGAGAGAGAGAGAGAGAGAGAGAGAGAGAGAGAGAGAGGGAGAGAGAGAGAGAGAGACAAAACACGATTCCTAAGAAGACTCCTCAAATGCAGCTGTAACATAGACAATTTCAACTGAATTTGAAGAGAATTTTAGAGGAGAAAACCTGCACTTATTTTAAGATAGGATTCTCGCCAATACAGTCTTCATCATCATAATCATCAGCCCTTTGACGCCCACTGCAGGACACAGGCCTCCTTCGTGGTTTTCAAAACCATGAGGGGTTTTGCCATAATCGCCACGCTTGGCAGGCGGGTTGGCGATCGCAGTATGCGGTTGGAATCTCAGGAAGACGCTGCTGCCCGTCTCTTGGCAATTGATTTCCTTAGTCGCCTTCTACGACATCCACGGAAGGATGGGGGTGACGCTATTCTTAATCCGGTACCACACGGAACAGTCTCCATGTATATTAATTTTTATCAAAATGATTGGTTAAGTATATCAATCTCTATTAGTTGTTTCAAGTTGCGCACAGTTATTTATAAAACTAACCGGGCCTTACGGCTATGTAAATCATCTTAGTACTTCAACGATTCGTTGCTTACTCCCGTAAATAGAAGCCGATGCAAACTTTCTGTACCATCCGATAAGATAGAACGTCTTCACAAAGAATGTGGGTGCCTCGGAGCTTCCCGAAGGAAACTTAAAGCGTCTGGCGACAAAATAAATGTGTTTACAAAGTTTCGTTTAACTTACTACATCGCGAGGGATTGTAATAGTCGCCCATTTTTTTTATAACTAAACCCAACCATTCGAATATTAACGAACATTTCGAATATTTGGTATTTTGTAAATAGAAGTGTTTCAATTTCCACCTTAGATTATAATTTTGTAGTATTCTGAAGGCCTCAATAAACATATTATAATTTTTATTACGTTAAAATAAAGAAAAGGAAGTAATTATGAAATCTTCAACTCTTCGAAAATTCAAAATTTATCAGCAGAAAATTCCGAATTGCTCGGCAGAAAACTTTCAATTGATCTGCAAAAACTCCAAAATGATCAGCTGATAACTTCAAATTTAGGTATCAGCAGAAAATTCCAAATCGAAGAGCGGAAAATTATAAGCTTTCAAAAAGTTTTATTAAATATTTATTAATGATTTGCTGACCATGTTTGATTTATTGGCTAGCCGTGTGTGCTGCTCATTTATTTTTTCTTCTGAACCAAAATATAAATAAACTAGCTAACGTGCCACCGTGGTTTTGCCGTCTTATTCTCAGACCTTCCAAATAAACACAAAAAAATTCATAAAAATCGGTGAAGCCGATTCGGAGGAGTACGATACTGTGACACAAGATTTTATATATTATATATAGCTTCCACACAACACAATCACTTGTCCTAACACTACGTATGTCCTCCACTGTATGGAGTTGTCCGATATAACCTACTCCGAACTGTCAAATACATACAAATTTATTTATATATATTAGTAATTTAATTAATATATATTAGAAATTGTTTACTGGCTACTTGTTGCTTTATTTACTGACCAAAATTATTTTTGGCTAATCGAATGACTTTGTTGGATAGAGGAAGCTAGTTTTAGGGTTCCGTAGTCAACAAGGAATCCTTATGGTTCCGTCATGTCCGTCCGTCTGTCTGTCTATCCGTCTGTCTATCCGCGGCTTAACACAGAGAAGATAACTACTAGTGAGCTGACATTTGGCATAGATACATAATTATACATAATTTATTACTCCACCTAAACGGTCTTTTTGGAAATCCATGATGATGATGAAAACTTAAGCAAAACTTTTTAATAATAATAATAATAACTTCCACACAATACAATCACTTGACCTGTTTCCTTAGCATGCGCGTTTTGACTCTCTCTCGACGTCGAGTGAGAGACTTAGAAGTACTTGCCATGTCGAAAGTGTGAGCGTGGTAGCCGAGACTCGAGATAGTCAATAGAGTGCGGTCTTGTCTACTAAAAAGTAGTTATTGCCATATTAAATAAAAGTTTTGTATTTTTGTCTGGCAACCCTGTAAAAAATGTTATCAGTTTTTTCCGACAGCGGAACTTCACTAGAAAGTTACGAATTGCGTTTCGTTCCTACGCAAGCAATGAGTCAAAACCATTAATTTTTATTTGATTCTTTTAATTAGCACGCTTTACAATAGTAGTAACAAAACGCATTCCTGTAATTATCTGTGGTTTTCTTGTTTTTCTTTGCTTGAACTGGGTTCTTTTTAAAAGATAAATAGTTCTATGCACTAAGTATGGAAAAAATTAAGAAACGAACATCAAAAGGAAAGTATAACACAGCAAGAACACAAAACACATTAACAAAATATGTATTTTCTGTTCAATTATATGGTCTCGAAGCCTTGTCTTCACCTCCGGGGGTACTAGACATGTCTCGGTCGTATATGTCAAAAATAGGGTCTATCTCGGCCGAAATTGTCTCGGAAATGCCGCCATGTTACCAGTTGTAGACAAGTCTCGGTCGTCTCCATCTCGGTCGCGGTCGCCATGCTAACGTCGAGACATCTCGGGCTCGACAGATAAATTGACAGATTTGCATAGAGAAGGGCATTTCTCGAGCGTGGCATGCTAAGCGTACTGGTCCCAAACTAGGATACCCGAGGCAGTCACTATCTCTTGTTTTATAAAGCGCAATTCGACCTAGAGGATTTGTGTTATAATGGAAACTTTAATTTTAAGGTCGTATGCGGATATATTTTTACTATTCGGTGGGATTATTTTATTGCAGCGTAACAATTTTATTGTTTCACAGTGTGAAGTAGCAGTATTAATGTTAGAGTCACAATTTTTGTACTGATTTCCATTTATATTTCTGATTCCAATTCGACGTGTTGTCGACTGAACATACAAAAACTTGACTACGACAACATCAACAAGAAACAGTTTCTGTGAATCTCCCGTCATTACGGACTATACTTATAAAGATACCAGACGTTGAATACGCTTTGCCAGCTCCGTACTTGCTCGGAATGATAATGTGGACTAGACTTCCCAACTCCTATACCACCTTTACACCTTATTCTTAGAGACGTAAGCGCGGTTTTCCCCAGGCTAAAGACAGGTTGATTGAGGACTATTGAGGCGTGTGATCGACTCAGATATGCGCATCGGTTTTAGGGTTGCGTAGTTCGAAGGAAAAATCCGCAATCCTTGTTCGTGTTTCTATTTAGCGGTGAGGCATCTATCAGTCTTATTAAACTAACATCCTAACAGTTGCTAGTCAGTATGAAAATATTCTATGAAAATATTATGTATGTTAGGAAAAATATCAGTGACTTTAAAACTGTAGGTAGCCAACACAATGTAAATACTAGAAATAGACATAAACTTTCGTTCCCAAAATTTAGGCTGGCAAAGGTTAATACATTTCTACAATAAGATCCCTGAGGATATAATAAGCTTGCCAGAAACGCGGTTCAAAAAATGTGTGAAGCGCACTTTGTGCCAAAAAAGCTACTATAACATTAAAGATTATTTAGATGACAATGATGTCTGGAATTAAAGCCAGTTCAATGCATGAGTTTTAGAACATTTATATAAATCCTGTAAATTAAGGACTTGAAAAGACTAAGTTTGGAGTTTTTTTGTCCATTTTTTCTCCAAAATGATCTAGATTTTGAAATGGACACCTAGTTTAACTTGTAACGTTCATTAAGTCGCAGTTTCTGTGCTACTTTGAATAAAAAAATTTGATTTTGATTTTTGATTTTAATTTGAAAGAAAAAAAGCATTTCAGACATATTCTAAATCAAGCAAAAAAAGTTTAACATGTGATAAAATAAAGTTTTATATTTAGAACGCTTAGAGCGATCTCTTCCAGACAACCTTTGGATGAAGTGGATTGCAAGAAGAATATAGTCGGTAGGTGGATGTAAAATAAATAAGAGTCAAAATATATTGTTAAGGAACAAGTATGAATAGCGAAACATTGCAAAAATGTAAGTACTTATATTTACGTATCTTATCATGTAAATACACTTAAATAACAATATACATAAATACCTACAAAAGTAAGATAATACACAAATACATAATGTAAATACATTTAAGTAACAGTTTTACAGTTCAAGCAGTGAGCTAGTGGAATTGTACCAATGCCTTACAACAAGACAAGGACTTCGCTTTTCTTACCTCCGCGGGCAGGTCATTCCATAAAATGGACTGAGTGAACCGTGAAAGAGGAGTCATATAATTTACAGAACAATTATAGTGCTGAAGCACAGAACCCTCCATGAGCGACACCGGCTTACACTTTTTTGCCGGTTTTTTTCTCAGCACTTGTAACGGTTTTGTATTTATCGGAATATCTGGTCGGGTCGGACGGAAAGAGTTCGTTATTATTGTCACTTGGGATATGGTATTCACGTTTTAGTGTTCTTTTCTAGCGATATACGGTTTCATGACGCAATACTTAAACGAAGTATTTAGATCATCAATCAGACCACGCCCACAGCCATCTGTCTGACTATCTTTTCTCAAATCATATCGAACATATACAGTTGGTATAATGACTGACAAATAACTTGAAATTACTTTGATAGCGTATGAACGTATTTCGGAACTTATTGGCGGTGAATGCGGTATGTGACTGAATCTTAAGACTTTAGTTTAGTCAAATTAACTAGGATATCGTTAATAAAGTTTTTTTTAGAGTTTAATACTTACTTTAGATTTATGTGACGTCACCAAAATTATGACCCCCTTCGAGCCCCTTAAAGTGCGACGGATAGCCCCTTAGCATTCGTACGGCCTTTGCTCTAGGTACATTTCTCCTTTTATCGCTACGTACTAGACGTGCGCGCCGCCGCGGCGCGCCGCCGCCATAAGGAGGCAGCGCGCCGCCGCCGCCGCCGGTAGTTTAAAATTCGCGCCGAGACAAAACCCGCAAGATCATCTTGTCCTACTGGCAAACCAGACAATCTGCCTACCCGCGTTTATCATCGTTAGCACAGGCTCTGTTATGCATTCCAGCAACCAGCACTCCGAGCGAAAGTGTTTTCGGTTGCTGGATTGGAAAAGGTCCCGGCTGAGTCCATTTATGGTAAACAAAATCATTTTTGTGCACGACAACTATAAAAGTTGCAAACAATTTCTGTCAAGAAAAGTGACTATCATCTTTTTAATAAAGTTCTTTTGTTTAAGCGTGGTTTTTCATTATACGTTTACGTTTATTGCAAAGTCGAAAAATCCCACGCCGCCGGCGTTACGCCGCCGCCGTGGATTTTTTCGCGGCGCGCCGCCGCCCGATTTTTTTCGACCGGCGCGCACGTCTACACGTACATTTACACAAGTAGGTACAGTCGACGGCAGGTCAACTTTTACATTTTTGTTGCAAAGTCGCCTGTAACGTAGCTGAATAGAGTGCACGTGTGTAAAGATTCCATCGAATAGCGTCACTCCGTTTCCTTCCATGTATGTCGTAGAAGGCGACTAAGGAAATACATTACCAGGAGACTGGCAGCAGCGTCTTCCTGAGATTCGAACCGCACACTGCGATCGCCAACCTGCCTGCCGAGCGTGGCGATTATGGCAAAACCCCTCATGGTTTTGAAAACCACGAAGGAGGTCTATGTCCTGCAGTGGGCGTCAAATAGCTGATGCTGTGTAAAAGTTGATGTGATGTCAACTGTACGACTTGTCACGTCACCGCCAGCCAAGTGGCTAACCTCGCTCGTTCAAGGACCTCCCCCGATACACGATAGGGTTCTATGTGAACCTTGGGTTCCCACCAACCGAAGCGAGACGGCGCAGGGACCCAAAGACCATTGTCTGCGTTCATACATATTATATTAAGTTACAATGTGTGATGTTGCGAGCTGAGTCTTTTCGGGTTCCGTAGTCAATGAGGAACCCTTAGTTCCGCCCTATCCGTCCGTCTGTCTGTCCGCGGCTTAGCACGGACACGATAAGTACTAGAGAGCTGACTTTTGGCAGAGATATGCATATTTATTTTGCCGACAAAACGGTACAATAAATGTTCGAAAAAAAAATTTTTTTTGAGACCTCCCTTCCACCTAAATTAGGGATGCAATTTTTTTTCTCGCCTACACCATAGTGGGGGTACAGTTGGATTGGTCGTTTAAAAACATCGTGGGTGTAGGCAGACTATATTTTATGTTTGATTAACCCCCGGTTTCTCGTACACTAACAAGCTGTTAATCTACTGTTAACAGCTGTCAGTGTTTTTTTTTTGTTGTATGCGCTTTGGTCAATTGACAGCTGCTAACAGTAGATTAACAGCGTGTTAGTGTACGAAACTGGGGGTTAAGGTTCCGTTTACGAAATATTAGGCTCCCGGCTAGATGGTTGATATAAAAACGTGAACCAATTCAGGGCAGCATAACAGTTAATGTTTTCTTCATAACTTAGGTTAGCTGGTAGATAATGCTAAGTAGCATTAAGCTCGCCTATGTGCAAAACTGTGTATTTAAATGCAATAAAGGGTTTTAATAATAATAAAGCAGCACATATAATCAACTTACAAGGAAACCTATCATGGGTAAGTAGGCTTTACAAGTTAACGAGTCATAGGCGACCAACTTATGAAAGGAAAACATCGTAAAAAATTCATTGGAAATCACTTTGAATTTTCGTGACCTGACACGCACTTGGCCGGCTTTTTATCGTACTACTAGTACAAAATTATCGTATGTTTCATCAAGAATAGTGGTTTCCACCGCTATTTTTGATGAACCTACTCGATTAATGAGAATTTTATCATACATCAATGACAGCGCATTGTCCCATTAACATGTATTACTACTTTGCACTGGTTTTATTTACTTAAAAGTATTCTATATTTTTTCATTTCATTCAGATTTGCCCTGGACTTAGACAAACCATTTATCGAAACCTTGACATTGATAGTATTTTAGAAAATGATTGGTTTCTATTCAAGATCTGAAACACAGATTGAAATACAACAATGACACAATTTACTCTGTCTACCCCTCCAGGATACAGGCGTGAGTTTATGCAATACTTTTGTCTTATTATTAATTTAACTTCCATTCACTTGGCTTCAATGGCCCACATATTAAACTCATCTGAAAAACTAACAATAAAAAACAAAGAAAATCTATTTTTGTACCGCACTTACATCTGCTTTATATTCTGTATTTACTTTATTTTCTGTATGTGGCGTTAAATAAATGTTTTTCTTCATCATCTTCTTCTAATGTAATTACTTATTTTCTAAATGTAGTTTCGATGACACCGTTTAATATAACTGTCATTATTATTTACTTTAAATGTAACACTCTAAGGAATCTAACATTTCAAATTCACTTTATTGCGAATTTTGTCTTCGTTCAATCGATTCATAAAAGCTGTAGTAAAGGAAGTATCACTCCTCCTATTACAAGTAGATATCATTCTGCAGTGAAACTTCTTATTTCTTTTCCGTACAGTCGAACACAAAAAGCTCATCACTTATACTGACTGGTACAGTACTACCACTTTTATAAGACACACCGATGTACCTGCGCAGAAATAATTTTTTGGTATGACGCGAAAATATCTCTGCCAATCATAGCGCGCCATGTGAAGCCGCGTAAAAAAAATGAATTCTGTTTTTTTTTTTTTTCGAGAATTAGGTAATTTTGAGAGCCTGGGCTAAATATTTCGATTCTACGAGCTGTCAGTTTTTAGTGATACCAAGACTCGATACAAGAACTCTTTAAAAAAACAAAACTAAAAAGACTCCTAATCTATGCAAATGAAAACGCATACAATATATGATATTTGTTTTTTAGGGAATACCAAGAAGTCAATATCTGGGCGTTTTTTTATTCAAAAATATTAAAAGTAATTTCTTCCAGTGTGAAACGAACATTAGAAGGTCGAATGGGAGACACTCTTATTCACAAAAATACGTGAATATTATTGATTTATAATTGTAGTATTATATTTACTGAGCTTATACCTTTAAAACGGAGTATAATTTGACAAAAAGTTGTCACTTGTGTACCCAACAGTACTTCGAGGGTTGCCATGCCTACGGCATACGAATGCATTCATTGGGCGCGTGCAACGAACTCAGGACGACTGTAGCCGCCAAAGTATCCAGTAAAGACTCTGTAATATGGTTGGGGGAAGACATTGCCGTTTTGTATGTTAACAGCTTCTTTGAGAGGGTTTTTGCTGATAAGTGCGCTGGGTATATTGTGAATGGTCTCGAGTTTTTTGTTTATTACAAGTGAATGAAGTATTATTTTCGGTTTCATAAACAGAGAGTTTACGGTCGCGTAAACAGAGACTAGAAAATATCATTGAAAATTTATCTGAAGAGGGTATGTTGTTAAATATTTGCTGGCAAAGAGTTAGCAACATTTACAGCATTCTTAAAACGCGCAATACCTGAGATAGCTCAATTAATTATTGTGTTTGGCAATAACAAAAGTGTGAGTTTTTTCTCAGATTAAAATTTTTCAAAATATCAGGTTTTGTATATATTTTTTAATTGGTCCTTTACGCCCTCTACCAATGTCGCAGCCTTCAGTAAATCATCGTCCTACATAGAAGAATATCCATTCTATTTAACACCTGATTGTAGGAATTATCTATCAAACAGCGATGATCCAAAGCAAACAAACCGTTAAAATTTAAATTGTTTATATAGATGATTAGGTACTCTTGTGACGTTCCTTTGTCCCTCTCTCTCTTTATGACATCACGAAAAATATTAATTATTAACAGTTTCCTATATACACCTAAAACAAAACCTACGCCTTTGGTAGCGCAATAGTCGCAAAATCACCTCAAGTCCTCAAATTCCAAACCATCTGGCGATCCTCCCGTCCTTGCAATACCTACGACACCACAGCTCATCAGACAGAGCAGAACAATGTAGCATGATACCAAGCAGCGTGCTCGGAGCACGTGGTTGGGGTACAAAACCAGACAGCCTTGAGGTTTTGAATGCTGTAGTGCTGAGAGAATTTTAAAGCATTTTGCAACCGATTTCGGTTTGAGATAATATACAATAAAACAGGTTTTAGGTACAAACATTAGACGCGGTTACAAGCACCAGAGACATTGCTGCGAAAGGCAGCTGGCTCAACCTTTGCTGAGGGCATGAGCCCACAGCGCTGATATACAGACAACGCTTGTTTGTTCTGTGAGCATCATAGAGCGCGGTAAAGCGTGGCATGTATAATAATACTCATAAATAAATCATATAAATAACTAAATAAGCACGTACATAATAAGTAGATGCATATAACAAATACGATCTATAATAAAAAAAAAATCGTTAATATAACATAATTATTAATAAACCCTATTTAGAGGATAAAAATTCCACCCATGCCGAGAATTGAACCCAGATCGGATGGTTGTAATCGGTTGTGGTTCGGACAGGTGTGACACGCAACATGCGCGGACACTTTAGCGCTGTCCCACATCTACGCCACCTTCACAAGAGCCGGCGCATCAAGTGCAGAAGGCATCAAGTGGCGCAAGTACGAGACTCTAGCACAGAGTCACGTATTTCTGCCGTTCGGTGTCGAGACATTCGGACCGTGGCGGCCCGAGGTGCCACTGTCGACACGACCAGGGTCCCCAGAGCTGGCTATTACCTCTGGCAGATGATATGTCTCGCCATCCAACGAGGCAACGTAGCCAGCATACTGGGGACCCTTCCCAGAGGCAGCGATCTGGGCACAGTTTTCTATATTTAGTTACATTTAATTATGAGTAAAAAAAAAACAGTGAATATTTAACTATAATCTACGACTGTAGCATCATATAATGTTCATTATGCTACACATTTACAAAAAAAATCAACACACACAAAACCCCGTGATAATGTGATTAAGTGGACAAGCAGTTGGAAGAGCATGGGAAAGTCTCTGCAGCTCAAGCAAATATGCCCTGAGCTTGCGCCCAAAGGCACATCTACTAGGCGCTTCACGGACTGGGGGAGGAATATCGTTTCAACTAATTACCTTTTACGTTTTAACTACTTACGCGCTATCCTAGCTGGTGTTTTGTTTCGAACAGAATCTTGAATTAATAATATTATTTAATATTTATGAGACCCTATGGAAACCTAGATATATGATAACTACAACGACATGGAAAACACCCAGACAGAGGCCCTTTGCGCTAATCAATGAAATATTTCTGAGCCTCGAAGCGAGGCTATTACAAGTGTAACTTGTATTGAAGAATATAATTATATATTTTTGCCATGCCATACTAAATAGATAATGGACTTGTAAAACCTTCGCTGAAAAGCAACTGAACACTTTGGAATCGTTAGCTTATAAATGAATACAGAAATTAATGCAGACGTTGAGTGTCGGGGAGAGCTTTTCCGTATTATTTGCGAACAATTATCATCAATCAAACACAAGAGGCGTTAGTGCCAAAAAGTTCAGAAGGACCACTCCTTTATAGGAAGTGGTCGAGCGTGGACATCCACCGTTCCAACTAACCGACTGCCTTGTTATTCTAGCTATGCCGTCTGATTACAACGCTGGAGGTCGTGGGTTTGATTCCCACTGGGGGCCACTGTACATTCGTACTCATGACCTCAGTCTGTATTTCCATGTTTGTGATTTCTTTGCCTGGTTACCACAGCGCAGGGTATCCTAGTTTGGGACCAGGACAAGAGATCGTGGTTTGTAGTAGTTATTATTAATTTATTACACTCTCCCATATTTAGTGTGTAATATAATTTAAACATGATAAACATAATGTATTTGTTAAACATGAGTTAAAAACGGTGGCACAATGTAAAATATAAATCTTGGATGTTTTACTCTTGTAGGCGTACAAATATTTTAAGAGAGAGCATTAGTATTTCGAGATACTTATTAAATAAATTAGTCTACGGTATTTTGTCGCGCTCGGTACAGAATTCTAAGTAGGTAATATAAAAAAAAACTAAAAACAAGCTTTCGTCGATAATTCACAAGCGGTAGAGAAAGTCATATTTAGTTTGCAAAGTTTCATGTCCATACTACTAGCCCTCGAGGAGTGCCCCCGTGAAGCGACAACCCTAGCTGCAGCATCAATTCATGGTAAAGAACATATTTAGCAATCAAATTTAAACGTATACGCAAGGTTCTGTGTCCATGTTACTAGAGGAGTTGCCTCATGAAGAGTCAACCCTGGCTGCAACATATTGTTATCATTTTAGCGTATTGTCGTAAGAACTGAACGAGCATGCAAAAAAGTTTTATAACTTTAAGATAAAACATAACATAAACTCACTCCTGTATCCCGGAGGGATAGGCAAAGACCGGGCTCTGCCACTTGCCAAGATCCTAACAGATCTCTTTCGCTTCATCAGCATTAATTAGTCGTTGCATACAAATTTACCGAAAATTTATGCTGTCAAAGCGGACCTACTGCGTCTATCTATATCAGTGACTTGGGCCGTCTCGGTCGAATGCAAGTTCTGAATTGGAGCAATTAGTTAGACCAAGTTCTGGGCGCATAGCTTTTAGGGGGTGGCCGTGTGGATGGAACTCCGAGTTCACGTACAGTCAGCTACGATGTAACATAAATTAATGCATCTGTTATTGCGTGCTATTATCTAGCAAAATATTCCAAAAAAATTTAATACCAAAATTTTAAATCTGCACCAAATTTTGGTACAAATTACACTAAAAAAAACATTACGACACCATTCGTTATTTGACCCTTTTCTATGTTTTTAAGAAGGATGCGAGGTGTTACTTTGAATGACAGAATAAGCAACAGTGTGATTAGAGATCGTGGTGGACTTACAGAAGATGTAGTGATTAGAATTGAGAAAGGAATGTTGCGTTAGTTTGGACATAAAGAGCTGATGAAAGTCGAAATATTGACGAAAGAAATATATCAAATCAAATCAAATCAAATCAAATCAAAGCATTTATTTGTGATAAACATAGGTGTTCATTACAGGTCTTGAGAATAAAATTAGATCTCTATGCTTTACCCACAGGGCATACAAATATTTTAGGGCTAAAAACATATCTGGCATGCATTGCATGCAGTACATTTAAAATTAACATCGATTCTGAATATGTCAAAATTTACAAAATTGCGATAAAAAATATATTCAACAAAATTAAAAATAAATAATTTAGAAGATGTCAATATACAATAAAATTTGTAAATAAAATTTTGCAATTAAATAGTCGAGCGAGAGTCTTAGTCTTAACTACTGCTCCGGGACACAGGCGTAAGTTTATGTATCTACACTCTTATCTACATCTACACATAATATAATTTATTATTCACATCACTTGCAGCCCCGAGTAATCACTTTTATGCAGTTAGTTTTTACATCGGAATGATATTTCCGAGTTTGTATCTACCGAAAGTACTTATCCGATTTCAAAAGTTCTTTCACCATATTTAGAATGGACAGGGTAGACATAGGCTAATAGGCTAATCCGTTTACCACGCGAGCGTAGTCGCGGGCACTGCTAGTGAACGCCTAAAAATTGAAATGTATGCATGTATATACTTCACTTAAAATTTACCACCTACAGAAATAACGATCCAAATAAAGAAAGTTTTAGAGGTTTACTAGCAGATGACTGTACGAGGACTCTACTGATGAATGTTAGCAGGTAAGTTCAGGTCTGATGTACCTATGTGAAAGTGAAGTGTGAAAGTACCATAGAACAGTCGAGTAGAACTTGCTTAACTAAAGTTTTTGAGTATTCCGGCGGAATCGAACTCTACAGGTGTAAAGAAATCACCATAATTTTTAATGTGATAAAAAACTAAATGCTAAGCGTTATTAAAAAAAAGCACAGATTTCGTGCCTACACGACTATCGAGCACATTGGAAATGAATCGATTCATAAATGTCATGTGAAAAATGTCATTCTGACTTTTTTCAAAAAGGTCAAACCATTAACCCGATCGTCTTTGTTTTAGGCTCAAATTGTAGCCGACTAAATTGTCCAGACGAATTTTTCTTAAATTTTTGATATCATTCTTCGTTTCCAAAAAATCGAGCGCGAAAATAAACAAATTGGAACTTTTTTTTTCACTATTTTGGCCATCTTATAGCTCTCGTGAATACGGGTCTTTTGAGCTTTTTTTGAATATCATATCTTGACAACTCTCCGAGATATAAGGGGATCGCACTTTTGCGTGAAATCGGAGCGTACACTGGAGCGAACAAAAAGACATTTCCAACGTCAACACTGGAATGAACATAACCAACAACCTTACTGCGGAGCATTAACTAGTAAGCAGGCGGGACCAACCTTGGTACCTCGCAATGAGTTACATTGTTAAATCTTGGTCCCGCCTGCTCAGCAGTCGGATTATTGGTTATTTTTTATTTCAGTTTTATTTTTATTTTTGTCTGTGTACGTTGGGTTTGTGCTGTGTTTTATATACACGACAATTCGATTGAGATCTTATTTGTCAAAATCTAACCATTGGTTAAGGAGTTATGAGGGAACATAGAATCGGACATAGATTAGATTAGATTAATACTCTTTATTGCACACCGTACATTATAAAGATACCTTACATATCCAATTTACATAGTATACAACTGACGGTCTTATCGCTAAATCTCTTCCAGACAACCTTATACTTATATGGAAATACATACGAACCAAACACATTACCCTCCTCTTGGGCATCGCCACAGTGGTAATTACTTACAGATACATCAAGAAAGATGGCAGTCGTTAAGCCAAGTCAGAGGCCTTAGGGCGGCTTGACAACTTTTGACAGTAGACGAGCCACTAGTCTACAAGCCTCCACCAATCCGGACTTGGCCCCCGTGGTGGAGTATGGCCTATACCTTCCTCAGGGAAGAGACCCGTGCCCCTCGGTGGGGACATAATGGGTTGATGATGATGATGACATCAAGAAATGTCGGGTTCTTCTCATCAATATGAGCAAATGAGGTGACAAAAGTTACCTGCGACATTAAGGCCGGGTTCTCTGAGCACACGGATTCGTATGGGACTTCTTGCGCTGCGCGTGCGAAAAGTTGGGGGTAAAGCAGGCATTTTTGAAATTACAGAAATACAAACCCTATTAATAGAATTTCGACGACCGATGTCACTAACACATTCAGTGATAGTCATTTTGGTATATTTATTTATTATCCAAAATGCAGTACACCTCAAATAAAAGCGAATATCTAGTGATAACTTAGACTCATGTTCGCGATTTCTTTTAACGCTATAAAGTTTAAAAAATCATAAAATAATTACCGACGGCCCTAGATAGGACACTAAAAACTTTTTTTTCTGATTTTTGGGCACGCGTGTTGATTAACCCCATACACTCTCTCTGAGAGAAGGCCTGTGCCCCGCAGTGGAACGTATATAGGCTGCATTATTATTGTATACAAATATAATACTGTACTCTACAATGCGATTACCTACGGCGACGGCAGCCCTTCCTATTTCCATAATTATAATAACGCGGAGTGTAGACAATCATTAGACCGTCTGATTCGTGATCAAAATTTTAATTCGAACTCAGTAATCTCGCCCCTAGCCCGCCCTTTTCACCCCCAAATAAATTGTGAATGAGTCAGTCCGCAGGGGCGCTACTCGAGATATTTCTTTGAACGAACTTTATGCAAAAGTAATATAAGACTGCCACAAAATCTGTCTGAGCACAGCCACGTGTGGAGGAACTGGGGTGGCAGGAATAGTATTAGACGTACCCAACGCCAACAAGCTGAGCAGCATTTTGGCGCAGTTTGTCGGCGTTTATAAAAAAAATATGTAAAGGTTTTATGAATATGGACAAACAAATAGACGCTATCTTCCATTACATTATTGCCACCGATACCAATATCTGAGAACCTCGCTGGAATGCAATGCTCCTTCTGTCTGATTTTTTTGTGAAAAAAAATCTGAACGTAGCATACTTTATCCGAAGTAAACTCAAGTTTCCTTCTTTCTATTCAAATTACCGCCACTTTTTTAATTTATCTAAGTAGTAGCCAATTTCGAAATTTATTTGAGTAGATAAATTCAGAAACTGGCGGCATGGTGACGGCGACTAAAATACCAAACATGTTGATTTATTTTATCTTTGCTTCTCTCAATTACTGCAGTGTAGAGTCAGTAACAGAGTAGGGGCTGCAACCCGTAGTTATGTAAATTGTATTTCAAGCGATGCTTTTAAAAATTTCGCCTTTCGGTCTCGGGACTTAAAAGCGAAACCAGTAACATTAAAATATCAAGTCGAATCTTTATGAACGTCCTGAATAGAGTAGTCAAAGTAATTTTGACAACGGAAAATTTCACTCCATTACTTCCATTAAATCTTCACTTAATAAGGACTCTGTTGTAAATATAGGTAAAAACTTACTGGAATTGATATGTGATGACGAGAAGTGATTGATGAGCAAGCCTTGAAAGTTCCTGAAACCAATAAACAAAGGATTAGGAAATGGTGACTCAATAAAGAATTGAGAACAGAGAGTAAATTATTCATCGATTGATGATGACTTCCACTATATATATAGTAACCATTATATTAGTTTTAGTACGGAGTATTTATTGTCCATAACGATCTAGAACCTGCTTGAAATTATCACCTACGTTTAACTTATCGTGTTCATTAAAGTTACACTTTCTACGCCATTATTAATAGAACTAATTTGATTTTGTATTTTAGCTAGACAAACATTAGGTATAAAGATAATTTAACGAAACACTTTGTAGGGGTACAACAAGTATGTCAGATGTCATGTTACATTTTAGTTGCCAAGTCGCCCGTAACGACTGTGTATTGTATAACGAGTGAGTAGAATGCACGGATGTAAAGGTTGCTGTGCTGTCGATCGTACCTATCCTCTCCCCAGCAGAAGCCTGGTGTAATCTTGTTAAGCCATCTCCTTTGGCAGCCTTAATAGACTTCACACTGGGACAAAAATGGTGACAAAAGATAAAGGGGAGCGTACGAGTGAGAACACGGCTAAGAATTTTACCTGACTATGCTATCTTTCACACGTACATAGTTGGTAGTTCTATAAGATACAAGATATTTATTTGCGTCAAGTATGGTACATTTTAGATGTAGCGAACATGCACTCAGCGGTACCAGCCACTACATTCATTTTGATAAAGTTCAAGTTCTAGCCCGAGAGGACCGTTTCTTTCCTAGAATGATACGCCAGGCAATAGAGATCCGCCGGCATCCAAATTTCAATAGAGATCGTGGTTGGAACATAGCTACAGCATGGGAACCAGTGCTTAAGTGCCTGAGACCCCTTGCTAGAAGTGTGACTGTAGATTTAATTTTAATTTCAATAACTAATAATCAGTATTTTTGAGTTTATATAACATAAATAATTGTTTTTTTAATTTCAATGACTAATAATCAGTATTTTTGAGTTTAAATAAAATTATTGTGGTGTCAATTTCAATTGAAAAATTTGCCAAAATATTTTTGGAACGTAACTTAATAACTTCTGCCGAGGGTAGTAAACTAACAGTTAATACTTTAAAAAATACGCCTGTCACCTCAGTCTACCGAGACCACGGCACTTGCAAAAGTACCGAAACGCCGGAAAATTGTAAAATGTAAAAGTAAACGAGTAAATATCCGTTAAAATTCAGTTTTATTAAACTAAATAGTGCTTTCAATTCCAACATAATTTACCCATTTAGGCATGCAAAGATTAACATAAAATTATTAATTTTATTTTACAAATAACAATTAAATTGGAACCGGAACGCACTGCCATAGAAAATATGCGCTAGTCCCAGAATTGGTGCATTTAAGAAGCAGTTGAAAGAGCACTATCTATCTCTATGGTAACTTTGAGCTATATATTTATGTATTATTTACTATGTATTTTATTTATTTTTACAGGTAGTTACTTACCTATTTAGTATATGTAGTGTATTTATTTTAGGATTTTTTGTAGTTTATGTAGTTTATTTTGTACGTGTATTTAGACCCGTTTTTCACCGCTGTTCCGACTTTCCAAGGCTTGCTGGAAGAAATCTCTAACAGAGATAAGCTCGCCTTTGTACATGCTATTTCTTATGTAATGTCCTATTCAATGTTTCGTGTATATTTAAATTACTAAATTACGCGTACCTCTCAAGACACCTTAATTAAAGATGCATTTTTTTTCTTGCCTACACGATAATGTGATTAGATTGTTCGTTTAAAAATATTGTGGGTGTAGGAAGACTATTTTTCGATTTATGGTTCCGTTTGTGAAATATTAAGCTTTAAAGCGCAAATTTTTGTCAGAGTACGGCGTCCACCTTTTCCTGCTCAACGGTTGATTGTAAAAATGTAAAAAAAATCACACCAGTAGCAAATATTGTGAACTTAAAAGGAAAACTATCACGGCTAAGTAGGCTTTAAAAGTTAACGAGTAATAGGCGACCCACTCACAAAAGGAAAACTTCGTACAAAATCCATCAAAAATTACTTAGATGCGTTGTTAGTTCTGTAAAGCAGATAAAAAATCCCTCTTTCTACGAAACCCTACACTGCGCGTGGCCCGACATGCATTTGGCCTGTTTTTTAAATTAAATTTGTACTAATGTATCTTATTGTAGGCGTTGTCTATTTGTGTACTTCATTGGACCTTTGTGTGTGTGTGACTGTCGTTGTAAATAAATGTAGGTATTTCTTCTTCTTATTCTTCAGTTAACACCTTTCGGGTACAGAACCATAAATAAGTCGTGCGCATATTTAAATTGAGAAATAAAACGTAAAGCTAGTACAAAATGAAACTTGCATCATATTTCCGACACTTCCTCAACTCGTGAATCTTCCGGAAATTTCCGTCATAATTCCGGGACGTCCGGAAACGTTAACAAGTCCGGCTGCGCTGTTTTTGGACGAAACTTTGTGTTGTGCGTTTTATTATTGTCGGTAGAGTGATAGGCGACTAGAGTGACACGCCAATCTTCGATCGAAGATGTACAAAGCGAGGAACTGGCACTTTTAGTGAGACGAGCTATTCCCCAACTTGGCAGATTGCGTGAAATTTGGGTAGCTGTTTTTCTGTGGTTTTTACGAAATACAATCAATGCTTAAGGTTAAGAAATTTTCAGTTCGAAAAAAGATAAGATAAGATAAGAATATTCTCAAAAGCTTTAGGTTTTTACTGCAAAGTAGAAGCCGAGCTTAAAGACTGACCGCACTATTGATTACTTAGCATGCGGCAAAGTTCCCGCATTTATAGATTAGAATGTATGAAAATGTACTGAAGCTCGCGCATTTGGGGTACGATTTTTTTCATTTCATTCCGACGCACCCGCACGCAGTAGCGGTAAAGTGCCCGCAAGTGCGGTGAGTCTAACCATCGGTTTCAGAATCGAGAATTGCGCCTAAGTACATGCTTAAGTACCTATCGTTCTGTCTTGTGAGAAATCTGAAGACTATTACTTTAGTATTTACTTAGTTTAATTATCAATTCAAAACCCGCCATAAGAAATTTAAGCTAAGAAAAATCAGTTCGGTGGCCAACATCACCCTATTTCACCAATGCCATCGTTTCATCGTGAGCCGCTGTTAATATTACTGCTACCAACAGTACCTAAGTAGGTACTTACACAGTTATTTTGTAAGCCTTCAGTGAATGAGTCACGTTACGCGCCCCGGCTACAGTTTTTATGTTGGAACTTTTTACGACGCGATTTAACTTAAGAATTACACAGAGTTCATCAAAATGTAGACTCAAAGGAAATGCTTTCCTCGGGATGTCCTTTGGCTCGTGTTCTCGAATGTTTATAAGAATAACAATAATTTATATCCAATGTTGATACAATCTAAATGAAAACTAGTTTTTTATTAATCAACTTATTACATTAGCTCCAGTTGCTGTGCTAGACTTGACACATGTATTATAGCACGCAATCGCAATTCCCCAGTGAAATGAGTCAGTTTCTAGAACTTTACTACATACTTACAAAACAGTTGCGAGCAGTTGAACATTTTACGCACTTCGACGACAGGCAAGTTTTAAGGTGAAACACAACACACGTGATGGCGGTAGAGGTCCATACATACGTCATTTACTGCAGTAGTATTTATATGGACGATTGTATAGACCGCCACCGCGTTGGTGTGTTTCATCCTTTAGAAAGACACTACATAAACTCACGCCTGTATCCCGGAGGGCTAGGCAGAGACCAGGGCTTGTGACTTGCCGCGACAAACCTCGTTCGCTTTATTGACATTCCTTAGTCGTTGCAAGCACGTACCCCCGTTGCCGGTACTTTTTAGGAAGAGTGAAGGCGAAAATATCTATGTTGGGTGGGGATGATCGAAACGAGAAGCGGGAAGATGCTGGGACACTTGTTACGTGAGGACACTATTAATGGAGCATAATGGAAGGAATGAGAGGTAGACGAAGGCCACGGACCAATTACAACTAATTTGTTGACCAAATTAAAGAGACCTGAGATTTCGGAACCGTTAGTTAGACCTGAGACCACTTAACCTTAGCAAGCGCTGAGGTTGAATGTAAATACCTCAGATACTAGGGTTTCTCGTGATGTTTTCCATTGTAGTATTACTACTACAACCTCACAAATGTACAACAACGTCACTTAGAAAACGAAGTCATTACTTGCCGCAATTCGAACTCACGACCTCCAGAATGTGAGGCCAACGTTCTACCGCGCTGCCACCGTTGTGATGTCGTGACTTAGGTACCAGGCGGTGAAGGAACTAGGCCTAGATTCTGAAAATGAATTGTGCTTACAATGACGGCTGCGTGAACACGTCAGTCTGGGTGTATCTCCATGTTAGTAACGTCCTTGCCTGGTTACCATAGCACAGGGTATCCTTGTTTGGGACCAGGTCAAGTGATTGTGTTGTGTGAAGGTTATTATTATTATCAATGCTCGAAGCAGCAACCAGAATGTAAATTCTTTACGTTGAAATAAATTATTGATTTCTGATTCCGTGTGGCGCCGGATTAAGAATAGCGTCACGATGTCGTTGAAGGCGACTAAGGAAATACATTACCAGGAGACGGGCAGCACCGTCTTCCTGAGATTTCAACAGCATACTGCGATCGCCAACGCGCCTGCCAAGCGTGGCGATTATGGCAAAACCCTTTATGGTTAGGAAAACCATTAAGGAGGCCTGTGTCCTGCAGTGGGCGTCGAGTGGCTGATGCTGATGATGATTATGATGATGATGATGACTGTAATATAATGCCTGTCCTGTGACCGGAGCGTGTGGAGGCACCGATAATAGTGCCAATATTGTCTTTACAATATCGATACGTGGCGTTGTCATTTCAATAACACGCTGGTTAAGGCCGCATTGTGCCCTTAACCACTTAATTGTTTGGCCAGTTCCGCAGCCAAAAACACTATTACGAGTTGCATTAACACGGTGCCTGTAGGGGTGGCGCAGTCTAAGCAGGCAGGGGGCCTCTCCGTCCCTAAAGAAGCCTCGCTTGTTTACCGAAGACCTATCGCGGACTGCACGGTAACAACGGTTAGCGGAGAAAGTGTGTGAGAGAGAAAGAAAAAGAGTATCTTCGGTGTCGTTTATTGACTCTCTATAATCATACATAGTGATATATTTAACGGGTTCCGAGCAGTTCCGTGCTTCGCAAGGCACGTTAAGCTGTTGGTGCCGGCTGCCGTCGATAGATGGACTTGGCCTCCGTGGTGGAGTATGGCCTATACCTTCCTCAGGGAAGAGACCCGTGCTCCTCGGTGGGGACATAATGGGTTGATGATGAAGTTTTACGTCGGGAATTAAGGCCAGTACTTAGCTAACAAATAATCGAATGTTTATTCATTATCGGAATCCTGACGTTTGCAATAGCATTAACATTATTAGTACCTGAAGGCTCTAGGGAAACCTCATAACGATTTCCCAAAATACCTGGGTGTTACGCTAGACAGTGACCGACCTTTAGGAAAAACTGCGAAAGTATAAAAAATATATATATACGCGTCGCATTGATAACCTCCTCCTTTTCTGAAGTCGCAATAACCTGCTTCAGCGCCTCATCACCACCAGATGGGGAGCTTCCTCCCAGGTCATGCGGACCACCGGGCTGGCGCTCGCGTTCTCCGCTAGAGAATACGCGTGCCCAGTATGTAGCCGATCTGCCCATGCAAAGCTCGTGGATACAGCCTTAAATGAAACATACCGGCTTATTGCTGGTTGCCTTAAACCGATCTCGGTACAACTGCTGTATCCACTGGCCGGCATTGCGCCCCCGCACAAACGCAGGGTTGTGGCGAGCTCCATGGAAAAATCCGGCATGACATCTCATGCACGGCTACGCCCCAGTGCGGCAAAGGCTGCCAAGCCGAAGGCCAGCCAAAGCGAGGAGCAACCGCTGGGCCCAGGTGATTTCTTTGCCTACCCCCTTTGTGCTGCTGTCGGGGAGCCTCCCGCCTGGACATAGATTGCCCTGGGCTATAAGGAAATCCGTGAACTGGCTGCGGGCCCCGACAGCGATAATTTGAACTGTTTGTGCGGTACCTCGCAGTCCGACGAGGAACCATCTTTCATCGTGCCATGAGTGCCCTAAAACGTACTCAGGAGGACCGACTGTTTGCAAGTGATAACGCAGTCAGCGTCGCAAAGTTCTGGGCCGCAACTGTTTAATAAAGACTGACGAATATTGTTTTGCCATCGACACGCTAAGAAGAAGAAGATAGAAAAAGAACGTCCGATACATATTTTTATTTTTTTTAGATTTTATGCAAAGTCATGTTGCATGAAAATCTCAAAAAAAGAAAAAAGGTGCTAAATTTATCTTGTAAATTCTAAGGTAAAGTCGGCTATTCTCTGCACCCGGTGAAAGCTCTCCAGATTCATTTGAACAAACCGTTGATTAGAATTGTTTAAATAGTACGGAATCTTTTATAGGTGATGTCAGTATTACATTAAATATAAATATGTCCGTGTGGCGCCGGATTAATAATAGCGTCACTGCATTACTTTCCGTGGATGTCGTAGAAGGCGACTAAGGAATTAAATTAAAAGCAGCGTCTTCCTGAGATTCCAACCGCATACTGCGATCGCCAACCCGCCTGCCAAGCGTGGCGATTATGGCAAAACCCCTCATGGTTATGAAAACCACGAAGGAGGCCTATGTCCTGCAGTGGGCGTCAAATGGCTGATGATGATGATGATGAAATATAACAAAATATGGCATTCATAAAATACTAAAGTTATGTTAGTTCGCAATATACCGCATAGGGTACTTTACCTACTATCGATTTACACACAAGGTACCGAATATTATGCTTGGCTTATGCACGTTCCATAATGAATAAATTGTGCGCTAAACATTTATTCATTATGCTTTGTTTCTTTAGTTTCGGACTTAGGGTGAATCATCTTTAGTCTAGACAGAGTGCATTGAACCGAAAAGGGTTTACATGCAAATAGTATATCCTTTTTAGGGTGACCCCAACACATATTTTCTAAGTGATAAGGGAAGAAGTTATTACAAAATGTTGAATTACGGCGAGGATACATGACTCTACATAACATTTATCGAAACGCCCAAAGAGTTATTAAAGTAAAAAATATTTTAAAAACGTAACAGACAGTGGAGATCTTTTTAACGTTACAGTACACATGTATGGCAGCTCCCAGTAGGAATCGAACCAACGACCTCCGGCACGGAAATCAGACGTTTTACCGCTAGATCAATGAGGCAGACTTAACCACGATTATTTATCTTTAAACATGAGATCAGAACATTTTAGTGCCAGAAATTCATGCTAGGCGGTCGGGTAAACGAGTTATAATACCGACATTCATGCTAGGCAGATAGGTAAACAAGTTATAATTCTTTGCTATAGAACTTGTAAAGCAATTTCCATGTGGGAGTATCACCGCGGGTCAATTTGAAGATCATTATCATTTCAATTAAACTGGGGTTAAGTGCTGTAACCTTGCTACATGATTCTACCTTAGTGCCATCATCGTGGGGCTAAAACTGCATATTTGAGCATGTCAAGTTATGCTCAGTATTAATCGAATTACTGTGAACCCCAAGACTATTGAATTGAATCGTATTTCCATTGGCAACAAGCTGGCCACTTAAAAAACATCGGCCAAGCGCGAGTCAGACTCGTGCACCGAGGGTTCCGTAGCAAGTTTTCCTTCATTCATTTAGGGACCCTTAGCGGAAGTTCAACTCACACTTGGCCGGTTTTTATTTATCGTCGTTATACTATAAAGACTGCACTATAAGCAAACCAAATTTATCGCCCTTGCGATAAAGCACAAACGAAAAAACTTCTAAAAACGTAATTACTCGTATGTATGGGGACCGCGTTTAAACATTTATTTTACTTCATCATCAGCCATTTGACGCCCAGTGCAGGCCATAGGCCTCCCTAAAAGTTTTCCAAGCTTCCCGGTGTAGTGCCGGTCGCATCCGGCGACTCCCCGCCACCGTAACCAGGTTGTCAGATCATCTGGTGTGGGGCCTGCCCACGCTGCGTCATTATTAAATAAAAATATGTTAAGAGAGGTTATATGTTATGCAATCTGCCGTTACATTTCTATCTATCCCACAAATCGAGCCCACTGCTGGGCATAGCCCTCTTCCCTGTCACGCGGACCCTTTTTGGCAAACACGTACTTTAACACATAAATGATGTTAACATTTCAACTAAACTCCATTCCACGAAACGAACTCCCAAAGAAAATCGTCCATGTGCGCCCATTGGTTAATGTGCATGACCTTCAATAGCCACTAACTTACCCTATGAAGCTGACCGTCTTCGCTTATTGTTTCGCTTATCTCTAGCCGCGCGCATTGACCGCGAGTATTTTGTTTCCTAGGAGTTCGACTAGTGGAACGGAGTATAGCAACCTATCATGGTTCAAGATAATTTCCTAAATATCCGTGTGCCTGAACATACGGACAGTTAGACTGACCTCCGTTTTATGCAAATTAACAAAGTCCCGTTTACACCCTCCGTATAATACGGAACTCAAAAAATATATATTTTATAATTCGATTTGGTTTCTAAAAAGTACGTGGGATTGTATCTATAGGTAGATATTTTGTTTTCCTGGAGAAATAAACCGATGTCTCGTCAAATCCTCACCAACTCGTGGAATGATGAATTGTTTAAAATAGAACCGAAATTCAGGACGAATTGGTTGGACTAAAGATTGGTAAATGAGCAAATTGCCAAGGTCGACCATGTGACCGTAGCCGTGGGCGAACACGACAAGTACTGTTTTGCACAAAATGTTTTTGAGAAGTAAATATTTCAAATTCACAAATAAATTCTCTTCTGCCAGTCTCAATGAAAACAAAAAGAAATGCAATACTTTGAATTAATTATAACACAATTACAAGGAGAGACCCATGTCCTGCAGTGGACTGCTATGGGTTGATGATGATGATGATGACTTAATAACAATTAAAATTTATTTATGGGTAGGTATACAAATAGGTAAACTAGTAAATTATTTTAGATCAATAGTAGTCCTTGCGCCGCGCCACTGCCGCTGGTGATTTTAGCCACGCGTCGCCGCCGCCGCCTGCGCATCCTAGCGCGAAATTGGCGTGGCAAAGTCGATATTTTTTTTTACGTAGCCTCTATGTATGTGACCCACTGCTGGGCAATGGCCTAACCCAATTCAGTCCACCGTCTCCTAGGACAAATTATAGTCGGCAAATTACAGGAACTTATTTTTTACGCGATCTCTAAATCTGTAAACTTGCATAATCACCTTAATTGTGGGCTGAACTCTACATGAGAAGTTCCGATGACTAAGTAAACATAAACATTTACATACAGGCACATACATTGCTTCTGGCCCCACACTAGGATACCTTGTGTCGTGGGAACCAGAAACAACGACATCACAAACATGTAAACATCCAAGACCTGGGGTTTTTTTTGTCCCCATCCGGGATTCGAACCCGGGACCTCTCGCATGGTATGCAGATGCACTACCGCTGCGCCACGAGGTCGTCAGTCCTTTGAATAACTTAGATCACACAGCATTGCACTTTTGACGCCGACTGCACATAACAATGTCCAGAGGTTATAAATAGGGCCAGTTCACCGGATCACCGGCATTTAACATTAGTACACACCAGTGCGCCAACATTTGTGCTGTGGTGTGATGATGGAATCAACCCTGGGACTAATGTGCGTGGCAGCCGTGCTGAGTAGCATCGCGGCTGCTCCCAAAGAACGTGAGTGCCCATAGAATTATTATAGGTAGAACCGCAGTCAGAGCTTCCAATGACAGGCAACAAATTGGTCGCGAAATTCGCATGCGCAGCCAGTCTAAATACGAATGTATGCGTGTCTCTGAACGTCACTGATTACAATTTGCTTAGGCACACACATTACTATAATGTGTGCGTGTCGCGTCACTTTTGAGCGGAATTTTGTTCGATATACTGTCTTTGCGTGATATGTCTATGTCTACAACTGTATAGACTATTGTTTAGCAGTGACCGGAACATTATAGCCATATATGTAGTATAATAAAGTCTTACAGTTGGCGAGGAGACATAATCAATTACCAGCATAAGCAGCACGATGACGTGCGTCGCGTATTCTAACGTCAAAAGTCGCAACTTTCCAGTATATTAATTGTCAAATTCTGACGTATTACTGTCAAAAAACACGTGACTTGCGCCATCACACTACCCGTCCATTTCCTTGCAAACGCAGATAAATAAGAACGTAAAACCACTTTTGTTGAATCCCCGGTACGCAGCGTATACCTACGTCCCACTGCAGGATACAGGCCGTCTCTCATAAAGATGGCTATTTCAAGCGCTGAGTTACGTGAACATCTCAGAAACTCAGGTTTTCCCACGATGTTTCTCTTCAACGATAGCGAGTGGTATTGCTAGTATAAGATCACAAATATATACATAACTAATCCCCGGTTCTCGTACTACATTGTTGATTGATTGTTAGATTGTCAGACAGCTGTTGCTGTCAATTGTTTTTTTTTTTTTTTTGTATTCACTTTGGTCAACTGACCGCTGCCGCTGCCAACGTAGATTAACAGATGGTTAAAGTACGAGAAACCGGGGAATAGAAGTCGTTGGTGCTTGCCGGTATCGAGCCTATAACTTATCGAATGAGGACAATCTTGATCAGGGGCCTGTTTCATAGAACTACAATTCACGGACGATTCGTTGTACATTGCCAATTCGATTAACGCACAGATTAGCAAGTAGGAAGACTGCTATGCAATGTACATCAAATAGAAATAATAAACAATGAAATATAGTATAATGAAACGCGGCCGAGTGTTTAATTTCCAATATTCGTCTACGAAGCAAAATGCCTAAAATTAATGTTTACAGAGAAAATTACCTAAATCAGGTTTCAACATCAGATTTACCTAGGCCCTCGAAATTGTTCGTGGAAATACCCATGAATATTAGGTATTGAGCGTTTATTGAGTGCTCCCAAAGAAATGTTACTACAGTGAATCCTGATACTGACTAAAAAGGGAACCCTATCCAGTTTTGATTTATTAACTTTCGACTCACAAAGTAATTGAGGGAGATAGATAAAGGTCTATGCACATTGCTCTGGACCGGGTACAACGATATCAAAGTAAAAAAAAAGTTAACCCTCTTTACTCTCATAATTTTCATACAGGGTGTTAAAATAGAGACGCACGATCCGGAAACTACACATACTGGACATCAAAACAACTTCATCCATAAAATTTTGCTGTGAAACTTATATTTTTGATTACTTAACAAAACTTTATATTAAAAAAATTGGAATAAACAATAACCAACAACCCGACTGCTGAGCTTTTTCATGATCTTCTTTGTGATTTTTTAAATATTTTTCTTGGACATGTTGATTTCATATCATATAGCCTATAACACTCGCTCAAACAAGACTAATCGATTCAGATCTCATTTGTCAAAATCTGACCATTAGTTAAGGAGTTATGAGGTAACATAGAATCGGACATACTTACATACATACATACGAGCTAAACGCATCACCCTCTTAGGCTCCACTGCAGTCGGGGAAAAAACTGACTTCAAGAAAAATACGCACTACAAATAAGTTCCATTATTTTCCATGTTCCATGAGTACCTACCCCCTCAAACGTCTGAAGTATTTTTATTTAGAACAATTAAACTGGCGAAGGTGTAAAAGCAGCCTTAAAACACACAAAAATAACGAGGCATTAACCGCACAAACTTTCGGGTAACTCCAACCAACATCAGTCCAACGCAAATCGGAAAGTTTCACCACGAAAGTGGAGTTCGAACTCTCCTCGCATAGATATCTCGATGAGGCCATAAATAACGTGAATTTCCACAAGAACGTAAGGCATTTCGCAGAGAGGTGCAACTTTTGTGGTGGCTTTGAAACTGGTGCGATATTTTATTTGATCTGTCATTCCCCGAAACAGTTTCGGTCTCGGCCATGGTAGTGATTATGCATCGGTGCACAGTATTATACTTACGTACAACACAGCGGAAATGGGAGGCCATATTAATGACCTTTACATAAGGGTACAAGGCTAGAATGATGAATGTCCAAAAAAAAATTTTTTATTTTATTATTGTTTATGGTAGAACTTTTGGATCTCTATCATTTCATCTAGGTATTGTACACTAGAATGCTGTGAGTCAAGATGTGACGGTCCGCACTGCCTTTGCAATTCGACCGCCACTTATTCACAAATGTAGGGGAACATAATAATCCTTTGCGTTGTACAATAATCAATAAAATTAAACAAATTTTGCTGTAGTATTAGAGATTCGCTAGATGGCGCCTTTTTGCAATAAATAATAATAAATATTTATTATTTCGGGCAATAATGTCCATTACTTTCACATTACAAAATAAAGAAACAAAACGTTGGTTTCTCAACCAATAAACTATTTAATCTTTTTACAACAATTTAACAACGTTTGCTCAATTAGTTCTAAAACAAACAAAACCACGTTCATAAAAGTTGGCTGTATGCAAAGTTGTCTATGCCAATGTATCAGCAGGAAAAAAGTAAAGAAGAAAGTCAGGTCAACGGCAATCTGTAGATAGAACAAGGAGGGGCCCGTAGGAGTCTGATAATGTTATCCATCAAAAACCTAATAATACAGTCAATGAATATTATGGAAAGGCTTAATTTAGCAAAACTATTAAATATAGTTTCAGTAAAGAATTTAAAATGCTTATTTTACACAGAGAAAATATTTAAAATTATGTAAAATATTCCTGAAAGGGTTTCATTGAAAGACCTGGGAACCCAAGAGGGGTGGATGGCAACGGGGTGTGGGGGCGAGGGGAAAGGAAGAGACGCGCACTTGGACTGGGGACTTTGGCGGGAATCGGGCGGTGGTTTTCTGGGGGCATCTTTGCTTTTTCGGGGCTGACCGGCCGGTCTAAATTAGGATTAGGGTGAGTTAGCAAACTGTTTATCAAACTAAAGTATTCTACAGTGTGTCGGTAATGTGGCTACAGCAGCAAATATTGAGTAGTTCAGCTGTGAGAGTGATATCTATAGCTTGAGAAACGTTTTGGTGAGATGGCTTGGGCAAATCATGGCTGAAGCAATGCGGGCCGTGGTACGATTCATACCAGTGGATTGGATCTGACTACATCGATTTGGTCAAGGTAGCTCTCTAGATCATTCTCAGGTCTTAGCAGTAAATGTGGTAAAGTCTGATTTGCATCTTGGAATGTTGCTGTAGTCTACAGAACCATACTTCGGTGTAGGCTTCACCTACATACTTGTGTTTCAAGGTTGATTAGAATTTGTGTTTGCATTTGTTCTTGATAAATCAACTTGCTTGCATCAATTTCAAACATTTAATCAATTTGATGGAATAGGTCTATATCTGATCGAACGGTGAGTTTCTTTGCCATGTTCTTTTCTCACTATGGGTCAGGTCTTGAACATGGCACGCACATTTGTTAGGAACTGATGTTTGGCGTGGTAGAAAACCAGCAAACAGACAGTTTAGCAGTAGTATTTGCAAGCAGTTGAAGTCATTTACATAATAAAGTAAATTGTTAGGTAGAGTCTAAAACAACCAATTAAAAACAAATCCAAAATAAACCAAACTAATGAAAACTTGAATCTATCTAATAAAACAATAACCGGGCACAGAGCCTAACTAAAATTGTGAGTGTAAAATCTACATACAAAACTATGTACAAAAATAAACTAAAACCATATTTGTCTCAAATATTGACTAAACCAAACTAAGATTAACAATTACTGTTAATATTCTAATCTGTGTTAAACTGTGCTCACTAAAATCTGTTTTAAATCTCAAATGTTAATATTTCTACAAATCTTGATAAATAAATAGATTATTTTTTACTCTTTCTAGTTGTTTAATTGCTTTTGGAAATCCTGACTCCCTGAAAAGATCCTGGTTACTATTTCACAACAAAGGGTCCTGATAGGCTATCTAGACGATCACATTTTGGCCAAAGATTTAAATTTTCTGTGATTTTAGGTACTCACAATTTGCTCTTTTACATAGTACGCACTTAACTTACACTGAGCTAAAATAGTAGGTAGGAAGCCTAGGTACTCATACTTTACTTAGTAATCTGCTATGGAAGAACCATATCTTAGACATTCTATGGAGGCATAGATGGAGCGCTGCAGAGGACTCCGGAGGACTCCTTCTTCGGGAACCAACGGTCAACAGTGGCAGGAGCAGTATTAAGAGGGAACTTAGGGATCAGTTTAAGCAGTGTAAGTAAGTAGCAGAGAGTGGAGTAGAGTATAAAGGGGTGCGCGTTACAAAGAGATGTATCAAAAAGAAATATTCCGCTCCATAACAGTAACGCTGAGAGTCAAAACTTCAAACTCGATTATCTCGAAATGTTGGAATAAGGACATTCATCGTTCTAGCCTTGTCTATCATTTCATCTAGGTATCATACACTAGAACGCTGTGAGTCAAGAGATGTATCAAAAGAAATATTCCGCTCCATAACAGTAACGCTGAGAGTCAAAACTTTAAACTCGATTATCTCGAAATGTTGGAAAAAGGACATTCATCGTTCTAGCCTTGTACCCTTCTTTACAGTCATGCAGCCTATGCAAGCTGAAATCTGCCGCGATTTCGTAATTTAGACTATTACTTTTAAGACCAGACGTTAAATAAAACAAAATGGAGTTGTGAAATCTTGTTCAAAAAAATCGCGTGCAATTGGTATAACTTCTCCGTCTATCAGAACAACGACCGGCGGACCCGCAGCGCGCACGCACCGCTCTGGCTGGGTACTAATGGTTCTCATAGATTCGAGTTTGTGTCGAGATATTAATGTAGAGTGCCTTTTTTAAAAAAGAAACTAGCGTATTCGATAGCTATAATTAGGGCACGTTCATTTTGGTATGACTTTCAAACCACCCAAAATTCATGGTGTCTATGTCCCACTGTTGGGCACCGGCCTTCTCAGAGATAATATGGGATTAATCACCACGCGTGCCCACTGCGGATTTAAATTTCAAGCGCTGATGGGTATACCGGTTTCCTCACGATGTTTTCCTTCATAGAGTTTGTTCGCATAAAATGTCTTAAAATCGATTAAGCTTTGATAAAGATTAAGATTAAGGTTTGATAAAGTCGACACGTTAAGACAGCACATCCACCTTTACCCGCGTTCTCTCTATTGTTTTACGTTACAATGTGACCTTGCTACGAACATGTTAGACATGATTAGCTGTAGACTGTGTGAATTTGTAGCAGCAATACCACTAGCTAACTGTGAAGGAAAACATACCTACATAAACTCACGCCTGTATCCCAGAGGGGTAAGCAGAGACCAGGCACTGCCACTTGCCACAATCCTGACAGATCACTTTGCTTCCTCAACATGCATTAGTCGTTGCATGTACGCAGGCCGGTTTCGGGTACTTTTTACCTTGCCCTTTGCTAATACATCCCCTGTTTGGTCGAAGTATGTCCGCCTGGGACGTCCCTTACCGGCCCTTCCGCCTACATTCGCTCGATATTTTTGTTTCGTCAATCTTTCTTCCTTCATCCTCTCCACATGTCCAAACCAACGCAACATTCCTTTCTCAATTCTAGTCACTACATCCTCGTTCAGTCCACAACGTTATCTAACGAAACTACTGCATATCCTGTCATTCAAAGTAACACCAGACATACTTCTCAAGGACCTCATCTTTACTGTATTAATCATTCAAAACATGTTTTTATTAAAATAAAGAATAGAATGTCTGGTTAATTAGTGATGATCAGATGAACGTGTAAAAAGAAACTGAATTAAAAAATTACTAACAACCCGACTGCTGAACATTAACTACTAAGCAGGCGAGACCAACCTAGGTAATTCGCAATAATTTACATTATTGAATTTTGGTCCCGACTGCTTAGTAGTTAATGCTCAGCACACGGGTTGTTGGTTATTTTTTAATTCAGTTTGTTATATTTGTATTTTTTGTGATATTTATTGTTTTGCTGGCTCTATGCTAAATTCATATAGCCTATAATACTCGCGCAAACACGACAAATCGATCGAGACATTATTTGTCAAAATCTGTCCATTGGTTAAGGAGTTACGAGGGAAAAGAAACGTACATACACACATACATACGAGCCAAACACATTACCCTCCTTTTGGGCTTCGCCGCAGTCGGGTATTTATAGAAAAACTAATCAACAGGAGCATTTATAATTGACATTAATGCACGAATTCAACTAAGAAAAGCCAGAACCTTCCGGTTAGGACTCCATTACAGCACTAAACAACCCTAAATAATCCAGATTACTACATGAGGTACCTGACCCTTTTCTGACAAAACCCGAGGCTCTATTATTCTGCACTTAAGTTTGCTACCTAAACAAACCACGACTTAAAAGGAGTGCACAGAAGTGTGAAGGAGTGTTACATTTCGGGCGTATCCCTGTAATCTAAGGCTGAGTTTCATACAATGAATAATTTATTATGACAATTCAATGTGCATTGCGTAGCCGATTAGTATAGATAGATAGAGAACACTTTATTGCACAATCAGGTGAAAGATATTACAAGTATATGTAGTGTAAGTAATATAATTAGTAGTGTAAGTAGTGGTATAAGTACATAAGCAGCCTATATACCTCCCACTGTAGGGCACAGGCCTTCTCTCAGGGGGAGAGTGTGGGCTTAATCACCACGCGTGCCCACCGCGGATTGGCGATTTCAAGCGCTGAGGTATATGAATAGCTCAGACACTCAGGTTTCCTCACGATGTTTTCCTTCACGGTTAGCGAGCGGTACTGCTACTATAGCTTTACAAATGTATGTAATTTAAACAGTCATTGGTACATGCCGGGATTTGAACCCACGACCTCACGAATGTACTTACAGGTATTCGCTAGAATATGTTCTGTGGTTTACTAATTTGTTTTGTACCGACTGTGTGTAATTCTTTGTAATGTTGTCATATAGAGTTTTATTGTCAGTGTTTGTTATCGAATTCCTCTGAAACAGCTTCACCGATGTTTATGACTTTTGTCTGAGAATAGGTCGTAGGCTAATTAATTTGGCAAAACAACGTTTGCGGGGTCAGCTAGATATACTATAATCACAGAACCTATCAGAATCGTCATTCCTACCCAACCCTCCTGTCCCTTTTGCAACCGTCTGGCATACATAATTACCCTTTAGCATTGCTGATAAACTAACTACCTTAAGGCCGCTGTTACGTCTAGCATGCTATCTCGCTCGCACAATCCAACAGTTTCAGTGATTGTAAAAAACCCGTATATTTTTGATAAATGTGGTCTGAGGGTTTGATAGAGAGTGAAATTACGTTTCACTTACATTTTTGTTTTCATTATTATAATGAAAATAATATTAGTTTAATTTAATATTAGTATAATACTAATAAAGAAAAAATGTTTCCAAGATGATTAATTTTAAGATAACATAAGATAAGAATATTCTTTATTGCACACAAGAAACAAGAGACATAAAATATAAGACAAAATTTTCTCAGTCAAAACCTTATTATGATCTAAGACCACATTTATCAACACTAAGGCATATTAATTTTACAAATGTTAGAATGTGAGAGCGGGAGCGAGGGTTGTTTTAGTGTAATACTACAGTCTACATCGACAGCTGGGCCGGCCGCCTATCATAAAACTACGATTCATAGTTTATGACAATTCAATGTAAATGGTGTAGCAGAGTCTTCCTACTTGTTAAAGTGTGGGTCAAACGGCTATGCAATGTACATCGAACTGTCATAGTAAACTACGAATTATAGTTCCATGAAATTACAGCGCGGCAAAATTGCCAGCAATAGTAACAATGAGAGTTGAGGAATGTCCACTAGCCGTACCTTAGGAAGGGAAGATTCTGTTTATCATAGTTAGATGCTGTTCTGAATACATTTGCACAAAGTTAGGTAAGTTATTCAGCTGCTACCAACTCAATTAGCTTTTAGCAGAGTAATTAAACTACCTCAAAGAGGATAGATAGTTTTGAAACATTTTGAAACATCATCAAATAGTGCACTTGGAAGATGGCGAAGAATTTCACACATCACGTTGCATAAACTCACGCCTGTATCTGGGAGGGGTAGGCAGAGATCAGGGTTTGCCACTTGCCACGATCCTGCCCAACCTCTTTCTCTTTATAAACATTAGCGTAAAATTTCACTCCGAGATATTAAACTCTGTAATCTGTGGTGTATTTTCGAACGCGCATCCTCGAAAAAGGTAACAAAAATCATCAAAAAAAGTAATGAAACCGGACAAGTGCGAGTCGGACTCGCCCACCGAACGTTCTGTACAAATTTAAAAATATTATAAATCGAATCAGGAATCGAGTCTTGTAGTTTTTTTGAGCCTTTCCCGAACTTCAGACAATTTTTTTTTATTTAATTACAAATGTATAGTTTTCAGATTTTTTCCTGTACTTGTAGTATAAGACGATATTACTTGCCAAACTTCATAGTTTTAGGTCAACGGTAAGTACCCTATGAATTTTGATTCCCTTGAGTGTCGAAATATACGTTTTTGCAGCATAAACGGCCTCTTTATCTTTAACGGTATCTTTTTTTCCGTGAACGGACGCTTGATTTTTTCACAGCTTCAAGGTACTGTAGACCTGAGTATATGGTATTGATTTTAACTGGATACCTTCACGCGTTCCCGAGATAAAAGTTCTTGACAGACGGATGGACGGACGGACGGGCAACAAAGTGATCCTATAAGTGTTCCGTTTTTTCCTTTTGAGGTACGGAATCCTAAAAATACTGGCTTAGTTAATTGGTCCGACTCCGAACCAATTTTTTACAGCAGGTAGTGTTTTTTGTCGCCTATCTGATCCTGCAAGGTATTTTGGGTATTTTTAATCGCTTTGGAATATTGATTGGTTTAAAATGTGTACCTACTACACAAACTTGCATTCTAGGTCCTTTTTTCTCAGATTTATGTTTTTTTCGAAATATGTATGTGTTAACAAAATGTTACTAAATTCGCGGTGTACGCGCTCTACCAAAATCGCAGCTCCGGTAAGACATAATCCTACACGGAAGAACGTCCATTATACTCAACACATCATCATCATCATCAGCCATTTAAGAAGAAGAAGAAGAAGAAAGACATTTATTATACCAACAAGATACATCACAGAAACAAACAAACATTTGACGCCCACCGAAAGACATAGGCCTCCCTCACTGTTTTCCAAGCTTCCCGGTCTTGTACCGCCCGCATCCAGCGACTCCCTGCCACTGTAACCACGTTGTCAGACCATCTGTTGGGGGGTCTGCCCATGCTGCGTCGGGTCAGAACTTTTCCGCCCCAATGGCCATCAGTTCTCCGAGCTATTTTCCCCGCCCACTGCTACTTCAACTGAGCAATTCTAGCATTATCCAGCGTAATTACAAAGCAGAAAACCCATGTAAAATCATGGCATACTGAAAAAATAAAAACCTTCTTCTTCGGCCTCAGCCACGGATCTTTGCTTCTGACGGTGGTTCGCGGCAGCTTACAATGCAGGGCAGCTAAGTACTGTTTTTTAATTCGATGCAACAAAAAGAGGCAGAGTTACCATTATAAAATATATCGTTATAACCTGTAGATTTGTGTTTTAATGTAAAAAAGTAGACTCTTGTGACCAAAAACCTTATTGCATCAAAGACATTAATATTTAGTTACTCATAAAAGATAAGTATTTTAAAAACCGGCCAAGTGCGAGTCGGACTCGCGCACGAAGGGTTTCGTACCATTATCTATACTACATTAGACACAAAGATAAAAAAACAGCAAAAATAATCACGTTTGTTGAATGGGAGCCCCCCTTAAATAAGTATTTTATTTTGTTTTTAGTATTTGTTGTTATAGCGGCAATAGAAATACATAATCTGTGAAAATTTCAACTCTCTAGCTATCACGGTTCTTGAGATACAGCCTGGTGACAGACGGACGGTCGGACGGACAGACAGACAGCGAAGTCTTAGTAATAGGGTCCCGTTTTTACCCTTTGGGTACGGAACCCGAAAAATACTGACAAAACTCACACAAATTTTATTTGGAAGTAAAATGGGATTATTAGTTTTTTATGTATTGGCAACAATTGGATGTGATAGTGAATAGTGAAAGTGTTAAAGTACCTAATAAACTAAACGAAAAGGCTCAAAAGGACTAGTATCCAGAGCCGTTAAACCTATTAAAAAAAAAAAAGATAACCTTAGCTTTGAGGTTTGACACATTCATGAAGACTTAATTCGTTTTCAAACATTCCGTTTTTTCCTTGGTTCCGTCCGCGAATGTTGTTTCCCTTGTGATTTCGACTATTTTGGCTAGTTAATATATGCGATATTTTGTTCACACAATATCCAATATGCAATCCGCGTCCACACACGACTGCGGTCGGATTTAGTATAGATCAAGTCATCTGTCACGACCTTTAAAAAATAAAATTATATAATGTCCACATAGAGAACATCAACGGGAACGTCTACATAGAGAACGTGACGTGGGTTTACGACCCCGGCACATGTCAAAGAGACAGTATTTTTTGCATCGAATTAAAAAACAGACTTTAGTGTCAACCGACTTGGCCTCGTGGGCTATACATATTTTCCAGGTGATCCTTGACCGCCCCCTCTTTCGCCCTCGCTTTCGCCTTCTCTTTTGCCCAAGGTGGTGTAGGTGAGGGCTTGTCTGGTCGGGCATCTCTTGTCCTGGCGTAGCCTATGGCCTATCCAGGGCTATATTCTATCCATGATTTCTAGATGGACAGGTATTTGATTGGAAAAATAGAAATATGAACAGATTATTTTCAAAAGTAGTAAAACAACCTTTGTTAGATGACAAACTCTAATAGTCATGTTTCAGGAATTGCTCACTTTAGCTAACCCTACATGCTTTGTAAGATAATAATATTATTTATTGTAATACGTTTCAAGGTGCTCCAGGGAGTGACACTAGCGCGACCGAGGAAAAGGATCTAATTTGCAAAAAGTGTCTGCACAATCTCTCAATGTGAACTTAAGGCAAAAAACCTAACCCCCGGTTTCTCGTACACTAACAAGCTGTTAATCTACTGTTAACAGCTGTCAGTGGTTTTTTTGTATGCACTTTGGTCAATTGACAGCTGTTAACAGTGGATTAACAGCGTGTTAGTGTACGAGAAACTGGGGTTAAGGCAAGATAGCATTGAAGCCAAAAATTGCCGCTTTTGGCATAAACGCTATCTAGTCCCAGGTTCGTGATCCCATGTTCTTTGTCGTGGGTCCTAAGAATCACTGTGAACATGATTGAGAGATTGTATAGACACTTTGTGCAAATACGATATGTAAAAGAAGATATTATGCTTTTTTTTTTCATTTGTAACGCTAGTTAGCCTTAAGGTACTCCACCATAATGTAACTAGGCAAGGACATCACAAACATACGAATACACCCAGACTGCGGCCATTTGTACAAATCGAGACGGCGTCCTCCAGTGGGAACCGAACCCACATCCTCTGTTTTTACTCCCGTAGTCACGGGTGTTGACCGCTAGCCCAACGAGTCATTCAACGGGCCGATGACTGTTTAAACAAAGCCCAGCCTTTCTTCGTTTGAAAGTCTTTGTCTCTGTAATAATAGCATAACTGAAAATTCAATCAAAGACCCTAGTATATTATTAAACCCACGTCTAAATTACCATTTAATTTAGTTGCACCCAATAATCACCCAGGAATGCTTTACCAAACCATCTTCAAAGTAAACTGAACCTAAAATTAACCGGGTTACGGTAAAAAAACTAATCAAATTACTACGGAGATGAAATTATAACCACATCAGTCAGCTACTCTGGATCCCACAAGTTAGTAAGCTCAGCCTTTGTTATTTGAGTTTAATTCTTAGGTGTCCTAGGGTTCAGAACTGAATACGGGGTTTTTAAAACAGGTTACTAGACTGACAGGATGAGTAGTGAGCAGCTTCTGAGACCACAACGCTTCTTTGGTTTCTTTTATAGCAGCAAGTACCAGTTGGTATGTACTCGGTTCAATGGCTAAGTTATTGAGTGCATTTTCACATCCGTGAAGTTTAAGACCTGCCTTATTTGCCTCCGAGAATAACTTTTTAAGTATTTTTCATAATGTGCGAAGCCAAGGAGGAAATCACTTACCTATTTTCCGTTCCACGACTCGAACTTTAGGGAAACAAATACTCGCATCTCATTGGTCAATGCGCGCGGCTAGAGATAAGCGAAACAATAAGCGAAGACGGTCCGCTTCATAGGGTAGGTTTACTTAATGCAGTGGCTATTGAAGGTCACGCGCGTTAACAAATGGGCGCACATGGACGATTTTCTTTGGGACCTCGTTTCGTGGAATGGGGTGTAGGTACGTACATATGCAATTTAAAATAGAGCTCTTGCCAAAGACAAAAAAATCTATATCGAAGACTTTTTAAATAGTTAGTTTTATTGTCCGATCATACTTAATTATTTAAAAACTTTCAGTAATAATTATTTGTAACGGTACCTGCAACCGGCGTGCGTGCATTCACTAATTAATGTTAATGAAGTGATCAATGTTGTCAGGATCATGGCAATAGGCTATGCCTGGTCTCTGCGTACCCCTCCGGGATGCAGGCATTAGTTTATCGAATGTAGTATGTATTTGTATGGAAAATAGAAATAAATATTGCAAACTTCTGCTTCGTAATAACTTGTACGTAACACAATCATTCGTCCTTGTCCCAAACTAGGATACCCTGTGCTAGGATACCTTGTGCTAGTTGTGCTATGGTAACCAGGCAAGGACATCAGAAATATGATAATACACCCGGACTGAGCCCATTTCTACAAATTAAGTACGGTGGCCTCCAGTGGGAATTGAACCCACGACTTCCGTTTTGGTAGTCAAGCTTATTAACCGCTAGATCATCGAGGCTTATTGGAAGTGATTTAATTATCACATCAAATCAAAAATATTTATTGGGCAGAACAAAACTTAACAGTTAAATTGTATCCTGGGGCAAAATTAACCATTCAGGGTGAACTTAAATATATCACAACATTCATAGATACATACATAAACTCACGTCTGTATCTTTAGCTGTACAACTTCCGTTTTAAGAATCTGCCATTACCAGAATCTGCTGTTTAAATAATCTGCCATTTCAAGAATGTACCATTCAGGGGAAAAGGGTCAGAGGAGTAGGCAGAGACCAGGGACTGCCACTTGCCACCATCTTGACAGATCACTTTGGCTTCCTCAACATAAATATTATCGATAATACTGAATAAACCGATTTCAGGTTTTGCCTCATTTTAATGACACGTTGTTTAAAGAATATTACGCTGGCACGTTACTAATGTACATTTTCCACCTCACATACGGAGTTTTGCCACTGTTTTGTAATTTGAAACAACCTTTTCGTCGCGTCACCGAAGTTTCGATGTCAGGAAACGATAGGGCAATTTATTTCACGTTAGACACCGAATATACGAACCTACTCTGTTTGTGACAAACTTCATGAAGAGCCTTTCTTTTTACCCCACTGCGGCGGTGCCCAAAAGGAGGTAATGTGTTTGGCACGTAGTGTGTGTGTTTCTGTGTCTGATTCTATGTTCGCCCATAACTGCTTATCCAATCGTCTGATTTTCACAGATAAGATCTCAATTTGTTCATCATAATTTTTTTGGGTGCCTATTTACGCCTACTGCAGGCAGGACATTGGCCTCCTTCATGGTTTTCCCTAACCATGAAGGGTGCCTATACATCAGGTAAAGTCAGCGTAAATCCGACGAAGGTATTTTTTTTCATTTTCCGTTCATTCGTTCCATTTGCATTTTTCTGTAAATTTTTTTTAAATCTAAGTTAGTGAAGTCTTGTTGCAGGGGTCGATCCATTGTAGGACGCTTAGCTAGCGACGTTAATTGATCGAACTCATAAAACTCGACAAGTGCGTGCCGGACTCGCGCACGAAGGGTTCCGTACCATTACCTATAAAACATTAGACACAAAGATCGAGAAAAAACGGCGAAACATCACGTTTGTTTTATGGGAGCCCCCCTTAAATATTTATTATATTTTAATTTCATTATTTAGCCTGGTGACAGACAGACAGAGGGACAGACAGACGGACAGTTAAGTCTTAGTAATAGGGTCCCGTAATGAGGGTGTATAATGTTGGTTGTAAGAGAAATAGCCGAATATATATATATATATATTCATCTCTACTCTTTTCCACCTGTCAATGGAAGTGGAGGCAGAAGAATAAAGTAGTCAAGGTAGGCGTAGTATAAAACATTATATACAGAAAAACACTTCAATTACAGTTTGTCATCTACAAGCACTATAAATTTGAGTATCTAAAATAATCAGTTTTTTATTGTAAGCTGCTATGCATGTTATGGAGCCATGTTTTAAGGAGCCATGTCACTGTTATAGAGCATATGTTGGAGTATGCCTACATAGAAAAAGTAAATAATAATAATAAGCTCAAGACTGGAAGTAGACACCCAAGCTCCGAGGCCTCCTGCGCCTCAGGCGAACTACACAGAACCCTTTTGGGGTGCAAAGTGAACGGGGAGACCCGAGTTTACGGACGCAACATAAAAATAAATAACTTCACTCCTTTTTAAGGGAAAAATAGGCTGTGTAAAGCCGAGATAGCTCTTGCAGAGCTACAGGTATAGCTGGCAGGTAAGCGAAGGATCCCAAATAGGATACTCTTTGGACTTTGAAAGAAATCGCGACTTGTGAACTTCTGAGATCCTATGATAACAGCGAATGTTTAGGTCTATACAGAAAATAGAACATATAAAACAATACAAATACTGTAAGCTGTAAGTAAGGTATTCAAATTTAATAATTAGTGTCTACAATAATTTATGTACGAGCCCTCTGGGCCACGTTTCATGAAACTACAATGTACATTACATTACAATGTAGGTACATACATGGACATGTCATGCTTCGTTGATCTAGCGGTATCACGTCTGATTACCATGCCGGACGTCGTGGGTTCGATTCCCACTGAGGGCCGTCGTCGTACACTTCTTCAAATGGTCTCAGTCTAGGGCTATTTCCATATTTGTAATGTCCTTGCCTGGTTACCATAGCACAGGGTATCCTAGTTTGGGACCAGGGCAAGTGATTGTGCTGTGTTGTAAGTTATTTATTTATAGTAAACCACTAATTGTAGTTCTATGGAGTAGGGCCCTGACCAAAATGGTCAGTGACCATTTAAGATCGACTCTATAACCTAGAAATATCGACAATTACACAAATTTTACAAAAACAACAGCGACGCCTTTCAACCATTCGATAAGCCTTTCGCCTCAACTAATCTTGATACTTACACTTTCCAATATATACATAACGAAAGGCACTTTTCGTTTAATCCCCTTATCACACACAGCCGTTGCGTGCCATTGTCTCTGGCGGCCCGCTTAACCCGCTCGGACCCAGATTAGGGTCCGAAAAGTCCTAATGTTTGCCAGGGGGGATTGGAAAGGGGGCCGAACGGTTTCGAGGTTGGGAGACAGGATAGGTGGCTTTCTATTGCTCTACTGCCTCGTGAGTCGGTTACACGCTTGATGACCAAAGCAGACGCCGTGAGTTCTATTCCAACTGAAGGCTGCCCGTACTTGATTTGTCTGATGGCCTAAGCCTGGGTACATTTCCAGGTGTGTGACGTATTTTTCTGGTTAACATATCATGGTATCTTGGTTTGGGAACAGGAAAAGTGATTGGGTTGTGTGGAAGTTTGTGTACGCCCGTACGCGTCCACTGCTATTTAAACAAGGCAAAGACATCGCCTATAAATTAATTCATCCAGGTGTAAGCCAAGCCTACTGACAGTAAATATGTGACATGATAGTTTGGAAGAAATGGAAAATTTTAATTGTCTGTGGCCACGGCTGGATGAGGATGACCGAGGACAGATAGTAGTGGCGTGCCTTGGAGGAGGCATATGGTTCATAAAAATCACCATTGAGAGAATAGACCGGGACTTAAAAAAAACGATCTGTAAAAGAAGAGCGGTGGTAGCCTAGTGGAAGAGCGGTGGTAGCCTAGTGGGAAGAACATTGGACTCGGAAGCGAGAGACCCAGGTTCGATCCCCAGTCCGGGCATGTACCTATGACTTTGTCTTCTAACTTATGTACATTTGTGAAATTATAGTAGCAATACCACTCGCTAACGGTGAAGGAAAACATCCTGAGAAAACCTGAGTGTCTGAGATATTCACATACCTCATCTTTTGAAATCGCCAATCCGCGATGAGCACGCGTGGTGATTAAGCCCATTCTCTCTTCCTGACAGAAGGCCTGTGCCCTACAGTGGGACGTATATAGGCTGCTTATGAAAAGAAGATATGAGTATTTAGTCTGTCTGTCTGTCCGCGGCTTAGCAAAGAGACAACAAGTACTAGAGAGCTGAAATTGGGCCCAGATATTATCATTGGTGGCTAGTGAACCTCACGAGATACATCTCGTGAACCGTACTAGATATCCGATTGAAATTATAATTTATTATTAAATCATTTACTTTATTTAGATAAAATAAAGTTCTTACTCGTAAATAAAAAATATATCCTTACAAAAAGTGAAAACAAATTGAGGCGGCCTTTTTTGATCAACTTTTGACATTTAAGCGACTCGCGCCGTCATATTACATGTGCCGTACGGCTTTTTTCTTGAGGAGTCGTGTAAGAAACTCTAACTAATATACATTTTACTAGTTAATTTTTGAAGGTATTAGATCTCGGAAGAGAAGAATTCGTTCCCTCTCTTTGGAACATAATCTGCGTGCGAGGCCGTTGTATGTAAAGCGATTGTGTGCGCGATTAAAGAATGTGTGCGTACAGGGATTATGGTTTTTAAACGCTCTGAAATATGGCTCAATTTACACACGCTCCTTTAATTCGGGTGCGATTCAACTTTGAGATTGAAACTCGAACAGTTGGACATTTTATTTGCCAACGGTTTCGCGGGACAAATTAACTTTTCACCCGTCAAAAAGGCTTGACATTTATTATTATTTTATTTCGTATCGACACACATATGGCAATAAAATGGACGATTTATTGCAATGACTGCCCTTGCGTTTTGGAGTTAGGCCTGCCTGTCTGATGGTAATTTTTGGGGATGGATGGTATTCAACAAAATCGTTCGATTAATTCCGCTTAGTAATTCACTGTAATCCACAAATAATACTGAGTTTATTACTGTGAGATATACAGGGTTTCATACCTCATAAGGAAAAAAGCAACCCGGTTATAGTACCTATCACTTCTTTGTCCGTCCATCCGTCTGACTGTCAAGATCTTTTATCTAGTTGAAATTAAAACCATATACTTGAGTGTACAGTCCCTTCAAGCTGTGAATAAATCAAACTTCTAAGTTCGCGTAAAAAAAAACGGCCGTTTATGCCGCAATAACACTTTTTTTACATATTCACAAATTTAAAAAAAAAACCGACTTCAAAACACAGAAACTAAAAACACAGAAATAATACAAACGAATATGAACTTTTAAATTCGAAGTAGAACGGCCGTTTCTGGCGTTAATGCTATCTAGTCCTAGGTTTTTTGCCTTAGGTTTAGGCACATGGGTCCTAACAATCACTATTAACATGATTGAGATATTGTAGAGACACTTTTTGCAAATACGATCTGTAAAAAAAGATATAATTTTTTTCGTCGGTGGCCCTGGACCCTCTTCTAGATGTCTTGTTATTTTAATTATTATTTAAATTGATCTCTATAGTTACACCGGGCCGGCGATCGGTTCTACCGATGATCAACTACTTCCCTGCATGTTACTTTCACCAAAAAGAAGCATGTTTTAATAATGAGTGAGTGCACACGCCCGGCTCAGAGGTAGGGGTGGATTCCCTTAATCCGTATTGGTCTAGGTTCGTTCTCGTGGAATTAATCTCGAATACCTCTGCGCAAAGGGGTTCTGACTGCCAACTGGGAAATCCGACGAGTGCAGAGCTCTGTTTTTAACCGACTTCAAAAATGGAGGAGGTTATTAATTCGACGCGTACATTTTTTTTTGCTATGTTCCTCCATAACTCCGTCAAATCTTAACCGATTTCGACAATTCTTTTTTTTTTCGTATAGTCCCATACGTCCTATTGGTCCCATTTTAATTTGGTGAAGATCTGATGAAAACTTTCAGAGACGGAGAACGGAACTCTTCAATGGACTGCAGTAAATAAGGCCCAATAGGGCCCATCCTTTAGTAATATTCGTATGTTTCATTAAATAGCGTAAAAGTAGTCCCAAGGTAATTTGGTGATGTTCTGGTGAAGACTTTTGGAGATGGAAATTGAGAACGTCAAATTTTAAAGCAACGAAATAAGTAGGGTAAATTATGGTTATAAGGGACTTGTATATTTTTCTCCCGCTCCCGCAGAAAAAATTGAAAAATAAAAAAAATTAAATAAAAAATAAAAACCGACTTCGAAACACTACAGCACTAAAAAGTTAGAAATAATTAGAAGTATACATGTAGGTATTGTAGAAGTATAATTTGTAGTCGGTGCCCAGTTTCATGACCAGCACATATATTTTTATAATGTTATAATGTGACTAGACGCACAAAATATTTTGATAAGATCGACTCACTTACCTATCATTTAGTTTCAAATAATATCTAAAAGAATATCTATCTCTACAGTACAACGCATAGTTTTATGAGAGTGAGTTCCTGAGTTAGAATGACGGGTTATTCACTAACTCGACACACAAGACTGGACACAGGTGTGTCCAGTTGGTGAAACTCAAAATTAGTATGACTTATTATTTCGGCATCTGGACACGCCAAGATTTTAGGCGTGTTCAGATAGTGAAACTTGAATTAAATATTTTTTATGTTTTCGCTAACTGGGCACAGTCAGGTTTTTTTGTAAATACGGTTACAGTCAGCTTAATAATCGCTTTGCTCATTGATTTAACGAACGAGGCGATTTCACGAAAAAGCCGACTCATTTTTTTCCTTCAAAAACCCTAGCTTCTTATTAAGGCATTTTGAAATAAAACAAATATATAACAATCAGCGGCGCTGGATGCAGGCCGCTTCCAACCGATCTTTTTGGAAATCCATGGAGGAGGCCTATGTCCAGCAGTGGACTTCTTGTGGCTGAATGATGATGGTGATGATAACAATCAAATAATATAATCATTTATTAATATGAAGACAAGTATACTGAGCTAATGTTACTTTTTTGATTGCTTTAAGGTACTTTTGTTACAATAGTGTAAAAATATTCAATGTAATCTAAGTGTACGTAATAATTTAAAATCATCACTTCGAGTATCACAGAAAAATCAAATAAGATTCATACACACTTTAACGCAAAATAATAACGAATACTAACAGTGTCAAAAATATCTCCCTTATAAATTCGTGAATAACATCCAAAATTACAACAACCAAAATTACCCGTTCCCAGCATGTTGATTGTAACACAAAACATTAATCTGCATGACTGTACTTTGTCATAAATTTGGGTAAAATGCGACGTGTGTCCAGTTGGCGAAAACATAAAAGTGATATAAATTAAGTTTTACAATGGACACGCGTAAGAATCTTGGCGTGTCCAGATGACGACATAATAAATGGTAATAATTTTGAGTTTAACCAACTATCTCGTGTCAAGTTAGTGAATAACCCAGAATGACAAGAGATCATTCTATCGCTTTGACTCTTAAAGTGAAATCGAGCGGAAGAATCCTAAAAATCCTGAATTCCATCGAACAAACGTACCCAGTACCCGCTGCCATTTAGATATGTACCGACAGGGATGCGTAAAACATACAATTACACAAATTTAATAGAATCGAATCGCGATCGTAACAGCAAACACAAGGGCCCTCCAACCGGAGCGTGACTCGAATATGAATTAATTACATTTGTGCGATATTTTTCAGCCCTGAAAACGGACCCGTCCGCGCCGTAAAAGAGACAATATTTCTGATAAACGACAGAGATTGTGCGAGGATTTATGGCGAGAATGTTTGCCGGATTACATTTCATTGGTCCGTGACAAATGCCGAAGCAATGGGAGCTTGCCTCAAAGTTGGATTGGATTTAAATAGAGGACGGAGAATTTTTTTTTTATGTTTACTAATATAAGTACACATTTTTGTGGGGTTTTACAGGTCTCAAAAAATGCAAAATTTTACGAGAACTGTAATAAAAAAAATATTCGATTTAGTTTTCCCCTTGAATTGTAAATATTTTCTAATCAGGATGTTGAAACCAAAATATTTTACGAAATTGAGATCCCCTTCTGAATTAGCTTCATCTTTAGTAATATATACTAATATTATAAATTTTGTATAGTTTATATGTCTTAAAGACCTATTTAGAGGCTAAAAATTCCACCCATGCCGGGCCTTGAACCCGGGACCTCTGGCTAACCGTGCCTAGTTTATATGTTCTGAAAGATCGAATTCGAAACGAGGTGATCCGATAGAGAACCAAAGTCACCGACATAGCCCACCGAATTAGCATGCTGAAGTGGCAGTGGGCCGGCCATATCATCCGAAGAACTGATTACCGATGGGGTAGACGAGTTCTTGAGTGGAGACCGCGGATCGGTAAAAGCAGTGGACTAGCGAAGGCTGATGATGATGATGATGATATGTTTGTGAGTTTGTATGTAGGGGATAATCTCCGAAAGAATTTATCCGATTTCAAAAAATCTTTCACCCGTAATTGAACCAGTACAATGGACTTTAAGGGTGGACATTGGCTAATCTGTTTACCACGCGAACGTAGTCACGGGCACTGATAGTATATTATAAGGCGTTACGAGCACCTTGTGACGTCATACTTTAGGACTAATTGGTATTGCTTTGTACCACAGCTTTGTACTAATTACAACATTCTTGTACCACGTGACTGGAATTACATTTTGACAGGTTATATTTTGAAAATTATAGTCGTACATATCTTTTAACGTGGCCTCTCGAATCAAACGAAATATTTTTTTTTTGCAAGTTCTCCATTGGGTCCTCCAGTTAAAAGTTAAACAATGGAAACGTACAAGCCAACCTATGTCGAGTTTCGAGCTATGCAGTTACAGTACGGGCGATTTTGCAACGGAAATACATATAAAGGTAGATAAAAGGTTAACTCCAAATCACTAACACCCTTTTTCATATTTTCCAAGCGGGGGCTTATTGCTCCTTCTTTTTCATGATCATAATCGAAAGTTAATTATGGTTGCACTAGCAATACCACTCGATAACTGTGAACGAAAATACCGTGAGGAAACCCGAGTGTGTTAGGTTTTCACATATCTCAGCGCTTGAAATAGCCAATCGTGGCAATAGCCAATAGCCACGCGTGGTAATTAAAGCCCATACTCTCTCTCCCTCTGAGAAAAGGCCTGTGCCCTGTTGTGGGTTGGAATGTTTCTGCGTAACAATTTGCAGTGGAACAGTATGTACGAGACTCTCATACATAAAACCGAAATGCAGTGATAAGTTTGTTCTCGATCTTGTTTTTGAGACAAAAATTAACGATTTTGGGATGTTTTTAGGTTTTTATAGTGATATGCTAGTTTGAAAAAAAAAAGCCAGCCAAGTGCCAGTCGGACTCGCGCACGAAGGGCTCCGTACCATTATCTATACAACATTTGAATATTTCAAGCGTCTACCTGTTGCCGCTATTAATATCGAGCACAAAACGGCAAAAAAATCACTTTTTTTGTATTTAAGGGGGGCTGCCCGTAAATATTTATTTTATACTGTTTTTAGTATTTGTTGTAATAGCGGCAACAGAAATCTGTGAAAATTTCAAGTGTCGAACTCTCACGCTTCATGAGATACAGCCCGATGACAGACGGACAGACTGACGGACGGACGGGCGGAAGGACGGACAGCGGAGTCTTAGTAATATGGTCCCTTACCCTTTGGGGACGGAACCCTAAAAAAGGTGATTATAGGTGGTCATATCTTTTGGTTACAGAAGGAACCGTCCGTGAGCCTAAGATTTTCAATTTGATCGCACTACTCGCTCCTGAGAATAACGGATAAGTGCGTGTAGATAGGAAGTAAAGATAACGGAATATTGACTGCCTCGTTGGTTTTTAGGTAACACGTTTGACTTCCAAAGCAGAGGTCGTCAATTCCCACTAAAGGCCGTCGTACTTGATTTGTACAAAGCCTCCTCAGACTGAATATTTCCATGTTTGTGATGCCCTTGCCTGTTTACCATAGCACAGGGTATCCTAGTTCGATTCCTGCCTCTATATTACACGCACCAAATCCTGAACGATACCTATCGTCTACCTGTCAAATTCCGTACTAATTCCGACAGGATTCGCATAATTAGGCTTCAGGACAAGTGATGTATGTCGTCATGTCGTGTGTTGGTTATTATTTCTTTCGATACCGTTATTTTACGACGACATCGTAACGAAAAACCTTTACAGTTTCCAACCGGTTTCAGTCCCCGGCTGAGATGATAAATGACTTGCGCGGAGTTGCCAGAGGGGTAGGCAGGGACGTCGCAGATGCGACTGGCAGGGGCCGCGGATATGACAAAGGGAGTCAGACGAAAGTTCGCTTTGACGGATTACAATATCGATCGATAGCGACGTCAGTGGGCTTTACAAGATTGTGGCTATAAAAGAGATGGATTAGGAAGACCACGTACCTTCCTTCAGCAACTTCCCATCGCAAGGTTGTCTGGAAGAAATTGCTTTTAGCAACAAGGCCGCCAATTGTAGATCAGTGTTCCGCAAACTTTTTTGTGCTCAAGGTACACCTACGAAATCAGGAAACTTCAATATTTTTTTATTATTGTATATATTTAGTATAAAGCTCAAAGGCATTTAAGATGCTATCAAAATGCAAAAATAAAAAAATCATTAAAAAACAGCCGAATCTTTTTTTACGTAAAATTAGAAGTTTGACTTTTTCACAGCTTCAAGGGACTATAGAGCTGAGTGTTTCAACTCCATACCTCCACGCATTCCCAAGATAAAGGGTCTTGACATGGTCTTGACAGACAGACATGTGGAGTTTCTTTGTTAGCTTCTTCTCCACATAATCTATTAATTGTGAAACTAACAGCTTTGACGTTCATTAAGTAAACATTTTGTTTTTATAGTGAATAAAAATGTTTGACTTTGACTTTGAGACGGCGGACGGACGGAAGGAAGGACGGACGGACGGACGGACGGACGGACAACAAAGTAATTCTACAAGGGTTCCGTTTGCTTTTTCTTTTGAGGTATCCTAAAAGGACAAAGTTCGGAGTTTATTTGTCTATTTTTTCTCCAAAACGATCCAGATCATGAAATAGACACAACACTTTTATCAGCTTTTTTGTTAGTCACGCGTAACGCAATTCAGTAGAGTACAAAATATAAGAATATGTACAACAGCAGAAGTCGATATTTTGTTAATAATATGACGAAGTAGATGAAAGATACATTAAATTTTAGAATTTCTCTTTAAGTAAAAACGAAAGCACACCGAGTTTCACAATCTGGTACATACAATACAATAAACATCAGCTCTTTACCTTTGAGATGTGAACGGTCAAGTATAAAACGTAAAGGTTGATCAGGTGCCGTGCGTACTGTACACTGGAACGTTGATCAGTTGTCGACTGTACAGTTTACCGTCAACAACTTTACTGTACAACGTTTACCTTTTTGTTGCAAAACTACTCGTATTGCAAATAAGCAGAGTACACGCTAAAGGTCAATGTGCTGTCCACTGCCCGTGATTTAATTGTACGATCAAAGTCCACAACTCATCCCCAATAGCATTTTGTGACTATAGAAACAGTCACTGGCTGTCCAGTGAATCAAATCACATTATGGATGCCCAAAACAATAGCTTTACTAGCATCTCTACATTTGCCTGATTAATTTGATTGAAACTGACACAAAGCTAACGGCGTAATAGCGCGCAATGTACAGGGTGGCACGGAGGAGACAGTTTTTTTTATGAGAGCGTAAATACACGAACATTTTTATTTACGTACGACACCGAATTGTACCGATTTCAGTTTTATTAGCGTTGACTCCCCCAAATGACTTAAGTTCAGTTAAACGCATGAGTCCAATAGAACTACAATTAATGGTTTGCAATGACAATTCTATGTATAACATGTAAGAAGACTAATTCTACTAATTGGCTACGCAATGAACATCGAATTGTAATTACAGACTATGAATTGTAGTCCTATGAAACGCGGCCCTGGCGGGTTATGTCGTTGTTTATTTTTTTACCGATTTAACTTGGTGTTCTCCAAGTCTAGAACCCCCAGTGTCTCGAACACAGTGTACTGGGCCGAAAAAGAGAGATAGAAAGATAATCAGCAGAAGTTCGGCCACCCTGTATAGACAACCCTAACCTACGCCTGTTCGCCCAACCACGAGACCAATATTGTTTCACGTCCGATTGCCCAATCAGTGTTCGAATAACATCATAGCAATAACTAGCCTCAACAAAATTAACAGCGGAAACAATGCGAGCTACTTGCATCGACTAAATTTCGATACCTAAATACAAATACAAATATCTTTATGGAGAAATGCAATTTGCAATTTGAAGCCTCGAACTCGGAAAACCTGTGCGTCAGGAGCAAGTGGCCAGTTTCTGAATTGACAATTTTGCTAAGTAAATGGTTAACTGTAGTGCTGTCTCTTTGAATTTCTCAGAAAAGAGCGTGACAAAACGTTACTTAAGTATTTACTTAGTGAAATTCTCAATTTAGAAACTGGCCCTAAGTGTTACAATATAATGCAAATTATTGCTAAACACTGTACCAGTGTACCAGACAAAAAATGTTAAAAAAGTAAGTATTAAAGAAAGCAAAAATAGAAAATCCTAAGTTAAGTATTTCTAAAGAACAATAATCTTTAAAGCATAACAAAGTATTAGTTTAATAGGCCCTTTGTTTGATAAAAACTCATCAGTGAATGAATCTGGGCTATAGATCTATTAGATACCACTAAAGTTTGCAGTAGACGTACAGTCTGTTCATCCTTACTTGTCCAATTTAGTAAACAATATTCTAACCTCAAAATTGACATTTGATGCCGAAACTAGATATTTTCTTGCAAGTTCGTGCACTTTGTTTATAAACATAGCAGCGTGTTATCCAAAATGGTGTCTCAGGTTACTTCATTTATGGGAATATGGCAGTTTTCGACTAAAAAGTCATACTTTGCGGGTAGAATCTTGTTTACTAAATTGGACAAGTAAGGATGAATAGACTATAAAACGTTGGTTCTAAAGACAGGAAAGAGCTCATGAACCGATGAGTTTCTAACGGGAATAATAGGTAATTGAGATGATGAATTGGAAATTTAGGAGGTAAGGATCTCGTTTTTGATAACCAGATTCTTCATGTCAAGGACTCCGCTTTGTAAGTTGCAGAAACAATGAAAACACGGTTGCTTGACTTTTTTAACAAATGGAACCGATTCAAGGTACTAAAATGGTGGCCACATGGTGGTTGGATTTTAACCGACTTCAAAAAAGGAGGTCCTCAATTCATCGTCATCTTTTTTTTTTAATTTTTTTTATGTAGTATGTTCCCCGATTACGCGAAGACGCCCGGACCGATTTAGAAAATTCTTATTTTGTTTGAAAGGGTAGACTTCACACAAAATCCTGACTTTTCAGTCAGGATTCAGAAGTCCGAATCTGATGATGGGATCCTGGAGAAATCGGGGGAACTCTTCAAATTTTAAGGGCGCACTCGAAGCGATTTGGGTGTTTTTTACAGTGATTCGTGCATTTGCTCTCGGAAAACACAATTTGGTGGATTCATAGTGATATAAAAAATAAAAAATAATTAAAACTAAAATGACCTTTAAATTTGAAGTTGAACGTACATGTCATACTTCTAGAACATAACATAACATAAACTCACGCTTGCATCCCAGAGGGGTAGGCAGAGATCAGGGACCGCCACTTGCTACGATCCTGACGATCACTTTCGCTTCCTCAACATTCATTAGTCGTTAGCTACACGCAGAGCTGCTTTAAACCTCAGCCAGTCTGGGAGGTTCTAAGCAGCTCTGACATTCAAAACCTTAACAATTTTATTACCATCATCATCATCAGCCATTTTACGCCCACTGCAGGACATAGACCTCCCTCATGGTTTTCCTTAACCACGAAGGGCTTTGCCTTTGCCAAATTTTATTATAACCGCGGTCAATACACCCCGGGACTATTTGACCGTCATAAATGTCCTGCGCATTCCTCGTTGACTATTCATAGCCAGAGGATAAAGAGATAATTATTTTGGCAATAGAACAACTTTCGCGATTAAGTGGCTCGGAATCGGAAGGAGCCTAATAAACTGAGACAGGCGCTGACAAATGTGCTATCTCCCTGATCTCCGAGTGTGTGGTACAATAGTTTAACTTTTGACAGATGCACACCCATGAAGTATTTTTTTTTTTACTGTTTTTTTATTAGGTTTCTCAACAGACTCACACTACGAATACGAAGACGTACAAATATAATAACAATTCACAATAAATTTTATGGCAACAATTTTTAAAAGCTGACCAAATGGGAATTCTCTGCTGATCCCGCCTGTATCCCGAAGGGGTGGCAGAGATCAGGATTTGTCACTTGCTACGATCCTGACGGACCTCTTTCGTTGGAAAGAGGCAACAACAATTGCAACAAGTTCATTTTGGAATTTTCTGCTGATTTAATTAGAGTTTTTTTGCTGTACAAATCGGAATTTTCTGCCGCTCAAGTCAATTATTACTCTCAATTTTGTATATTCCGCCGATCACAACAATTTTAAGGTATCCGTAGTCAACAAGGAGCCCTTATAGTTTCGCCATGTCCACCCGTCTGTCTGTCCGCGGCTTAGCACTGAGACGACAATAAACTGGAAAGCATAAACAATCTTTTTAGGGTATCTCCCCTACGCCTAAATTACGGATGCAATTTTTTTTCTCGTCTATACCATAGGCGAAATCTAAAAAAATTGTGAGTGTAGCAAAATCATTTTTTTTTATTTAGGGATGCGTTTGTGAAATATTAAGCTAAATTTAACCTCCTCAGTCCTGACCTTGAAAATAACAATGGTTTTCAATTGTTATTTTCAAGGCCAGGACTGAGGAGGATAATAGCGCAAATTTTTGTTACAGTAGGGCGTCCGGGTTTTTACTCTTATCTGCTTACTATGACCATACATTCTTGTACACCACAGTTGCAAAAATATACAACGATTGCCAGGCGCACCGGGATGGTTTGCATTGTCTAGTTCTCATCTACCGCGTTGTTTTCACAAGCCAAGATTCATGCATAAATTAGTAGCAACTTCGTAGAAAAGACGCAGAAATTTTCGGTATAATATAGATAAAACCCAAAGGCGAGCTTTTAGGGTTGCTTACCCGAAGGATGCCAAGTAAAACATTCACATTTATAATACTAGTAGGAAGTAGGATTTTTATGCTGCAGGACTGCCAAAAAATAATAAAGACCGTCCAAGTGTCCCGAACGGAATTAAAGAAAACGCATTTCTGCTAATCTAGATCGATCCAGTGCTAACTTTATAGACTGTTAAACAGCCACTCACGTCAGCAGTTAATCCTCTGTAGGTTTCAGGACCACAACCTAACTCAGTATTTCCTTTCGTATTGAATAAATAAACTTAAATAAAAAATAAATTAATATATGTATGGTACCCTCGGTGCGCGAACCCGACTCACCCTTCCCTTTTGGTTACGTAACCAATGGATAAGGGAACCTATTACTAAGACTCCGCTGTCCGTCCGTCCGTCTGTCACCAGACTGTATCTCATGAACCGTGATAGTTAGACAGTTAAAATCTTCACAGACGATGTATTTCTGTTGCCACTATAACAACAAATACTAAAACCAAAATAAAATAAATATTTAAGGGGGGCTCCCATACAACAAACCTGATTTTTTGCTCAATATTAACAACGGCCGCAGGTACACGCTTGAAATATTCAAATATTTTGTAGATAATGGTACGGAACTCTTCGTGCGCGAGTCCGAGTTGTACTTGGCCGGTTTTTTCTTCCGCTTTTCCCTTGTTGCACAGACCGTCGCTTGGCGAAGTTGCCAAAACAGTTCCATCCAAGGGATGAATCACACAATCGATCTGGGTCCCGAGAGACGAGGTAGCGTAACCTTTAAATAAAACCTACGTTTTGTGAAGGGAACATTTAAACGATCAGCCAAATAATATCGTTTTGGTCAGCATCTTTTTTATTAGCCACAAGCAGCGATAGTCGGTACGAGTTCAGTATTACCCGGCAAAATATCTACGCACCTGCCGCCGTCAGACCGACATCTTGCGACGTACATAGACGACGTACTGTCACTTACTAAAGCCGAATTAACGTTCAAGCCGTCACGCATGGCGCAGAGAAAATGAACCAATCACAGATTGATTTTCTCTACAGCACATCTTGCGCTCATTCCATAGGCCGAAAGACTGGGGCCGTTTTTAACCGACTTCAAAAAAGGAGGAGGTTCTCAATTCGACGCATATATCCCTTTTTTTTGGCTATGTCCTCGCATAACAATATACATACCTAAGTATAAACTTACCCTCTATCCCTACCTACAATGGTCTAGCCTTTGCGTTTTCCAAATGAAACCAGCCTGCATAAGCCGCAACTAAAACACATCGATCTAGTCCAGCGAAAGCCGGGCACCAAGTTCCTCGGCCGGGTAATGAAAACAAAACAAAACTTGTTCGTGCTTTCCAACAGTAATAATAACGGCCAACGTGTGGTAAACTAGGAGCGGGCGGCATAAAACATGGAATAAATAAAACTTTAACGTCCACGGGCCCCCAAGGCCGAACAGAAAAATTGAGAAAGACTACTCCGCTTACTAACAAATTAATAAATCCAAAGAATAAACCTAACTTGTTACTCATTCGGCTTAACGTAATTTTTGTTACTGTGTTGTGGCTATAGGTGTATATAAGAAAAAGTGCACATGGCCTTTTAGTTTTTAAGTTTGTATACTGTGCAGTTTTTTTGTAACTCTTGATGGTGATCCTTCATCATATAAGCACATAGGGCGCAGGCCTTCTCTCAGAGAGAGCGTATGGGCTTAGTCACCACGCCCACCCCGGATTGGCGATTTCAAGCGCTGAGTTATGTGAATAGCTCAGACACTCAGGTTTCCTCACGATGTTTGCTTTTACCGTTAGTTAGTGATCCTTAATAAAATAAATAAATAAAATTTTAATTAAAAAGTAAAAACCGACTTCGAAACCCAACAGCACAACAGCTCCTATTTTAATTTGTGAAGGCCTGATGAAGACTTTCAGAGATGGAGAACGGAACTCTTCAATGGACAGCAGTAAATAAGGCCTGATGGGAGCCATCCTTTAGTAACATCCGTATGTTTCATAAAATAGCGTGAAAGTAAGTAATTTGGTGATGTTCAAATATCAAATTTTGAAGCAACGAATTAGGTAGGGTATGGTTATATATAAGGGATTTATTTATTTTTCTCCCGAACCCCTACAAAAAATTGAAAAATAAAAAAAATTAAATTAAAAATAAAAACCGACTTCGAAACACTACAGCACTAAAAATTTAGAAATAATTTAAATAATTAGAAGTATGTATACCTGTAGGTATTGTAGAGGTATAATTTGTAGTCGGTGCCGAGTTTTATGACCAGCACATATATTTTGTCAACCGATATTTTATCTTCTATAACGTTTTGCAAATCGTTTGCTGTAGTGTTTTGTAGCCGGTTTTTATTTTTATTTAAACAAAATTCACGATGTTTTTATGACGACAGCACCAAATTGTGTTTTCCAAAGGCAAATGCACGAGTCACTATAAAAAACACCCATATCGCTTCAAGAGTGCCATTAAAATTAGAGTTCTATCGATTTCTCCAGGATTCCATCATCAGATCCTGACTTGATGACTATGTTACCGCCCTTACAAACAAAATAAGAATTTTCGAAATCGGTCCAGGCGTTTTCGAGGAATTGGGGAACATACATAAAAAATAAAGATTCAGGCCAATTCAGAACCTCCTCCTTTTTTTGAAGTCGGTTAAAAATCACCCAGACTGAGGCAATACGGTGGCCCTTAGTGGGAATCGAACCCACAACCCTGGTGATTGTAATCAAGCGTATTAACGCTAGACCAACAAGGCAATAGATATAAATTTGTATTGAAACATTGTAAAATGAAAGAACCGGAACTCCGAACTCAGAACTACAGGCTGTTGTAAACGCGACTGTCGATTTTTCTGCAATTTGCTATTCTGTGCCATAATTTTCACCGAGCAGTCGTAAAGAGGCGCGCACGACGCGCCGCCATTTTGAAATATGGCGTCGTTTTTGGCGGGAAATGCGCGACAATGTCAACGTGTTTGTGGCGGCGGCATTGCCTCCACAACTGCATCAACTTGCCCAGAACTAACATTTGTAAATAATTTTGTACTCGAACTCACTTGAACTTAATAAAATCAGAAAGTTAGAGAAAGTTAAAATAAAAACTCAAAGTAACTGTAACTAAACTTTATTTAAAAAACTTGCAGTACATAGTGCTTATTGTGCTTACTATGTGAGGCGTAAAATTTTAGTATTTTTTTAAATAGACGCAGAAGCGGCAGGCCAAGTTGCCAATTTTGGTCTGTAAATTTAAAAGTCCCACCTCATTTTTCCGTTTCTCACAAAACAATGCTAATTTGGAGTACGCAACTCCTTGGCATGTTTCTAAATATATTAACGTTTTCTTTTAAGACCAGAAGTTGGTTCGTTTATTATTGCTTTGGTGGGATTAATCTACAAAAAATGGCGAGACACATATTTTATCTGTCGCACAATTTTAACTAAAACCATATAAACTCTTTTTAACCGAAAAAAGGAGGAGGTTATTAATTCGACGAGTATTTTTTTTGGCTATGTTCCTCCATAACTCTGTCAAATCTTGACCGATTTCGACATTTTTTTTTTCGAATAGATATAACGTCCCATTGGTCCCATTTTAATTTGGTGAAGATCTGATGATGACTTTCAGAGATGGAGAACGCAACTTGTCAATGGACGACAGTAAATAAGCACTAATGGGGCCCATCCTTTAGTAATATCCGTATTTTTCATAAAATACCGTAAAAGTAGTCCCAAGGTAATTTGGCGATGTTCTGGTGAAGACAGACTTTCGGAGATGGAAATTGAGAACGTCAAATTTTAATGCAACGAATTATAAGTAGGGTAAATTATGGCTATAAGGCTCTTGTTTATTTTTCTTCCGCTCCTCCACTAAAAATTTAAAAATAAAAAAAGTACTTAAGTAAATAAAAAATAAAAACCGACTTCGAAACACTACAGCACTAAAAAGTTAAAAATAACTTAAATAATTAGAAGTATGTATACATGAAGGTATTGTAGACGTATAATTTGTAGTCGGTGCCCAGTTTCATGACCAGCACATATATTTTGGGCACCGACTCCAAATTACACTTCTACAATACCTACACGTATACATACTTCTAATTATTTAAATTATTTCTAACTTTTTAGTGCTGTAGAGTTTCGAAGTCGGTTTTTATTTTTTATTTAATTTTATACCCGAAAGTTATATATAACCTATTCAGAATCACGTCCATACTGATAAGGGTCACACGTTTTGCTCCGGGATTATTCAAATTCATGTAATTAAAATGCCCACCCACATTGGAAAGGGTTGAAACTTCATATCGCTGCCAATCGATCTGACAGATTCGGTGGGGTGGTAAAATTACAAAAATTACTGCATTTTCATCATGAGTTTTAATCTTAACTACACCGCTTAATACTATAGGTGTAACATGGTACGCGTAGTCACGTTGTTTTTATATAATATTATTTTTATTACATAATAATATTAATATTATTTGAAACCAGAGCAGGAGTTTCACTTACACTTGGCCGGTTTTTATTATTATTGTCATATTATACTGCTATAGGGAAGGTATTGTAATGTATCGTAAGTGATTGTATTGTGTGGAAAGTTATTATTATTATTCTAAATTAATATAATCACTAAAAGTTTGACACTTGTATAACCATTTTTACGATAGAGTTTTACGATACATTACGAAAAAAACAACAAAAAAAAATATACATGTATGGGGACCCCTTATTATTTTTTTATTATTCAGCAATGGGGGGTGGCAACACGAAACGAAACTATTTACAGATGGCGCCACTTCTGTTTGTTTTGTTTTATAAGTGTTTCATCATAAAAACGTTGTGAAATGCTTTTAACTGAAGAAGGGAAAGCCATAGTTTAAACCAAAACTGAAAAGCAAAGTTTTGTATACCGCAAAAGGAGGACAGACTGTAACACAAAGGTAACCTCAACATTTTTTTTAACATTTCTTGCAGAAATAATCACATACTAGTTAAATACCTCTTTACTGGCTGATTTATCAATTCTAAAGTGTAAAATATTAAATTTACTTTAAAAAGCCACTCAGCAACACCGAAAATCGTAAAATTATTCACACTATGTACCATATTTAAAATTAGTCAAAGTTACACAATTTCTAAATCAATTCTCTTAATTTTATTCCAGTTTGGAGTTGAAACACCTGGATGCGCAAAACACGATGCTGCGGTTATCTATACTTGAAGGCTCACCAACATATCAACAACTAATTTGTCTTATCAGAAGCATAGATCTCCGTTCAGATCTGCCCAGTTAAATGCTATGGCTAATTTAGTGCTGCTACTTTCCTACTTCGAGATACGGGCTTAGACCCAAGAAATAAATGTGTGTAACTATGAATGATTATGATTTTTTATTAAATAAAACCGGTGTTTACAATTGGGACGACATTTTGATTTTTTTGACAGTTGCCACCCCCATTGATACTTAATAACGTAATCCAATAATAAACCATATTCTGTAAAAATTTTACTACTAATTACTATTCAAAGGATAAAGCCCTCTATAGGTTAGGCGGACGGATGAACGGACAGTAAGGTAGTTTATCTAACGAATAGAATATAAATTTACTCGAAGGTATTAACATTTTCAGTGACATTTGCGCTAGTAATATTCCGTGTCGCCAAAGTGGTCCCCGGATCTAGTCGAGACGCCATAATTGCCAGATCTTATCTTCGTAGACACGCATCCAAAACGAACTAGGACCCATGTCACAATTGGACACTAGCCACAACCCTCACGCACCAAAAGTAGTGTATAGCAATTCGCCAAAATGGACAAGCGTACAAATGCAGAAATAAAATTTTACTCATTGAACGATAATATCGGAAGATGTGTTTAGGAGGCTTTCAAGGGCCTTGATTCTAATCAGTTTTGTAGCTTATATGAAACAGAAACAGTGCTTGCGAAAATAGTAATAAATCCTTTAGAAGAAGAACGCCCTTGTACATTTACAATGTAATTAGTTAGTGCAATAAAGAATTAAAATAAATAAATAATCCTAACAATACCAAAGAGACACCATCGCACTGCAGCAGCTGTTACCATCACAGGCACTGATTAAAGTGTAGCATCTACCAGATGGGAATGCATTCACTTTTATACTTCCACTTCTCAAAACTATATCATGTTCCGAGGCATCTCTTATTCCAAAATTAACTTGACCATCTCGGCACCGTGGAACGTATAGCAGGCCAACAATATTCCAACTGGATTGCCTACATACACTGTAATTGCAAAGCTTATGTTCTCCCATTAAGGCCAACAACTCAGAACAGGAGTTACGGAGTGCCATTTTAACTTTAACAATTCGAATGTAACCCTGTTACAGTACCCGCTGGGGTAATTTCGAGAAATATCACTGATAATAGCCGACATGAAGTGGTAAGAGTGGCGAGTCATTCGGAAAAAAGTATACCAAGTTAATTTCGGGGGGTGCGTGCCTTGCATGCATGGCAGAAAGAGTGGAGATAGGATAACAAGACACAGAAAGCTGGATAGCTCCTTTTACAATTCAATTGCAGTAGATAAATATCACAAGAAAGACTTTAAGCAGTATTGAAGCAAACCAATGTCATAAGAAAGACTTTAAGGAGTGTTGTTTATAAAAAAGGATTGTATATAATATAGTGTGGCCGCAGAGAAAATATGGCATCCACTGAGGGAGGCTTATGACAAGCATGGCATGTTATGTTAATGGATCTAAAGCGCGATTACCTTTCGAAACAGTATGACCATGTATGACAGACACCTGGCAGATCTTCAGACAGCAACGAATTGAGTAGTTTCTGCACATACAGGTATTGGGTGGCGTTTCGGTGTATTTATATTTTGTGAGGGTGTGTACGTTTGAAGTCACAGCAGACAGTATTGGGGGAGGAAACTTTTTTAACTGCCAGACTTTAGTTACGCTGCAGATGTTTCGTGATTTGTTATATTTGTTCATGGTTTCGCTTTTCTTTTTGGAGGGGAAAGTAATTTTATTATTCATGTAGATGCTTTTACATTACTTGATTTAGGTCTAGTCATGTTGTAACTTAAGCGTCTCAGCGGAAAGGCAGGCTATGAAAATCAACATTAAAAGGTCATTATCCTAAACACAAGCTTCGCCACATTCCAAACAAGCTAATTCACTGTATCTGAATCTTACTCTTGGCGTAAGTTTTTGTAGACATAATTAAAATTATTCCAATTCGAACTGACATTTATAGTTGTTAACCTTTAAGCATAAAATAACTCGAAACTCAAGCACAGGACCAAAGTTAGGCTGGACTGGATCCACAATAATAACACAATTTGCAGATTTTATCACTGCCAATAGCTGCAGCAAAGATCGTCAACCCATAGGTTGGCGCCCAAAAGCAAGGTGAACGATACAGTGAGCCCGGAAGATCGATAAACAGATAGCGAAGTGCATTCGAGCCGTACAGAGCACTAAGGGTAGCAGTACCCACGCGTTAGGGAACTCCCCTCTGAGTCATAAAGAGGGTGGCCGCCACCCCTCACTTTTGAGGGTTTGGTCGATACTGCTCTCTTTTGTTTTCGCACATCGACGCATTTGTGCGTACCCTTCGCACTCGCGTCTAGGCAAGCAATAGTGTCGTTGTTCAGTTTTGTACGAGAAATTGGTTTGCGAATGTCTGAAATGATAGAATTTTGGTCGGATAAGAATGTGGTGATGCGGAACTAATAAGCAAATTGTTTCAAAGTTTTAAACGCGGCTTTGTATTGCGATGTCTAGACTGAACGTCAAAAAGTTTATTAGAAAGAATGCTTAAAACAACGTATGTACAGAACGTCGATTTGTAAAAAAAATATTAAAAACAATTATCAAATAAATTATCACTTACCAAACAAGCTAACTTAAGTCAAACATATAAACACTCTGAATTAAAAATTATTCTAATAACGACACCTTTAAATATCGTGATAAATATATATATTGAGATAATTGAAATTAAAATTGTAAATTTAACTATAATCGTAATTGTATTTGTACTTCCTTTCTGTTTTTTGTCGTCACTTCGTGTGACTTTGTACGTTTCTGTGATAATACTCTCATAACACCCTTTCTCTGCGTTTCACGTCTTTGTTAGACGATTTTACAAGCTTTGAAACAGCCGAAGGTTTTGAGCTATCAGGATTTTCTTGCTTTTGTGTAGCTCTTTTGGTACGCTTATTTCTGTGTTAGGGTATTTATGATCTACGTATCTAGTTTTTTTGGGCTCTTTCTTTGGCTGTTAGTGTTTTCAGAATTGCGAGTTTATTAAATATGATAAGAAATATCTTCCAAAGAGACACCTATGATTATTGTTTAAGTCAGGTTCTTTTCTTTTCTTTTCTTTCAGTGCATCTGCATACCATGCGAGAGGTCCCGGGTTCGAATCCCGGCTGAGGACAAAAAAAACCCCCAGGTCTTGGATGTTTACATGTTTGTGATGTCGTTGTTTCTGGTTCCCACGACACAGGGTATCCTAGTGTGGGGCCAGAGGCAATGTATGTAAATGTTTATGTTTTCAGAGTTTTCTGTCTCATTTTACTGGCTTTGGCTTTGCACAATTTTTCCACCTTATTATTAGAGTGCGAAAAATCTATTATATTTTTATGCTACGTTCTTTATTCTTTGGCTCAGATAGAGATGCTACGACCATTTTTTCCGATTGCTATTTTTGTTGGAAGCTCTAGGTGTTGTAAATTCTCTTGGTTACCCAAAGCTAAATACCAAAATAAATCATTGTTGAAATCATTGGAGTAAGTATTATTAGTGATTTGAGTAGTTTCGATTTCCCGGGGGGTTAATTTAGTAACGTTATCTGTTGTCTGCATTTTGGGATTTACTGCTGAAGTCTTCTCAAGGATACTTTCGTGCGTATCGTTACATGGTGAGGTTATAGGCGTTTTGAGGAAACATGTACACGTTTTTCTGAGCTGTCTGATAAGTAGTATCAGATTGTTTTCGCGGTCTTTGTTTGTTAAATTAATATCCAATACATCCTGAGATTTTAGTTTTTGATTAGTGTTCAAGTTGCAACTTTTTTTAATAAGAATATTGTAATAATAAGATTGTCTAAAATATGAGTGGCTCATTTTTTGCATCGAATCATGATCTGAAATCTGCCCAACTGAACTTTTAGTACTTAATGTCTTCAGATCTTTTCGTGGGTAGTGTTGACTCAGAACTTGTGTTGTGTGCGATTTGATCGAGATTAAGTCTGGGTAATACGCGTTCGTGGTCAGTGGCGTGCAATAGGAGAGGCCTATGTCCAGCAGTGGACAAGCGTAGGCCGATGATGATGATGATGAATACGCGTTCATCAAATTTATGTTTTCAAGTTCTAGCTGGCTTGATGCTATAACATATTCTGATGGCTTTCTTTCATGAGAATACTCAGTGATTACAGGTTGATCTTCTATCACCGAATCTTTACAAGAACTTATCATTATTAAATTGTTGGACAACGCATAATAAATTTAGTCACTGTCGAGAAATTTGTATAACAATATTCACCAGGTTAATTGGGACTTTACTTTCAAAAGAAATACTTTGAACTGATTAGAAAGAAAACACAATCTCAGAGCCAAGACCACATTCAACGTCATCGAAAGGATTCTGACAAATTGTCATTCTTAAAATTGTTATCGTTTTATCACTACTATACTACATTATCTTAAATGTCTTCCAACTAAATTGTTGTCTGACATTTTCTCAGTACTTCTATAACAGTGGTCATTTTTATGAGGAGCTTACGTCCTCAGTTGCAGTAGGTTTTAATGTTCCTTCAGAACTATTTTCCGAAGACAACCTTGTGGGAATTGTATTCATAAGGTCTACACAATCGACAAACTTATTTGAATTTTTAACCAAATTAGAATTATATTGCGTTTTTATTTTCAGAGAGACTACGTTTTTGAGAAGATCTTTTGATGATACCTTCGTTATTTCTAAATAACAATTTCTTAGAGCATAGGGTTGCCATCCGACCGGGTTTCCCCGGATTTGTCCTAGTTTGCAGGGCCGGACGGGCTGGGTTTTAAAAAGTGTCGACACTTTTTATGTCAGGGGAAATCCGATTAACTTGATAGAATGAAATGAATTTCAATAAATTACAGCATTTCATAGTTAAAAATTCGATGCTGCGAATATACCTGTGCACTCGTAACGTGACGTGTCCCCCCTAGTAGCTCCGTTCTGCGCAGTTTATAATAATCTATAATAGTAATAGAATAGAATGTTTGTAATAGATTGTTCTTAATAATTTAAATTTGTTTTTAATAATTTATAATTTTATTGATGCCAAAGAGAAGAGTTTCTAATTATATTTGTTAGAATTCATGAGGTTTAAGTTTAAGTTGATTTAACTATGTTTTTACTTTATTGTATTTTTTTTTCGAGGGAGTTCCGGGATCTATCTTTTTTTCACCCAAATGTCCGGGTCTTTGAAGATTTTGTCCTGGGTCCGCAATTTAACTGATGGCAACCCTACTTGTTTAATTTTTTGTCTGGCTGACTTTATAATATTTTTGGACTGGTCAGACAACATCCCATTATAACTGCTGCCGATGTCGCTGACGCTTGAAGCATTTCGATAGAAGTTTATTCGTGAATGAAGATCACGTGTGTTATGTTTTCGACTGGCTCAAGTCTTTCTGATTCTGATAAACTCGATACTTCATGATTTGTATAAAAGTCATTCGGGTAGAGTATTTCATCAGTCCTTGTGTCGGGCCGAGGAACTTGGCTTGAGCTTCTGAGATTGCGTGGCGCTGGGAAGTTAGGGGAGGTTTCTTCCATGGGCCTCACGGTGATTCTCTAAGACACGGTTCGGAAACAATAACACAATTCTCACCTTGCACAATGCCGCATGATGATGCGCATAGAATAAAAAATACTAACACATGATTACTGGCCTTTACTTTTGAAAAAATAATATTTTTCATGAATTTAGGACATAGTTTGGAAATAGGACAAGGGATTTTTGTATGGAAGTTATTGTTTTTAGGGTTCCGTACCCAAAGGGTAAGGGACGTCCGTACGTACGTCCGTCTGTCACCAGGCTGTATCGCATGAACCGTGATAGTTAGACAGTTGAAATTTTCACAGATGACGTATTTCTGTTGCCGCTATATCAACAAATACGAAAAAAGAATAAAGTAAATATTTAAGCTATACAACAAACGTGATTTTTTTGCCGTTTATTGCTCGATATTAAGAACGGCAAGAGTAGACGCTTGAAATATTCATTCAAATGTTGTATAGATAATGGTACGGAGCCCTTCGTACGCGAGTCGGACTCGCATTGGCCGGTTTTTATTTCTATTGGTCATCTATAACTATCTATGTAAACTTCTATTATAAAGAAGAAAAAGTTTGTAATCCCCAAAAGTACTTAAACGATTTCAAAAAATATTTAACCAGGATTTAGAATGTAGATAGCCTATATAGGCTAATCCGTTAACCACACGAACGCAGTCGCGGGCACTGGCAGTAACATTATATGAAGGTAATCCCAACTGCCGAAATAATAATTAACTACTACTACTACTGGACGACCCAGGCGGATATACTTCTATCAAATAGGGGATTTATTAGCGAAGGGCAAGATAAAAAGTACCCGTAACCGGCGTGCGTGCATGCAACGAATTAGTCGTTCGAATGTTGAGGAAGCGAAAGTGAGCTGTCAGGATCGTGGCAAGTGGCAGTCCCTGGTCTTTGCCTACCCCTCTGGGATACAAGCGTGAGTTTACTTATGTATGAAGGTACTACTATGTACTAGTAATTATTACTGCAATTTAGTGGTTTGTACCTAAACTTACCTCGAAAAAATCGCAAATAAATAGAGAAAATGCACCAGTCTCCTCGAGACTAGAAATATGAAATACCTATGGCCTTTCCTTCTCGACATAATTCGTATTAAGATTCTAAAAGGCTAATAACAAGAATTTTTGCATCAACAATCCTCAATTAGCTGATTGGGATAAAAACCAAAATTTCGTCACCACAATTCAGAAAAAATGAAAGCAAATAACTGTTATTTTTGGCATTTAAACTGTCACTTTAAACGTAAAAGCAACGTTAAACTGGCAAGGAGATCAGAAAATCTGAGAAAGATTACAGGGGCTAGTCTTTCTAGCATCTAGGATCACGGAGTGCGCTATGACATTCATCAAAAGTCTAGGGTACATTGGGAATAAAGTATGTTTGTTTTTTAACTACCTAAATATGAACGAGTAATTTGTGTGGCAACTTAAAATATCTCCTCTAGTTAAAGTCACAACTTATGTATTCTACTTATTAAAAAAATCTATGACTATTGCGACTAACGATTTTTTATATCTGAAACCGATTTGAGCCGAAAGCCTCTTAGGGCTGTTCCCAATTACCAAGCTAACCAGGTTTAGGTTGAAAGGTGTGATTGGGCTTGGTTTCTTTACCTCAAAGTTTCAAAACCTTATTAATTTTCTTAGAGAAACCCATTTGAATTTTATATTCATACACTTCATTGACAAAATCTTTAATCGTAAATCGATACATGGAAAGCTAGGTAGTATGTATTCAGAGGTTACTGACTTACGAGGGACACCTGCGTGACAGGTTGCAACCGAAAGCGTCAAACAACTTGCTTACCTCAAAACTTTACTGCGCGGCAAATCCAGAATCCGATGCGCCAAAAATCCGTACACAAAACTAAATCGCACACTCACACAGCTTCTCAGATCACTTTTCACACAAAGTATATCAAAATACGTTTTTCCGCGTCTTTAGTTTCTTTCCATCGGCACAACACAACCACACCGTACCAAGTATAAAGCGAACTGACGTGCGTGACAATTTTTTTTTTATAGTTCAAACTTCTTTGATTTGAGCCCTCGGGCGCCATCTATGATTGGAGTTGTAAATTACCGCAAGCGTCATCTATCGAGACGTTTTGTTACTACGTTGACTCCGGGATTTGATCTGGTAAGTTAGAGTTAGTTTCTATTGTAGTGGAAAAGATGGTGCTACTAGTCCTTTTGAATATTTTTTTGTAAGTTCTCTAAAAATTACCTACTTTGTTAATTATTTCTTATGGTCTAAACAAAAAATGCCATTTATATCGGAGAAAGCTGGAAGTGCTTTCTTCTATAGGATCTCACACAGGACAGGACTCTGTCGGGGTATCGATCTATGTAACTCAGATATTTAGGATTTTTCATATATTTTTATAATGTATGGTGTGCAATAGATAGTATTAATCTAATCTTTTCGTTTAACAAAAATGCAGTAAAAGGTCCTCAAATAAAAAACTGTCAAACGCACCACAGCTTGCTGTACTGAAGATCTGAGGCAGATTGTTGGTAGCAGCTGGATGAGGATGGTTGATGATACAAAGAAGTGGCTGGCGTCTACAAATAAAAACTTGCCTTCAAGCTTATGTCTAGCAGTGGAAGAATGTGGGCTGATTGATCAAAACTTAGCCAGCGCCCACACAGCAGGAGCGCGGAAGAGACACGACTCTCATTGCACAGAAATCGCACCCTCACCCCGTTTTCTGTGTGGGCTTTGTCTCGTCCCTTCAGTACATTTTGTATGAGAGTGAATTTGATTAACTACGCGTCTTTTCCGCGCCCCCATCCCAAGTCACTTCTGTGTGGCCGCTGGCAATTTATTTTTATTTCAAATCACTTAAATATTTGTATATATTTTCAATATAATTTAAACAAACATAAACATAAACATTTACACTTTTATAATGAATTTTTTTTTATCACATATATATTTAAGTAAAACGATAGGTTTTATTAATGCTAGGAAGTCTCGTCAGTGTCAGACTCTGATGATTCACTGGGGGGCCACATTTCTCTATCATCTTTCTCATTAGCAACAGTCTGTAGGAACTTATTCTGTGCTTCGAGCACACTTTTACTGTCTGTACATTCAGCGTAAAGTTTCAACACATCAGCATTGAGTTCCAAAAAGGAATGGCCCCATGAAAACTTGGATAAGTAGTACTTAGCTTCTTGCTTATGACCTGTTATGAACATAGCTGCGGCTAACGCTTCTACGCAACTTAGTTGATATGGCTTTCCATAATTTATTGGGTTTGCTGCAACTAGGAATGGTAATAATCTGGGATGCGGAGATTTCATCCTTCCAAATGGTGTCTCATCAATTTTAGCCCAAGAGCAGTCAATCACCGCTAAACCAGACTTATCTATGATATCTTTGTCGTTTGGGCTAACACATTGAGTGCCGACTGGGGATAAAACTAGTCCGGGAAATCGTTGGCCCAACTTTAAGTTCTTTATTAGGTTATGTCTGGATAGTTTTCGCCCGGAACACTTTTTCGGGTCGCAGTGGTTTAGATCCCACATAGCAACGGTGAAGGACGCCTCTGTGCCTTCATTATCTGACTGGGAACCACTTTTGTCGCTGTCCTCAGATGATTGTATGGCTAGTTCGTTCAAACTCTCTGCGTAGTCCTTTTCAACGTGATGATTCGTTCGTTTAGGTTTTCCACGTGAATTACCTTTACGCTGGGAAGACATAATTGGAATGTGTCTTTTTTAACTGTTAAACACTGTAAGCATGTAGGAAGTACCTACGTTAATGCGAAATAGCGAACAAAACAAAATATAAACATAACCTCACTTTCTTTCTAATTTTTTTTTTTTTTTATAATAGGTTTAACGGCTCTGGATACTAGTCCTTTTGAGCCCTTTCTTTCTCATTTGACAGTGTGTTGCCAGATGCTGACCGGCCAGTGGCGCGAAAATTTAGAAAAACAGTCGCATAAAATTACTTCTTAGGGTTCCGTACCCAAAAGGTAAGGGACCTTAAAACTAAGACTCCACTATCGTCCATCCGTCCATCTATCACCAGGCTGTATCTCATGAACCGTGATAGTTAGAAAGTTTAAATTTTCACAGATGATGTATTTCTGTTGCCGCTATAACAGCTGCTATAGATGAGGTTGTTAGTTCTGTTAAGCAGATAAAATCCCATCTTTCTAACCCTAACTCTTTCTTAACCCTGCAATGCGTGTGACCCGACACGCACTTGGCCGGTTTTTAAGTATAAATTATACGTCCATCTTCGCTCTTAATATTCATTGAACTCCTCGACAAATCAAAAAATCGATAAACAAAATACACATAATTTGTTCTGATTTCCCAAGTAGCCCAAAATTCACCAAAAAAAATTGAGATAGGCCAATTGTCACCCGGTCGCCCATTGTAATTTTTGGTCGTTAATTCTCCTTCCGAGATAGTCCAAATGGCGATAAATCGCCACAAATGGCAACCCTTCAGTCAACGTCTGGGTTTGTGGCTGCGTTCCGTAAAATTTTAAAATAAAGTCATCTATAAAATTGTGTCTGGCAGTAAAACGGAGCGCGGAGATCGTTCAAAAACATAGACAAACAAAAACCATTAGACACCCGGACGACAGAAAAACACGAAATTCAGTTGCCAAGGTTATATTGTCACATAGCTTTTGCCCACCTAATCACAGAAATTCATATTTCTGTGTCATATAATTTTTTTAATCGTTTCTTCTAATTATTCAAGATTGATTTCACACGCGGAAGAATGAGCAGCGCCTCTATGGCAGGTGAGTGGAATTGCAGTGTTGCACCTACCCCACTTTAATTCTCAATGTTGTGTCAATACACAAGATGGTTGATGTGCATTAGAGAAATGAATAACGTCGTAATTATGCATTTGATGTGTCAGAAGGTCGCACAGATGTATTTTTTTCCGAAAACTTGGCGACAAACTTGAGTTTCTTCCATAGGTGGTGATTGCTTTCCCAGTAGGTACTACGTACTTACACACTAACAAAAATTATCCTATTACTTATTATTATCTCTGAAATCATCAGCAAGAGAAGATACTCTTTATAATAGCAGCAACATTTTGGATGAGTGTAACAAAAGAACACGTCATCGTCACCAAGCCCAGTTTTTGGGGCGGCATCCGTTATCGACCCGTCATAATTAGCCACCCCTAATAACTTTTGGGCAACATACCTATAATAGTATAAGAAAGGTGCTGGATACCTTTTTAATTATACATTTAACGGGTTTAATCGTGATTATTTATCTATTAGGTAAACTATTAAATTATTATTAAATGGCTATTTGTTTCTATCTTACACAATATGGCCGGCTATATTGTAAAAAACAATAGAAAAATTAAATAAAAAATACAAACCGACTTCTTAACTATTTAAATTATTTCTAACTTTTTAGTGCTATAGTGTTTCGAAATCGGTTTTTATTTTTTATTTAAAATTTTTCATTTTCAGTTTTTAGTGGGGCAGCAGCGGGAGAAAAATAAACAAGTCCCTTATAACCATAATTTACCGTACCTACTTAATTCGTTGCTTTAAAATTTTATGTTCTCAATTTCTCAATTTTTTGTTCTCAATTTTATGAGACATACGGATATTACTAAAGGATGGGCCCCATTAGGCCTTATTTACTGCTGTCCATTCAAGAGTTCCGTTCTCCATCTCTGAAATTCTTCATCAGATCTTCACCAAATTAAAATGGGACCAATGGGACGTTATTACTATTCGAACAAAAAAAAAATTGTCGAAATCGGTTACGATTTGACGGAGTTATGCGAAAACATAGCCAAAAAATATATAGAATTGGTAACCTCCTCCTCTTTTGAAGTCGGTTAATAACCTCCTCCTCTTTTGAAGTCGGTTAAAAAGCAAATAGATGTCCAGTGTATAAAGTTAGATAGATAGACTTTTTAGATGGTACTTTGTTTGCCTGGAATGCATACCTAGTTCATTATGCCAATTCGATGTTCATTGCGTAGCCGAGTCTTCCTACGTTAATCTGTGGGTTAATCGACTTTGGAATGTACTCGAATTGTGATTTCCTTCATGAGTAAGAAAGAAGAAAAAAAGTTCTATGAAACAGGCCCCTGTTTGCACAGAAAAACAGTCCGCGTCATTGAATGTTAGATAAATATGTTAGTGGCGTTAAATAAATGTTTTTCTTCTCCTTCTTCTTCTTCTGAATGTAACTGCCTACATTATGACTCTTATCTACATTAAAATTAGAGCACATTGTTCTATGCCACGAGCCGCAGTTAAACTAGGCGCTGAGCTAAACCATTGAATAAACTTGCGATGGCTTGCGCTACGTAATTTTACGAACGGACGGAATCCGCTGACGGACAACAAAGTGATCCTATAAGGGTTCCGTTTTTACTTTTTGAGGTAGGTACTACGGAACCCTTAAAATTTGTCCGAAGTTCGGGAAAAGTTCTGAAAAAACTGCGAGACTCGATTCCTAACGTACATTTATGATATGTAAGTACTACAAAGTACAAAACCTGCGGTGGACGAGTCCGACTCGTACTTGTCCGGTTTTGTATAATAATGTCCATTTAGGCATTATGTGAGCAACGATTTACTGCAAGCTGCAACATTAGTAGAGTGCGTAAAGCGTAAATTTAATAAAATTTTATAATCCCTGATTTCAAAATATAAAAACCGGCCAAGTGCAAGTCGGACTCGCCCGCGAAGGTTTCCCACCCATTATCCATACAACATTAGACTAAGATCGAATTTGAGAACAGCGCCATCTATGGAAACCAACAAGAAGCGTTTAACATTGACATTTAACGACATGACATCAGCGCTGTGAAGATTACATAGATGGCCGCTAGATGGCGAGCGCTGTCTTTTGACAACGTGTGTTGTATGGGAGCACCCCTTCAATATTTATTTTATTCCGTTTTTAGTATTTCTTGTTATAGCGGTAACAGAAATACGTCATCTGTGAATATTTCAAATGCCTAGCTAACGGTTCATGAGATACTGGTGACCGACTGACAGACAGACGGACAGACAGAGAGAAGGACAGTGAAGTCTTAGTAATAGGGTCCCGTTTAGCACCCTTCGGGTACGGAACCCTAAAATGTTCCTTGTTAAACCCAAAGCGGCCTTGTTGTTGTTGCAGAGGCATGTAGACGTGGGATGTACCTATGTTATGACCGAGATGTTAGCAATGTTACCTTGTTTTTCCTGAGTGAATCATCTAATACGCAGTTCAATAAATCAGTTATCCTGACAACTAGTGTAGTTTACCTGATAAATAAAGTAGTAAGTAAATTCTATACAATAATGTGTTGAGTTTGCGACTCAAAGAAACGTTTCCAGGTAGGTAAATAAATGTGTACAAACCTGCCTCCCAACTAAACAACTACATAGCAGGCCATGCAGCATGAGCAGCAAGCAAAAAGAGAAAACTAACTCTTGCAACTGCATAAATAAAATTTTAAATATCTCTACTTATTTTGTGAGTGCACCTTATGGACTCTTGTGTCCATACACATTGTCCGGCCCGATATAGGATCGAATAATGTGAAAACGCTCTTACACGCATCGTCTTGAAGTGCAGTCGACTGTATTGTAGGCAGCTGTTTTGGTAATTTGTGGCAAAGTTGCGCAAGCACTCTCAATAGTCTCAATTCTCAGTGATGGAAATGGTGTTGGGTGTCATAGTTTAGAGTCACTCATTTTAAAATACAGATACTTTTAGGGTTCCGTACCTCAAAAAGAAAAAAACGGAACCCTTATAGAATCACTTTGTTGGCCATCCGTCCGTCCGTCCATCCATCCGTCCATCCATCCGTCCATCTGTCTGTCAAGACCTTTTATCTCGGGAACGCGTTGAGGTATCAAGTTGGCATTAAAACCAAATACTCATGTTTACAGTCCCTTGAAGCTGTGAAAAAATCAGGCTTCTAAGTTAACATAAAAAAAAGATACGATTGTTTACATACCGCAAAAAAACGTATATTTCAACACTCAATGGAATCAAAATGTATAAAGGGTTTTTTCCGTTAACCTATGACTATGAAATTAGGCAAGTAATTTCGTCTTATACTACATGTACGGGGAAAAATCTGAAACTATACAAATGTATTAAATCATAAAAAAAATGATTATCAAATTTTGAACAAGCTCGGAAAAAACTGCGAGACTCGATTCCCGAACTATTTATAATATTTAAGTACCTACAAATTTGTACGGAACCCTCGGTGGGCGAGTCCGACTCGCACCGCATTCCGGTTAGGGAACCTAACCCACTCCAGCCCCTTAGAAAAATATTGAGTTAACTCTGTGAAAATTATTTTGCAGTATTCTTTATACTGCAAAATAAGATCGCCTGTGATGGCTATGTAAATAGACAATGGCTCTTCATGTCTTGAATAATTAACCGTGTTATGGATGCGGTGTATTATTGATTTTTTGAATAGCGTGCGACAGTTCTTGTCTATATAGCGAGCACTACCCGATCGCTCGTTGACAAGGACAGTGCTTATGCTTAGGGTATTCAACGAGTCACTGTACTTAAAATCTTTTTACTCAGGAAGTAAATTAAATAAAGTGTGAAATCACCCGGTGAGTTTATTCGTATGCGCTTTATTTGTAAACGTACAGGCATAATGACGTCACTTGTTTGTAGAGAAAGTCTGTTCTTTATTGTAATGTAGGTATAAACAGGGTGAAAAAGTAAAAAGCTGACTGGTCCATCCCGTTCCCGTCCAACTTATTCTGAACAAAGGCGAGTAGCTCGCATACCACCGTGCCATGCCATGCTATGATGCCACGTTGTCGGTGAGCGAAATTGGCGAAACTAACCAGATAGCAGAGTCTCGTTGTATCAGCATCGGTGCAGGCGCTACTAGGACGAGGCCAACCAAGCCCGTGTTGCAAATGCCAGTAACAAACTTTTATCTTGTCTATTTTGGAAAAAATAGAAAATATAATCAGTATAAATTCAAAATGGCGCGAAAAATAAAAACACATAATTTTGTATAAAAACCTATTCACTTGCCCATTAGCTCAGTTGGGAGAGCGCTGGCATGGTGAGCCAGAGGTCGCGGGTTCAAGTCCCGGCATGGGTGGAATTTTTAGCCTCTAAATAGGTTTTGTTACGGGTTAGTGCAACAAAAAGAATATAATAATCTTATATATAAAAATTAATTGCTGTTCGTTAGTCTCACTAAAACTCGAGAACGGCTGGGCCGATTTGGCTTATTGTTGTTTTTATATATTTGTGGAAGTCCAGGGAAGGTTTAAACGGTGAGAAGAAAAAAAAAAACGGTTGACGTCGGTGATACGAAGTTCACGGGGTCATCTAGTTTTGTATGTTTTTTGGCCTCTTCTTCGTTGGTCACGATCCTGTTTTGCCACACTTTGGATTGCAATAATGGGAAATGGTAATGACGTTACAATAAAGCGAAACAACACACTTCATGTCTGCACTCATGATTTGATCAAACATAGTAGTAAAAACAAAACGCGCAATGGAGAACTTGGACTAAAAATGTTTTAATAAAATAAGAGAGGACGCGTTAAAAGTTAAATAAACGTGGTATTTTTTTTCTCTGTGAGTAATACTTTTTTTTTATTATATAACCAGTAAATAGTCACGTGGTACTAAAACGCGCCATAGAAAACGACCTTAGTCTATGACGTCACTCCCTAACGTAGCGCTTATAACGAATGAAGCGTTTATTAATATTTGAGTTAACTCGTGAAATAATGTTTTTATGCATGTACACAGTACACCCTTATAAGAAAACGTTCAGAATTCAATGAAAAAACGAAATCTAATAAGTTTTATGTTATTAGAGTAACTTTATTTTTCGCATATTTTGTGACCCCGAAAACCCCGAAAAAATATGTTTATTGTTTTATTTTTAATTTTTTTTCTAAATTTTTATGTGATTTCTATGGTATAAAAGCAAAGTCACTCCAATCTAGGTTAGACGTAAGTACCCCATTGTCTTTATGTCTTTACTTTATAAGAATAAGTTAAAAAAACTATCTTCAATTTAATGCTTATACCATTGAATTACTTAAAATTCAATGGCTTATACTCATACGAATTACTTTAACATACACCAAACTTAAGCCGATAAAGTTGACCTAGATGACACCAGAAATAAAAGCTTCATTCCCGACCTATCATACTCTCCGCAAAGTATGCAGTGGATTTTCATCATAGTGGATCTATGAATAATGTAATATTTATTTACGGGGATCCAGTGGGCTGACTAGCGCCACCAATAAAAAAATCGTATCTTTTACTATAGTATTTGCAAAAAGTGTTCGTACAATCTCTAAATTATGTTAATAGTGATTTTTAGGACCACGACAAAAGAACCTGGGATCACGAACTTGGCACTACATAGGATTTATGCCAAAAACTGCCGTTTTTTGCGTTAATGCTATCTAGTACTACGTTTTTTGCCCAAAGTTCACGGCCATGGGTCCTAAAAATCACTATTACCGTGATTGAGAGTTTCTACAGTAATTTTTTGCAAATTCGGTCTGTAACAAAAGACATGATTTTTTTCCTCGGTGGTGCTAGTTCTACTCCCTGGAGCCCCTCAATAAAGCTTTGCTGCCAACTGTATCCTAAGTACACAAAGTAGGTAATGTGACTCAGAGAATACTTGAAAATGAATTACCCCCAGTTTCTCGTACACTAACACGCTGTTAATCTACTGTTAACAGCTGTCAATTGACCAAAGTGCATACAAAAAAAAAACACTGACAGCTTTTAACAGTAGATTAACAGCTTGTTAGTGTACGAGAAACCGGGGGTTAGTATTTTAAAAGTGTGACATAAAAGCAAAACAAGACAATGCTTAATTCCGTCTTTGCCACAGTTTCGTTCGTAAGTGGATCATTCACGTGAAAACTAACATTTTAAATTCACGACCATACATTGTGGTGACTACAAACGTGTGACACTTCGGGACTTTGATAAAAATTAAACAAGTTCTTTGTTCTTAATAATTAATTGACAATTACGAAAGCAAAAATTCCCAGTTACAATAAATGTTCAACTCTTTAAAAACGTTCAAGTGATTACTGTGCTACTCGTGGAGACGTTTCTCTAACATATTTGCCTACGTTTTTTTTTCTACCAGTTCGTATGATTTTTATCAAAAATTTTGATGTCCGCCATTTTGAAAATATGTTTTGAAGATTTTTTGGCATTATTTTTCGTATTACTAGTCTTTTGAGCAACCGTTTCAAGGAAACTTCTTCTTCTTGCAAAATTAGATAGTTTTGCCAGCTTTGAACTGCAAATAAATAACAAAATAGGAAAAAAAATCGTTTCGTCTTTACTGACCCTACAAAACCCCCGATACCAACTTCATCAATATTGGAACAGGTTCACTTTTCAGGCGCAATCTCGAAATTCTTCATTAAAAAAAAACTATTTGACGTCACCGTCCAACGTTTTACGCAACTTATGTTTTAACACCTTTAGCGCGGAGACCGATTTATGCAACTTGCCACATTGGCGCTACGAGACTCAAAAGTACTCGTAATGTATTTGCTCTAATGACGGCACGAGGCTCTTTAAGTCTCGTAAGTGTTGTTGACTTTGAAATTGAATATTTTAATGAAAACTCATGATAATAATTTTTTTTTTGTATCAGCCGATAGAGAATGAATGCATTGTTCAGTATGTAGCTTTGCCCAAAGATATTAGAATTTTTTCATAGGAAAATTGCCAAAAAATAATACGAGACCTATAAAACCTCGTAATGCGCTAGATTGTAAAAAAAATACGAGGCTTTTGGTATCTCGTAACAACAATTCTTGCAAAAAGTCGATAATTTACTAGTGATGTGCTAAATCCAAAAAACACACAATATCGATTGAAAATTTTTATTTTAAAAAGCAATAAAAAATTACATTCATTCAAGGGCTTGAGGGGTATATCATAGTTCCTGGTGGTACAATCTTCGGAATTATTATTGTAGCTTGGCGCCGGAATAATGATTTCCTCTAAGATTTTGATCTTACTAGTCCGCAAATCCATGCATTCGCTTACTGATTCAGGTGCACAAGGAAGGGGAAAATCGGTATGCTTGCCATTATTGGCCAATTGAGGGTAGTTTGATGTGTGCAAATCAAAACTACTCACTATTCGCGAACGTATTTTGATGACACGGTGATGCTGGCGGTGTTTTACTGTTGAGCTCTTGGTATGTTTGTCCAGTACTGGGACTAGTGCAAATACGTGTGGCTCTTGATGCGCGTTGAAAAACTTTTCGCAAGAGAGTCTGGGGCTTAGGAATAGAAGTCCCTTCGGAACTAGTCGAAACACTATTGTTCTCAATACCGATTTCACGTTCCTCAGAATTATTGAACGACAGTTCTAATATTCTACGCGATTGCTTCCTGTTTCTCTGATCCATGATAACAAAAAAACAATGCACTCCCGGAAAGCTATCACAACACTAATTGATTTCTCACCAGGTTTCGTACGAATCCTTTACGAGAACTTATAGATCTCGTAACGCGCTAGATGCAGTTTTTTTGCATTTGGACGCTACGAGACGTATTAGTTCTCGTACGTTTTCATTCATAAAAATATTACGGCTAAAGTACCTAATCACGATACACTAGGACCTTTCACTCTAACTTGAGAAAAACCCATAGATAATCCATATGCGCGAACGGCACAGCCATACAATTTCGCCTCCGCGCCAATGGAGAGTCTTGTACGAGATCTATTAGGAGTCGTACCGCCGTAAACGTGTTAAAATACCAGCCTTAGCCTTACCGCTTACCTGGCCGTGTGAAAACAAATATGGAGCTTAAATTTTCCACGTTTCGGATTTATTCCACAGATTTTAGGGCAATATGAATGGGAAAATTTAACTTTGGCCTCGCAAGTTTGTCCTATCTGGCTTTTGCGCTGATAGAATCAACTTTTAGTACTAAATCATTTACTACTATACAAAATTTGTCATGTTCAATCGTAGATAACTCGGCCGCCATATTGAAATTCCCAAATGTCAGATTTTTATGGTCCGGTAGGTACGTAGTTTCGAAGGACGCTGTAGCGATAAACGTTGAGGCGACTAGGAAGGCGACTAGGAGGCGTTGAGGAAACTGATGGTCTCCGACCCCCACCAGATGGTCTGACGACCACGGTGGCGGGGAGTCGCTGGATGCGGGCGGAACAAGACCGGGAAGCTTGGAAAACCATGAGGGACGCCTATGTCCTGCAGTGGGCGTCAAATGGCTGATGATCATGATGATTTGCAATTGTACCAAGAGCATACCTCTATTGGTATCGCCTTATCATATTGGCAAAGTATCATTGCGATCCGATAATTCGTTTTAAAAAAAAAACTGAAATGAAAAATAACCAACAACTCGACTGCTGAGCATTAACTACTAAGCAAGCTCTACGTTACACGTGATTGGCGTAGTTAAATAATATTAAGATCCGAGTTTAATAAATTAAATACAACAGCGCCATCTAGTGAGATATGGTTGTACTACAATGTTACTTAATGGCGATTTTGAATCGCGCAGGGATGACAAATCGATTGAGACCTTATTTGTCAAAATCTGACCATTGGTTAAGGAGTTATGAGGGAACATAGAATCTGACATACTTACATACATACATACATACGAGCTAAACACATTACCCTCCCTTTGGGCTCCGCTGGAGTCGGGTAATTAATACCAAACTAGGTTTGTATGGAATTTTAACGCCGAGGGAGGCTCTTAAAGGAATTGAATTATTTTTTTATTTATTTAGCTAAATATACATTAGGTATGCGTTACATCTAGTAGGTATGGTACAATATAGAAAGTTCTGATGTATATTTATTATAATGACTGGGCCGACCGAGCCTATTTATTTGTGGATTCCACGGGGAAGCCTAGCCCACTATAAGAGACCCCCCACACTAGCGTCTTTCGAGCGTCGTCGTCGTGCCAGCGTCCGCACAGCGTCGACGCAGCGTCGACGCCGCGGCGGCGCGACGCCAGCGCTGGGCGGCCGTCGAACGCCGGGCATACGCAGCGCTGGCGTCGCGTTGCCGCGGCGCCAGCACAACGTTTTTGGCGAACAAGTACAATACATAACACAACGCACTCTTGGGTATCTTGATATTTTATATCGTTTTGAATCAGTTGTAAAAATTTGTCAAATATTTGCTTTGGCATTCGTAGATAATCGTAAAAATGTTTTTTATTATTATTTTTATATATTCACAATACAATACGTAATAATCGCTTTCCAGAACACAACAACCCCACAGAGGGTCTTGTCGCAGGACGATGACGTTTCTTTTTTCGTTTACTTAATTTTCGTTTTATCAGTAATGTCAACAGCAGTGTTTCTTCGTCGGAATCTATATTCACACTGACTGTACGCGATAAGCGCCGCAGTGCCGCGACACGCCAGCGCTGCGTAAGCCCGGCCTACTTAAAATTCAATCGTCGCGTCGTCGCGGCGTCGGCGTTGCGTCGACGCTGTGCAGACGCTGGCACGACGACGACGCTCGAAAGACGCTAGTGTGGGGGGTCTCTAAGTCGGTCGGTCGGTACGCAGTCTAATTTGTTCATCATATCCGTCCGCTGCTGCACCCACCTAATAAAACCATACCCATTGTCTTTCGACCTGAAAAAACATCAGCCTGAGTTACATGCATGACTGAATTGTAAACAAGGAACGTACGTAAAATAGTACATTTTAAACGTCTGTCTTTGATTTGTTGGAACGTTGAATTTGATTTGTTACCTTATGGCTGGTCCACACTTAAGCGAGTAGGGCAGTTACCTCTCGGGGCATAACCCCATAGTCTACGGGTTTAAATACGGGTTTCCCTCCCGATCTCACATTCTAACATTTGAAATTGTAAATTATATTAATTAGCCTTTGACCTATTCTTAGACCTACCAAATATACACAAAAAAAATATCATAAAAACCAGCCACGTCCGAGTCGGACTCGCGCACGAAGGTTTTGCACCATTAGGTATCAGCAATTGAATATTTCAAGTGTCTACCTGTTGCCATTAATATCGGGCAAAAAACGGCAGAGAATCACGTTTGTTGTATGGGAGCCCCAGTTAAATATTTATTTTATTCTCTTTTTAGTATTTGTTGTTATAGCGGCTACAGAAATACATCATCTGTGAAAATTTAAACTGTCTAGTTATCGCGGGTCATGAGATACAGCCTGGTGACATACAGACGGACACTGGAGTCTTAGTAATAGGGTCCAATTTACCCTTTGGGTACCCTAAAAATCGGTGAAACCGTTTCGGAGGAGTTCGATGACTAACACTGTGACACGACATTTTTTATTATATTGATTTTTCGATATTTTGAATTCGTCAACTCCCTCAACATTTAGACAAGGGCCCTGCCCTTCTATCGCGTAGCGTAGCACGTCACTATCCACTACATCGGGTTAACCATTTTGACGACTCCCAACTCCCAAATATTTATGAATTTGACAGTTCGGAGTACGCTAAATCAGACAACTCTATACAGTGGAGGACTTATGGAGTAGCGCCTGTGGACGCTTTTTTTGCTGAGCCCCTGAACATTACGAAACCAACTAAATTATTTTTAACCGACTTTTAACAACCGATTGAATAACAAAAACAATTGAAAGTCGATATTCAAATGTTTCACATTTTTTAAAAAAGAACATCATAGAAACCATTTGAAAAAAGTATCATTCGAAAACCTCAAACCATGAAGATTCTATGTCAATTCAAAGAACCTATTGCAATAAAACAGCAATTTCATACTTTAACCCCTATTATTTATTTTATTCTGTTTTAAGTATTTGTTGTTATAGCGGCAACAGAAATACATCATCTGTGAAAATTTCAACTGCCTAGTCATCACGGTTCATGATACAGCCTGGTGACAGACAGACAGACAGACGGACAGTGAAGTCTCAGTAATAGGGTCCCGTTTGACACCCTTCGGGTACGGAACCCTAAAAATGTTACCTCGCTTCGTTGATGCGGTGCGACAGCTTATCAACCTTACGTTTTCGTTGCAAGGTCGTCTGTAACCTTAACGCGACTGAGTGTTATCATATCACGCATAGTAATGGGGTATTAGTGGATATCCGAGCCTGCATGGGTAACACGTTGGCACGAGTCAAGCGTTTTGTGGCGCTCAAATGTCAAACAATTAATGTAGTGGAAAGTCGCGACTTTTGATATTAAAACACGCGTCTAGCGTCGTCGTACGGTACGTACGACCCATGATGTATCATAAAACTACAATTAATAGCTTATTATGACAATTACGTAACATAACATAAACTCACGCCTGTATCCCAGAGGGGTAGGCAGAGACCAGATACTGCCAATTCGATGTATTTATCACCCACCGATAAACAAGTAGGAAGATTAATACGCAACGTACATCGAATTGTCATTATACACTACGAATCGTAGTTTTATGAAACTCGCCACAGATGGCCAACAGAAAATGTGCAGTTCGCCTTGTGTCAGGCATGATGTCACAGTGGCAAGTCCATCAATCGACGGACAATTTGATAAGCGGTTCAAGTGATACAATCTTTTTGTCCACAGCTTGCTTCAACTACGATAACATCCCGAAAGAAGTGAAGGAGACTATGGACAGCGCTAGTAAGTAACACTTCACTACAAATTCCAGTCCAATTCATCAGCACATACTCATCCACTGCTGGACATAGCCTCCCTCAGGTTCTGCAATTCTTTTTGCCCTATCCCCACCGAGCCGCTACCAGTAATCTGCGATCGAAGGTCTAGCCAGCTGCATGGGTAGCACGACGCCCAGTACGACGACGCGAGTCGCTCGTTTTGTTGCGGTAAAATGTCAGAATTTGACAATGAATGTACTGGAAAGTCGCGACTTATCCAATACCTTTAAACGAGCTATTCTTGTATCTCGGAAACGGCTGCAACGATTTTCATGAAATTTTGTATGCAGAAGGTTTCGGGGGCGATAAGTCGATCTAGCTAGGTTTCATTTTTAGAAAACGTCGTTAAAAACTGCTAAAATATCATTCAGGAGGTAAATTTCGCCTCTTTCTAAATGGTTATATAAGCTCAAGTGGGAAATCGGGCGGTCCCGAAACCAGGAGATGCCGGTTCGAGCCTGTCTCCAGTCCGATTATTTTTTACCTTTGTTTCCCCTTTTTTTCATCGTATCTAAGTATAATTTCCAAAAAAACACGACGTAAAAAAAATATCGAGCAACCAGATACTGACACTTAAAACGCGCGTCATCGTACTTACTACCTACCCTTGCTGGTTTTACCAGTCCGTTTTTCAACTCGAGAACCTGCTTACCCCATCGATTCTTTGACAGATTTGGCCAGCTCACTGCCACTACAACTTGCTAATAGTATAGGCTATAACAATCACCTTAGTCTTTGGCGAATCGTGTTATTTCTGAAGTTATCCATCAAAGAGACTCCGAGCATAGCACGTTGAGCGACTTTGAATCGATCAACTAGGTACCTAGTTCTCCCGACAGATCTGTGTGCACGGTTTGGCTCCGTATGTTATAACCAACAGGACGACTAGTCATCTGAATTAGAGCATCTGGCGCAGTTTTCCGAAAGCAAGCCCGTTGAACAGTTTGCCTTGTAGGTAGTAGTTAGATGAAACATATTCTCGGCCAGCTTCGAGGGCCATCTCGCCGACGAAGACTTTCAGTACATGATGTGAGCTCCATTCAGCATCATAGGTAGGTAGGTATCGTGATATAAACTCACACGTGTAACTGATACTGGCGTTATTTATAAAAACACGATTCCTTAAAACACTTTCAAAAGCAATTTAAATAGTCTATGGTGAAGGAGAGGACTTTATCAGACTCTTTAAACTGCGTTTGAGTCGTGTTTAAAGGAATCTTGTTTTTAGGGTTCCGCACCTCAAAAGGAAAAAACGGAACCCTTATAGGATCACTTTGCTGTCTGTCCGTCCGTCCGTCCGTCTGTCTGTCTGTCAAGACCCTTTATCTCAGGAATGGGTAAAGGTATCAAGTGTTAAAAGGTATCAAAAATTAAAACCATATACTCAGGTCTACAGTCCCTTAAAGCTGTGAAAAAATCAAACTTCAAAGTTGGGTAATCTAAAAAAAAAGATACGGCCGTTTATGCCGCTAAAAACGTATATTTCGACACTCAAGGGAATCGAAACGGGTAGTTTCCGTTTACCTAGAACTAGAGCATGGATACCGGTTTTCGGTAATACAAAAAAACCGGAATACCGGACAGAATATTCGAATTTGAAAAACCGGTTTTGTTTAATCCTAATACCGGTATTTCGATAGTTTCGGTATTACTATACCTAGCTTCTAGACGCGCTGTTCGATTGTACATCCATATAATAACTTCATAACGTAAAACATATTGGGACTTTTCTAGATTTCCAATCTGGTTTTACGATTTTGCTGCAATTTTTGAGAGCCTGAGGCTGTCTAAATACAGAACTCATGCTTTCTAGGGTTTTGGAGTTTTGGTATCAATACATTCAAATGTTTAACACTCACCTTAAAGATAGTTTCGAATTAACTGATGGGTACTATTTAGAATCACAGTTCGTTCCTGTGAATTGCGGTGTCCCATAAGAAAATAGTGTTGGTCTCCTGCTCTGGTGTACCTACGGTACAGTAGCGACATAATACAGTATTGTAACTAACTGTAAGTATCTTCAACAGCCACCAAGTTAAAGATATTAGTGACAATAGGCATTGTCCTAAATATTGTTTTTGAATTTAGAACGCGAGGTTACCCACCACAGGAGGATATATGACAACTTGTTTTAAAGGTATAGGTTCATATAATATTTACTGATTTCTTGTATCTTTGTGCATAAGTGTGTGACTAATTCGACCTTCTAACGTTCGTTCAACACGTGAATGAAAATAGGTTAATATTTTTAAATAAAAAATGTCTAGATTTTGACATTTCGGTATTCCGTAAAAAACAAATATAATATATTTTTTCTTACGTCTGCATAGATAAGGAGTCTTTTAAGTTTTGTTTATTTAAAGAGTTTTTGTATCGAGTCATGCAGACAGCGCGTCTAGAAGCTGGGTATAGTAATACCGAAACTATCGAAATACCGGTATTAGGATTATACAAAACCGGTTTTTCAAATTCGAAAATTGTGTCCGGTATTCCGGTTTTTTGGTATTACCGAAAACCGGTATCCATGCTCTAGTTTACATCCGAATATAATCTGTGATCTTTCTGTGAATTTGACGTTTGTTTGACGCGTTGACATCAGTGTTGCCACTTTGATGGTTATAGTTTTCCACGTCTCGTAGGCTATAGAGGCATTTATGTATTCACTTCTTCTGAAAAATTATTGAATATGATTTAGGTGGTTTTTTAGGGTTCCCTACAAGAAAAAAAAATCCCATTTGAAATACATACGCCATTTTAGATTACTTCAAACTGCAATAGCACAACTGAAACATAAATGTATGAATAGGTTAATTAATAAATGAATTAATTATTTTTTCACCTCACTAGCTCGTAAAAGCTCTGTTTATCATTCGAAATCTGCGTGGAAAATCGCACTTTATCCGCTAGCGTGGAAAGTATTTTTAAAATTCGAATATTTTTATTCAATAAAGGCTTCGTACAATAAATTACATATATATAGAACCTCATTGGTTTCGTAATAGTTTATATTCTCTGCAGCCAGTCCATTGATGATTGAAATGCAAATACTTATTTCATGTCATGCGCCAGCCTCATTTAAAGAATCGCACTGGCCGGCAAGAAAATTTGATTTAAATAAAAAATGAAGTTACATTTTACATAATATTACCAATTGTAGTAATTTTACTTTAAATTTTTGAAATAAATAAACAGTAATTTAATATTTATTAAAACTGTTTTTCTTGCACCTAACATTTTCCTCGCTTTAGTGAGGTGAAAAGTTGTGTGTTGCGCTCGGCAGCAAAGTTATTTAGCGTCTCGTACCTTTGAAACCCTCGCTACGCTCAGGTTTCAATACAAGGTACTCGCGCCAAAAATTTACTTTGCAGCCTTGCATAACAAATAACTATTTCATCCCACAAGTGGTTTGACAAAAAAAAAATATTTTAATATAAAATAAAAAAAATCAATACTTTGGAAAAGGGTTGGAAGCAAATCCCTTAGTTTTTTGCCTATTTGCCTACTTTCGGCTAAGCTATTAAAATATCCGGGTTACTATTTTGAAATGTTGTCAATTGTGATACATCATAGGTATTAAGTACTTTCCAAGTAAGTACTTACTTAGATATCGTAAACTCATGCATTCTTGAAAAGCTCGGAAAAAACTGCGAGACTCGATTCCTAAACTATTTATAACATGCAAGTACCTAAAAATTTGTGCGGAACCCTTGGTGGGCGAGTTCGACTCGCCCGGTTTTTTTTAATGTAGCTTATAGAGTCCGGGCCACCACTGAAGGTGACTGAAGTCCCATTGAGTTATTAAGACATTTTCGTCCTTGCGTCTATGCAGACAAGGTCTATGCCGTGGGACATGAGCTCAGGACATGAGTGATGGCGCGTGCTCAACCTCCCACTACTGCAGGGCACAGGCATTTTCTCAGAGACAAATTCACCACGCGCACCCACCGCGGATGGGCAATTGCAAGCGCTGAGGTACGTAAACACCCCAGACACTCAGGTTTCCTCACGATGTTTTCTTACACAGTAAGTGAGTTTTAGTGGTATTATTTTATAGCGACGAAAATTGCTAGTTTTATTTGGTAGTCGTACGTACTAATATTTTCACAGTACGCCGTACCTACCTAGTATAATTTATTTGTTTGTAGCCTATATTCGTCCCTCTGCAGGGCCCAGGCCTTCTCTCACAGAGAGACCACGCGTGCCCACCGCGGATTGGTAATTTCAATCCCCAGGTGTTCACAAATGTACATGTCGGGATTTGAACACACGACCTCCCGAATGAGAAGCCGGCGTTCTACCGCTCCGCTACCACTAGGCATTAGAATGATTCTGCGTTGCAAAAGGTGCTGTAGTAGTTATTATTATTATTTTATCTCGTACATATGGGTGCTACATGGCCCAACGTATGGTTGTTACATTTCTCCCGCCTTGCGCCGGCGGCAGACTGGTCTGAATAGAGTTCACGCGGTGTAGTCGACAACGACTTACGATAAAAATTCGATAGATGACTAATGTTATTAAAAATGAGTAGTATTGTCACAAATTTCAGTTATGTGTTTATTTAATTTTATTTATTGACCCGAAATGTAATAAAAGCCATTTTACGAATTTTAGAGAAGCGAAAACAAGAAAAAAAGCCTGTTAAAAATCAAGGTAATAAAAGCAATTTTTTTTTGCGAATTTAAAGAATGAAAAGATAGGCATTTATTTAATTTGGGGAAACAAAATATTATACAGATTGAAAGAGCTTGAAAAACTGAGTAAGACTGCATTCAGAGTCCATTATCAACTAAAATGGGTTTTACATTTCATCCTCAAAGGGTCGCTATGTCAGGATTAAGACCACGGTTTGCCGTTGTGTGGGAATTCCTATTCAACACAGTTCTACTTAGTAATGGTCACTGTTACTGCATAATATAATTATTATGTGGTAATATCGTGGGGTGGACAGAAATAGGGGGTTAATTACCCCCAGGTTAGAAGCCCAGGCTGTAGGGCTAATGAGTCACCAATCTTAGGTATGGTAAACCTACACTTAAAAACCCTTAATCAGCTTGACCCAGTCTCAAGTGGACAGTCACTGAAGGCTAAATCACTTGATTGACGGTTGACCTTCAGAAGTTTCTAAATTCAACTCGAAAAAAAGCATCGATACCCTGCTGGATCGAACCACCCCTACCCAACGAAGCTTAGCAACGGCGCAAAAACCAACGTACATAACGAAACGAACGAACGTCGAACGTCCTTCCTTCTCCAGTAGCTTCCACGCCTTAGCAACGCGGTGGCGTTTCGTTTGGTTGACCCTGTTACCTCATTTTGTGTACAACTGTACCTACATTGTGAACATTAACACTAAAAGCGAGTTTTCAGTCAGTGCTTTAGCAACTGTCAAAGCTGAGAGTCGTATGCGTCCAAACATGTGAATTGTGAATCGAATTGACTTGGTCGTATTTTTGCTAGATTTTCTGGATTATATATTATATAGTGTTTGTGACAATATTGACAATATGCATCTCCACAGGAAACAAGGGACGACGTCTAACAGTGAGTTATTAAAAGTGTGAATCAAGCGGTCTGTTTATTAAAAATGCCGCATTTAGTGGCCTTGAGTTGTAATTTTGTTTTAAAGCAACAGCATGTATTTTTCCGGACCATTTGAACCAGTCGATGGTAATGAGTGCTGTTTGTTCCTGCGCTTTGCACTTCTTTCCCTCTATTTAAGAGTTTTTTTTGTCTACTTTGCTAGCCGTTGCGTTGCAAGCCGCAACGGACGTTGCTAGCTCTGCTCTGTGGAAGCTGACTCAAGCTGAGTTTTATTTTGTTACGACTTACACCACAAACGCACATTACGCCACAAACTTTGTTATTGATCCCAATTTTAGTCAGTGCTGCCAGATGAAAAATGTAAGTCGGTAATTCTAACAACGGTGTGATAAGCTAGATTCAGCGCTAACTATTCTTCGATTGAAAAGCATAAAACAAATTAAAGCATAACTTTAATTTGTAGATTTGTTGTTTATTCATAAAATCAATAAAAAAAATTAAAACAATACATAAAATTCCTTATAAATAATAAAAAACAAATCTTCTATCTAGCGACTCATATCTGCATCCATAATAAGAGATGTGACTTCAGCGGTCAATTTTTTTTAGCTTTATGGGCTTATTTTTGTGGGATGGGAAACATACTGCTGTTAGGCGTTATTAATTCAGCAACTAGATGACCAGAATTTTTCAAGCACCGAATTCAGGTTACACCTAAATCAGAAAACAATGCACCGAAATCAGAAAATAGTGCACCGAAATCATAAATATGCTAATTTTCGTATTAACTTTTCAAAAATTATGGAAAATGTTTCTTAGGAGACCCAGGATTTTTAATTAAAATGGTGTGAGCAGAAACCTGCATAATTGGATTTTTTAGCTTGCCTTTCCATTTTGCAAGGTCTTTGATAGCCAATTGCAATGATGTACAATATCCAAGTACGACTTAGATTCTGAAAAGAGTCATGGAAGCAAACTTCACTTCACATGCAATACATAGGACCATAGGCCCTTTTTGACATTCCTGGAGATGCATAATTTTCATCCAGCTGTTACCCACTGGTAACTATCTTGATATAGTAGGTTTGACGAGGTGGCGGGCGTCTCATGCTGTGTTTGCCAGTAAACACTTTTGAGTTAATTGGTTAACGGTCCTTCGGCAGATATGACTAACCCATAGTTACTTAAGCTTGCTAATCTTAGTGACTATGACAACAACTTTAGAATGCTCAGAAACTTTAAATCGGCGGATTAGTCCTACCATCAGTGTTCACATTTTAATTCCGTTGATCTTTACCGGCAAGACATTGAAAACACCTGGCGCAATTTCCCGAACGCAACCCAACCCAGCTGGATTTTTATTGTGGTCTGGTTCTTTAATTAGTCGCTGTCCAAAGGAAATCTGCCTCAAGTAGACATAGGACTTACTAGGGGCGTCCAATAAGTAGTGAGAATGAGGTATTAACTCCTTGGATAGAGAAAAAGAAAATACTGGCAGGCATAGCCCACTTATTTGTCGACATAATAAAATAAAAAAAGTTTATAAGCTCTTAGCCTTTTCCATAAAGGAAAAAATAGTACAAAAAAAATAAAAAAAGTTTGATGCTGTTTTGTTTTTAATCATAGAAGGTTTCTTTTCTGTCGCAAAGAGTACAGTCAAGTTGGGTAACATTGAATTTCCTTGCAACTTTGAATAAATATTGTCTTTGGAAAATTGCATACATAAAAACTTCTAAGGTACATACCTTAGAAGTTTTTATGTGTGCAATTTTCCAATTTGCTTAATTTTCGATTACAGTCAAGTTGGGTAACATTGAATTTCCTTGCAACTTTGAATAAATATTGTCTTTGGAAAATTGCATACATAAAAACTTCTAAGGTACATACCTTAGAAGTTTTTATGTGTGCAATTTTCCAAAGACAATATTTATTCAAAGTTGCAAGGAAATTCAATGTTACCCAACTTGACTGTAATCGAAAATTAAGCAAATTGAAATTCGAGTTGTAATTAAATATCTATGTTTGAAAAATGTTAGTACCGAACAAGTAAATCAATACTTGCAAGATACGTTAGGGGTTCATCTCCTCCTTATTCTGTGATTGCGCGTTGGTGTGCTGAGTTTAAGAGGGGAAGAACATCTACTAAGGACGACTGCAGTAACTGAAGAAATGATAAAAAAATTAAAAATATTGTTTTGGGGGATCGTCATACTACTGTTCATTTTAAAGCTGAAGAACTAAAATTTCAATAGAGAGGGTTCATAATATAATACATGCATGAATTTGGGAATGAAAAAAGTCTCAGCGCGTTGGGTGCCTAGAATACTAACGGCCGAACAAAAACAAACCAGGCTGATAATTTCACAAAGCTGTTTGGAACTGTTACAACAAGATCGGTTTTTTGGCTCGATTTCTTTCTATGGATGAAACATGGCTTCATGGCAACGGCAAACAATCCATGAGTTGGAAGAGACCATCAACGCCGACCCCTAAGAAATTCAAGTCCGTTCCATCCACCGGCAAGATCATGGGTTCCCTTTTTTGGGACAGCGATGGAATCAGTGATGATGATTGAATACCGCAGTCACGGAGCCACTTGTACGGGAAATATGTGCGCAGAACAAATCAAAACGAAATACGCGAAAAACGGCGTGGCAAACTCGCTAAAGTTGTTTTGTTTCATCAAGATAACGCCCCAGCGCACTAGTCCAAAGTTGCAATGGCTGCCATCAGTGATGCTGGCTTCGAATTGGTGGAACATCCTCCATATTCTCCAGACCTTGCTCCTAGTGACTTTTATCTATTTCCGAGATTGAAAAAATATCTTAGAGGCCAGAAATTCGACGATGACGACCGCAGTGAAAGCCGCTGTACAAGGTTTTTTTAGGGAATCAAGATGAAGCTTTTTTTAAGAAAGGAATTTAAGTTTGCCATTGCTGTATAACCGTGTAATTTTTTTCTGTATATCCAAGGATTTCCTAGCCTTGTACAAAATTATTTAATAATCTATTTGGTTTTAAAATCGTGTTGATTTTAAAACCTGAAATGAGTTTTTAAGCATTTTTAAGTTTCCTGTCACTCTTTTTTGCAGTTTATAAATGAGTTTTACAATAAAAAAATTACACACATTTTCTCGATTGCTTATTTTTCATCATAGTGTAATTCTGCCTCGTTTATTTCTTTTTCAAACAAATTTTCTCTGACATTCATACTCGAATTCTCGTTTTCTCTCTGTTATTTTGTCACTTATCTGTTTGTTTTTTTCTGTGTTGCATGATGCGTCTCGTTTTTATAATAAATGTCTTTGTTTCTTTCTTTAATTCGACCGTTACAGGACGTAAGTAAGTATTATCATAATTTTGGTGCATGGTGTAGTGTGTTGTATAAACCTGAAGTTTTATTTTCAAATGTTTTTATGTGAAGCGTCAACATCATCTTAGCCGCGCCTCGTGTTAGAAAAGTTATTAACAAGTTAAAAGTGAACCATTGACGCAAATTTCGGTAGGTACTTATATAAAGGAAAAGCAACTAAACAAGTGTTGAAACAGAAATCTTATTGAATACGCTGTCTAACAACTAATTAAAACAGTTCTTAAAACATCAAATTCAATAACATCAACAGCCGGCAAACGCAATTACGCAACGGTCACCGAGCGGATCAGCGGAGAGCGTCACTCGGCGCGCGCAGGTAGGAAGAGCACCCGCTCGTTCGAGAAAAATTGAACCTTCTAGCAACTCTCAAGATGACTCAGTGTTCAGTATGTCACCGTGCACTACCCAAACAATTTTTAAAGTGCGCCTTATATTTGAAGTAGGTACTACGACTTATGCTTCGGCCGCACCTGCGTGTATCGTACCGAAGTAATGCGTGCCGAAGCTTCGTACGTTATGACTGGGCGTCGGAGCCTTCATGGAAGGAAAACAGATAGAAGAAAGAAACACACAATGAAAATGTTACGAGAACAAGGTCAGAAGGGCAATATCGCGATAATAAAGGACATAAGCCTGGTTGTAAATGGAACTGAATACAAGAAACCGGAGGGTACAGTAATAAAACAAGACGACAATGATCGCACAACTGAGCCAATAAAAAAAGATAACCAAACTAGTAACATGGATAACGGCAAGAACTTTGATAACAACCCTTAAGAAAAACAGAAGACATTTTGTAAGTAAAAGAATGAAATACCAAAACATGCAGTGTAGACAATGAGATACACTATACACTTACTAGATTCTGTTATCAAACAATAACATTGAACCGGAACTATGGAAAGATAAAAATTATCACTCCAGGTATACCAAATGGCCTCTTTATTTTGTTGGCAACATCATGCAGGTGGAGGAGTTTGTATATTGTTAAGAGATAACATCAGTACTTACATATATAATAATAACTTCCACACAATACAATCACTTGACCTGGTCCCAAACTAGGATACCCTGTGCTATGGTAACCAGGCAAGGACATTGAAATAAAAATACACCCAGACTGAGGCCATTTGTACATATGTACGGCGGCCCCCAGTGTGAATCGAACCCACGACCTCACTTTTGGTAGCTAAGCACCTTAACGGCTAGACCAACGAAGCAGTCTATCAATAGAACTCACATTGTAAACTTTTCAATTGATTATATAATAGAAATAAATGCAAACGAAATACCAAAGTTAATTTGTATCGTTATAGGAATATATCTAGACAAGGAGTAATATAGAGCAGATCTTGTATATTTGAATAAATAACTAAAATTCTTCATAAGCTGAATAATGAAGAAAAGACATATACATTATAGTTGGCGGCGATTTCAACATAGGTTTATGTAACGAAAAAAACAATGAAACCCATGAATTTTTTAACACAGTTTATAAATTAACCATTTCGTGTCACAAGTTCATCCACCAATTGTATCGATCAAATTTTTACTAAGTTTTAAATAAGTTAGTTAATGCTGTAATTGTCACAAAATTTATTTCGGATAATAAGATGAAAACATAGTATGTATAATAATAATATGAAAACATAGTACGCCGTGTGGCGCCGGATTAAGAATAGCGTCACTCCATTTCCTCCCGTGGATGTCGTAGAAGGCGACTAGGAAATAAATTACCAGGAGACGGGCAGCAGCGTCTTCCTAAGAGTCCAACCGCATACTGCGATCGCCAACCCGCCTGCCAAGCGTGGCGATTATGGCAAAACCCCTCATAGTTATGAAAACCATGAGGGAGGCCTATGTCCTGCAGTGGGCGTCAAGGGGCTGATGATGAGATGATGAGATAGTATGTATCCGAAAGAATATTTTCTAGTAACAAAATAAAAGCTTTTAAAAATTCATTACAGAAGATAATAGCTGAAATAAAAAATAACCACCAACCCTACTGCTGAGCATTAACTATCCTCGGCAAAAAAATTTAAGTTACCTACGTTCCAAAAATATTTTGGCAAATTTTTAAATTGAAATTGACACTACAATCATTTTATATAAACTCAGAAATACTGATTAAATACTGGTTATATTTTAATTCGTTTTTTTTTTATTTTTGACCTTTTAGTGTTTTTAGGGTTCCGTCCGTCTGTCTGTCAAGACTCATTATCTCGGGAACGCGTGGAGGTATCGGGTTGATATTAAAACCATGTACTCAGGTCTACAGTCCCTTAAAGCTGTGATCAAACTTCCAAGTTAACGTAAAAAAAAGTTACGGGTGTTTATGCTGCATAGTAATATTATTATCGTCTTATATAAGTAAAGGGAAAATCGGAAAACTAAATTTATAATTAAATAATTTAAAAAAATGTCTGAAATTCGGGAAAAGCTACCTACCTACGGTACGGTACGCTCGATGGTCGAGTCCGACTCGCTCGCACTTGTCCGGTTTCTTTTTGTTGCGTTGTTAGATTTACGCTGATTTCACATAGCTCACACTCGCGCAGACATGACGAATTGATTGAGATCTTATTCACTATTGGTTAAGAAGTTAGGGAACATACAATCGCACATACTTACATACATACCAGCTAAAAACAAATTGCCCGCCTTTTGGGCTCCGCCGCAGTCGGGTAAAAATGGGAAGAAATTATAGAAGATTCTAATAAATACATGAATACAAACTATAATACTTTTATGACGATAATTAATACTCATCTAAATATTAATATACCAACACAAAAAAAATTCATTGAAAGACACCCCAAAAAAGGGAGGATTTTTTATATAGGTACTTTATTAGGTCGTACAGTTGACCTTTACGTGCGTTGTGTCTTAGCTACTCAACTTGGTTACATAAACACACATAACAGGCAGGGTCGCAGCCACACGGTTTTAATCAGGACAGACTAAAGAACGTAGGGCAGGCTAAAATTTGAGTTTCCCCGCACACACTAACAATTTTGCACCTACTTTCGTTATTTGTAACGTCATAAATAAATTACAAATTTTCCTGTTTTCCTCGACTATGGTTTTACAGAATGTGAGATCGCAAACCGACTGTGAAAAACTACTACTAAGAAAAGATAAGAAAAGTACACTTGGTCAGAATCTGTTTGTGTTTGTGAAGTTTGACGCTTGTATAATTAATTATGTAAAAACTGTTTGCTATAAAGCAAAAGCAAATAATAAAAACACGTTTCTTGTATTCTCTAGTTTCTGGCACCACGTCTTTGTGTAAGGTTTCCACAACACAGGCTAGACCTAGCGTGGCGACCACAGTAAACTGTTTGTGTATGTAACCATTTTTATTAAGAAAGCACTTTTTTACTTTTACTTTACTTTACTTTTATTTTTTATTATTTGTTGGTCAATCCGCCAAATTCACACGCACTCTGATAGGTTTAACTGACTAGGTACCTGTTGCGTTTCAAGAGAAAAGCCGTTTAGGTATGGGACAGCCAGACAGACCGACGTTATAGGCATATTAGTAGGAGCTCGTCGGCGCCCCCCTTGAGTACGGAACCCTAAGCACCATAAAACTAGATCCTATTAAAACAATGGGAATTGAAATTTGAAAAAAACTAAGGTGCTGTACCTAAATGACTAACTTTACTTGACTATTTTAAAAAACATATTAAGTACTTGACTAGTTTTAGGAATTGGGCATTTAATAAATACACACACATACATTATAAACTGACGCCCTGTATCCTAGAACTCCACCGGAAAATCTAAAAACTAAAAGGAAAACGATACAGGTGCATATAAGTTTTTACTGCAGAATAAAATTGCATTGGACACTTTTATTACCTAGTTACGCTACGAAGCTTTTGGCAGCTCTTGTTACTGCATTTCCGGAATTTCGCTATCCACAGAGACTGTGTCTTCACGTAACATAACACGTAGGTACCTACATTCGGCAACACTTGGTCCCTTTTTTGTTAGATATTCACCCTTGAGCTCCATGCGACAAAAACTATCGCGGGCACGTTGATTGACTGTAGCTATGCGCCCCTTACTTCGGGTTCAGGTAGAAATTTGAGCAAAGAACTGTCCTTAGGGTGTTTTGGAAGAAAAAATTCCATAACATTTCTGCCCCGATAATTCTTCTCTCGGGTCGAAGACGTCCTCATTTTCATTTCATTTATTTCAAAACCATAATCATTTTATTCTTAGCAAATTTGTAAATTTGCTTCCACAAGCTAATGTCAGAGAGTGGCTTGGTCCTTATCTACGTAATATAATAATACTTAGTTCTCGGGCGGGCGGGCGCCCGGGCGTGCCTTACTAGTCGATGTTTGATAGTCGCTGGGGTTCTACATAGGTTCTCGTCCAGTAGCGTCCAGGAACTGGCAAACGCTCTTAAGCCTGCTATACATGTTGGCCGAGCGGTGCCGAGCGACGGCCAACGCCAACATGTAGACAGCCTATTTGCCTTGCCTTGTCATCGCTTGGTGTCGCTCGCCTAGCTGGCCGAGTGAAGCCAAGCGCCAACGTGTGTAGGGTTCATTTGGCGCCACTTGTCTACGCTCGCCGTCGCTTGTGACCACTCGCCTCACTTCGGATCGGTGTCGGTTTTTGTGCACAAATCAAAGGCGCTCGCCTGCGCTCGGCCAATAGCGTCCACATGTTTGTCCGTGTATTATTATGTGGTTGGCGTCCGTCGTATGAACACGAAAAAATGTCGCTGTCAACAAACGACGACATATTCAAATTTTTGGAGTTTTACCAGAATGAATCGGTTATTTGGAATCCTAGACACATACATCACAAAGATAAGAAAAAGGTAAATACATACCTAGTTACCTATTCATTAGCTAACTATGTACGACGCTAAAACGTATACTCTTTAGGTTATGATCCTTGTCGTATTGTTTGTTTTATTCGTACTTTTAAATGTATTAAATTTATTATTATTATTAAATGTATTAAACTGATCAAGGCCAACGTATGGGCATCTTTCAAATTAGCTTGCGTCCATTGGTCTAGGCTCGCGTTGGTCTTTAACTTGCCAAACATGTAGACAGTAGCGTTTGGCTTGTGTCGATTTGCTTAGGCTCGTGTTGGTCTACGCTCGGCCAACATGTATAGCAGGCTTTAAAGCTTACTGGACCGACAATCCGAGGCAGATTGCTGGCAGCGGTTGCCTGACATAAAATCAGTAGGTATCAATTAACATTCAAAATTTTTTCTCAAATATTCCGCATATACTGCATGGGGTGGCTGTATTTAGTCCAAATGTAAAGATCGATCTGGGGCCTATTATGCGCGACAAATCCTGAGCGATTCCAACCGTTTAACTGTCAAATTCGATACTAATTTGACAGACTATTCAAAAATCGTTCAGCATTTGGCACGCGTAATATAGGAACAGATGCCCTACTGATCTGGAGTTTTTTTGGTCCATCTTCTGTCTCCAAGACAATCTAGATCTTGCTTGGTAATTGGACGCCTACGTTTAACGTTCGCAGAAACGGTGAACGTTACGTTTGTCACATTCACAGTTTGTGCTACGATGAATACTTATTCTCGTACTTTCAAAAGTTCTTGATTTTGCTTGATTTGTCCTAAACGATTATCTTATACCTTCTTGCCCTGACAGTCGCATGGCACCGCCCGCAGTCGGCGACTTCCCGCGTGGAGGAGGAGCTAATGCAGAAGAGCAACCGTGCTCTGGCTCACACCACCGACCCTCTGGAGAAGCTTCGGCTGCTGTGCCTCTCACGGGGGGCCAGTGGCGTCATGGGGCTCGGCAGGTGAGAAGAGAGAAAGGAGGGATGGGCATCTCAGTCATATATCTTCCAGCCCATGAACAGAACCCATCGCTACGCGAGTCCCCTTTCACACCCTCGGGGCCGCCAATGCATTGCTAAATGGCGATACACCTACCTAGCCCAAATGGTAACTTGGAGGATCACGGTGGTGACAAGCACTCTGCAGCAGAGTGTTTGTTACTAGATTGTTACCAGCAGTCTCTGCTGCAAGCGATCTGTGGGCGTTAACAGTATTTTGGCGTTAAGGTCTAATTAAAGTCTATAGAATAGAGATTAGTGAAAGAGTCTTTTGGATACTGAACTATACCGATAAAAGACGAACAAGACGAACACACTAATTACACAAATTTGAGTTATACTAAGCGCGGTGGGGCCTTTGCTCTGTGCTCAATTTGCCCTATAAATAAATCTGTTCACATTCCAGAATTTTCCGGCGCATGGACGATGACGGCAGCAAGCTGCTCAACAGGGATGAGTTCTTTCATGGAATCAAGGAGGCTGGCCTAGACCTCGGCGACGAGGTTTGTTACACCTTATTATTTAGCCTGTGTGGAGTTGTGGACGTGGAGTAACCGAAAGGTACACCAACTACAATTCTGAAGCTAATACTTTCGATTTTTTTCGTTATTTCAGGACGCTGACGAATTGTTTAAAACAATTGACACCGACAACAGCGGATCGATCAGCGTTGACGAGTTCATCAGGAAGATTCGTGTAAGTTGTCAATGAGCTTCACCTCCTTTGGTGGTTGATTAGAATTCTATTGTACACACCAGAAAATAAAATACATGCTTGTTGACTCAAAGCCAAGCCACTTGTTGACTCGTAACTGTCCCGTCTGTAGATAATAATTGTAAAAGATAAGACACCTTGTCACTTTCATCTATTTAACAGAGTTATGTACCTACATACTATCCTACTTCCTACTTATATTGTAAATGTGAAAGTTTGTGAAGATGTTTGGATGTTTGGAGGGTTGGATGTTTGGATGTTTGTTACTCAATCACGCAATAACGGCTGAATGGATTTATGAGTTGAGACATAGCATATTTGACATCCCGGTATTGCGTTGCCGTGAAGTTTAGAACAGATGGCGTTGTCCAAGAATCGTATAAACGGATTCTATGGGGCGGTACGAAGTCCGCCGGAACAGCTAGGTAGTTGGAAATATTTAGAGCCACAGAAAACCACAGAGCAACCGCAACGGTACATTTATCATTTATATGTGTATGTTTCTTCTTCCGCGTCGTATCTTCATGGCTGAAAGACGGGCGGCAGTTGCCGGTTGTTTGATTCAACACTGTTCTCCAAGCATTCGGCCTTGCGCCCTCAAATAGTGAAAACTTTTATTATGTGATCAATCTAAATCGTGATTTTTTTTTTCAGCTTTTCGTACATTCGCTGATATTTAAATTTAGTCTGTATGGAACAGCTGATATTCTTTGCGATTTCAGCGTAGATCTCCTATTGAAGGTTATTTGTATTGATGATTGGATTAACCCAATTTGCTCCTTCAGGACCTTTCTGAAGTACCCAGTGTAAAAGTGGACATTTTCTACCGCAGCCCCCGATGTCGGAGTCGCGCCGTCAGATCGTGGAACAGGCGTTCACGAAGCTTGACAAGTCGGGCGATGGCGTCATCTCCATCGACGACATCCGCGGCGTGTACGCTGTCACCGCCTATCCGAGGTGAGGACCGAGGGTGGCTATCTCTTCAACGATATTGGCTTCACAGAAGTGTTTCAGGTAGGCTTTCAACCATCGAGTCTTCCAATTCTTCTGCACTTAGTCGAGAACTCCCTTTAAGAAAGGCGCTCAGTATTTAGCCAGATAATGGATCAGGCGTTCACAAATTATGACGGGATGGACTCGTATATCCGCGGCGTGTTCACAGTCACCGCCAATCCGAGTTGAAGATTGAGGGTGGCTGTGTTTTCTTCATGACTGGCTTCTCATAGAAGTGCTTTAGAAAGACCGACTCTCAGCCATTAGGTCGACCAATTCGACCTTTGGACTTGGTCCGGAGCTCCCTAAGGAGTATATATTTTTTTGCGAAACTGTTCCTTTGTTTGTCGACAATTTTTCTGTATGCTCATTGATGGCATCAAACGATTATCTTAGTACTTATTTGTTTATATTGATGAGTAGAATCGCTTGTTATACACTGCTGAAGCGCGCCTTCTCCATCAGGTACATGAGCGGCGAAGAGACTGAGGAGCTAATCATGAACAAGTTCCTTGCTAACTTCGAGGCTGGAGGCACCGTCGACGGAAAGGTTCGTATCTTTTGTCCCTAGAACACCAACATTATGTTTTTACATAAAAGTGTACTAAACCAATGTGGTATAGAACTTTACAGATCCGATTCAAGCAGTGTACTAGGTCATCATCATCATCAGCCATTTGCCGCCCACTGCAGGACATAGGCCTCCCTCATGGTTTTCATTATCATGAGGGGTTTTGCCATAATCGCCACGCTTGGCAGGCGGGTTGGCGATCGCAGTAGGTATGCGGTTGGAATCTCAGGAAGACGCTATGCTGCCCGGCTCCTGGCAATTATTTCCTTAGTCGCCTTCTACGACATCCACGGAAGGAAATGGAGTAACGCTATTCTTAATCCGGCGCCACACGAAAAACTCAGCGCCTTCTATTATAAAAGATTTGTCTTGCAGCTTAATCCCGGTACCCGTAGGAAATATTTAGGCACGCTTCATCCCCGGGCTGGACCGGTGCGGGGCGAGACCGGGGGTAAAGTGCAATGGCAGGGAGGACGTTCCCTCGAAGTTAATAGATATTTTGAAAAATGAAAAGTCACAACCGTGGAGGACATTTTTAGCTCCAATAATTTACTCTCTTAGGTTTTCGCTATAGTAACTATTAACTCTAAGGTAGTACCTAATTATTTATGTCAAAGAAAATCATAAAATAAACGCTACGCGTACGGGAAACCCCACTTTGAGGCCAAGTGACGACATAAAATTTTGTACACAACACGGGCTGTAAAATAGAAAGCCCTCTATAGCATATTTATGACCCTCGCGTGCGGCTCAGGCCTTAAACTTTATTTTACGGCCCTAGTTGTGTAAATAACTATTATCCAGACTTTCCGTTTTTCAAATTGAGAATTACCTAGGTATGTCCCACGAATGGTCGTGGCCATGGCCATGAATGTACAAAAACATTACTCCGGCAACTCGAACGTAAAAACTCTTCCGGGCTCGAGTTTTCAAGTTGTAATGTAATGTCCTAAGGTCGAAGTTGGTTGTGTCGGATTTTCTTGGGATAGGTAAATAAAATATAAGACAGTAGTCCAGTAAGGTAACATGACCTTAGAATTTAAACTTCTGTTTCTTTTTATGGCGTAGATTCGGGTTTTGGTCTACGGTAACAGTTTTGTGTATCTTTCTAGCCTACGGAACTTTAACTTTACTGTCTTTTTTGGAAGTAGACAAAAGCGAAGTCTACGCCTGCCATGTCAGCTCTACTGGTAGACAGCTATTCGGCGAATTATGCATTCATCTCATAGTAGCTAATGAAATTTTCACCCTGTTTCAGGTGACCCTTGAGGAGTTTATGAACTACTACAGCGGCATCAGCGTCTCCATAGATAATGACTGCTATTTCGACCTCATGATGCGACAGGCGTACAAGCTGTGAGCAGCCTTCTCCCTCGCACATGCACAACACCGCGCGCACCTAAACGAAGGAAATAGACAGTTTTAATTTGCGTCGTTTCGATTTCGTTATTTTATATCTACGCTGCTGATATTACTTATTAGCTTACGATACATATAGTCTACTAATTACATTATAACGTTCAGCTTGCAAACATTGATTTGTAATTATTGATTAAAGATATTATTTTGTCTCAACTTGGCCTTTGATATTGAGGCCGACAGCCAGAGCGGGATCACAGACTCGCTTCTAAAATCAGAAAGAGAATGAAACATCGAAGTTTATATAGCTTATTCCCACATATATAGATCTGTGCTTATGCCTCAGTTATGCCGTTCAATGAATGATTTGGTCATTCTTTGTCGACTCGCAGCTCTTATTGCGTACGACCACGTACAGCCACAACTCCGCCTTTCTTACCCGTAGCACAACGCGAACCGCGTGACAGTAGGTACCTTGGGAACCATGTTCCATGGATCTTAATTCAATTCAAATATTTTTATTCATTGTAAAAACAGAATGTTTACTTAATGAACGTCAAAGTTGTTAGTTTCACAATTAATGGATTATGTAGAGAAGAAGCTAACAAAGAAACTCAACATTTATTCTTTTCAAAACACGTTTTAACTTAATTAACAGAGTTTTCAACTTAAAAAAAACCTTCTTACGAAAAGTTAACCAAGAAGAATTTAGTGGGCACATCATATAGATATTCTACCAAGACAAATAGGTTTTTGAAGACAAATAGTTAGGTACGTATAATAAATAAATAATTTACTTACAACACGAGTATGTCTGTGAACAAGACTTGTGGAGACAACTCTAAAGTGGTCTCAAAAGCATTTGAAGCAATTTGGACGAGTCTTGCTGAACTTTGAAAGAAATACATGTGCTATATATTGGTCCTCTGCAAAACGGCAGTCCAGGATGATCGTTTGCATAGCTCACATGACTACGGCTGATCATAACGTCAATATTGATGCTGGAAAACCATATCCGAATGGTCCCGAGGAATGTCTACGAGTGCCTCTTTCGTGCTGCAGATCTTCTCAATTCTTCCTATATGCTGTGTGTTCCTCTTGACGGCTAAGTTGCATTGCCATTTGTGTAGGTGCAGCGGCTTTAGTCGGAGCAGGAATGGTTGCGGCAATATGGTGTTCTGTTTGGTCGTCTCGGGCATATTCCTTTACCTGATTAAGACAAACTGGCTCACTCGCTGCGTGACAAAATTCAACTAGACTTTCGGGCTTTCGGGATACCATATCTCCTTATAGCATAAACAGCCTATGTCCATTGTACGTCCTACTGCAAGGAATAAGCCTTCTCTCAGGGAGAGAAAAGAGGATGGGCGGTATCAAGTGCAGAGGCTAATGGCGAAGGAAAACATCGTAAGGAAAGCTGAGTGTCTGAGATGTTCATATCTCCTTATAAGGACCTGAATGAAAAACTAATTGACGTGTTTTAGGAAATGTGCATCGTAAAAATAACCGTGTTAGGTATAGTACGAGAGTGCAACTTCGAATTTAGTTTTAAGTAAGTCGTCTACCAGTGGTGACTAAAAAGTCAATGGAGAGCTTACACTAATAATGTTTTAATAAATAAACGTGGTAGAGCATGTTTTAATAAATAAATAAAGCGGTGGTAGCCTAGTGGGTAGAACGTTGGTCTCGGACGCGGGAGACCCAGGTTCGATTCCCAGTGCGGGCATGTACCTACCTATGACTGTTTTCTAAGTTATGTACATTTGTGAAGGAAAACATCGTGAGGAAACCTGCGTGTCTGAGCTAAGTATTTACATACCTCAGCGCTTGAAATCGCCAATCCGCGGTGGGCACGCGTGGTGATTAAGCCCATACTCTCTCTCTCTCTCTGAGAGAAGGCCTGTGCCCTTCAGTGGGACGTATATAAGCTGCTTATGATGAAATAAACGTGGTAATTTTTGTTCTCTGCGACTAATAAGTACTTTTCATAATATACTTACGCCTTATAATATTATAAAGCGTTTACCAATCTTTGAGCTATCTCGTAAAATAATATTTTGATACGTCTAGGTACACCCTCATAAGAAAACGTTTAAAATTCGATGAAAATCTAAATCTAATAAGTATTTATTAGAGCAACTTAATGTTTCGGTATTTTTGTGGTCCCGAAAGCTCCAAAAAATATTTTTTTTGGTTTTTGTAATTTTTCCTAAGTTTTATGTGTCTTCTGTGGTATAAAAGCAATGTCACTCCAATCTAAGTAAGACGCAAGTTCCCCATTTCACGATTCGAACTGCCGGGCGGCCCTTACAGTAAATGAGCTACTGAAGAACCTTGTCGCCCGGCTATGGAATGACCTGCCGGTTTCGATAAGGAGCTCCCCATCTCCCGCTACATTTAAAACCAGAGTAAAAGAATTCTTTCTGTCTAATTAAGTAATTGTGGAAGAATTTACACATGAAAAATGATGATGAATGTCCAAGAACCGAGTCATAATGCAATATGAATACCTCTTGTGTGTTCTTGTCTAACTTCGATTGCAACAGTTGGACAAGCAACATTTTTTTTAACACCCAAACCTCTCCAGTATTGCAGGATAGCTTAAGAACGCCCGATAGACCTGCTGCAACTCTCTGCTCACTTCAGATAAACTTACTGTGTAGGCAACCAAGTTATCATAAAATAGGTGGTCAATTTGCCACCTCCTATTATAACACTTGACAAGACTATTGTAGGCCAACATGTAACACTCCTATGTGAACGGAAGGCTTTTGAACAGATCGTAGGCAGTACCATGCCCCAACTACAATAGGTAGTCTAGTATTTCTACCTTCGACAGAATCGTTCTACTGTAGGCTAGCGAGTCGAATGACTGCTTTAACGTTACCCAGCTGTCGCCCTGACCTCAGAAGGGTGGAGAGTTATCCACCGTTACCGTTCGTTATCTCTTTTATTGCTAAGTTGGCTCCAGAACTTTTAATTTTCGATTCATTGGATGGAGCTAAACTTAATGAACAATTGAAAATGAGGTCTACTAACGAAATCCAACGTAATTTTAAGTAAATTTCTGAATGGGAATGATAAATTACCATAATTTTAACATTATAAGTCATGGTTAGCCAGAGGTCGCGGGTTCAAGTCCCGGCATGGGTGGAATTTTTTGCCTCTAAATAGGTTTTTAAAATTGTCCTCAGCACGGGATAGTGCAACAAAAAGAATATAACTGTAAGTCATGTATTAAAATTGTATACAATACCATTTTTATACAGTCCATAACTTTTGGTAACTTTCAAGGCACGTTTAGTATCTTTCGTGGTCAATTTGCCACGAAAGTTACGAAAATTTACATTTCATTATCCTCAAATTACCAAACATATTTTAATAAAAATGTGTTTATGCTACCCTCGCACATACTATTATGAAGTTAAGATGGGTCAATTCAGAAGATTATCATAATAAGTTGAAATATTTTTCCATGAAAGTTACGTGACTGGGCCAAAAAATCATTTTAAGAAATTGCTTACCTCTAATTATTTGTGGACAGTATCTAGTCAAGAAATTAAATTTATAATTTGCCTTTAGAAATATGTAATATTTTAAATGTCCCGTAGACAAAATGTGTCTACAAAACTTCTACAAACATGTGCGTCAGTCGACGCCCACTGAGGTGACTGCGCAGAATTAAATATTGGTGACATAAGGGTTTAAACTATCTGTGGTTAAAACCCTGGGTTCAGTATGTTTTTTATTTTATTTATTTACGTCAACCAACAGGCAATACAACAATACGTTCACAGAAAAAAAACACACATTTGTTCACCCACTTATAGGTGTCTCAGCATGCATCTAAAACTTAACAAAACTGTAATATACCTACAGCGATCTAAATAAAGAAAATATTTAATCAACATGAATTAAAGATATTCAAACAGCTTTCTTTTGTTTTGAAACAGACTTTTCTTTGTGGTTTACTCGGTAATAGCTTTGACAACGACGAATTCATAAGACAAACTTCGTACATACCTATATTCATTTTCTCGGAACGAGATCGAGATAGAGCGTAGGCAAACTTTGCTAAAATATGCAACTACCGCTAAAAAGGGGCTAAATATGCATATTATGCATATGCATATAATCCGGTCTCTACTAATGGGGAATCCGTGAACATAACACTTTGAGCCAGGACGTGATTTGATACTTCTCAGCGGAGCATTTTAGAGTACAAGGCAGAAATGGTCGCAATCGCGTGACCAACACAATATTGCCGACTTATGCTCAACTTACTGGAAAAATTTTAGTCTATCATTTTGGTGAATACCCACTCAACTGAATGCCGTTCCATAGATGTATAATACATTTAAGTATAGATAGCCGCACTGCCAAGCTCAGCGTGACATGCGGAAAACGCCCAAATTACTCCCGATTTCACTCTTTGGATTACGTTTTGAACCATTAGTTAAACTTTTTTTTGTAAAAAGTTGTTCTGTATAGTCTAATAACTAGATAATGGTGTGAAACTAATTTGATAGCCTTGGATGCTGTACAAATCGGAGTAATATGCGTGTGACCCCCTAAGACCCCATAGCTCAAGAACTACCCAATTGCTACTTTAATGCATGTAGTCGACATATTGCTAAAGGAACAAAGTTTTTCAAAATTTATTTCTTAACAGCTACCTACATGTTTTAGATAGAGTTAATATAAGCTAATCATGTAATTTGTAACATACAATGTTGATCTATTTACATCTGAAGGTCATATTGTAACATGAATTTTCTGAAATATTGTTTTATTTCGTAAAATTAAAATGTATTAAGTAAATAAAATAAGCTAGATCAAAGTGCATACATAAAATAGAACAGTATATGATAAGTACCTACCAACCTACTTATGAAAATAAAATGCGCAATAATATGTCCCAGTCAAAACTCAGTGATAGCATGCAATTTATTCTCCAGTTAAGTTTTACCTATTGAAAAATTGGCCCTTAGTCGGCGTAACCCACAGGAATGACAAGTAAATACGTGCGGAACCAACCAAGCCGCGGGTTTCCTCACGATGTTTTTCTTAGCGAGTGGTATTGCTACTACAATTCCGCAGATGTTTGTAACTGAAAATAAACAAAGTCTTAGACATGCCCGCACTGGGAATCGAACCTGAGTCTCTCGCTTGCCGACTCCATTGTTCTACCCGCTGGGCTACCACCGCGGTGATACAGGTTGTTACATCTAAACTATTTATGAGTAAATTGCTATAAAATCAAAAGCTTAGGTATGTAATTGTCCAAATTAGAAACAAAAAAGCTACAACTAACAGGTACTAGGTAGATAAATTGCGTATAAATATAGTAAGTACTTACTCAAAACAATGTAATGTTAAAATGAGTAACTACCTACTATGAAATCCCAAATGGGTTACCCGCTTACTATTGACGTAACATTGTTTGCAGGAAAGCAAGAGATAAATAAAATGGGATGACTGAGGAAGTGATGCTAGCAACACGACTGTAAAATACATTGAATGTTGAAGAAAATCAACAATTCAATCAGGAAATCAAGTTGAGAAAAGCCTTGACAAGCTTGTTCTTCAGCAAGTCTTAAAACCTTTTGGTGATCAGAAATCAATAATTTATTTCAATATAAAGAATTTACATTCTGTTTGCTGAATGTCAATGTACTATGTTACTATGTTAGCCGCTGCCTTCGGGCCGTATTTGTAGTGGAGAAAAAGGCAGCGGAAAAAAAAAACTCCACTCTGACCATCTTTTCTCAAATAATTTTAAACTTATACATCAAAGCCTATATGATTCCATGATTGCCACCAATAACTTTAAAAGCCAAAATAACACTTCTTACAAAAGTAGGAAAATAAACATTAATGCTGCGGCCAGACACACGAACAGCACCCGTTCACGAGCATAACGCAGGGGTCAGCCATCACCGGTCTCAGCCATTTTAGAGGAAGATAGGTGACCCGGCCACCACGCCACCATTCGAATGACCTTTAGCAAACCTGCAGATTGAGTTCTTCTCAGCTATAAAATGTGTGCTATAGTTATTAATACGCAACCACGTAGTCGGTACACTAAAACTAAATTAATATTAATAATTAAATAACAATGAAATCAAGGGTTAACTGTTATGTTACAGTAACTGTTGAAAATAAACAAATACAAATAAAATTATTATAAGTACGTAAATGTAACATATACTTAGTTACTTTGAATATGTAGCGTAAGTGTATAAATCATTATGTTAAGCATTTATTTAAGAGATATGGTCTGGTTGGGTTTTTGCTGGTTTTCCCTAATCCTTGCAACAGATGTTGGACCATTGTAATATTCCCAGCAAACACCAGGAAGGTCTATGTTCTATTCAAGTACAGAAGTTGGATGTAATTATGAAGTAAATAATTGAGATTCTATTTTTGAAGGGGAGTGTTGAAATATTGTAGCAAAAACAGAATCTTTGTGTCTGTGTGCGAATTTATTTTCCTCAATAGCAACACTGCCTTCTCGGTTTTGTCACTCTTGATTCACAGATGAAGTTTCATTAATTCTTGTTATCAGAATTTTAGAGCTAACCTTCCTAATAAAAAAAATATAGAAATGTTGATTTTTTTTTCTCTGCCCGTAGTCTAATTTCCAACAGGACTTGCTATCATACCTACTTCCTGGCTTAGTGGTTCCGCCCTTACGCGTAACTCTCCACTCTATGGGGTTAAGCATTTAGACGACTCCAAAGAGTCAAAATGTAATGTATTTGACAGTTCGGAGTAGGCTAAATTAGACTACTCAATACCTACAGTGGAGGACTTGCATAATATTAACACGCTGTTTTTCAGCCAAGGAGACCATAAAATCACCCATACCTAACTAGAAGATTTAAAAAATAAGCTACTTTATGAACCCATGAACCCCGTGTCTCACGCTTCAATATTCTACAGGAGGAACCTAAACTATTAAACTAAACTAAAAAAAGAACCTAAACCAGCAGTAGGAATCCAAACGGAAGAACCTAAGCAGTTACAAAACTACTTCAACTCAGCCGAAATTCCACAATTCAACTAAACTTCGTTCGTCATTAATCGTAGTTCATACAAGTACAGGGTGATTTAGAAATCGTTAGCAATATTTTGAAGTTATGTTCTTTTCATTGTGAAAAACAGTATACCTATTATTAATGAATCAGTAATGGTAATGACATATTTGTAAATAGTCGTGATTTCCGACCTTTGGCTCCAAGCTGGAAATTCAAATTCGCAGTGGTATTATAATTTACATTCTATCGTCATAGCTAGGTGTCAAAATGGACCTATTTTTTAGATCTCGACTACTGTAAGTATACTTGTGTAAAGGTAGTTGGTTCTGTATGAATGATAGATCAGTGATAGAAGGCTCAGAAAACTACTTACCACGAAAAAAGGAAAAATCGCAGATTAGAGTCCGCGCCACCACTGAAGTCCATTGAGCTAAGACATTTTCGTTCTTATGTCAATACGCACAAGGTCTTCTCCGTGGGACATGAGTGGTGGCGCGTGCTTTAGGATTATTTTAGAAGAAATTACGCCTGACATCCTGACATTAGACATCTGTCATTCTTTTTTCTAAGCCTGCGTGGCTCTTATTATATTATTATTTGTATTTTTACGTGCCCAGTCTAAAAAAGTAACCGAACTAATCTACGTGTCGGATTATATAAGCAATGTTCATAGTACTCTCTTCTAAGTGACGTACAAAGAAGTCACCAAGATGTGCCGAACGATCCAAGCCATCATCCAGGCTTTTGTCTGCAGCTCACAGATGATCATCCGTGTTTTCATGACTTTCATGCTGATGCTGGAGAACCTCATCCGGATGCTTTTGCAGACCTTTTACAACTTCGTCTCGTTCAGTATGCAGATCTTGTCGCTAGCACCCATTTGCCTCGTGTTCATTCTGTCCTCGCGACTCAAGTGCTTCATGTGCGGCGGTGGCGGACCGTGCCCTATCAACCGGGGCGGCACCTGCGACTGTATCATGTCCGGCGTTGCCGTCGTCATAATATTCCTCATCTTCCGCGCAACCGGAGTTCTCGACAAAATCTTCTACAGCCTCGGCTACGCGAAAGCCCAGCCGATAATTTATACGCGGCTGCTACCGACGCCTGGCTCCATCACGGAGTGTTCCCGCAACGATACCGTGATCACTGACACCACTACGGAGCTCTCCACTATCACGGACTTTGTCTACGTGTCGGATTACTGGTACATGACTAGCTCCACGGCGTCGTCCACCCCGGAGCCTTTGATTGACTGGCAGAAGCCAACGACCGAAGCGGAGACGACGCCGGGGTGGCCGGAGCCACAGCTAGACAATGGCACAAACGCTCCCGGCAAGGGCACAAAGACCAGGAAAGGCAACGTAAGGGAAGAAGAGATGACGGAAAGCGGAGCGACTCCCGCTAATGTAGTGTATTATTTAATGTGAATGGTGATGGTTTTTCTGTACTTACTGGTTCTACTTACTAATGTCTAGCTAATCCAGCTTTACTTACTAAGGTTTTACGTCAGTGTTTTTTAAATATTATATTTTACTTCCTAGACGAGATTTTTCCTATTCTTTCTGGATGAATTTGTTCCTAATTTTCTTCGATTTTTTTAATCATAAAATAAATAAGTCATAAATAAGTAATATTTCAACAAGGTGAAACAAATAAGTTCCGCAGGCTTTATTTCTGTGTACGTAGATTTTGGAGTAAAAACCGAAGATTTACCAACGAGTTACTCGGAGCAAAATCGTACTTCTAAAATAATTATGTTCTTATTAGGTGAATTTAAGTGCAGGCTGAGATTTCTGGCATACTACATTGTGAAGGAAAAGAAGATTTTGTCTGAGTGACAGTAACTATCGAGCTGACATGTGACAAACTACTAATTTTGTAATCAATAAATTTTTAAGTTATGTGAATGTTATGTAACAATCTCATGTCTCTCATAGGGACGTCCCGTCATTGTAGTAAAATGTGCGGCCACATTTGCAGTTAAGTTACGTCTAGAAATTCTGCATACTGATGGCACTAGCACGTAAGGCACAATATTACTATTTTTCAAATTCGTGACACAGGAGCGAAAACTCTGGCTGGACTGAAGTGAGGGAGGCTTATGCCTAGCAATGGGTCACTAACATAAGATTCTACCTATTTAGGCATCCTATTCTAATATTACCATGTGTAGCAGAAGCAGACGAATGAGGAAAATTACCTGCTCATTCGTCTGATGCTAGATTTAGCACCAGACGAATGAGGAAGTAATGTTAAAAAATAGCATTCGTGCATAACATATTCACGAAACACTTTTTTGTAAAGAAAACATCTGTCCAGCAGTGAGGGATATAGGTAACTGTGAGATGCGTGGCTCTGGACGATTGCTTCCATTCGCAGGTCCCGGGCTTGTCACGGAATCACGAGATTGTAACTTTAAGACGAAGGAGGTTGCAAATTTTGTGCAATTGCAACATTTGGATAAATTTTAAGTCATGAGGCCCAAGGTGACCAGAAGTACGAGCAACAGTTTATGCCAGTGCGTCCAGCAGGTAGACTCTGCCACTCAACAGAACCATGTTGATCGATACGCACACCATCTCCCAAAACACCGTCAGAGGAAGCTGATAGAGAGAATCACCTGCTCCCGGGGTGTCGCTACCGAAGCCAAACATCGCCATCGTCGAAATCATAAATTGATCAACTGGAGTGCCAAAAACCAACAGACCACTAAGAAACAAAATGGTAGTAAAAGCCAAGTTATCATAGAAACACTTTCGATTCACTCTTATATAGGAGGCGCTCTGAGCGATAGCTCAAGTTCCACCATCTCATCTGACACAGATAAAAATATTGATATTGAGCCCAAATTATTACCAATTCGAGCATCAGTTCCTCTGTTTGTTTCATCAGAAGCTAAAATAACTGAGAGAGTAGAGCACACTCCAGCTAATGACAAGAGCATACAGTTTAATACTCTAAAGGAAAAAACTAATAATAAAGGCAAGGCTTTCGGAAAAACGCAGTCATTAAGTAATAATCTTGTCAATCTTATTAGAGATACGACTTTTAAATTGAAATATGCAAGATCCCCGTCAAGATCTGGGTTACTTAATCAAGCAGAGACCGAAATTGATAAAAGGATTAGAAAAGAAATAACTGATCACAAATGCAAAGATGAGAAAAAAACTGACGGGATAGTCAGATTAAGTAGCGATATCAGAAAAGGAGTAAAAACTAGTCGTGTACGTTTAAGAAAATCTGCTGTTACAATATCTCCAGTGGTGGTTACACAAAGGCACAGGTCATCCGGAACTGATGAAAAACTATTCGGATCAATTGGTGACATAACAACTTGGGCTACCGCCGTTATTACTGATATATTATATAAACCAGAGACTCGCAAAAGTACCACTGTAACTGAAAATAATCATAACAAACAATTGTCATCAAAGCTGGGGATCAAAATCGCTCAAAAGAATGCTAAAAGCAAGCGATCGCGACTATCAAAGAAAGTTTCCTCGGGCATGATAGTAAGACAAAGAATTCTGTCTCAATGTAAAGGCAAAAAAAAGTTGGATGATATAAAACTGCGGAAGGCAAATCAAAACGAGAAGGTGAAACGGGAAAAACCGATACAAAAGCTACGAGACATCTCAAATTTAAGTATAGGTTCTTGCAAGAAACATTCCGATACGAGTAAAATAAAAGATTCGCCTAAAGAAACAAGACCGATATTTGAAAGTAACCACACAAAATTAGTTGATGGATCAAATGTTGTTGTTAGTAAAGAACGAAATACTACTGAGCAGACCCTAACATCACCAAAAAAAGGAGGTAACAGGACAGTACACAATAACTTAACTTCTTCAACGAAATGCAACGCATCCTACACCTCAATTGATCGTTGTAAAGAGATTGTTTACAGACCTGTTGTGAAAAAATGTTTTAGTGCGCTAAAATCAGGAAATGCCAATGAAATAAAGAAACACAAGGATAGCTTTGTGAAAAATAACGCTAGACCTTTGAAAAGTCGACATAATATCGATGGTAAGGGAGATACAAACAATAAAATTTATGGACCTGGTACTGAGAAAAAGAGAAAAGAAGAAGAAAAGGAGAAAAGGAAATCTAGGGCGCATATTACATCAGCGAAAAATAAAACTTATACAATAGAGCCTAAAGTACCAGATGATCGTGCACGCCACCGAACTCAGAAGCAAGCTGCGGAGCTCCGCGCGGCTATCAATGTGAAAGCTGTAAATCCCTATCCATCAGTAAAAAAAATACAACGCGATAACAGTCAGTTAGAAGAAACGCCTCCAACACGCAAAGAAAAAAATCCATTTAAAAAGGTTGTAGATCCAGATGATCCGCCGCATTCCACGCTAAAAATAGAATCCAGCTTCGAAAAGGAACTTTTTAAACAAAAACAAAATATTTCATCATCATCATCAAATAACAAATTAAGTGGGAATGAAAAAGTGAATAACCGTAAAAAATATAGACGCCGTCGTCAAAAAAGAAGCCCATTTCTTACTAAACCACAAGGTCAGACGGGAGCCACTATACGTGACCAAATCTATTACACATTAGATTTCACTTTAGGAAATAACAAATGGAGTCCAAATAAACTATATAATTCAGAACCCTTTGAAAATAAGGAAGTTAGCGAAAAGAAATCTAAAAAATGCCACAAGAGAGACAGAATCGAAAATGATTTTATTGCAAGAGAGATTGTTAGTTCAATTTCCTGTCCCGTAAATGATAAAACCGACAAGCAAGATTTCAATCAGAAGAGTTCAAATAACAAGATCCCAGCAAAAGCTAATAATATTGTAGCAAAACTCAAAAGGTGCTTTTGCGCTTTCAAGTTTCCAAATAAAATTAAAGAAAAAAATTTGCTCCAACCATATATATCTCCGTCAGGAAAAGAGTTTCAGAATGGCTCTAGCTTTAGTATCAACTTAGGGCTTTATAGAGACACGTCTTCACCTGAAGCTATTCATACACCAATCATCAGTGGAAATGCCATAAAAACACCAAGTGAAGTTGTAATGGATGTTATTAATGGAAGTGACGATTGTAATGAAAATGCCAAGCTTGAATATACAATGAAACCATCAGCTACAGATGAAAATATGAGGCGGTGCTATAGGTGGCTCAACTTACACAGTCGAAAGTTTGTAAACCCTTCTGTAACAGCAATTTGTAAAAAGGATCTCAGTAATTCACGTAGAGTTAATTCAGCAATAACAAGTGAACACACATTTATACCTTGCGACTTTAATCAAGAAAAGTTTGAACAGATGTTAAATGAAAGAAATAGAATAAAAAAGCATCAAAAGTTCGTACATACTATGAACCCGTTTGAGGCCAATTTTACAAATGTGCAGCCAAAAAGGAAACATAAAGTAAAGTCTCAAGTTACTGAAACTGGACCCAATGACAGTGATTACTTGTCACAAAGAAGACCATCCTTGGAACGCATAAGACCAATGTCTAAACAATCGAAAACGCGAGGCAATAATGTAATGTCTGACGATGTTACGCATGCACCGCCGTCAATATTTCTTAGAGGTTCAAAATTTAGTTTTGATGTAGAGATTTGTCAAGAAGGTACTGCGCTGATCAGATACTCAAAACCAAAACCATATCAAAATAATTCAAAAATTAAAGAATGTTACTGTGACTATCCGAAAGAATGCCAGGCATTTTGCGAATTCCATTCTTCATCACGATCAACGAGTGTGCACGATAAAAACAGTTGGGATCCGATTAGATATCGTAACTTCTTAAAACAAGTGTTAAGACCCACAAAGAAGAGCAATCCACAGACGACAAGAAAATTGAAAAACATAGCTACCAAACAAAAGAAAGCAAATCAAAACATGTTAAACCGAAATATTAGTGACCATACTCAGTCTTTTCACCACCATAAGCTAAGAAAACAGTCACCCAATAAATATAAGTGCGCATGCTTAGTAACACCAGAAGAATCTAATCTATCCAAACGGTCATCACAACATTCAATCCAGAGTGATTTAAATATTATGCATAATCTTGAACGTAATTACGAAGGTTACCCGAATCCTCAATATCTGATACATAAAATACGAAAACCGCGTTTTAACTCTAATGCGACGAGTAAGATTGATCAAATTTACCGAAAAAGGGTAGACCCTCATCAGAAGGAATCGGAAACAAATATTAATGTCCAACATAGTGTTAGCTCCATATTGAAGAAGTGTTTATCAACACTAAAGTTCCAGAAATCAAAAAACGACGCGATACTCACTCAAGGTCATAGTGAAGAGGCGAGCTGCGACAGTTCTAAGAGAATGCAGGCGCTACAGATATCTGGTGTTAATGTTGTGCCGGGCAAATGTACCTATTTGGAATACCCAGTATTATTGGATAAGAAATACACTGATATTTCTAGATCTATCAGTGATGAACACCGAAAGCGTAAAAAATCAGGTCACCGGCAAAACAATTACAAGTTAAAGGATGTGAGAACTCAACCTGAAAATAACTCCATGCCGACCATACCACACCCCATCCGATCTAATTTTAGCCTTGAAGTAGAAAATAAATTACGAAGTCCATCGAAACTAGCACCTCTATTACCTAAATTTTGTGAGAAACCACAAGAAAATTATCGCGGCATTCACTTGTCCGAAAATATTAGGAAAATTGACGTACCTCCAGTATACCGTCACAGTCCTGTTGAACACGCTGGTAAAAAATACAACTATGTTACCGTGGATTCCAAGAAGCACATAAAACGCGGAACGCTGGACCGAGTATCAGAATGCAATGAAATGCTGGTGAGATATGAATCGAACAAAAAGTGCACTGAATGTTTGTCAAAGAAACAGTTGCGATCAAAACAGATTTCTAGAACTGGTTTTAACTTTGAGTATTTTTTTGAGTTATCTCCTACATATAATATCCCCAGGCGTTACGATAAAGCAGTAGCCAGATCATTAGGGGGAAAGAGATCTTCAACAATAGTTAATCCAAGTTTTGCAAATCCTGCAACACAACCACCTGGCAAAACCCGACACTTTTACGGACCTGATGGAAAATTATTACAGGGGAAGTCTTCTGTAATAGTTGCTGCTATGTGGAAAGTTATAAGGGATGATAACATTACAATACCGCGAACCAAGTTGCATAAAAAAGGTGTCCCGTGTAAATGTAAGAAAGGAGCGCCTTGTCGAATTGTTAATAAAACGACTTGTCAAGATAAAGGTAGTAAAGAAGGGACAGGGAAAGGCGGAGGAGATAAAGCTGACAAAGGTAAATCTGGCAAGAAATGTGCCTGTGGCGGAAGAGGTGGAAAAAAGGGCGGCAATGGAGACGATAAAGGTTCAAAAGTCACGAAAAGTGGGATATGTGGGAAACATGCAAAAAGTGAGAAGGGCGGTAAGGGCAAATGTCAAGGGAAAGGTAAATGCCCTTCTGCCATGGCTAAACAAGAAGAGGATGATGGAAAAATATCAAGGGAAGATTTTCCTGACGTGCCCAATTGGGCTTTTAGTGTATTAGAATTTCTCAAACTATTGCCGGACAAAAAAAAACGTGAAACACCAAAAGCTTATAAGGTGAAGTGTCCAGGGAAAAAAAAGTGCATGAAGAAGGAAGGAGATGAGGAAGAAGATGAGGAAGAGGAAGAAGATGACGATGAAGAAAAGCTAAGAAAAAAAATTCTTGAAACTCTCTACATCACAAAAGACAAGATGAAGTTTAAATTCGACTCTGATATCTGCCATAAGGTTCAGGGCAAGAAAAAACCACCTTTCTTCAATCCTCCGGGAAAGGTGCAAAAATCTGTATGTGAGTGGCCAGGCTGTAAGGATGAAATAGAAAAGCTTAAAAGGCCCTGCACTGTTTGCGGATTCAACGATGAAGCAGCTCTGCATATTAAGGTCGATAAACATGGGATGGGCATCGTTAACAAAGAGGATCTACGCAAGAAGATAGTAGAGCGTGAAGTGACAGCAGGTAAAAAGAAAGTAAAATGTTCAGAGTTCTTAAAAGATACCCGGCCTGGGGACAGACCGACATGCTTGTGTTGCCCAACGCCTGTGTGTACGAAGCACGATGCAGATAAGAGCAAGAAACCGCCTTGCGGCATGCAACTTACTCTTGATCCAAAATATTCACTCAAGATGCCTTGCTCTCCTTTTAGACCATGTGTTTGCGGCAGCGGTGTTTGCAAAAAAGAACATACTGCTATGATGCATGCTATGGCTCGGCCTAAGTTTATACCATGCGTGTGCGGCAGTCCAGTTTGTGAAGAGGAAAGAAAGCATGTGGCAGAAAGAAAACACGCCAAGGAAGCAATGAAACTTAAGAAAAAGCTGATGAAAATGAAGGCTGAGCACCGGGATTTTTCATTAAAAAACCTCGACATATTTTATTTAAACTCGTATTTACACGGCGATCTAGAATTGAAATTGTTTCAAGATACGATGAGAGGTCTCCCACTTTCAGCGCAAGAGAAAGACACACTAGTGAAACGAGATAAGGAACGGGAATTACGGAAAGACAAAAACTGCCAATATCGCATGAGGCGATACGCTGAAATAGAGGAAGAAATTGCGAGACTCAGGCGCAAAGACGATAAGAAAGCAACATTTTTGATGGGAGATCCTTACAAACTAGGTACAATTCCCGCCATAACAGGCTCAATCACTGATTTAGGAAGGGCAGGGGCGAGAGGACTTTCCAACATTGCCAGAAAATCTTTCAGAACAATAGTAGATCCGTCGTGTCCACCAGGCAAGCTGCCTCTTAAGGAAAGGTTCATGATCAAACTGAAGAAAGATTATTGTTATGGTCACATCAAAACACCGTTGCAACGGGCACAGGCTCGCATATGTACATTTGGGTGCGTAAGATACTTGTTAGAATGTGTATACGAGCATCCAACTTTGTACGAATTTCTGACGTCATGTACGGAGAAGGGTCAGGAGCTGCGGCGCAAGAGAGCGCGGCTGCGTCAAGAGGTAAGGGACACTAAATGCACCGTAGCGACGGATGTTATGCAGAACCCACCATGCCCAGCATGCTACTCGCGATTCCCAGCCTTGTATCCAAGATTACTGACCATTGTATCAATATATAGGCAATGTAAAGATATGATGTGTTTTTTACTGGCTGTGTTAGTGTGGACACCCTGTCTTTTGTTCGCAGAGGCTGTCAGGGCCGCCATTTGTTGTTCTTTGTGCCTTTAGCCAGTCTGTTTGGTTTATAGTTTCGTAAAATTAAAATTACGCGTTAATTTTCTGGTTTTCTTGTACAACTTAGTACATTAATAATCACCCGCAAGTTCTTCTTATTTAGTGAAGTTGCTTAGACCACTCTGACGAGCCGTACTCAGTACTTTCGACACTAAATTGGTGAACGTGCGTTAAAATTGAGGGCGTTTTTTTTAAAATAATTAAGCCAAAAATGGATTTAATTTTCGATTTACCCTAAAGTTTCAACAAATCTTAACTTAATGCTATTTCTTGGTCTTATGTTAAACGTTTACCTGCATACGTACCTACAGCCTCGTTTATAAAAAGTCGATTCCATTAAAACAATCACGTTGCCCGTGAAACTAAAAATAAGACAATGACCCCTCACGTGCAATACGTTTTTATTGTAAACGCATTCAGATATTGTATACGTAAATATTGTTACGTTCTAGGGGTGGGTTCGTGATCGAAAAAGCACTTTATATACCGATGAATAACAGTAGGATTTATTTGCACACTATTTCTTAACTTCACAACACTCTAAACAAACACTTTTAATCACACTGCACTGATCCGATAATACCTACTCGTAGTACTTCTTCCTTCGCTTGTACTTCGTTTCACTTCCGCTTCCAAAATAAAGCTGACTCGCGGCACGCGTCGTCCCTGCTTATATACCGTTTGAGATGTTCTCGAAAAATCCATCAAGTCGTGAAAGGTTCTGCCGTCTTGCTCGATCGTGATGTCTCTGTCACACCTTTCCGGAATGTTCGGACTATAGCTATCCCTCTCTAACAGTTTCACTCCTATTGAAAATTTCGTCATATACTGAAATGTACTTCAAGGGCCCAAGGGGTCCTGAAAATGCCTGAAAACGGGTTTTCAGGTTATGGCGTCATCGGATAGAGGGTGGCCTGAAACGGACTGAAAACATGTTTCAGGCGCCTGAAAACCATAGTAACTTGGGTGAAATTTTGATAAACTAGTATGTGAGAAATACTTTCAAAATCTGTCCGGTCCAAATATCGATCGAGATGTATAAAATTAGGCATTATTCTGAATAGTGGAGATCCTGAAAAATTAAATAAGGTACACTGGGTATCAAGGTTGGCCGGATATGACGGATTCCGATTTTTATTTTTGGAGGTTACGAATTTTGTCGCATGTGAAAACCACGTAAAAATGGTTTGGACAATTTTACTCATGTACGGATATTAAAATACTCACGTCATCAGAGTTAGGTACTCGAGGAACCCCATGAATTATTCACATTTTTTGGTTATTTTCGTAGACTAAATTATTCTAAATTCAAATTACTTTATCTCTCAGATAATGAAGAGAGAGAAGAGGGATGAAAACTCATTTTTCAAAAATTTTGAACATCGTGTGCACTAAGTTTGTAAATTATAACATCATTAGACCTATTTACTTCTACCTCCATGGTGCCGAATTTATTATACTTACAACTTTTTTTAAATTTGTTAAAAATTCAGACTCGGAACCTCCTTTGTGTTTTTTTTTGCATTTAGTCATTTCCTCGCTGAGGTGGGATGAAAAGTTACGTGTAGCACTGGAGTCCAAAGATTTTTCACCTCGTGCTCTTTTGATTCCCTCGCTAACGCTCAGGATTCTAATTTTTTAATCACTCGTGATCAATTTTAGAATCCTTTCCTTGCTCGGTCATCAAAATTGAGCACGCGGTTAAAAAGCAATTTTGCACTCTTGTACTTATAACAAATAACTATTATCTAATAATGAGTGGGTCTTGAATGTCATTCGGTGTTTACTTGTAGTTGTTATTATTATAGATATGGATCCACTACAATTTAAATGGATTCTAGTATTCGCGCGAGAACTATAGTAATTACACCAGAAGTTAGATGTGGCATCCTTAGAACGTTTTCTAGAAGCTGCATCGTAGGTACGTAACCGTCGGTGCGCGAGTCCAACTCGTACTTGGCAGTTTCTTTGATAGTTGACCTTCGATGTTGCAAAGCGATGTTGACAAAACATCGATCCTACTGTAAAAATATAAGAACCCCAACTTTACCCACCAACCAAAATCTGATAAGGAATTGGCCATAAATTATAAATAATCCTGTAAGTAACTAAACCTTACTCTATAGTCATAAGTTGAAAAACATCGACACTATGCAATGTTGAATAATATCGATGTTTTTCCAAAATTGCTTAGGTATCCCTTCTCTAGTACAGATATTTATTCTTGTTCATCACGCACCTCACTTTCGCTATGTAACTCATTCATTCCGCACTTCATTCATCATATCATTCAATCAATTCACAAACTAAATCATTCATTCGTTAGTTAAACTGTGCGGGTGGTGGACGTTGAGTGTGGTGTGCATATTTTATATAGGATATTTTATTTAGTTACATACTATTAAATTAAAGATTTAAAAATTCACGCTATTGTGTGTGTGTTGTGTAAATTATTTGTGTCCTAAATATTTTTTGTGGTTTCGCAACAAAAGAGGCTGCTGAGTCCACCCTGTCGGCATTTTCGTGATTTTTACAAGCGCTACTTATATACTAATCAAGAAATCAATCAACGACTAAAAATGGTCATGAAGTACTTGTTGGCCTGTCTCGTAATCGGTAAGTTATTCTTTTTCTTAATACTTTGCAAAATTGGTATTTAGTAGGTACCTACTAGCCTATTACTGGACGACTAGTTACTAGTTTTAACGCCAAGGAAAAATTTATGTTACTGGCTTGGCTTGTTTTTTTTTTAATGTATCAACGGTAGGAAACTCACCTGTAATTAATTTGTGTTGCTGGCCTTTGTAGGTAGGTACCAGGGAGGTAGGTGATTTGAGTAAAGAACTCGTTTCGTACCTGTGCGGCCTTACAAATAAACGAATAAAGTTACAGACAGTGCAAGGTGGACGATGTTTTCCTGATACCATAGAGCAAAAGTTACGGCACAGTTTTGCTCAAGCCCAGATACCGCGCCGGTTTCTAAATTGAGAATATCACCAAATACTTTCTGAACGAACTGACTGATAGAATTTACCTACTTTGTGAAATTTTAGTTTCGGCATCCGGCGTTTAGGCAGTTTATTCGGCAGGTAACATTAAGCAGTTCCCTTGCCACTTTTAACTCTTTGACCCCAGTTTCTAGCAATTTTAATCAGTTAACTAACAACCAAAGTGCATACGAGAACTGAATAATATCTCTTAACATACCAGAAACCTGGGGATCAAAGCAAATCGCCCTGTTCAATTATCTGAACTTATAAATTACAGGGTCTTCTGTGGCCCAGAGTGACAATTTGGGAGATGCCCTCAACTCCCTGCCGCCGGAATTCCAGGGCAAGATTACTGAGGATCAGGTCAATGCCGCCAAGAACCAGTCCTTGCAGGTCTTCAAGCAGATGTGTGACAAGCATGGCGGGAGCGATGCCTTTGATAATGTTCTGGTAAGAATTGTACTATTATTTTCTTTCTTTTTAGGCTTCTGTACCCAGAGTGTAACAAACAAGACCTTATTCATATGCCTTCAATTTCTGTCTCTCTGTTTTTTGATCTGTAATAGGTAGTTGAAATTTGCAAATTTGCACAGAATATGCTTTGTTATGGCTGATTGTCCAACAAGGCTTAACATTCAAGAGGGACCTCATACATGAAAGTAGTTTTTTAACTGACTTAAAAAAAAGAGGTTCTCAGTTTGACCTGTATGTTTGTATGTATGTTTGTCCACGATTATCTTGCTTTTGGCTGATCCGATTTTGATGTGGACGTCAAAAAAAAGGAGGTTCTCAGTTTGATCTGTATGTTTGTCTGTGATTATCTCGCGTTTGGCTGACTGAACTGATTTTGATGCGGTTTTCAAAAAAGTATTCGTTACATTCTGGAGAAGGTTTTGGTATTAACTGACTTAAAAAAAGACATTCTCAGTTTGACCTGTATGTTTGTTTGCATGGATGTATGTATATTTTATTTATCCACGATTATCGCACGTTTGGCTGCACCGATTAGTTAGACAGTGAAAACTAAAAATAGTGAAATAAAATAATTTTAACAAAAATTCAGAACCGTCTTCAAAACTCACACAATAATACTGGTAAATAATCCAACTTCGTTGAAGCCGACGTCCTGCTGAAAATATCGAAACTATGTGTTTAAAAAGGATGTCGACTTCATTGAAGTAGGATTGTTTATGAGTATTAATATGGGTCATTTTTGAAGGTGGTTCTTAAGTTTGTTGAAATTATTTTTTAAGGTTTCTTTGTGTTAGCTCTACCGGATAAATGGAAATACATAAAAGCGTCAAACTTGTTATGATTATAGTGCATTCCCTATAGTGGAATAGAAATAACTTGCTTCTAGGTGTTCCATTTCACATTTTTATTTGCTCTGAATGCTTGATATCCATAATGAAGTGTTAATAATGTCTTGAATATGTTTCTTCTGCATTGCATTAGGATTGTATTGTAACACGGTGAGACATGGGTGAGGTGAGGGGAAGTACATTCCTTCAGTTTGCTGAGATATTTTCTATGAGTAGGAATAAAATTATAAATGTAATCTTGCGATTGTCGACGGACTGGGGGAAAAAAAAGCAGCAGTGGGATGATGATGATGATGATGAATGTAGGCACCCAACGCCATTGTCATAGATACCGCCATATTCGTATAAGTTATCAATGTCAATTATAATTAGGGGCTCTGTGAGAACTTTGCAGTATTGTTAGATAACTCTTAGTTCTTGGTACTGTGTAAAATTAACCGATTCTAATTATCAGATAAATACTTAGGGCACTTCAAATTAATTGTAGTTATTGTCACATTACATTAAAATTATCTGACCCAAACTTGATGATTAGGTACATATCATTGATAGCATTAGTAATATATTGGAGGACACAAGGTGATTTCAAAATAAATTTTAGACCTAATTTAATTACCTAGTTGGGAAACAATAATCTTTCCCAATGAATATTCAGAACTTAACAACTCTAACTTCGTATGGCTGTTAGGCCACTATATGATTGATTGAAAATCCTTTATTGTACAATAAAAATATTTATACATAGGCGAGCTTCATACTAATAAGTATTTTCTTCCAGCTAACCTTTGGTGATGTGGATAATAGATGGGGTAGTGCTGGTAGATTTATTGGGAAAATTATTAAGACTAGGTAGTAATTATATAAACATGAAACCTGTATAACTATACCTATACCTACATAAAACACCTATAATACACACAATACTTACTAAGTAAACAAATAATGTATCATCCTACTTATACACTGTAGGAGGGCACAAGCCTTCTCTCAGAGAGCGAGAGTACGGGCTTAATCAACACAGTGCCCACTGCAGATTGGTGATTTCCAGTGCTGAGGTATGTGAATAGCTCAGACACTCAGGTATTCTCACGATGTTTTCCTTCACCGTTAGCGAGTGTTATTGCTGCTATAACTTCACAAATTTACATAACTTAGAAAACAAAGTCATACGGACATGCTCGCACTGGGAATCGAACCTGGGTCTCTCGCTTCCGAGTCCGAAGTCCTACCCACTAGGCTACCACAGCTCTTACTATCACTTAATAATCAATATACCATAAACTACATAATAAGGTTAAGTCATATTGGTTGATTACTCTGAAGTCCGAAGCATTGCACATGAATTCTACTTGTAGTGCATCCTACATGGAGCGTTCGCGCGCCTCACGCGTGCTGGCCGGCGGAATATTCCCGCCGCCGCCACGCGGCTCACCTGTCAAGAGTCAGTGGTTTTCAAGTCTCTCGTTCCTATTGACACGAAATTTTCTCGCATACCAAATACATCCTGCTAAATCCCTTCTGGTGGTTTCAATTGTTGAGGAGGCAACACCCCTCACATACTCTTAAATACGTTTACTGACGGCGCCTGACGTATGTGATTTATTTCTATATGATAGATAGATAATAATTATGTCAAGAGTGCGCCGCCAGGTCAAGTTCTCGGCCAGCCCGCACTATGCATTTCGGGGCTTAGAGACTGCGACATTGTCAGAGGGCGTAAAGCGCGAATTTAATAAAATTATGTAAACCTTAATATTTCGAAAAAGTAAAAATCTGAGAAAAAAATCTGAACTAAAGTTGTACTCTAATTGAGGTGTTAACCTTATATGGACTTGGAAACTTACGTTGTCGAATTTTCCTATTGTTTAACCAGCCAACAGTCATTGACAAATCACTCTCTGCACATTCATTAACCCCCAGTTTCTCGTACACTAACACGCTGTTAATCTACTGTTAACAGCTGTCAATTGACAAAAGTGCATACAAAAAAAAAACTACTGACAGCTGTTAACAGTAAATTAACAGCTTGTTAGTGTACGAGAAACCGGGGGTGAGGCCGTTGCCACTGGGTTTTGTACATTTTGCTTAGATGTGTCAATCAGATTGTTGTTTAACTGTAATCCCTATTGTTAGCGGTTTGCTTTGTGTATACTAGCATATTAGCACATAATTCCACAGTATGCAAATGAAGAAAAATAAAAAACCGGCCAAGTGCGAGTTTTTATCTCGGCTTTGTAATATTATATTGTTTAGTCACTAGTTTTCCTAAATATTAAACGAATAAATAAATAAAATGTTGATCTTAAAAAAATTACATTCACTCATAAAATTACACATGAGTGATATCCTCAATTAAGAAATTGGCGCTCATCCTCTTCAGGATCACTTAGGGACCATAATTATTTCTCACGATGAGTAATAATTCTAGGGTTGGCGAACTAAAGCACATAATTATGTCAAACTAGCTGATGCCCGCGACTTCTTTCGCGTGGTAATTTTGATTTTTCCGGGATAAAAAATAGCCTATGTGCTAATCCAGACTATAATCTATCACTGTGCAAAATATCATCCGGATCCGTTCAGCCGTTTTTGCGTGAAAGCGTAACAAACATCCATCCATACGTACAAACTTGCGTTTATAATATTAGCAAGGATTGTCATAAATTATCTAATGTATAAAAATCTCGTGTTACAGTTTTTGTTATCGAACTCCTCCGAAACGTCTTCACCGATTTGTATGAAATGTTTTGTGTATATTTGGTAGGTCTGAGAATAGGAGAACTAATTATTATGGCAAAAAAATATTTGCAGTCAGCTAGTTTTAAGTTTTTTTCACGTCCTCAAAAAAATTTGGAAATCTATGAACGAATGGTCTCAAGGTTTTTTACTAAGTTTGTGAAATGAACATTGACCCTGTGTGGTATCAGGCAAGGAAGTCACAAACATGTTAGTTTGGTACAAGATCAAGAGATCGTGTTATGCCTTATCAATGAATCATATCTTCTTTTGTAATACGGTTTTCAAATGATAGCTATTCTGAGAACTTACAGTCTGGAACCTAGGAATAATCAGTTTTTGCAAAAGTGCTTTAAATTCCCAGGTTCTTAGGCCTAGTTTTAGGCTGACTTAGTTTTATGCTGTTCATCACGCATCACATATAGGCCTTTGCGTTAGGTCTTTGTGAATACACGATACGAGTAGCATCTTTGTAGCTAAAATAGGTCACTCGTTCCGAGTGTACTGAGATCATGACAACCCGGCTTATGGCCGGCCACATACAGTCGGAGTTCCGTTTCCGTTTCGGAATTTCGATTTCGAATTCTGATTTCGATTGCATTGCATTGCATTGATTGTTGTATCTTGCGAGCTTGCTAAGAAGAAGAAAATACGTTCCGAATTGCTTCCGCAACGGCTTTTGGTCAGAGTGTAGCAAAGGGTGGCCCATATATAGGACTTAGAAAAATTTTAATTTTTTTTTTTTGCTCGTTTTTACTACTTTTTTGATCAGAACATTAAAGTCTTTAAAGAATATGTAAAAATAAGCATCTTTTACTGGAACTTTTTTTCTCTAAATTGAGAAATGGCCGAAATATAGCGACACAAAGTTTTATAAATTTCAACACTTAAAGTATAATTTGACCAAATGAATAAAATGCGAAATGTAAACTAGAACAAAAATTTTTTTGTTTGACTCAAAACTAAGTTTTTTAGTGAAATATTTTTTTTCGCTTTTATATAAAAAAAAAGAACTAACACCCGAAGTTTCAGGATGGAGCGTCGCTGCGCTCCGCTCCATCCTGGAACTTCGAACCTATTTTTGCTTATGTGTATTGACCTAACAACCAAATTTTAAACACACTTTTTACACCAAAAAAAATTTTGGTCAAAATTTTTCTAAGTCCCAGGTACGGCCACCCTTTCCTACACCCCAACCCGGCTTTTTTCCGTACGGAAATCTAATGTATGTATGTGGTAGGTCCATAGGTTTGTACGAATTTACTGCGATCGGAATCCCGAAGTCAATATGTTTGTTCTATTGGTGACGCTACTTAGCACCGGGTAGCTCATCAAGTATAATGCCCGGCAGGTAACTAGACCAAAAATCCGCGCAGTCGGGATAAGTTTGAGATAGACATGAGAGAGCAGATTTTTTTTAATTATTTGATAATTTGACTACATTCCTAAGAGACCCGAAATACGTTCATGCGAAGTCATTTGGTCAAGTTATTTGCCGAGTATTGTACCTACGTTAAACGTTTGCCAGTTTCCTTACGATGTTTTTCCCTGCAATTGGGCCAATTAAGACAATGTTGCAAAATTATTTCAATTGTGTTGCGCGATGTCTTGACACTTGCATAAAATTAAAATGCGCGATCCACTAGTTATTATTGCCAAATGCGTAATTTCGTAACGCTGTAATGCGATTACAAGATGACGCGGGATAATCTGCATTGTTCTAGGTTCCTATATTTCATTCCATTCAGCTTTTGTGTGGGTGGCAACAAAAATTTTCATCAAAGTAATATCAAAATTGTAAAAAAAAACATATTCAAAGTGACACAGAAACTGTGACTTATTGAACGTTACAAGTAAAACTAGGTGTCCGTTTTAAAATCTACATCATTCTGAGAAAAAGCGGTCAAAAAAGTTTAGTCTTTTCAAATATGTTCCTTAATCAATAGAATTTACATATTTTAATCTTCTAAAACCTAGTACTAATACATTAAACTGGCTTTAATTCCAGGCATCTCTGTCATCTAAATAATCCTTAATGCTGTAGTAGCCCTTTTGGCACAAAGTGCGCTTAACACATTTTTTGAACCGCGCTTCTGGCAAGCTTATTATATCTTCAGGGATCCTATTGTAGAAACGTACAATGCCCCATAAAGGATGTATTAATCTTTGTTAACCTAAATCTTGGGAACGAAAGTTTGTTTATTTCTAGTATTTACATTGTGTTGGCTAACTACAGTTCTAAAATTACTGATATAATATATACTGACTATCAGTCATGAAATTGATAAAGGCGGTAGATATTTCTTGAATTAGTGCAAACAGGGCAAACAACACGTATTACCTGAATTTTAACCAAATTCTTGATTTCTTGAGAAGATTTTCATCCGATTTTCAGCGATTCCAATCGTCTGTCAAAGAGCTACGAAGATTTTTGTATGGGGCCTGGCATAGTTCATAGTGGCGCCCTCTATATTTTTTTCAATATCGTGGAGCATGATGAAACCTAGCTAGATCGATAGAGGATAAAAAAGTAAACAAGAAATTATTAAGGTCACCATGCCCTAAAGTGGCACGTTTAGGAGTTATTGAGCTTTGAAGTTTGTATGAGATTTTTATAAAACTTAACTTTTGAATCATTTTTCACTAAATACTGGACTATATGCTTGGCACCTGTGACTCGTTGCCGATTCTTGACTAAATTGCTAAATAAGTCGTAGAAAAAACACCCAGTTTATTATAGATACCGTATATTAAGGCACCCGAGCGTAGCGAGGATGCTTACAATGCGAGGATATTACGGGAGCTTTTACCAGAGTTATAAATCTGCTTTTCATCAATCCTATCAGGTAAATAAATAAAATAGTGTATTTAAAGGAAAATTCACAAGATATTTCTTTACTTTAATTACATATTACACTTAGCTGCTAGACTAATTACTATATACAATTAGGCATTACTTATCATTAAATCATTCTACCGAACAGTGAGCGAGTTATTGATCGGAGAAGTAGGTACCGGAAGAAACATTTGTACTTAAATTAACTTTTATGGTGGCTGTGTTTAGTTATAAGCATTATCTGATTAAATATTAGCAGTTAAACAATAATTAGGTAGGTAGTTAGACCTGAAAATATGATTAATCCCTGTTTCTATGTTTAATATGGTTTCATAGTAAATATATGTCACTTCAATGTAGGTAATTATTGGCTGACAGAAGTCATTTTTATACATATATCCTCATTCCCCAAGTCCAAGTACAGTCTATTACACCAGGTAAGGGAAAGGTTTTGATCTTTTTGGTTCATCCATAGTCCATCACATCCCACAAACAAGATACATAAAGCCGCAGTCTTCACAGCTACGAGTAAGACAGCAGACAACTATGAGAGCCACCAAAAACGAACATCTACGCCCTAGGCAAGATTGTGGTCAAGGGTAAGCTCATATCGGAATAAAAAAACTTTGGACTGAGCTGAAAAATGAACGAATTGGATGCATGAATAATACTATAATTTCATGTATATATGTATATAAGTAGGTAGGTACCTACTAGACATAGCTACCCAGACTTTAGAATACATAAAAGTAGGTTTGAATCCCCGAGAAAACTCATATCAAGTGACAAATTCAGTGATGAAACTCAGTTAGTGGAAATTCCATACAAACTTCAAAGCTCAATAACTCCTAAACGTGCCACTTTAGGACATGGTGACTTTAATAATTTCTTGTTTACTTTTTTGTCCTCTATCGATCTAGCTAGGTTTCATCGTGCTCCACGACATTGAAAAAAATATAGAGGGCGCCACTGAGACTATGCCACTAATCTTCGTGGCTCTTTGTATAGAATTTGATAGTTGGACGTTTGGAATCGCTCAGGATTGTGCGCATAATTCGGCCGCTGAGCTGTTTGTCGGAGTGTTTTGGAAAGCTTACTGTCTTATTCATAAAAAAAACGATTCTTAAAACACTCTTCAGAGTCAGTTTAAATAATCTGTGGTAAAGGAAAAGACGTAACCACAGATTATTTAAACTGGCTCTGAGGAGTGTTTTAGAGGAATCATGTTTTTATAAATAAGACCGTGGAGAGTGGCTTTTTTATGCCGTTTGTTTTTGAAGTGTAGTTTAAGTTAAATCGCTGGCACTCATATACCTACTGCGCTGAACTTCAGTTAATCTGACGGAGGTCAGCGGTAGAGCAGAAATCTGAATCAAAAATTTATTTCAACGTAATGAATTTACATTCTGTTTGTTGAATGTCAATGTACCTACTATCCGCTGCCTTGGGGCCGTTTTTGTAGTAGAGAAAAAGGCAACGGGAAAAAAACTCCACTCTGACCATCTCCATCCATCCCATGACCAGCTGTAGGGCTCTTGACATTCTTCACTGGACAACATCCGAAAAATATATTTTGATCTCATTGGAGCGGCTATGTAAAATTTAGGCTTTTTACAAATAAGCTGTCGAAAAGTAATTCTAGTCAAGTGGTACAAAAACGCTCCATACAAATTGGGCGCAGACTGTGACGTCACGAAATTGCGAGTAGTACCTCATATTTTTGATATTTCTAACAAGTATTTAAAATTAAATCTTACATAGATTATTTTAAATACTGATGCTTTGTTATTCGCAGTTGTGAGGCCAGTCAAATCTATTTATAAAATATTTCTATGGAATTATTTTTTAATTTTTTGTGAGTTTTCTATGTCCTTTAATTCTAATTTTATTTTATAATGATCACCAACAAGAGTTTTACTGTCTTTACAGTGTTTGCATATCGCTTACTGTCTTTACAGGTATGTGTGAGTAATTAACGTAGTGTCATGCGTCGTAAATTACTATTAGTCAATTACTCACACATGTACTTACTGTAAAGACAGTAAGCGATGTGCGAACGATCTGTGACTACTATGTTCACGCTACCGCCAAAAAGATCTGTGCGGACTATACATAAACTCACGCCTGTATCCCAGAGGGGTAGGCAGAGACCAGGGACTGCCACTTGCCACGATCCTGACAGATCACTTTCGCTTCTTCAACATTCATTAGTCGTTGCATGCACGCACACCGGTTTCTGGTACTTTTTATCTTGCCCTACATAAAGGTAAAAAGTAAAGGTATGCGTTTATTGCGACCAATAACACAGTAAATTTGGCAAATGTCAAACAAAAAATATAGAATTTAAGGTTGACCGGAAAAGGTTTAACCTCGGCTCTAACAGTCTTACATATTCTTGTTTGTCTAATAAGCATGGATGACGTATGGCCGTTCAAAACTCATTAGTTTCTCTGCCACAGTTTCCTACATTGTCACTTAATTACGAAATTATTACCTGACTCACATTGTACTCACGCCTTAGGTACAAACATCATCTCACAAACTGAACTGACTCCACACTAAACTACAATACACCACACATTCTTACATCCCTTGCTCAACCAATCCGCCAATCTTGCCTTAAGGTAAGAGATAAATAATTATTACTAGATGACCCCGTGAACTTCGTATCACCGACGTCAACCGTTTTTTTCTTCTCACCGTTTAAACCTTCCCTGGACTTCCACAAATATATAAAAACAACAATTAGCCAAATCGGCCCAGCCGTTCTCGAGTTTTAGTGAGACTAACGAACAGCAATTCATTTTTATATATAAGATTCCATAGTTAAGTAAAATGCTCACTACTAGTTCTAGTTGGAATCAAATATGAAATAAAATTTTTGTGCAGTAGAATAAGTAATTGAAATAATTTTATTTATTTATTTTATTATAATAGGAAAACTTACAGCTATGAAAAACATAGATTACAAATGAAATAAACACAGAGAGCCAATGACAAGTTTTCACTGGTAGAAATATTATAGTAGAAAATGCCTAAGCACACACAGGAGACAATATTTCACCCACTTCAAAACAAATAGATAAATAGACACTCAATACACATTCGTGGTCTCAAATGTAATTCAGAGTGTACAGTTAAGTAGAGAACAAATAATATGTAATTAAGTAGGTAACGGTCAGTCAATCCATATTCAACGGTCAGGGAATTGATTGCAAAGAGTTACAGAAGTCCGAGGTAATAGATTTACGTACGATACTTATACTGTCGCAGAATAAATTGATGCTGTTGTGTACACTACAGAGTTGATTAAATGACCGGGCGGCCCTTAGAAGAAATGAATTTTACCGGTAATTAGAATGAACGCGGGGAACATATAGAATAGACTTATTGCGGGAAGATAGACGTGAAGGGACTAAGATATTCAAATGAGCTAACAATTCAGGAGAGTCAATGCAATTTTGGCCAATTTTCATTAAAAATGAAATATCGCTAATATTACGACGAATATGAAGTGGAAGTAGGTAAAGTTTAACACAAAGTTGGCTATAGTCTTGCTTAGGGATATTGTATTTAAATCTAAGGTCTACGAATAAACTTCCTTTGGATGCTTTCTAGTTTGGTTATATAAATATTATAGGATGGATGGCGCATATGTAATATCTATAATTTTAAAAAGTTATTAAATGGGACGGGCTGAAAACCAGCGCCGAGACTACGCATCCAGTCTCGGCAATAAAGCTGAGCCCATTTCTTTTTACCACAAACATTTGTGAATGAAAGAATAATTATTATTTATTATTTTTGTGTGGTAAATAAAATATTTTCACTTTCACTTTCACTTTCACTTGGGCATCTTATAGCTTTCTAATTTTAAAAATGTTACGCTAATTTTACGTTCATTGATACAAATGCAATCAATATTAGTGTTTATCATACGACAAGCCAAAGTGTTATCAGATTTTCTTTCCTTCGGTCACCACTACACAGGTATGCGGTCACCACTACACAGGTATGCGTTTTTCTATTCTGAATAAACAATTTCAATAATACCTACCTACTAGTGATACTAATAATGGTAATAAGGGGCAGTAGTAATAGGGGATGTATTAGTATAGGGCAAGATAAAAAGTTCCCGAAACCGGTGTGCGTGCATGCTAATGAATGTTGAGGAAGCGAAAGTGATCTGTCAGGATATCGTGGCAAGTGGCAGTTCCTGGTCTCCGCCTACCCCTCTGGGATACAGGCGTGAGTTTATGTATGTGTACTTACCTACCTTGTTATTTGACACCTGAAGAACCTTTACATTTTTGTTCTAAAGCCGCTATGCCGTTGTATACTCTTATAAAATAAATTATACGTACACTAGTTGACTAGCCTACGACCTATTTTCAGACCTACCAAATATACACAAAAAACTTCATAAAAATCGGTGAAGCCGTTTCGGAGGAGTTCGATGACAAACACTCTGACACGAGATTTTTATTTATTATACACATACGTAAACTCACGTCTGTATTACGGAGGGGTAGGCTGAGACCAGGGTTGGCCACATGCCACGATCCAAAAAAAAGAACTCTTCAAACTAAAGTTGTTTTAAAACACAATGGGGAAGTTGCGTCTAGATTAGATTAGAGTGACATTGCTTTTATACCATAGAAATCAGTTTCTAATAACGAAAACCTTAGAATGAGTTTTGAGTAAGGGTGAACATACATAATTAAAAAAAATAATAATAATCTCACCAAATCATAGATGTAGAAAAACGGGCCAATTCTCTCAGTGCGCATAGAATTGATTTATAAACAATTGTGTTAGTTTAAATGGTTGTAAACATGGGCAAAACGACGGTCTCTTCCGCGCCCCCGCCCCGCCCCGCGTAGCGCCCTTCTGTGTGACTGCTGGCTTAAGTAAACACGGAACGGGAACATACTCGTAGACAGATGTTGTTCACTCCGTGACCTGCATGATCTTTGTACCATATATCTGATGATAAGCTGGCTGGTAGCGCCAGTAGTTTCTTGGACAAGTCAACCACTAGACCAAGAAACACTAGTTCGATTTACGGCCCTGATGTGACTTTGTTTCTTGGTAACGTTTATTTGATTTCATTCAGCTTTGGTCTACATGTAAACAAACCGTTGTTGATAGAAATCGTTAAAATATGTACGGGAAGCAATGTTGTCTATCAATTTGTTTCCTCGCTCTAGGATATTCGTCTTATTACTATCATATCATCTTATTAATTTAAGTAATACGAACAATTATTATCAATTTCTTGATTTGGATAGCATTATAATTTTTTTACACCCAGACCAAAGCTGAATGAAACGAAATACTTTCTCAGTTTGTCGCACTAGTATTTGACATGTTTGTTGCGCACGAAAGGAATTAGATGAAGGAATTAGATGGTAACTTGCCACTAAGTGGATTGCCATTTCGAAGGGCCAAAATATGTAGGTAATTCATATTTCGGTATCAACCAGGGAGTAAAGAGAATAGAACTAACATGTCTACGTTTTGTAGTGACACAGTGTCATGCGTTGTACTTAGTTAGCAGATTGGGCCTTGGCTTGCAGCCAAGGGCCCCCTAGTTAGTCGGTCCTGGAGAGCCCTTTAAGTGGCGCTGTACATACGGTTTAGTCTAGTGTAAATAAACGTGTATTTCGTGTCTATCATATAGTGCCTTCGTGCGCTAACCTTTCTGGACTCTTTTATTTCGATCAACCTTGGACCTTATCCGTGTGGCGCCGGATTAAGAATAGCGTAGAAGGCGACTAAGGAAATAAATTACCAGGAGACGGGCAGCAGCGTCTTCCTGAGATTCCAACCGCATACTGCGATCGCCAACCCGCCTGCCAAGCGTGGCGATTATGGCAAAACCCCTCATGGTTAGAGGGAGGCCTATGTGCTGCAGTGGGCGTCAAAGGGCTGATGATGATGATGAACCTTGGACAGTGAACATTCAAAACTCTTGATGTACTGTTCAATAGTTAGCCCGTGTAGAAGAAGCGACACCAAAGTGGTGACCCCAGTGAAAATGGATGAAAGGACCGACTCCCCTACGGACTAATTATCAGGCAGCCTTTATACATCCCACTTAAGGGCATAGGCCTTCTCTCCGAGAGAGAGTGGGTTTAATCACCACGCGTACACCGTGGATTTGCGATTTCAAGCGCTTAGGTATATTAACACAACAAGCACTCGGATTTCCTACAGTTAGCTAGTGGTGTTGCAACTACGAATTCCCGAGTCTACGTCACTTAGAGAACAAAGTTATTGGTGCCGGGATTCGAACCCACCACATCTCACATCTGAGGCCAGCGTTCAACCGATGCGCTGCTATCTTACTACGCTGTCTACTTTTGTACTAGAGATAGATCTTATGCTATCTGTATTACAAACTTGATCTCTCTCTACGCATACTAACAACACATTAGACAAGTAACTCAGTTACGCGTTCCCGTGGGATAATGTACAAAGATAATATTTATCAATAAGGCAATAATTGCCTTGATAAATATTATCTTTGTACATTATCCCACGTATAATTATTATACACTCATCTCTGGGTGGTTTGAAAGCCGCGGTTATGTAATAAGTAATTAATAATGGCATCTATTTATTTTCTGACTTTTAAATATATAGGCGTAAATAAAAACAAAATATGGTTGAGAAATATTGTTTTGAGTTGAGAAATCTTGTTTTCTCCAATGCGCCAACAATAATTAATGTTAAAGCGCGGTCGCCGAGCAGAAAGAATTTCGTACATTGACCTTTTTGCCTAAGGGCAGTTGTCACCAACATTTTTTGTAAGGCGCATGTTTATATTGATACTAGTTCGGACAGGTCTGTACAATCAATGTACAATTTTAATCGTAAGGTATATTAATTTAGTTTCTCGTACGTATGATAGAGGCGCTGCGGATTATTTTCTCGCGTATTTTTCGATACGATTTCAGATTTAAAAAATTCGTTGATGACTAATTAGCTGAGTAATGCAGTGTATAACTCGATTTTTGTAACTGTTATCTATCAATGACTCCCTGGAAAAATAGTCTAATTATGAAAATGTTGACAGTTCGCAGTGAACTGTTATAAAATCAAGTTACATATACTTAATTACTTATTTACAATTTGGTATCAATAAAATGTTGGTACTTAATTCAAAAATATATGATTTATTAATCAGAATCATATTCCGCGGTATCAGTGTTACTGCTTTCTGACGAAGTTTCGCCGGTCACATTGATTATAAAAGAATCGATAGTTTTGTCTATATCGTTGTCAAGTCTACATAATTTAAATTCTTCTTCTTCTTTTACTTGACGACTGCAATTTTGCCACTTTTCTGCTGAAATGTTATTCAAAGCCTCCCGGAGCAGGTCTTTCCCGGCTGTATTGTCTTTCATTTCTTGTTTTTAAGGAATATTTATCAGCAGGCCAGGATTCTTTAACGTACTTAAACACGTTAATAATCATCAATTTCTCAGATTGACTTAAGTGTGCATTTTTCTTTTCTTCCGCGGAGAAACAAACGCCTTAAATGGGCGAGAGGTAGACGGCACTGGTTCCATTTTAAAACAGTCAAGAAAACTTAACGACGAGTAGCGTAACAAGATAACAAAACAACAATTAAAACAAGATAACAAAACACAAACAACTTCAGAAACGTTTTCACTGTGTCCGAAAACTGAGCGATCACTAGCGCATCCCAACATGGAATGTCGTTGTTACCTATTTCAAATAATGGGATTGACTCAAGGTCAACCGAACACAAGCGTACAAGAACAGACCTTACCGTCGCAGGTAAAAGGTTTGCAATCCCTTTAAACGGCGGCCAATGCATCTGTGCGACCGTGACGCAACATATTTACGCAGGAGCAACAGAGATAGCTAGTAACAGGTTAATGTACGAAATTCTTCCTGCTCGGCGACCGCGCTTTAGTTACCCATCATCATGCTTGAACGTCAGCACAAATTATCTAGAAGACAAGGCAGGGTGTCAAGCCAAGTTCGAGTCGAAAAAGGCGACGCACCAGCCTAGTGTTTTACAAACATCACACGAACCATTGCGACCTCCTTTCGAGATATCCCCCTTACTTGATATTATTATATTCGTTCTCTCTACGGGGTTGTTTAGACAGGGTGTATTGTCCTTGCTGGATGTCGGGCCTTTATAGTAAGGGGCTCGATATTGAGTACGTAAATATTAATCCTTATTTAGCACACTTTAGGTTTAATTTCTATGGTTTAATTTCGTCGTTGACGGTTGAAACTAATAAGATATTAATGTTGTTAGTTTTAATAACTTAATTCTAATAAGTCAGAAGTTACCTCTCTCTGAGGCCTTTGTTTTCTGTATTTATTTTCTTTTTCTCCAATTCGTGTTAAGCGTTGCTGGTTGTACAATTACTTAAAGTACTTAATTGTTACCTAAGTTGCTGTTACCACTCATTGTATAATCGTTTGTTTACCCTAATGAAATAAAATAAAATAAATAAAAACTTTTTAGACCTATAAAATTTAAAGTGGCTCTCTTTCTCGCTGACTCTTTGACAAACCCCCAGTTTCTCGTACACTAACACGCTCTTAATCTACTGTTAACAGCTGTCAATTGACCAAAGTGCATACAAAAAAACCTACTGACAGCTGTTAACAGTAGATTAACAGGCTTTTAGTGTCCGAGAAACCGGGGGAAAGTCTGTCTATCGATGTTCAAAAGCCGTGTTCTAACATATTTTTCCCTATTGCAAATTGTTGCCGTTTTAATTATTGTCTGTCGCAACTCGTGACCTCTATGGCGCTGTGCCACTCGTGCCGAAGGTCTAAAGTTCGATTCCGCGTCATGACTTAATGCTAGAGGAAATATACTCATCTAATGCGGATAAGTTGCTCGGACAACATTTGCGATTAGATATTTTTATAGCCGAATGAGTAAAGTATAAATACCAGTGTCTTAATAAAGGTTGCTGTTACGCCATGGTATAATAATACGGTATATAATAATAATACTTAACACGGTACTGTGATGAGCGGTGGTAGCCTAGTGGGTAGAACATTGGACTCGGAAGCGAGAGACCCAGGTTTGATTCCCAGTGCCGGCATGTACCTATGACTTTGTTTTCTAAGTTATGTACATTTGTGAAGTTATAGTAGCAATACCACTTGCTGACGGTAAAGGAAAACATCGTGAGGAAACCTGAGTGTCAGCGCTTGAAATCGCCTATTCGCGGTGGGCACGCGTGGTGATTAAGGCCCTACGGGAGGGAGAGATCCCTTAGAGAAGTCCTGTGCCCTGCAGATATATGACAGTTGTTTTTTTATGCACTTTAGTGAGCTGTTACCAGTAGATTCACAGATTATCAAGGTACAAGAAAAAGGAGGCTGGTCATTAATAAACCGGCCAAGTGCGAGTCGGACGCGCACGACGGGTTCTGTACCATTAACATTCGAATATTTCAAGCGTCTACATGTTGCCGTTATTAACGAGGAAAAAATGCCAAATAAATCACGTTGTATGGGAGAGCTCTTTAAATATTAATTTTATTCTGTTTTTAATATTTGTTGTTATATCAGCAACAGAAATACATCATCTGTCTAGCTATCACGGTACATGAGATACAGCCTGGTGGCAGACAGACGGACAGTAGGTCCCTTACCTTTTGGGCACGGAACCCTAAAAATGAATTTGCGACAGATCGCACATCAATGTTTGTGACTTTTAATAAGACTCTGTGGATGTGAGTGTGGTATGGACGACGGGTCACTGGATCATATCTTCTTCAACTGTCCAAAACTGACTTTTTCTCTTTATGATTTCCTTCCACCAGACTTTCCTCTCCCAACAAATTTCCGTTCGGTGTTACCCCTTGTATTTTCTCCTTTTATTAAAGTTTTATGTGATTTCATCGAATGCAACAATATATGTACAATTATAGATTTAATGTCGTTGTAGAATGTTTAGGTATTTAAAATTTGGTTATAAGTTCCTCAACTACCTGCACTGTGCGAGATGACTGTGATAAAAAAAAAAACTTGCCATCTCCACAAACCTGACATTGGCAGAATCCTCGGGGTGCCATAAAAAAAAAAGACTGGTCTGACTGAGGCTTTTATAGGTAATAAAATTACCTTTTATTTTTTACACGCTCCCGACGCATAATGACCAATATTTTTTATTTGAAATTTGGTAAAGTTAGTTCCAAAAGTTAATAATTTTCAATCTATGTATAGGATTATAGGATAGCTAAAATGATATAATACAATACAAATATCTTTATTAGTATGAATTTACGTAACGTGGATCACAGACGTAACCATGCATTCAATATCTTCGTAACTTCATTAATGTTCGGCGTCTGGCGCACGTCTACTTATTTATGTAGTCGAATGGCCCGGCGAAACGACTGAATGCGGAAATCTCACATTTGACTAACTGTTCTAGGAGCCGGATGTTAAATACTCGTACATAGGTGTGCAATATTACTGATTTCGTAATTGGATGTCCTCCTAATCGTTTTCTAGATTATTGGTAAAGAACGAAGCGGGTCTGATGTTATCAGCACATCATTACCACAGTATTAAAGCCACGATAACACAAATAGATTACAGTAAGTAATACATCGTAAATAATTTCTACCGGATCTTCTACACAATTGGATGACCTTTGATAAATAAGCTTCTATATGGAGTTCATGTCTTGCAAATGGTGGCGGTAGCCGTTAAATACCTACTCGTAAGTTTTTTCCTAGAAACTTGATTCGTGACACATGTTTATACAATTACCGGTCTTATAGCGGTAGGGCAGACTTCACTAGTATTATAAGTATTTTTTTTCTGTTTCTTAACGTGTTTTTCTTTAAATTATTTACCTATTCAAGAACTTTCACAAAAAACATATTACGAACAAAATACCCTCACTGAAACCTGTATAGGTTTATCTGTGAGGTGAGTTAGGTACCCTTTGCTTAAAATTAAGTTAAAAAAATATGGTGTTAAGTTTTAAGGTTGTTTTTTCAACAAGTTCGGTAGTTAGGTCGTTTAAAATCATTGGAAGAATGTACTCCGCTGTACGCGTCCCATAATAATTGTGATTCTGTAAAGTGTAGGTAGGAAGGTATTACAGTTGAATTCGTTTCGTCAGGGAGTCATTCTGTCGCATTTCTCACTTACAAGGGACATCTTGACTTCATTGAAAATATTTATTATTTTATGTTGCTCGTCTCGTCTCGTCTCGTCTCGTCTGCCGCGACACAGATCTGTGTCCAACTTAGTATGGGCCACCTATACGTTCCATTCCGCGAGGGCAGTTCAGGAGTTAATAAACCGTCATCGTTTAAGTATTGAGATTTTAGATTTTTTGGCCCGATGGTTTTGATTAAACTTAATTGCAGTTTATAAATGTTTTCAATGTAATTATACTCGCTTTATCCTTTTATATTAGCATAGATTGAATTTTAAAATTCAATTATACCCAATGTCAATAATATCAAAATGTCAGTACTGACAAAAAGCTCTGAACTAAATGATGGCCGCTCTAGTGACAGGTCGCTGGATAATTGGGTGTTTTTTAAACCTCTCAAATACAATGCGTTAAGGCGACACCGTTTGTGTTACTACTGTGTCAACAAAATATCTATGCTAATCATCATCATCATCATCATCAACCCATTATGTCCCCACCGAGGGGCACGGGTCTCTTCCCTGAGGAAGGTATAGGCCATACTCCACCACGGGGGCCAAGTCCGGATTGGTGGAGGCTTGTAGACTAGTGGCTTGTCTACTGTCAGAAGTTGTCAAGCCGCCCTAAGGCCTGTGAGCTGTGGAAAGGGCTATGCTCGGAATTTCTCTACGAGATCGAATCAGAAATAATGAGATCCGTAGACGAACGAAAGTCGTCGACATAGCCCAGCGGATTAGTAAGTTGAAGTGGCAGTGGGCGGGGCACATAGCACGCAGAACTGATGGCCCATGGGGCCGAAAAGCTCTCGAATGGAGACCACATATCGGCAAGCGCAGCGTAGGACGACCAGCCACAAGATGGACAGATGACCTCATCCAAGTGGCGCTGGATGCAGGCCGCTTCAAACCGGTCTTTTTGAAAATCCATGAAGGAGGCCTCTATGTCCAGCAGTGGACTTCTTGTGGCTGAATGATGATGATGAAATAAACGATTTAATTCAATTTTAGTTTCAAAGTCGCATGTAACGGAACCGAACAGAGTGCATTGATTTAAAGGTTCATGTGTTGACTTGACGGAAATAATAGCCATATTAGTCAAAATATTTTTTTTATTTCAGAACGAGTTCAAGACGTTCACGACGTGCATTCAGGACCTGGTGGACCAGAGCGTCATCCAGAAGGAAATCGACGACGCCAAGACAAACGGCACTGTCGACGAGGTCTTCAAGAAGTAAGTGTCGGCCTCGTTGGTCTAGCGGTATTATTATTATTATACTTTATTGCACACAAGACATTTAACAGGATTTCATAAGAAATTACATGTACAAAGGCCAGCTTATCTCTTAAAGAGATTTCTTCCAGCAAACCTTCGGGTATAGGAGAAGCAGTAGAAAAACGGGTCTATATTTGTGCACAAAATAAACGTCTCACGGTATCACGTCTGATTACCATGGCTGAGGTCGTAGGTTCGATTCCTACTGGGGGCCGCCATAGATTTGGCCATGGCCACAGTCTGGGTTTATTTATTTCCATATTTGCGATGTCCTTGCCTGGTTACCATCGCGGGGGGTATCCTAGTTTGGGACCGGGACAAGTGATTGTGTTTGTGGAAATTAATATACTTATGTATTTAAGTCAGCGTGAATGGCCGTTTCCACATTGGACGATAACCGTAAAGGAAATGTTTACAATTAACTGTTCTAAGAACAATTTTTGATAAGTTTTGTGGTTTAAAATTCCACGTTACTTATGTCCTCCCCTATTAATATCTAATATAAAATAAGCGTATGATAAAGATAGATAAAGACAAAAAAGTATTAATTGCCTCATCAAAATACAACATTTTTGCTGACCCGTTTCAATCCCGGGCAGCGCTGGTTTTCAGCCACTGCCATCTCCCCCCTAATCAGGTCATGGTGAAATAGATCCCACAATAAATTGAACCTTGTTACCCTTACTACCCATGCCCGATTAAGGGTTGAGATGTAGTGCGGGAGTAATGTTGCAAGGGATAACACAGTTAACAAGGTAACTAATAGAGTTCTGGACATCAAATAAACACGAAACAAAAACCAACTAAAATATGAGAAAAAAACTGTTCCTTTTAAAATATTCTTTTTGTTGCACTAACTCAAGTTGGGTAACATTGAATTTCCTTGCAACTTTGAATAAATATTGTCTTTGGAAAATTGTACACATAAAAACTTCTAAGGTACATAATAGAAAGACTACATAACGGTAAAAACTGGCAACTTTATTTAAAGTTGCAAGGAAATTCAATGTTACCCAACTTAACTGTAACCCGTGCTGAGGACAATTTTAAAAACCTATTTAGTTAGAGGCTAAAAATTCCACCCATGCCGGGACTATAACTATAAATATTTTAAGAGAAACAACGGGGTATGTAACTAAACACCGATATTCAGATACTGCGACAAGACGCCCAGTTTCAAGAAGTGCTTCTACCAGCTCGCAGACACCGCCAAGAACTGCGTGGGGGAAAAGGAGCAGTCCCACCTGAAGACCATCTACAATGTGACGGAGCAGCTTGCACAGTTTGTCTGCTTCAAGAACGGCGACAGGATCGCCTGTAAGTTCGCAGTTTTGTACCGATTGTTGATTGTTGAAAGGTTCTCGAGTGGAGACCACGATCTGGCAAACGCAGCGTAGGACGCCCACCAGCTCGCTGGATCGACGATCTGAGGCAGAGTGCTGGCAGCTGCGGTCGAATGAGGACGAGCATGGACAGAAGTGTCGTGCCTTAAGGCGGTTCTAAACGATGGCTCATGATGGACAAATACAGGCGATTATGAACATGTACAGGGCATAATCGTCTGCAATGGCCCATGATGGGCGACGTTGGCGTGTAATCGCCGCTGTGTCGGTTTTTCGGACAAACATCAAAGGAGATCGCGGCCATGATTGTAAGCGGTGTGGACGCGTGCTATTTTGTATGATTTTGTAGCTAACTACCTACCTACCTTTGAGACCTACGATTTTACGCATTACAATGTCGGAGCTGAAATGGAGCAATGAGGAGACCTTAAAATTTATTAAGTCAAAGGAGCCTACAATTTGGAATCTGAAAAATAACTTCCATAAAGATAAAAACAGGGTAAGTAGTAAGAAGAAGATCTGTGGAAAAATCAAGTGGCAATCATGGCCCACAGTGTAGACGGCTGCGCAATCATGGTGGCAATTATGGCCCATTCTGTGATTGTCCATCATGGGCCATCGTTTAGAGGGGGCATTAGGGAAGCTGATCGTACGGGCCCATTGACTGATCGTAGTTATGTCAACTTCTCCATGCAATTCTATTGTCTTCGCCGTTAGCGAGTGTTAAGCCAAATTCTAAATCGGAGTCGTATGTCTATCTACGACTAGCATAGATTTCGTAAGTGGCAGGCCACATAGAAGAGACGTTAGTGCGGACGAGGCAATGCGCTTTCATGTGAAATGTGCAAAACTTCGCCAGCGACAATCTTAGAGGTGATGTTTGCCTTACTGTCTGTCTGTGTTCAATGGCCATGTACTCAAGTTCCTCTTCAGCTTGGGAGACACCTAGTTCCATCGTTGGGACTGAAGCCGGTTCGCCTTGGGCTAGCAAATAACGTGATTAACATAATTGCTTCCCGCATTTTAACGATTTCTATCAACGGTTTGTTTTCAAGTACACCAAAGCTAAATGAAATTAATTTATGAGTTTCTTGGTACAGTGTTCATCGCTGAGGGTGGGCCCGAGTGCTTCAAGTCGAAGCAGGAAGGCATCCAGACATGCGCTAACCAGACCTTTGCTGCGGACTTCAAGAATCTCAACACTAACGACCTCTCAGTTGACACCATCTCTGAGCTGCCGACAATTACATTTGATGTGAGTCTTCTTCTAACATATCGTCGCTTAGCAAACAAAACCACAAGTCATTTGCCATTTAATTTACATGTCTTAAATGTAGCTTCAAGTAGTAGGAAGAACCTTATAGTCTGTGGAGATTTTAATATCGACTTGCTGGTAGATTCCACTTTAAATACTAAATTAAAACTTATTTTCAAGTCTTTTAATTTAGTTAATATTTTCTTAGAGCCCACTAGGATTACCGAAATCACAGCCACCTGTCTTGATAATGTATACTGTGACTGTGAATTTTCGCACTATTCTACAATAAATTGCTTAAAGTCAGACCACAGTGGTCAAATTGTACACTTTGAATCTGATTTTAAAAAATCAGATCAAGATATACTTTACAGGCCCATGACAACAAAAAAATTAGAATTATTTAAAACTGATTTACAAAGTAGTTTACATACCGAAAAAAATAAAACCATCAATGCTAATGCCCATTATGGAGATTTCTTTAAGGTCGTTTCAGATAGTTTTGAAAAAGTTTTTAAATTGAAAAAGCTATCATCGAAAGGAAATAAGGTAGAATTTAGTGAATGGGCCACTGCCGGCATCCGGAAAAGTAGGGACACACTTTATTCACTATATGAGAAAAAGACATACACATATGACCCTAGTTTTCTACAGTATGTTAAATTATATTCAAAATTATTTAGGGCCGTCTGCCACAAAGCTAAATGCGAGCATATAAAAGCCAAAATTCTTAAATCGTCTAATAAATCTAAAACCATTTGGAATATAATAAATAAGGAAACTGGTAAATCCAAATCAGCGGACCCCGAATTTTCGTTTAAGATAGATAATAAATTAATAACGTCAAATGAAGACGTTGCCGCGGCTTTTGAACAATTCTTTACAAATGTTCCAATTATAACTACGGCTCCTTTAGATTCATCTCCTGATCTTGCAGAAAGTATTTTGAAAGATAATGTCCCTCCCTGCGATCACGATTTTTCGTTTGATTATATTGAAGCTCATACCGTGAATAAAGCGTTTAAAAAGCTAAATCTTAAAAAAACTGAAGACCTGTGGGGTATGTCAGTAATAATAGTTAGCTCAGTAATCGATGTCCTAGCACCCCATTTGGCCAGAATCTTTAACAAATGTTTAGATGAGGGTACATTCCCTGACCTAATGAAATATAGTAGGCTCGTTCCTTTATTTAAAAGCGGCGACAGGCAAGATCCCACAAATTTCAGACCAGTCTCGGTTCTACCCGTTTTGAGTAAAATATTCGAGAAAATAGTTCTAGGTCAACTACTTACACACTTTAATAATTATCAACTTTTTCATAGTGAGCAATTCGGTTTCACGCAAGGGCGGTCTACGACGGATGCTGGTGTCACATTAGTTAAACATATATTTAGTGCATGGGAGGATCGGAAGGATGCTATAGGTGTTTTCTGTGACTTGTCGAAGGCATTTGACTGCGTAGACCATAAAACACTTCTCTTAAAATTAAAACACTACGGAGTGAATGGGAGGAGCTTAAAACTTATGAGATCATATTTAGAAGGGAGGGTTCAAAAAGCTGACATAAATAGGACTAAATCATCCGGGTCGGAGGTTAAGATGGGAGTGCCACAGGGATCTATTTTGGGGCCGTTCCTTTTCCTCGTATATGTAAATGATTTGCCGTTCATGGTTCAAAATATGTCAGAGATAGTATTGTTTGCAGATGACACGTCACTTATTTTTAAGATTAAGAGACAAGAAAATGACCTTGCGGGTACAAATAATGCTCTCTCTAAGGTACTATATTGGTTTACTTCTAATAACTTATTATTAAATTCAAAAAAGACAAAATGTATAAAATTTACACTACCAAATGTCAAAATGGTTGACAGCAATGTTATATTGGGGAATGATAAACTAGACCTTGTAGAAGAAACTGTATTCCTGGGTATCACAATTGATTCAAAGCTTCAATGGGGTCCTCATATAGGAAAATTGGCAAATAGGCTCAGTTCTGCAGCATACGCAGTTAAAAGAATCCGGGAACTAACTGATGTCGCAACTGCTAGGCTTGTTTATTTTAGTTACTTCCATAGTATTATGTCCTATGGTATACTACTGTGGGGTCGGGCTGCAGACATTGAGACCATCTTCGTCCTGCAGAAGAGAGCGATCAGATTCATATATAAGCTAGGCAATAGAGATTCGTTAAGAGATTTCTTTAAAGAAACCAACATCCTAACAGTTGCTAGTCAGTATATCTATGAAAATATTATGTATGTTAGGAAAAATATCAGTGACTTTAAAACTGTAGGTAGCCAACACAATGTAAATACTAGAAATAGACATAAACTTTCGTTCCCAAAATTTAGGCTGGCAAAGGTTAATACATCCTTTATGGGGCATTGTATACGTTTCTACAATAAGATCCCTGAGGATATAATAAGCTTGCCAGAAACGCGGTTCAAAAAATGTGTGAAGCGCACTTTGTGCCAAAAAAGCTACTATAACATTAAAGATTATTTAGATGACAATGATGTCTGGAATTAAAGCCAGTTCAATGCATGAGTTTTAGAACATTTATATAAATCCTGTAAATTAAGGACTTGAAAAGACTAAGTTTGGAGTTTTTTTGTCCATTTTTTCTCCAAAATGATCTAGATTTTGAAATGGACACCTAGTTTAACTTGTAACGTTCATTGAGTCGCAGTTTCTGTGCTACTTTGAATAAAAAAAATTGATTTTGATTTTGATTTCATGAGAGACCAAAACTTTTTAATTTCGTTAACAGTTTCGGCCGTGTTCCACAGCAAAAATATTTGAGCGGTGTTGAATCCAATGGCATTCAAATGTCGAAACAGTCAAATTTTAACTTGAGCGGTGTTGCCTGCTAAGCGACGATTTTTCTATCTATCCAGAGCATTAAAGTGCCCACTGGTGTTACGTCAACTTTCTCAACCACCTCCCTTCACCTCCCTTTCTCTCTTCTGAAATAATTTAGATGTCAGGGCCTCGATTCTGTTAGTGCATTGTAGAAGAATGACAGATACACGGTAGGGTCACATGACGTGCTTTTAAGACCATTTGACGCCTTGAAGGTTTGATTCGTGTGCGCGCATAGACTTGGAGCGGCAATGAAATTAAATCGGCGCGTTCCTGTAGTTGCCTTTGAACTACCATGCATCAATAACAGAATCTCGGCCCAGCCCTCCTATTACCCGACTCACCACTCTATTGGGTTAACCGTTTGATGATTTCAAAGTGTCTAAATATGTATGTATTTGACAGCTCGGAGTAGGTTAAATCGGACAACTCCATACAGTGGAGAACTTACGTAGTTGCGGCCCAGGTCGTTGATGCTATCCCATATATGTGCTAGTTGATGGATCGTCGAATGGCCATCTTTTCTATGACTTGTTGGCCAATCTGTTCTGGGAATCGAAGAAAATTTTGTTGGTCTTAACCTTCTACGAGGAGTAAGATAAGATAAGAATATTCTTTATTGTACACCGGAAAACAGGAATTATAGAAACTACAGTTACAAAAGAAAAGGTACAATTGACGGCCTTATTGCCAATAGCAATTAATAGATGGAGTAATGGAATTTCAGAAGACGAAGATTTAAATGTCGCGCAAACGATAGCTGTCTACTACGTGGTCTGTTAATCTTATTATCTTTTACCTATTTCTTGGGAAAACCAACCAGTGCAATTAGAGATAATTTTAAAATAAATAGGTACACATGATAGTTAGGGTTGGCATTTCAAGTGTTTTGTAAACACTGTTTAAAACGTATGTAAATATGGTCATCTATGGTCCTGTTTTATTTATTCATTTTGTCTGTTGTGTATTTAGTTTTCTTTCTGTTGTTGTGCATATTATGTTACTTATGTGCTTATTTTGTTTCTGTGATGTATCTTGTTGGTATAATAAATGTCTTTCTTCTTCTTCTAAATAGTGTTTAATAATAATATGCCTATAGTGTGTACATTTAGACTAGATTTAAACGATTACTGATGTGCTAATGGTTATCCTCGACCTTAGCGTGGCAAAAATGAGGGCATCAAGGCGAAAATAGCTTAGGCCATGCCGAGTCTTACCTTCGGTTTCTCGTACGCTAACAATCCGTTAATCCACTACTAATAGATGTCACATGACCCAAGTCCATACAAAAAAAAACTGACATCCGTCAACAGTCCCTTGCCGTGCGAGAAACTGGGGGTTAATCCAGCCCGACTATGCCGATGAAAAACTTCCCTCAGATAGCGTATGACGATATCCATTCCCCTGTTTCCAGAAGAACCAGGGCCGAAGCTGAAGCTTATGACGGTAGAACTGTACGACCAAGTGAAAATGAAAGGAACGTCGAGTAAACAGTAAAGAGTTAATGGACGAAAAAAATATATGCTGTTTTATAATTAACTAGCAGTGCCCGCAACTTCGTTTGCGTGGTAAATAAGCCTATAGCCCATGCCTATCCTGAAGGTCCATTTAAAGTCCTGGTGAAATAATTTTTGAAACCGGATAAGTAGTTTCGGAGATTACCCCCTACCTACAAGCTTGCAAACGTTTCCTCTTTATAATATTAGAAGAAGAAGAAAGACATTTATTTATTAGTATAGATGTCGTAGCCATATCGTAGATTGTGCCATATCATGATGTGGTTAGCCATATCACGAAATGTATCCTTTTCATGAAAAGGCCAAGTCAAACTGGCCATATCATGAAATGGCTTAGCCAGATCAATGAGCGACCGACGTTTGACGATTTGAATAGCGAAATGCATGACTATTTCATGATGCGGCCAAACGTTAGCGGCCATATCGTAAAATACTTCCATTATCCACCGTTAGAGGCGCTGATGTTAGTTTTTTGTGTATTCCTACATTTGCATTTTGGCTTTTTTTTAGAAGCTACATAGCTGAAGTTTTACTAAGAATTAAATAAAAATTTTGGGTTGGTTGTTAGGTCAGTACACATAAGCAAAAATAGGTTCGAAGTTCCAGGATGAACATGATCCTGAAACTTCGGGTGTTAGTTCTTTTTTTTTATATAAAAGCGAAAAAAAAAATTTCACTAAAAAACTTAGTTTTGAGTCAAACTTAAACAAGGTTGGTGCATGGAAAAGTCATAGGTACCCTACATTATGATATGGCAAAACGTAGATTGCCATATCGTCAAACGTTGATGCTTAAACGATACGGCCAGTTTGACTTGGCCTTTTCATGAAAAGGACACATTTCGTGATATGGCTAACCACATCATGATATGGCACAATCTACGATATGGCTACGACATAGATACCTTCGATTTCTGCAAAGTGAGCATCATAAATTTCAATTATTGTGATAGCTAGTTTTAGAATCTACAGCTTAGAGCGTAGTGCCAATAACCTAGGACTTGAAACCGTTTTTGCCAACCGCGCCAGTTTTTAGCGTCGAGTCAAAGTCGAGTACAGTCCAAGGTTATAAATGGTGGCAGCTATTTTTAGAACGTACAGCCTAGAAGCTAGGACCAAGAGTACGATAACGTCCGTCAGAGTTGAATGAGCTCCGAAATATGATTATGACGATGACCATTGTCCTGTCTCCAGGAGAGCCAGTGCCGAAAGCTGACCCAGCTGCAGAAGTGCGTGGTGGAACAGCTGGAGAGCTGCGAGCAGCCTACCTCTGCCAACATCGTCGAGTCGCTCTTTAAGTTCGCGCGCAAAGCCACGCCCTGCAAGAAGTTCCCGGTAAATACTCGTTACGTAGCGCGTTATTGAAATAACTCTAAGTCCGACTTGCACCACTTTCTTCAATGTGGCTTAAACAGCGTTTAACTAAAATTCTTCATGCAAAAGTCGATTTAAATAGCGACTTGAGTGACATTTAAGAACTGGTGCAAGTCGGCCTTCTTAAAACCGATTCTGCAGTATCGATGTTAAAGTCAAATGGCCTTATTTATAAGAACACGATTCCTCTGAAGCACTCCTCAGAGGCAGTGGCATTTAGTCTAAAATCTCCACCACAGACTATTTTAATCGGCGTTTATCGGGTGTTTTATGAAAACGTGTTTTTATAAATAAGACCGTATTTTTTTTAATCAAAATATCGCAGAAACTGCGACTTAATGAACGTTACAAATGAAACATCAGGATCGAGATCGCTTTAAAGAAAAAATTAACCAAAAAAAACTAATAAAAAGTAACCAACAACCTGACTGCTGAACATTAATTCTAAGCTTTAAGTTTAAAGTACACACAATTTTGAATTTGGGTCCCGCCTGCTTAGTAGTTCATGTTCAGCAGTCGGGTTGTTGGTTATTTTTATAACATTTTTTTTATTTTTGTCTTTATAGTGTTTTTTTTTATTTCGCGTTGCATTTATGTTGATTTTATATAGCCTATGACACTCGCGCAAACACGAAGAATCGATTGAGACCTTGCGGCGCTCGGCCTAGGGCCTGGGACATTGTTTAAGATGAAGTAGGCTTGCCTATACCATCCTGACAGCTTAGTCGGCTTAGCCAACAGGAAAGAACAGTCAATACGTGCGGACCCAAACAAGCCGCGGGTTTTCTCTCAATGTTTTCCTTCACAGTTAGCGTGTGGTATTGCTACTACAAATTCGCAGATGTAAGTAACTTTGAAAATAAACAAAGTGATAGGTACACACTCCCGCATTGGGAATCGAACAGTCTCTCGCTTCCGAGCCCATTGTTCTCCCCACTGGTAATGCTCTTTTATTTTATCAGGATTCCGTGGATCGCACAACCAAATCCCACAGAGTAGTAAGTTACACGTAATTTTTTTTGTGCAAATCGTCCAATCTTCCTTGTGTGCATTTGCTTTGCTTGTCTATCGGTTTGCAGATGTAAGGTGTTATCTTCGAAGGTTAGAGAATAGACGAGAAAGTTTTTTTTTTGCATTAAGTCTATTTATATATTTTGTCAGCTATAAATTTCTAATGCATTAAAAATACACAAACGCCAGCAAAGTCTCCATTAACCTCCTCAGTCCTGCCCCTATATTACGCTCACCAAATCCTGAGCGATTCCAATCGCCTAACTGTCAAATTAGTATGGAATTTGACAGTTAGACGATTGGAATCGCTCAGGATTTGGTGCGCGTAATTAGGCCACTGACCTTGAAAATAACAATGGTTTAATAAGTAAAACAGAAATAATCATAAAACAAGGTTTAATCAAATTGTGCAGCAGGAGAATTAATGTGAATGCTTGCCCAATGAAATGCACAAACAAATAAATGCAAATCCAACAGAAAAAAACCACACCACTAACCGTTAGCTGTATTTATTTTCCTAAAATGTATACACATGAATCTATAAATTTAGCATAAGCATAAGCAGCCTATATACGTCCCACTATAGGGCACAGGCCTTCTCTCAGGGAGAGAGTATGGGCTTGAAATTGCCAATCCGCGTGCCCACCGCGGATTGGCGATTTCAAGCGCTGAGGTATATGAATAGCTCAGACACTCAGGTTTCCTCACGATGTTTTCCTTCACCGTTAGCGAGTGGTATTGCTACTATAACTTCACAAATGTACATAACTTAGAAAACAAAGTCATAGGTACAGGCCCGCACTGGGAATCGAACCTGGGTCTCCCGCTTCCGAGTCCAATGTTGTACCCACTAGGCTACCACCGCGTTCTATAAATTTACTTAAAAATAATGCCACCATTTATAGCACTTAAGCAATAAGCAAATAAACAAATATAATTAAACGAGTATCTCCGAAGTCCTTGGTGCGTCCTAGTCAATGTCCTTGAACTAAACAGCAATATTTGCAGTCTTGCCTACTGTATCGTTCGTTTGTGTTGGTGTAGGTATTTGTATTTCAGAAAAAAGGGTTGTTGAGGTGTTCTTTGGTTTACTGTCTTGAAAACTAATTGCACAGTGCATTCACTGTTTAATTAGTTTGTAAATGTGTGTGATGAGAGAAAACTAAACAATCTTTTGGTTAAATACGCAAGAAGAAGTTATTCAGATAAAGTTTTGGAGATATCAGTGTGTGTGAAAATTTAATCTTCTCTGTTAGCAATAAACGTCTTAAGGCTGTTGTTACGGCTTGGATACTTTCTCGCTTGCACATTCTAACATTTATTGTGGTTTTAATATAATTTGTATACTTTTGATTAATGTGGTCCAAGGGTTTGACAGGTATTAAAATTAAAGAAAATTTTAAATAAATTTTTGTTTTCTTGTACTCAAGTAGTTTTTGTTAAAGAAAAGTTTTCAAAATGATCAATTCTATTATCAAATTTTCTCAATCGAAAACTAGGCGCAGGATAGGAATATTTCTTGAATGCTTGTAATTTTATTATGTATAAAACCCTCAGACCACTTTTATTAAAAGTATAATTTTTTTTTGACAATCATTGTAAATGTTAGATTGTGCGAGCGAGACAGCATGCCATAGCCTTAAACAGCAACGAGTGTTTTGTATTTGGAATAGTCGTCCCTTAACTTAACAAAAATATGTAACTCAATATTTGCTGAGCAATCAAATCAAACAATTTATGAAATGATCAATTTGGAATTTTTTTGCTAATCAATTTGAAATTTGTCTCCAGCTCAGTTTTATTATTTTGTTGTCCAATTTAGTATTTTGTGCCTAGTTGCGTCTAAAAAAAACTTAATTTTTATTATTTACGACTTTATTTTCACACATTTTGACGTCTCCACATAAATGCTGATTTATCAATAAATTAGAGAAAAACAACATTGAGTTTAATATAACAAGGCTTTGTGTGATCGTGTGGATGCTATCATCATCAGCCCACCGCTGTCTACTGCTGGGCCTTTGCCCCTAAATGCCACCTCTCACGATCCCTTGCCACCGTCATCCACCAACGATACCGTCTTACCATCGGGCTGTGTGTTTTTGTTAATTAGCCGGTTTAGTGTCCCACTGCTGGGCAAAGGCCTCCCCTTTAGCTCTCGTCTCCTCCCTGTCACCGGCCATTCACTGGCATCCCGGCAGAAAGATCGTGAGGTCGTCTGTTATATGTTTACCTAAAATTAAACCCGCAACGCATCCTATTCCAGGACCCCACTGAAGTGAAGACGAACGCAGCCCCCGCCGTAGCCTCCTCCGCCGTCCTCCTGCTAACGCTAGCCGCGGCGCTCGCTTAAACGCTGCTCTGAACTCGTACGGTACTGAGTCCCAGTCTCATCATCGGAACAGAAACGTCCCGTGAAACGTAAGGGTTATGTACTCATCAATGCAAATAACGAGACCAAACTGCAATCGCTAAAAAGATTCTGACCATACTGTATGGCTGTAGCTGGTAATTTTTTGGTGATTGTAGACAGAGTTAATACAATGGGCATTGTTCACCTCTATTTTTTATTCTAGAAATCGAAAATATAGACTAATATAAGAGACTAATTTAAATATTTTCTTAATTTTCGATGCCAATATTCATTAATTAATTATTTAAAATTTAAATATGACGTCACGACTGGCATAATTATGTAGGTTCCTTCGCCTTTTTTTGTGCTTTTTAAAAATAAAAATACGTTGACGTTTGACAATGACAAACTATCAGTCATTGTGAACTACTTACCAATATTTTCTTTTCTAATCATATAGCCAATAACCAAAAATTGAATTGAATTGATCTTTTCATGTAAATACCAAGCTAGCGTCTCGTTCGTAATACTTATTCAAATTAATTGGATATTTGTTGAGAATTGAGGTTATCTTCACTGTATCTAAGAATTTGAGACTTTTGACAGTTGTCGAACGAACGAATGCATTTTTTTTATATTTGAAGGCAATGGAACTACCGCATTAGAGCCAACTATGACGTAATTGAAGGACAAATGAAGGTTATAGTTTTTTTGCGATAAATATTAATAATCCGTCTTTATTTCACTTATTTAAACCCCTACAAGTAATCACTATCCTTATTCCTCGAAATGGTTTTCACTTTACAACAATCGATGCGTCCCTGAACAATGCCCATTACACGCCTACCTACTAAGTTCAGTGTATCCAAGACTTGCATTTTATTGTTGGACAGACGTTCGTAACACAATAAATGTCTTATTCTGTTACATATTCTATCTTCACTTAAAGTTGGTCTCATCATTTTCATTGATGAGAAGAATAAACCAGTTAAGATTAACTGCAACTTTCTGCAACACAGTGGTATTCCTCACTGTAGACCTCTAATGACCGTTTACCTGTAAACGAGCCATGGAAAGAAGGCTTATGTTACTCTATCATAGGATTTTCATCACAGGTATGTATTGCGATATTTACTCAATCGGTATCATGATACGTCCAGATTGAAGCGGAATGTAGTTATACATAGAACGGGTCTTATCGCGATAGATTCAGCATATATAGAGAAAAGTGAAGTTCTTAAAAATGAGGAAACATCGACAATGAAAATACCACTGGAGGCAGTTTGTGTCTGATTAGAGCTACGAATTCCGGTTAGTCAGAAACCACATTAAATTCCAACAGTGAAACTGGGACTGAGTCAGCACTGGTTAGGCTCTCTGAGTACCACCATAAGCTCTTATCATGTTCGGCATAGTTGCGCGATTCGGTCAATCAATCTGGTACTGTGACTCATTCTTTGAGTCCAAAGTGCAGACATTGCATTTGTAAAGCCGTGTTAAACCTAACTACCGAGAGAAAAACCAGTGTTGATTTCTTTACTAACTTGTAATGTAGTAGAGTAGTTCTTTTAGCTGGATTGGTCACTTAAAATGTGTAAATGTAGTTAGTGCTGTGCATGGCATTGCAGATAGAATTGGAAACTTACTGTTAAAAAGTTTTGTAGAGAAGATTTTTTCACACAATATTGATGTCAATGTGTCATTAGGTGCCCAAACTTACTAAATGGTTAGATAATGGTCTTGCCAAGTTTCCGAGCAATTATTAGCTAGAATAAGAGAACAAATGTACTTCGCTAGTCCTCCAAACAGGATTTCTTTTCGGTGTTAAGTAATCTAATAACGGTTGTGCCCTAGTACTTATATAGTAACCCAAGCAGTTATACAAAAATAGAGTTAACTACGTTAAAGTAGGTGCCAAACTAGTTCGTTCAAAACGTCCAAGTGAAAAAATGTATACATATTTTGATGAAGTGACATTCCATATCTGAAAAACTTGATTAAAAATTGCGACATATTTATTGGGCTCGTGTGAGGTGCATAATAAAATGTGATTAATATGATTGTGTGAGCCGAGTGTTTAACTTATCATGTGACATTACACAAAGCATCAGCTTTCAATTCGCAAAACATTGCTTTTACTTTGATTCTCCAGGCAAAGAAAGTCTTTTGGGCATTGAAAACTGATTCCTCTGTGTAATGTTTTTAAGCAGGACTTACTTACTGGCTGCTACACTGTAGTTTATATTTGAATAAGTACTTGAAAAGTTATGAGGGCCATAGAATAAGCTATGGCACTGTCAATGTCTGAATTAGCAAGATTATACGAGCTCGGATACTAACAATCTGTTAAGCTATTCTTATCTTAAGCTACTGCTATCTTGTCTTATCTTAAAATACTAACACGTTATTCTTAAGTTAACAATGTGTGGTTCTTACGAAAGTTTTGGTTTGAAAAAATTAGTGTAACAGATTGTTAGTGTATGAGAAAGGGGTTTAGAATGTGGCAGAATGCATTATGTAGACGAGGTAGGTAAATAAAAAATAGAAGATGAGTGACAAGTGATATCGTCCAAAATAAATGGCACTGGTAAGTAATTAAAAGTATATAAGTGACAGTGGTGATAGGGTTATGGCCTGATTGAATATATATTTACTAGGCAGCTTTGTAATTGTGTAAAATTAAGTGAATCTGAGAGGGGTTTTATTTTTTAGTGACTTTTTAATGTCACTTAAGTTTTGCTCATTGTTATCATGACGGCTTTATTATTATTATTTAATTTATATTTATATTGAATTAGTTTTCTGTAAGAAAACTTAATTATTTTATAGCTTTGCATTTTACATTTTTATATAAACCTTTATGTCCATATTTACGCGCTGTAGACTACCGGGTATCATAATTAGGGGTTTCTTTCGCCCAATTTTCTAAAGTAACATATTTTCCTAAAAGGAATAAATAGTCAACGCCAACGAAAAAGCTTATTTGTAACATCGTTTAATTGCTAATATAAGCATTAACCATTACTGGTATATTATGTCACGTAAACTGGAATAGAACACAATTTGGCTTAGTGAAGAAGAGTTGAAGGACGCTTATACACGGGCGGCACGTTGCGAACGACAGTGCCAACTGCAGCCGTCGACACACGTCGATGGCAACCGTTGACGTGTCGAAATGTCCCTATAACTAGCGATTGACCATGTCCTATAGGATAACTAGCTTACTGAGGCTTTAGAGCTGTATTTGTTCTACCAAAGTGTACACAGCTTAAAATTTGTTTAGTCCTCTGTTCCAGAATAATCGGCTTCCAAACAGAACCTTCAGCCAACGTCGCCCTTTTTAATTGCGAAGTTTCGATACAAAACTGGCATTCTAGGTTTTAGATCTGTGCTAGTTCTAGAAAATTCATCATTTACTTTCGAAAAATCCCGTTTAATTGTTCTAATATGAAAACGAAACCTATACTCAGCGACATCCCCATAAATTAGAGTCCATTTTCTACATGTTCTTCGATTGATTGCGTAGCCTATCATCGTGCATTATCACTTAGGTCCAAAGACGACCATTTCTTTATAGGTTTTTTTGAGTAGATATTACTGTCTATGGACGAGTGACAGGTGTCACTCACTTATTTTTCCTGCGTCAGATAGAGAATACATACGTTTGCTGATTATTTGATATTATAGTATTATTTGCTTCAGTCCACTATTATTCAGTACCTAAATAGGTACCCAACCAATTACTTAGTTTCCCATTAATCCATAAGTCAAAATTATTTGATGGCACGTCTATGGCGTCATCAAACAGTTTTTTTAGAAAAAATGGCACGTTGATCCATAAAGGTTCGCCGCCCCTGCTATAGCACACGGTCAATCGCTAGGTATAGGGACATCGCGTCGACGGCAGTCGCCGACATGTCAGCGTTCAATATCCGCGTCGGTGCGTCGACGGCTGCTGTCGGTACGTCAAGCTGCAGTTGGCACTGTCGTTCGCAACGTGCCGCCCGTGTGTAAGCGCCCTTAATTGGAAGCGAAACGTGACTAAATATTTTACCAAAAATTCAATCTATTTACTACCTACTACCTTTATTTTAGCATCCAACAATTTTGTTATGAAATTGTTATGTTGTTATAAAACAGCTTTTTAAAAAGTTTATTAGGATATGATTCGCGTTAGCAATTAAACGAGCCTATTTTACGAAGTATGTATGTATAACATGACATATCAAGCGCATTGCCCCGAGCTTCCTATCTGTAATAGTGTTGCCATGTGATATGATTAGATTTATAGTGTGATGAAATAAATGCGGGAAGGTTATGACCTGTGTTTGTATTTTAACAACTACCCTGCATTCCCATTAGGTTAGGTGTGTGTTGACCGAGGGACCACTCACAGGGGACCAAGTTTACCAAAATTTAGTAGTAGTCATAAAACAATCGTAGGACGATCGCAGGAATTTGCAGAAGAATGAATTTAACAAATATAAGCCCTCAGTTTTCACACCCTGTCGGCGAGATCTCGGAGATGACCTTGAAAATCCAGTTGCGTTTACTATAGACTTTTAGTAAACAGTTTGTATAGGTAGCGTATTTAAAAGTAACAGGTGACACGGTGAAAAATAAAGTAAACCACAAAGATTTTACTGCGGCCGCTCAATCCACACAAATACAGAACATATTTAGTTAGGTACTCATTATATTCTTTTTGTTGCACTAACCCGATGACAATTTTAAAAACCTATACGCTGCCTGTACGTAATACAGAGAAGTTTGTAAAGGGCTCGAAATTTCGCCGATGCCTGCACTTGCCCATTAGCTTAGTTGGGAGAGCGCTGGCACGGTTAGCCAGAGGTCGCGGGTCCAAGTCCCGGCATGGGCGGAATTTTTAGCCTCTAAATAGGGTTTTAAAATATATTGCTCAATCAATTTTCCGTACTTTTACCTAGTTAAGATTTCAGTAAAACTTTTAAAAACAGGCGGCCCTGCTGTTGACTGCACTTAAATTAAATTTGCGGCGGTGGATTGGTGGGTAGTACTATAAACTTGCTAACTTGCGGGTTACGTTCGGCTGACGGAATTAACTTCGAATGGTGTTAAGTTTTCGAAGGCGTGTCAACGCACGAATGGCATTGTAAACGTTTACTATCTTGTTTAATAATATATTCTATCAATCTTAATTTTATCTATTGAACAAAATAAAAGATTAATGTCTAAGCACTATTTTTACCAACCCTGGCTATGTATCTATTAATTGTATAATGTGTATGTATATTCTTAAATATGTATCTAATCTATTTATTAATATATAATCTATTCATATATACATTATTGTTTTTTTTTTGTTATTATTGTTGTAAATTTTCATATATATTCGTTTATCTATTTAGTGGGGCATTTTGGATTTCTTATGCTATAATTTGTTACGCCTTCTGCGCAGTTTATACTTGAGATTGTATCCACTAAGCGACTGCTCTCTTGATCTAGATATTTAAGTCGTGGAAACCTATAATTCGTTTTTTAAGTGTTCACTTTAAATACTAACGTAAATTTGTTGTACTGGTTTGTTTTCCTAATAAATATAATAAAATAAAATGGAGCAAATACATCGGCTTTATTGCGAGATAGCCCCTTCTTACCCACGGTCCACCTCCTGAGACCACCTGGGTGAACCGTACGATTTTGTTCTACAGTTTTAGTTTAAGATACGAAACTCGTATTGCTTCAACGGTAATATTTTTTGACCAGCCATACAAACCTCAGAATGGCTGGTGAAAAAAAATTATTAATTCCCAAAAATATATTATATTTTTTACGAGCAAATAGAAGCAATAAGATGGCCATTCTTGAATAGACTCACAGCTGCAGGCAACACAACGCTACAGGCAACCAGCCATTCTTACGATTACAATAAATTAGCGAGATAATCATAACAAATTAATACTGTGAAAATACATATGTATTCTTCCCTAATAAAACCGATTGATGTTTCAGATAAGGGCTAAATTACAATGAATTTTCAACCAAATAGGAATATATTAGCGAAGGGCAAGATAAAATGTAGCTGAAACCGGCGTGCGTGCATGCAGCGACTATGTTGACGAGAATTAAGTATGTCAGGAACGTGGCAAGTGGAAAACCGTGGTCTCTGCCGGGGTACAGGCGTGAGTTTAAGTAAGTAGGTATGTATTTTGGTTGAATATTCAAACTTGAAAGGCGGGACCAAACTAATCTATAATTTATTAATAAAATCTTTCGGTCTTATAAAAACACGATTCCTTAAAACACTCCCAAGATGCAGTTCAAATAGTCTACGGTAAAGGGAAATACGTAACTATAAATTACATAAACTGTCTCTGAGGAGTATTTTAGAGGAATCTTTGCAACTTGTTCACACAATATAGATAGCACTATTGTGTGAGAGAAAGCCAAATATTTTTCCAGTGTCTTTCTTTAATTAACGTCTGCAATTAATCGCAGGTAACGTCCCGTCCAAGGTAGCTCAAGAAGTCACTCTAGTTACTCTATGGTCACTATCGGGTTAACCCTTCGAATAAAAAAAAAACATAGAAGTATTTCTTCCTACAAAATTCACTCTCAAAAACGGCCCCTGTCCTCTCGATTAGTCTGTACGAATGAAATGAGCGCAAGATGTGCTGTAGAGTACCTAAATCACTCTGTGATTGGTTCATTCTGTGCGCCATGCGTGACGACGTGAACGTTGATTGTGCATTGGGAACGTTATTTTTTTTTTTTTTTCAATTCAAATATTTTTATTCATTGTAAAAACAGAATGTTTACTTAATGAACGTCAAAGTTGCTAGTTTCACAATTAATGGATTATGTGGAGAAGAAACTAACAAAGAAACTCCACATTTATTCTTTTCAAAACAAACAAAACAAAACAAAACAAAATGTTTAATGAGCTGAACAAAAAGTAACAACATAAAGTAGGTAACTCTGAGCCCCAAACTAAATTAAATTGTATCTTGGGGCACAGTGGTCCATTCAGGGTGAACTTAAATATATCACAACATAGTGTTTGTACAGTAATAAAATAAATTTGAAACATGCATACAGCAAACTATAATATGGCTCAAGTCGTTTATTTCAAATAATAAAATAAACCTACATACAATATTATTAAAATATTATTATAGATATTATATTGATACGATAGTTTGTACGAGTTTAATATAATAAAATAAAATAGACTATTACATAAACATAAGTATAAGCCTGCTGGAATTAATATGACATACATAAAACTACATAAATATACTGTGATAGATGGATCGTAATAAGTAAACCAAACATCTTTTCCAATTCCAACTTTGGTAATTTATTCACGATGTAGGGTAGGTTGCTAAAAGTGTGGGTTTAGTAACCAACGAGTAGGCAAACTCGTAGCCAGAGAAGCGTGAGACTAGATTGCATGGTATGGAAGTGCTATGAGAGATCTCAGTAAATTGGTTACCAGTGAAAGAAGAAAGATTACCATAGACCTATGCAGTGAGAGAGTCGGCTACAACCATATACCAAAAAACAAAAAATTATGTGTCCTGCTATTTGACTATTTTAAATAAGTTTTCGGTTTGGTTGTAGTCGAGTTGTAACAGAAAGTTTTGAAGCATTCGGATACACGCAAATCTATTTAAGTGACATATGTTTAATTCCTTGTGGACCTTATTGTATATATAAGGCCCACAAAATTTTATAAATCTTTGGGCAAAACCAGTTCGAACGATTGGAGTGTTAAATATTTTGTGCTTAAGGCGCTTTTTAAATGTTAGAGAAGATACAGTGAAAGATTTTCGATGTTGATTTAAGACGATTGATTTAATATAAGATTGGCGCACTGAAATTATTTGGGACTCAGAATGGACTTTATTAGTAGGGTATCTTCGAGGTTTATTGAGCATAGTTTTAAGAACATATCTCTGGGCTCGCTCTAAGTGTATGAGGTGAGTTTTAGAGGCACCCCCCCACGCCCTAATGCAATAGGTTAAAATTGAGTGCGAAAGAGCAAAGTATATTGTTTTCAAGGTTTTGAGGTCAGCAATGTGTCTGAGTGTCTTGAATATGTTGACAGTTCTACGGACTCGCTTGACTGTTAGGTTGATATGATTTGTCCAAGACAAGTACTTATCCAAAATAACTCCCAGGTATCTTATTTGGGACACTCTCTCAAGTAGCTCACAACTGCATGCGGCATGGCTAAACTTACATGAATGAATTTTTAGTTTAATATCTTCGCTAGAAGGCTGCGTTGAACTATTAATACTAAATGTAATATACTTTGACTTAGTAATATTGAGAGTGAGTAGGTTCGAGTCAAGCCAGTCATTGATGGTAGATAACCCGATGTTAGCAACGGTTTCGACCTCTTTCCACGTTTTGTGATGAAATATCACAGCTGTGTCATCTGCGAACGTCACAATTTTGCAGTTTTTTAGCTCCATTTCACACAGATTATTCAAGTAAACGAGAAATAAGGTCGGCCCCAATACACTGCCTTGCGGGACCCCAAAATTTACTGGCATGAATTCACTATAAGTTGAGTCAATTTTTACTGCTTGAGTCCTGTTACTAAGATAGCTACTGAACAGATCTAATGGCGTACCTCGTACACCCAGAAGGCTGAGCTTACGGAGAAGGATGGGGATGGAGACAGTGTCGAAAGCTTTGGCGAGATCCAGAAAAACTGTAGCACATTTTTCACCCCCATCCAGTCTATCGACGATGAAGTTAGTAAGTTCAGTGACTGCGTCTTCTGTAGATTTGTGTTTTCTAAAGCCAAATTGATTTTTAGACAGATATTTATTTGTTTCAAGGTAATTTGTAAGACGTTTATTAATAATCTTTTCGAACAATTTCGATAAGACTGGCAATAGCGAGATTGGCCTATAATTTCCAACACTGTCAACATCCCCACCCTTGTGTATGGGGCGAACAATAGATTTCTTAAACACTTCTGGTACAATCCCTGTACTTATACAGAGATTGAATACATATGTTATAGGGCCAATTAGTGCCGGTTTTGAAAGTTTAAGAACTCTACTCGAGATTCCATCCCAACCACTAGAGCACTCATTACTCAGTGACGAGATTAAACCCGAGACTTCGGTTTCATCGGTAGGGATGAGAGAAAAAGAATTGATTGGAATGTTCTTATCTCCATCGGTGCAACAATGAGCTGGGTGGTGTTCAGTCGCGTTTCTATTGGTCAATTTTTGACTTGCCAAATTTTTACCAACATTAGAAAAAAAATCATTAACACGGTTTACTGACTCGGTGGGCGTATTATCTAAGGTTAATAATGGTAAAGCTTCAGAGGATTTGCAGCTTAGGTGGCATATATTTTTTACTGCCTCCCACATTTTTTTCGGATTGTTTGAGTTTTTGTCGAGTTCATTATTTTGATGTTTTCTTTTTAGTAAAGTAATCAAAAAATTGCACAGATTTCTGTACTTCTTATATTTTAATTCAGCTATTGCATCGCTTGGATTACGTTTTATTTTAAGGTGGAGTCGGTCACGGGTTCTAATTGACTTTACAAGTCCAGGTGTCATCCAACTTTTTAGGATGTGCTTAGACCGAGGGACCGTAACTAGACGAGAATTATTGTCAATCACAGCTTTTATTATATTGACTAGATTTGAAGCAGATTTATTTGGTTCAATTTCAGAGTAGACGTTTTCAAATGAGATATTGCATAGATCAGAGCATACGTTTTCGTGATTTGTTTTAAGATGAGATCTAGGGTTTATATCAAATTTTATGTCATTTTGTAGACAAAGGTACAATAGTACTGGTTCGTGATCCGTTATCGCTGTATCTAGAACAATAGTAGATTGTGTGTTATGGCCTTTTAGCAGTACGTGATCTAGGCAACTTGTTAGCCTTGTGGGTAAGTAATGCGTAGGGAAAAGACCATGAGCAGCATTCATATTAAGGTATTCGAAAGAAAAAGTGTTTGACATATTTGGATCAATGTTTATGTTCATATCACCCGTAAGAACAATTGTTTGGAAGGCCTTAAACTTGGTCAGGACATCATCTAGGGAGTTGATGAAATTGGTTGGGTCATGAAAGCATGGTGGCCTGTAAACCCCCACAATAATGAGATCGGGTCCCAGTTTGATGGTGAGACAGTCACCATTATGAATGTTATGTTCCTCAACGGAAGTGTCAAGACCTTCTCTTACGTACACGACCACTCCGTTATTTTGGTTTATAAATTTATTCGTTCTGAAAGCTCTATAGTTAGACAGCTGGGGGATTACAGTAGAATCGTCAGTTCGTGCTTCAGTCAATACAAGTATGTGGATCGTGGTAGTAATTCTCTGAAGAAGTATAGGGATTTGGTCTATATTTCGACCAATACTTCTTATATTAAGATTGAGTATAGTTATGGATTGAGTATTTGTTTTAGGAAAAAGTAGGTGACAAGAATCTGGGTCGCTTCTATAAGCTATGGGCGAGCTAAGCTGATCTATATCCTCTATCAAACGGTCAGAGGTAGCCATGAATAATAGAATTTGGCGAGAACTCAGTATGTGTTGGAACGGATTTCCTTGAATAGAGGTAATGAGCGTGAGCAAGGTATGAGAATACGATATTTTTAAGAGGTACTGTATAACAAAGTAGGTTATATAACACTGGAATGGAGAGTTGTATGTCTAGTACATAAATTAAATAAATACAGATAATATATAAATATATGTACACAACATATATGCACATAATATATTTGTGTTTGTGGGACATAAATAAATAGAGAGGTTGAGCCATACTTACAAACATAAAGTCATAAAAAACAGCAGTAAAAGTGGCCACACATGAATTCCCTAGTCACAGCGGCATCTTTGGTCCATCACCATTTGACTGGTTCTTCTCTAGGCTGATCAGCTGAGCCTCACTCTTGATAAGAACGTAGGGTTCACCATCTTCTTTACGGAGATAAACTCTGCCGTTGGATGTCCAGCAATGCTTATAAGAGTAAGTCTTGCGATGGTGACGAGCAAGATAGAAAATCCTCTTCATTCTCTGAGTGAGGACTTCCGATATGTATACTGGATTATGGTTACCAGTAAAACCAATGGAATTACATACCAGACGCTTATCCTTGTCCTTGTTCTTAGACTGCCTCTTGTACTCTTCCAGAACTGCCTGTTTTTGTGAATGACTGTTTAGTTCCACTATTATGGGCTTGGAGTCTAAGGCTTTACCGGGAAGACGATGCACGCTGCGAATGTTTGGCTTTTGATCAATGTTCAAAGTTTGAAAGACATTCTCAGTAAGCTGGGTCAAGTTTTCGTTGGGCATTTTAGGCACATTTCGAATCTCAATTGATGCAGATGCTTGCCAGCGTTGTAAATCTTCAACTTGATTTTCCAGGGTTTCAATTTTAATGCGATCATCTTTGTTTTGCTTTTCCAGTTGCCTTATGCTGTTTTTCAAGTCCGCATTTTCTTCCATATGGTAGGTCAGTGAAGCCTCTATGGCACGGTACTGCTCCTTTATATCTCTTATTTCGTGAAGAATTTTGTCAAACTTTGCAGTAATCATCTTCTTCAGATCTTCGTCTATTGGCAAATCCTCATCCACCAAATCAGAAACATGATAAGTTCTTCTTCTGACTGTCACGTTTGACAAACACGTTTTAACTTAATTAACAGAGTTTTCAACTTAAAATATTAGTCATGAATGTGTTGAACACTAGTCACAATCGTCCTTTAAATAATATTAATCTACTGTTTAATGCCAAACATCTTTGTCTTCTAAATAATCCTTGATGTTATAGTAAGCCTTTTTGCACAGAATGTGCTTAACACATTTTTTAAATCGCGTTGGAGGTAACTCTAATATATCTTGAGGAATTTTGTTGTAGAACCTTATACAGTGCCCCATAAAGGATGTGTTAACTTTTGCAAGTCTAAATAGTGGAAATGACAATTTATGTTTATTTCTAGTATTAACATTATGGTGGCCACCAACATTTTCGAAGTCTTTGATATTTTTTCTAACGTACATAATATTTTCATAAATGTATTGACATGCAACTGTTAAGATGTTGGTTTCTTTGAAGAAATCTCTTAGCGAATCCCTACTACCTAACTTGTAAATAAATCGGATGGCTCTCTTCTGCAAGATGAAGATAGTCTCAATGTCTGCTGCCCGGCCCCATAGTAGTATACCGTAGGACATAATACTATGGAAGTAACTAAAATAAACAAGCCTAGCAGTTGCAACGTCAGTGAGTTCCCTAATTCTTTTCACTGCATATGCTGCAGAGCTAAGTCTGTGTGCTAATTTTACAATATGTGGACCCCATTGTAGTTTTGCATCGATTGTGATGCCCAGAAATACAGTATCATCTACAAATTCTAATTTTTCATGTCCAATTACTATGTTGTTCTCAACTACTCGTACGTTAGGTAAGGAAAACTTTATACATTTTGTCTTTTTAGAATTTAGCAGCAGATTATTTGCTGTGAACCAATCTAGTACTTGCGAGAGAGCGTTATTTGCATCGTCAAGATTATTTTCTTGTCTCCTTATTTTAAAAATAAGTGACGTGTCATCAGCAAATAACACTATCTCAGACATTTTTTGATAGCGTAACTTTACTGATGATTGGTTGTATACAAAAACGTCAAACTGATGTAACCCGTCGAGATAATCTATGTACGTCACAAGATGGTGATCTGACGCTAGCAGGTGCATAGACATTTTGCCGGGTAATACTGAACTCGCTCCGATTGGTAACACAATTGACAAGCCCCGCCCGCCTTCCCACAATTGAACGTGGGGTCATTTTTAGCGCTAATTAGACATCTTTGTTTTTAACTATAACTGGGTTAACCGTTTTGACTACGCCAAAGTGTCAAAATATGTAGGTATGTATTTGACAGTTCGGAGTAGGTTTAATCGGACGACTCCATACAGTGGAGGACTTACGTGGTAGCGCCCTAAGGTCAGTTCAAGCGGAGATTCAGCAACTAGCACAAGTAAACATCGGTCAGCATCATCGACCTGGCCCAGAACAGATAGGAATGAAAGAAAGTTTTGTTGGCCCCAAGCCCCTCGGAAGGTCCCGCCTGATGAGGTTAGTGGGCGCCGTAATCATAATCTGGGGGCACGGCAGTGCCCCCGCCAAGTCAAGCAAAAAAGTGGCTCGGCCGTACCATCCTCTTCTCGAAGCAGTTCAGGCCATTTTCGACCCCCTATAACTTCGTTGTGGATAAAACGAGAACGCTGATTTTTTTGTAACCAAGCCGGCATTGCATAAACACGGTATATTTCATTCAATTTGAACGAGTAGTTTAAGAATTCTAGCAGACTTAGACGCTTCAAATTTAGAATACAATTAGTGTTTAGTGTATAAATTAAGGAAAAACATAACTTGTAAGAAAACTAAGTCTCGCAATGCAGTTCTAACGTAAAAAGTTTTTGAGATCGACGTAATACCAAGTCGGTTAATTTATTTCAAAATTTCATTGCGATCCGGCACGTTGTTTGTAAATAATAAAAACCAAACTAAGTTTGTCGTTTCTTACCCGTAGCACAACCGCGTTACACGACTAGTAGTGCCCTGGGGAACTGCTATTCCCTTCAGCACTACCAGCTGTGCCATAGGGACATTCATAATTCCAGTGAAACAATCAAGCGATACCAGTAGTGATATAAAGGTTCTGTTCATCGCTTCGTTGTATCACTGGGATTATAAATGTCAATGCCATTTGTTGACATTGTAGTGTAGACAACTGGTAGTGCGGAAGGTAATAACAGTTCCCCAAGGCACTATTAGTAGTGTCACGCAGTTGTTCTACAGGTAAGAAACGAAGTTTGTATAGCAATTGCCGCTTGTGGATTTTGAAACCCCCTTAAAGGGGTCTGTTTGTTAAAAAACATTGGGAATGTTAACGAATACCTTAATAAACCTAAGCTTTTGCTTGGGTTTAATTAATCTTGTATAAGAATTGCCGCTTGTGGATTTTGGAACCCCCTTAAAGGGGTCTTTTTGTTAAAAAATATTGGGAATGTTAACGAATAACTTAAACGCCACTCAGGAAAGTGTTTCCAGGTTTATTCTTTGTATTTAAACGCAAAAATCTTGCAGGGTGTGAATTAGCGCGCAAGTTTGAAGAGAGAGCCAATGGTGTAAGCGAGTCTGCTAAAAGCATAGTTGTTCAATAGAGTGACATTAGTACGGTAGTGGTTTTATTAGTTTCATTGACGCTATCGGTAGTCTACTAACCAATCGCATTCCTTTGGTATATCTTCTTCGCGAGGGATGCGTATTTAATTTGCGCGGATTATTATCATACTATTGGCGAGGCGGAGATGATGTGACGACTTGACCAATGTTTTACCTGCGTGGCAAGAGTTGGCCAAAAACAAGTAGGAATGGAAGTCTAAGGCCTCCCCTTTTCCCAGTAGTGGGAGACAATCATATGTACATTAAAAAATGCTCTAATATCATTCTATTGAACAACTATGTGTGTATTAGATTTTAGGCTCAGGTCCAGCTTGGTTGCACACAGGTCTTCAGATGTTCCACCACGCTCTTCTGCGGCAGCGTCAGCTTCCGGCACTGGTTCTCCTGGAGACAGCAATTTGTAATTTTGTATTCGTAATTTGTTGTACCTATTACATAAGCAGCCTATAATATATGTCCCACAGTAGGGACAGGCGTTCTCTCAGGGAGAGATGGGGTGGTGATTAACCACGCGTGCCCACAGCGGATTGGCGATTCAAGCGCCGAGGTATGTGAATAGCTCAGACACAGGTTTCCTCACGATGTTTTCCTTCACCGTTAGCGAGTTGTGTTGCTACTTTAACTTCACAAATGTACATAACTTAATAATAATACATAACGTAAATTCATAGGTACATGCCCGCACTGGGAATCGAACCTGGGTCTCTCGCTTCAGAGTCCAATGTTCTACCCACTAGTCTATACCACTTTGTACCTATTACTGTTATTTTTTTTGTTATGTTTATTTCTTTGTAACTTTGTGTGTGTGACTGTTGTTGCAAATAAACGTATTTCTTCTTCTTCGATGTTCCTCCCGTTACAAGTTAAAAGAAAAGAGACAGGTTTTGTCCTAAAAATATCTGTGTATGTGTAAGTGTTTGGTCGGTAAAAAAGAGGTGGTAGCGCAGCGGTAGGAGGAAGGTCGTGGGTTTGAATCCCGGCATGTTCCGATGACTTTGTTTTCTAAGTTACCTACATTTTTGTAAAGTCGTAGCAATACAACTCGCTCACGGTGAAGGAAAACATCGTGAGAAAGTTCTAGTGTCTGAGGAATTTACATAACTCAGCACTTGCTACGTATAATTGCCCAACTACGAGGTAAAGTGCGAAAATCTCAGGTATAATTAGAAAACTTTGTAGGTTTTTAATTTTCATTGATATACTGTACAAGTTGTTAAACCGTAACGCCCCACCGTAAAGCTACAGGCTAGGTTAACTTTACTGTAATACTAACTGTCCCGGCAAACTTCGTACCGCCACAGAATCCGTTTATACGATTCTTGCACAACGCCATCTATTTTTAAAACACAACGGTGCTCGCACAACGCCATCTATTTTAAACTTAAAATAAATATTATCCCACGGGAACGTATTACCAGGATATCGATGCTATGTCTCAGTTCAGGTCTTTGTCTGTCTCTACGCTAAGTTTCATGTAAATATGTTCAGCCGTTATTGCGTGATTGAAACCATCCAAACATCTTCACAAACTTTCACATTTATAATATTATATATTATAGGATTGCTGAAACCTTTTACAAATTGTGTTATATTTATGAAGACATACAAGTCTTCTACGGTTAGTTTGCCTACGGAGAAAATACAGCAAACGGCAAAGTGACTGCAAACTCGGAATCTTAAATTAATATCACGTCAAAGGTCAGCGTCAGCAGAAATTATATCAGCGGAGAGTGCTTTAGTTAGTGTCGACATTTAAGAAGTCTGGGACTTTCCCGAGTTTCCCGGCCATCTGGTGACTCTGCCTACGAAGGGCCTTCCACAGGGACTCCTCAGGCAGTGCCAAGTAGTGCTAGCAACGGTACTGAACTAACTTACACACAATGCTATCACCGCTCTTGGAGCAGACGTGCTGGGCGAGTTGCTCCGTCACATTGAAGACCACCTCTAAGTGAGCCCTCTCCTTGTCCCCCACGTAGCCTTTGGCTGAATCCACGAGCTGGTTGAAGCAATTTTTGAAACTGGGCGTCTTGTCGCAGTATCTGGAACGTGAGTGTTGGGTTCGGTTTGTTCTTCTTCTTTAACACTTCTTTAACGTGAGTTCTAAAGTATAACATACCATAAGCAGCCTATTTACTTCCCACTGTAGGGCACAGGGAGAGAGTGTGAGCTTATGCTTACGTGATTCCAACCGCTAGACCAACAAGACAGTATATATAACTACACAAAAAATTCATAAAAATCGGTTTTTTATATCACGAGATTTTTATATCTTAGATCTCGTGTCACAATGTTTGTTATCGAACTCCTCCGAAACGGCTTCACCGATTTTTATGAATTTTTTTGTGTGTGTGGTAGGTCTTATAATAGGTCGTAGGCTAATATTTCATACGGCAAAACCGCGTTTGACGGGTCAGGGAGTAATAGTTTAAAATGTCTATCCACGTTACAATGGTCCGGCGCCGTGCGGGCGGCACGCTTCCAATCTAAAATAATCCTTAAATACATGAAGTTAGACACTACATTACAAGTACAGAATAAAGCCCGTTCCTGTGTCGTGCTCGTCGGCCGCACGTGGCCGGGCTTTTTTTGCGCTAGTATTTTACGGCCTTACCTACCTAAAAAAACACGATTCCTTAAAGCACTCCTCAGAGGCAGTTTAAATAATCTTTGTTACCTACGTCTTTCACTTTACCACAGGCTATTTAAACTGCCGCTGAGGAGTGTTTTAAGAAATCGTGTTTTAATCAATAAGTTCGTAAGTAGGGGAAAGTAGTACGAGTTGATCCCTTGAGGTAAGATGATCCTTTGCGATTGTGCTGAAACCACTAACGTCATCTAGTTGATTTCACTGGTAAAACATAGCTCAGGACACCCCCCCGCCTCAGTCAAATCGTAATGGCGGCGTGAGCGATACATCGATTTTGACGAGAAATAATAAAAATTGTGTACGGCTGATCTAAGGTAGGCATGACTTTGATCTTATATTACTTTTATTCAAACAATGTTAAATTAATTACTGTTGTGTTTGAGGCTTTCTGCTATGCTTAATTTTAGTATTTGGGCCACGTGAACAAAGCCGCGTGCTTTTAGGTTATGTTAGCAAACATTGAATGAAAAAGTGGGACTTGGGTCAAGATGATTCCTTTTTATATGTACTAGATGATCCCTGGGGATCATCTTGTACCAGTTTTTGTTTAATTTTAAATATGGAATTTGTAAATAATAGTCGCCGCCCATTTCGATTTGTCAGCCTGTCTGTGCTTAAGTCTGTCTTCAGGGTGGTTCTAGTCTATCATTTATGTCAATAATTCTAAGTTTATACAATGTTTTTTTTTTAGACAAACATGATGGAATCAATGACACCGGTGAAAAATGGCATGGCACATAAAAAAGCAAGTAAACAATTCTTAGTGCCCATAATGTCATTAAAACGAAGGGTTAAAGCAAAAAATAAAATAGCTGTTGGTGCTGTAAAATATTTAGGAGGAAAGAAGACTGTTTTTACAATTCTCCTTCATTAATGAACGAATCAGCGCCAATTCGCAGTCCACTGTCGCCAATCCCATCTACGAGCTGTGCAGTCAACCACAGTGAGACATCGCTATATCATATGACAATAATATTACAAATTTTGCCATTACACCTGCTACATTGAAACCTTTGCCACAAATTGTAGGCAAAAGAAGCATATTGAAACGGAAAACCACTCATGTGACTGTTTTAACTAGCACACCGTACAAGAATTATTTACAGGAAGACAATAGCAAAAAAACAGAAAAAGAGAATAAAAATATTCAGAAAAAGACTGCACCTAAAAAAACACAGAAAGGCAAAGGAGTAGGTAAAGGGAAGTCAAATAAAAGAAAGAAAACTTCATATAACAGATCTGAATCTGAAGAAGATGATACTGAGTGTCTGTACTGCACAGAAAAGTTTTCAAGTGATACCAAGGGTGAAGGATGGATAAAACGTTGTGCATGTGGAAAATGGGAGCATGAAGCATGTGCTGGGATAGAGGGTGATGACGCTGGTGAATTTATTTGTGATATATGTAACACAGCACCTGTCAGAAAGCGTTTAAATTTATAATTTATTCGTTATAAATTCATAATTTTTTTTGCTGCTTTTGAACGATTTCTTCGCTTAATTAGGTATTAAGAAAGGAACACAATATTTAGATTGATCTCGTTATGATTAATGTAACTGCTACAAATTAATATGTAACATAGAAGACTGTTTTTTTTCGTTTTTAATTTTTGTGACTTTTTAACTGTTGATTTTGTTAATTTTATTACCTTACCTAACTAAAACTAAAAATGCGAGTAAAATGTATGACGATTTTAAATAAAGAATATTTTCTTTTTCATTTTTCTTTTTAATAACCTTAATCTTCATAAAAATATTTTAACTCGGGGGTAAGATGATCATAGGAATCGTCTTACCTCTACCTGGGGGATCATCTTACCCATGGGGGTGTACAAGATGATTACTATGTAAGGTTTTTTAAAAAAAGACATATTTTAACCAAACCTCAATTTATTTCTGGTTTTGAGTATGAGGAAATTTGGATTGATAAATATACTAGTATTAATCGCCTGTATTATTGGTTTACCCTGTAAAATATGTATTTTACAGAGATTTCTGCTTAAGGGGATCATCTCGTACTACTTTCCCCTATTGATCGATTTTAAAGTTCGACTTTACGTTTGGTGAGTAATATTTTCACTCTTTATTCACCAACTTATACAAAGACAATACACATTAAAATACAAACAAAGAAATAATATAATCGATACAAAATACACCCGCAGGTTTCGTCAAAATGGTAAATTTAAAAAAAAAGGAATAATACAATGTCAAAACAGTATTGAAAATAAATAATAATAAATAATATAACCTAACCAAATAAATCACCCCGAGCCACATCCGGCCCAAAAGTCCCCATGATACTGGCCGCATTGCCGCGTTGCACAGCGAGGGAAATCCTTTGGCTCAGATATGCCCCAGAGCGACGGTTGACTTACTTCTTGCAGACCTCGTCGACAGTGTCGTTGGCATTGGCGTCCTTAATCCCCTTCAGTACGACACTCTGGTCAAGCAGCTCTTGAATGCAGGTCGTGAACGTCTTGAACTCGTTCTGAAACAGAGAGTATTTAACCTTTTGTAAGCTGAAAAGCAGATTTGCACCAATGACCTTGGTGGTGATTAAGCATCGAGTTTTCCGTTGGGACACATTTTTTCCTAAAAACATACTCCAATCAATCAATCTGTCTACCATCCATATATAGGCCTCTTCTGGGCGATAAACATAGGCATGCCCCAAGGCACGTGTCTGCTTTCTGTCTTTGGCCACCCTCACTACTGCTGCCATCACCAGCATCAGCTGCCATCATCATCATCATCAGCTGCTGTCATCAGATCGTCGGCGGACGTCCTTAGCTGCGTCTAATACTTCGTGGTCTCCATTGATCTGTCAGGATCGTAGCAAGTAGCAGTCCCTTTTCTCTGCCCTCTGGGATACAGGCGTGAGTTTATGTATTATGGTCTCCATTTGAAAACCCTTTTACCTTAGAATCACGTACGATTTTCTATTAAGTTTTCCTGCTGGAGAAAGCCTATTTTGGACTCATGTGCTAAGAGTTTTATTAATTGTTAAGTGCATTGTGTACTGGAGAAAATAAAATACCTATATTTGTATCAGGGTTACTAGTTTAGTTTTAGGTTGATTGACACAAACGCTATCTCTCTCGTTCCAGGTCCTTGATGCTAGGTACTCGGTGCCAAAACCACTGAGTGTTCGCTCGAATCACATGAAATTGCGGAGTGAAAGATAGAGAACGCCCCGGGAGCGTAATCTCGCATGACGAGACCTTGTTTGAGACATGAGGTCTTCGTTTAATTCCGCAGAGCGATTCACTGTACTCCATAACTACTGACTTTTACTATACTTACCTATCTAAATTATTTCAATAAAGATAATGAACAGTTTTTCCCAATTTTAAGGTCAACATTACGAGAACTTCAAATACTGGTTAGGCTAAGGGTGACTTGCCTCGATTACTTGTGGCTGCGCGGGCTCATTGTTATTATTCGACTCCGGCTTTCGCCCTCGGTTCGGCTCTGCAAAAAAAGCGACTTTTTTATTGATCTTTCTTTTACGGGGTTATTTCTGAAAAGCGCAGTTCCTTAAACATGTCAGTAAGAGATTGTGATTTACAACTTTTGAAAATTTTTGTTCAATAAAAAAATATATTTCTGCTTTGCAAAACATAGTGTTAAATAGAACGGCCATTCTACTATGTAGAACAATAATTTACTGAGACTGCGACATTGCTAAATCGCGTGAATAACGAATTAAATATATGTATACACCAGCTGACTCGGCAAACGTTGTTTTGCCATAACAAATAAAATAAAATAATTTTTTATTTATAAGAAAAGACTATTTATGGTCGATGGGGACTCTCACACTAGGCGCAGCCTGTGTCGTGGGTGACGGGTAGAATACGCCTATTAATTAGCCCACGACCCACTCTCAGACCAACCAAATATACACAAAAAAATTCATACAAATCGGTGAAGCCGTTTCGGAGGGGTTCGATAGCAAACACTGTGACACGAGATTTTTATATGTTAGTTAAAAAATGAGAAAAGAAGATATAAGCAAAGGAGTAAGAAAAAAAGTATTTTTGACATATTTTAAAATGGACGGTCTGAGGCGGTACTTGAAAACAAAATAACGGGCATTTTAAACATTGTTTTGATTTTCGTGTAGGTACTTACACCCGTATTCCAAGACGTTCTTCAAAGCCTCCCTCGACTCCATTCTCCTCCAGACGGAAAACGGAAAGGAAAACGGTATTATAAAACGTTAAAGATTTCCTCCACACGAGTAAATTTCTCACTCGAATCGAGGAATCAACTGTCTAAGCTAAACCTCAGGACAAAGGATTTTCTCGTTTGCGCCTGTTCCCCCCGTGCTACCTACCGTGGTTAAATGACCACGGTTCTGAATTTTGTCAGTGTGACAGAGTTTCTAAAACATCCTTGCTTAGTACCTACCTTGAAGCCTCCTCGAGAAAGGAAAACGTTGTTTCGCGAAGATTTCAAAAGTTTTTTCATGCAGGCGAGAGCTTTAGTGGCCAACACCTTTGGATTTATCACCTCATTTGTTTCGTACATCATACATACTGAGGCTCATCTAGGCATTGTTAAGTCTTAGCAAAGGGGTTTTAGATTTCATGTAAGTTTTTTATATCGTTTTTAGTGACTTTATCGACAATATGACAGCCGGCGTTCCCCATTTTGTTTTTCTTTTCATATAGCATACACACATACTTGCATCGTTAATACCTTTAAGGCCGTTTCCGATTAAGGGAAGAAAATATGCCCTTTCGTGATAATGGACAGATTTTTTTTCTACAGTCACTTACGTCTAGAAGTGTACCTAACTCTGTCAAGTTTGGTTGAAAAATTCTGCGGTTCCGCAGAAAAAAAAAATAAAAACGGAAATAATGAAATATGGTTTTTCTCCATAACTATTTAACTTTAATGTAGGTACTATTATTTTTTCATTCTGTAAAGCTTAGTCAAGTTGATGTTTAAAGTGAAAAATGGCATCTCTATATCTATTATGTAAAAAACGATTATGTAAAAAAATAGGTGTCAAAATTTTAATATATATTTTTTTACTTTTGTGAGAGATGCCACTATAATTGACTGAGTCAAAATGAATTACATAACTGGGCTGGAATTTATTAAATTTTCTTAGTAAATAATCATTTCAGCATTTAAACTCAAACAAAAAAAAAATCACACATTTCGTGTCTCACACGCACGACTATCGAGCACATTGGAAATGAATCGAGTTATAAATGTCACGTTGCTACACTATTCCAAAAAGGTTAGGCTACAGGGCATAAGCTCTCCGATCCGGTCCGATCGTCTTTATTTTGCGGAGTTTTTCTCAAATTTTTGATATCATTCTTCGTTTCCAAAATATCTAGCGCCAAATTGAATATTTCGGAAAAAATTGATTTTTTTTTACACTAATTAGGCCCTAACTTTTTTCCATTTTGGCTTTCTCTTATAATTCTTTTTGCACCTTACAGCTTTTGTAAATACGCGTCGTTTTAATATCATATCTTCACAACTCTCCGAGGTATAAGGTGATCGCACTTTTTCGTGAAATCGGAGCGTAGGTACACTGGAGCGACCGAAGACATTTTCCAATGTCAAAAATTACTGGTATAGACGATTTTTTCGCATCCTTTCGGTCAATTCAATATGGCAAACGATAAGATGCACCAAACACCCTGTATGAACCCACATTTGTTTTCGCAGTCTGGTAAAAATCGACGATGGCAGAGGTCACTGGTTGGCGACTGATAAGTCTGATAACCCCTTTCCATGATTCACATTTTAGTACTTAAATATGTATACGAGACGAGACTTGCTTGAGTGACTACAATTGAGGAAAGAACGTTTCGTTGGTTTAGACATATGGAGAGTATGAAGGAAGAAAGAATGACGAATAAAATGTATCGAGCTAATGTGGGTGAAAGGGCCGGCCCACCCTGTTCTACGAGTATTTAAGTGATTTCGTGAAACGAGATACAAACACACTTTTGCACTATTTTAAATTGGTGTCTGGATCAAAAATCTAGGTTTCCCTTGCCTGCTCCCGTGAGGAAGAGGAAGAGGTCAATCCTCGCCAAGGTAAAGGAGAAGAATCTGACGGACAGAATTGAAGAAGAAGAAGAAAGACATTTATTATACCAACAAGATACATCACAGAAACAAAATAAGCAGATAAGTAACATAATATGCACAACAACAGAAAGAAAACTAAATACAGAACAGACAAAACGAATAAATAAAACAGGACCATAGATGTAGCTGTGGTGTATCTACGTTGCCACAAAAGGCAGCTGACTCAGCGTTGTGCTGAGGAAGTGATCCCTCAGCGCTGATTTTCAGTCAGTGCCATAATTGTACTACATAATTGACATCACTTGTCTTGGGTAGAACGTGGAAGATCTTTATATTGGCTCCGACTCAGCCCAGGAGTAAAGGGACGAAGAAGCCCTTGAGCAGAGACTTTTGAAGAAGTTTGAATCTCGGTTATCGAGTGTATTAGGTTAACCCGGAAACAGTATTTAATCATCATCCCACCTGACCCCGATTAGGTATAGGTAGGTCTTTTCCCCTTCACGCCATCTTTCGCGGTCTTTCCGACTTGACCATATCGTCCGACCATCGGGTTGTTGGTCTACCCACTGACCCTTCCGTTACTTAGCCGCAATTCCGTTACTGCCCTGGTGATCCCGACTCGCCGGTTGTCCTGCTCTTCGCCATTTTAGACTACAGTTTTTGCCACCAACATCTTCGTCCGACGTCGGTGGGCGACATTTGGTACTCTATCCACTAGTCTGAAGTCTAGCATGGCTCTTTGAGAGACTTTAACTCGGTGCATATTCTGCTTCGTGAGCGTCCATGTTTCGGCCCCATAAGTACCTACCTAATTAGGGGCAGTATTTACTTACTAAAGATCTCCATCGCTGCCGCGCGAACCTTAACGTCGAAGCGGGGTGGTCCTGTACTGACTTCGCACTCGTAGAGGCCCGCCATGGCTGTCGTCACGTTTGGCACAACCACCCTCCCGCCGTCCGACCGCAAGATCTATTGACAAAGCATCTTTGGGGTAACTCTGTTGATATTGAAAGAGATTTCAAAGTACAGAAATGTATCAAGGCTTGGGCTAGCTGCTTAGATACCTAGTTGTAAACCTCTTTTTAAAACCCTGAATATTAATATATTAAAAGGGGTTTACCACTTCCTGGTCTTTACATTCATAACAACGTATCTTTATACAAGAATACCCTTACAGCTTTAAAGATAATGACGAAATATAAGTACCTAAAGTGGAAAAAGTGGAAATGAAAATAAACTTCATGTTTTAGCACAATCATTAGCTCACTACTCACGAAGCTCACACTGTGTGGCCTACCACCTATACCTAATATAATTATTTAATCATTTTGCCATAAAAAATCCGTAAAAAATTAAAAATATATAAAACTCTTTGCGAGACTAGGTATACTGTTTGTCCCTCAAAAAAAGTTTTATATAAAATTCTCATAGATCATTACATGTATCATAAGTGTAAAGGACTTTCTAAATGGGCATTAATAGTGAATAATTATGTAGGTACAAGCAATTTTAAAATTGCACTAGTAAACACTTAAAATATGAACAATATGTTCAAATCTTAGGGTATAAATTACTACGTATTCATTTATATGGTTCAGAACATATTTTTAGTTGCTAATTAAACATTACTTATGTTCAAAATATCAAAAGTCTATTTCAATAAGAAGGTCCCCATCTACCTTCATCATGATATATTACTGAGTGAGTGAGTAAGCTGTTGGTGAATGCCGAAAGATGCAATATTAGGTCCCCACCTCTTGAAAACTATAACAGCTGGATAGATACATGAACTTTGGAGCAATGATTCTTTATGATAGGTAAAGTAATCCCTCCGCATCACAGTGGCCGATTTGAATGATCTAGGAATTAATAATGTTTTTTTACAAGTCACCCATTGCGACTGGTACATTTTATTTACAATGTTAATGATGTGGGTACTTTTAGGAGATATCAATATTTTTATCCAACCGTCACGCGTTTTTCAGCTAACACAATTCAACGTTTAGAGAGCACTCCGTATCGTATCGCAACAGTTCAATTGACCAGCTTCTGCATCGCGACAGCATTGCGACTGTATCGCGACCATATCGATGCTAAAGTAGCGCAAGTGTGTAAAGGTGGACCATTTGCGACTGCATCGATGCTGCATCGCGACAGCATCGCGATTGCATCGATCCTAACAGTCGCAGTGTGTAGAGGGCCTTAGCGCAACGTGTTGAAAAATATCCTGTGAGAAAAGTATTTATTGTTGAGTTGTTGACTGACAAAACTTGTGATTATTGTTACTTAAAGGTACGAGTACGTACAATAGTTAAGCGTCTTTTAATTCTAATTACACTATACACATTTATACACCTTTTAAAATGAGTTTTTTCCTTTTTAAAGATGGTTAAAATCGTATGTAGGTACTTTATGTATTACTCAGATTGAACCTCTGCATGTGACATAACATCAAAGAACCGATGACATCATAGATAGCGAATTTTAAGTCTCGTGACATAACAAAACTAGTTATGTAATGTATTTGTATAGGAATTGGGTATTTGACAAGATATCAAATGAGTTACTTTTAAAACGGAATTTTGTATGAAAATACTGACGTCACATTTCAGAGCACTCTTTTATGTTTAATCTATTTAAAAATTGTAATAACTAGTGATTGACTAAAAGAGATACATTTTCCGAGATATTTTGTAATTTTTGTTTTAATCGAGCATATGAAATAATTTATTGTTGATCGTGTCAAATACCGAATTAGACCCTCTTTGGTTGGGGAGTCGACAAGGGCTCGAATCGGTTCGTGTATATACTCGTATATTATGGACTATGGCGCACTCTGTGCTCCTTGATTTAAAATACCAACGCACGATTTAAACTACGGCGTCGGAAGATCGTCATATATTACTTACATCGATCGCGGGTCCGGGAACAGGAAAGACCATTTTATTCGATAGGTGATACCGGTAGAACTCCTGACCATCGTGAGACAACGTGACGCGGTAGAGCGGCTCCTCGTCCTTCAGCTGCCAGCTGCAATCCAGCGTCACTGTCTCGCCCAGCAGCGCTCGCGACGGCACCTTGAAATCCAGAATTTGGACGCCGCGAACACCTGTGAGAGCAGAACACTCAATGGTTGTCCTCCACTGTGGTAATACGCCTCCTCGGGGAGGTCACTTCTTTCGCTCTCGACCATCCTCAGCTACCAACAGTGCGCCTCAGATCGTCGGACCAGCGAGCTTGCCAGTCCGTGGTCCCCACTCGCAATACTGGAACCGCATCGGTTCTTTGTGACCAGCCCACTGCTTTTTCAGCTTGTTAATCTTAAAGGTTACTAGCTGACTCGCCAAACGATTCTCAGACCTGCCAAATATACTTACACAAAAAGTTTCATGAAAATCGGTGAAGCCGTTTCGGAGGAATTCGATAACAAACACTGTGACAAGAGATTTTTATATATTAGTCCTTGGTTCTTAGGATTGGAACCCACGACCTCCCGAATGTGAGGCCGGCGTTCTACCGCTTCGCTACAACCGCTCCACTCGCTTCATACCTTATTTAGTTAATTATTACTTACCAATGACGAAGACAATCAGTAAAGCTAACTTCCCGATCATTTTTTTTTATCTCAAATGGAAACGTGCAATTAGTCACTCGGCCGGGCTTGAACTGAGGTTCGTCTTTCTTTGCTCCGCAGGCGTTAAGGCCTGCCCCACACTGGTGCGGTAGTGATGTTCGCCGCGGCGGCTATACGTCACATGCGACTGATTGGTGTGGTGTAAAGGATCGCAGTGCACGCGTTGTTGCCAGAAATTTGAAATATTTCGTAGGTACATACCTAAATTGTCTGTTTTGACTTTTTCATGCTAAGGACGCTTACTATCTTCACTGTTCACTATATCAAGATGCGCATGGTCTAAGCGCAGAAAGATGTTAGTTCTGTTTTGCTACTCTACTCATGAAGTAGATCGAGATGTACCTTTAGGTTCACTCGCAATATATATATTTTTAATTTGTAACACAACTAGGTATAATATGTTACGAGCTAGTTGTGTGTGTGTGTGTGCCTGCAACTTTGTTCGTGGTGAAGAGCCCTCCCTCTCACGTTAGTCCAGGCCATGGTCTATCTCTGTGTAAATTTTATCCCTTGAGATCTTTTGGCGATCGTCTTAAATGAAGCTTTCTATTTCACCTTGTGCCTAACGTTGTTGAGTGTTTTAAACTGGTTCACGGTGAACAATTTGATGTTAAATGCGAAAAAGACAAAATATTCTCATTGCCCAATGATAAAAATGTTGACACGTGTCTAAAAATATCTGGTGAGAAATTAGAGCTGGTAGAGTCCACACTATTTTTAGGCATAACGATGGACTGCAATGGGGTCCGCATATTGAAAAACTATCGGGTAGGTTGAGTTCAGCTGCATTGCAGTTGGAAAAATTAGGCAACTTACAGACGTATCGACTGCTAGGCTGGTCTATTTTGGTTATTTTCACAGTATCATGTCATATGGGTTGTTATTATGGGACGGGCGCACGCAGATATAGGAACAATATTTATTTTGCAAAAGGTTTGGTCTTTCAAAAACATGGGAATACTTATACTAGCTTGCCTTTAAATATTCGATGATATAATGTATGTCCGTAAAAATATAAAAATGATCTTATTAAATAGGGACGTCCATAACGTAAACACTAGAAATAGAAATAAGCTTGCTTATTCTATTTCGTTTAGCCGAGGTAAATATATCGTTTGTAGGCTATTGCGTTCGTTTTTACAAAAGCATTCCAGAACATCTTCTATCCTTGTCTGAAAATCAATTTTAAAAAGTCTTTAAAAAGTCGCTATGTAAAAAAGCCTATTAAAGAATAGACGAGTATGCTAATGACGTAAGCCCTTGGTAGGAAACCAATTCCACTGCGATTTTATTGTCATTTAATTATTAATATTATAATTATTAAGTTTTAAAAAAGTGTACTGACGACGTGATTGCATATTTTTTATACCTGACAAGAACTCAATCTGCAAGTCTGCTTAAGGTCATTCGAATGGTGGCGTGGTGGCCGCGTCACCTATCTCTCTATAAAATGGCTGAGACTGGTGATGGCTGACCCCTGCGTTATGCTCGTGAACGGGTGCTGTTCGTGTGTCTGGCCGCAGCATTAATGTTTATTTTCCTACTTTTGTAAGAAGTATCATTTTGGCTTCTAAAGTTATTGATGGCAATCATGGAATCATATAGGCTTTGATGTATAAGTTTAAGACGATTTGAGAAAAGATGGTCAGAGTGGAGTTTTCTTCCCCGCTGCCTTTTTCTCCACTACAAATACGGCCCGAAGGCAGCGGCTAACATAGTACATTGACATTCGGCAAACAGAATGTAAATTCTTTACGTTGAAATAAATTATTCATTTTCAAGTTATAAAGGAGTTAAAGTTTGTCTTTTAAATGGATAATATTAATTTATTAAACAAAATTCAACCACGAACCTAATATATGACAAAGTAAGACTGATTCGAAAGTTTCTCAATATTGTCTTATCTAAGTCATGAACAGCTCCTAAAATATATACCTAAAGCTTTACCATATAAATCCAGTATAGGAGGTACCTTGTGTATTTCCATAATATCTCCATAAATAAATAATCATAGTTGGGTACGTATTTATTTAAATAAAACACAAAGAGGGACGATCACTTTACCAAAACTTTAATCGTATATACATACACTAGTGTAAATGGCACATTATTTTATGAACAGAAACGACTTCCCACTCTTTTAAAGTTACCAATAGTTTCGCACTTCGATGGTGAAGATTTCAGTTTTTCTGTAACAAGGAAACAGTTAAGTAAGACGTCGACCTGGAATAGTAATTAAATTAACCACCTACTTAAATAAAATGCGGCGTTGTATTTTAATTCCTACTCTATCTCAAATCAGTGAGAAATTAAAATTAAAAAATAGAGTAGAAATCATTCTACTCACATATACAAGTGTTTAGTTGAGGTGTGGCCTTTTAGCGGAGCTACTGCCCACAAGCTAAAAATATAAGACTACGCTCACTACGGGAAGTTAGAATTTCTTAATTAATTAAAGAAGATATTTACACCCCGATCAAAGCCGAGTGAAACAATATATAATGTGTTCGCTGCAACATAAAGCTCAGCTCATCATTACCAACCACTTCTATTCTGAAACGAACTGTGAATTGGCGAACAAATATCGCTAGAACAGGCTATCAAATGAAACTGTACAAAATAGCTGATTTCTGCAACACGCCGTTCAGTGAGAGGTTCATTATTTCCGAAAAAAATAATAGAGCTGGTGGGTTTTCTGTGGCCACAGTTCGTTTGCCTCCCATCTTGGCTCGCTATAAAGGCCCTGACTCAGCCACCAATTCCGTCTACCAGATCTTAAACTCCGGCTAACACGCGGTGTACGTACCACGACGCTCTTGCACGGGGATCCCTTGCGAATGAAGCGGAGGAGGGACTCCGCCATGTTCGCAGGCGTGGGAGTGTCGCAGGTTTCTAGCGCCTTCACGATGCAGTCGGTCAGCTCGTCGTATTTTGCGCATTGCTCCTATGGAAACAAGGTTCACGTATTGAGCATCATAAGGGTGGAAAGATCACATGGATCACAATCAGTGGGTATTATTTCTAAGATGCGCAATTCCTCAGACAATTCCGTTAGAGTTTGTATTTGGCAACTTTATTGCATTATTTTATTAAAGTCGCGCTTTACGGGCTCTACCAATGTCACAGCCTCCGGTAAATCAATGTCCTACAAAGAAGAATATTTAATCTATGTGACACGGTTTCAAGAATTAGGTAACTAATCGAATTCGTCAATTCACAATTGGCGTAGTCAGCTTCTAAACACTCGCTCGGTTGCAGAATTCCGGAAACGGCGGAGTTATACCAAGTGACAACGTACACCGTACATACGTAAGTATTAGATACATTGTCGGGACTTACATTGAGGGTGAGGTTGGCGATACTCTGTATACTGTCCCCGACGGAACTCCTCAACTTATTGGCGCACTCGCCGATGGGGGTGGTCTTCTCACGGAAACATTTGGGGCCCTCTTCAGCGATGAACACTGTGAAACAACAATACTATGAATAAGGTAACTAGGAACGATTGTCAGGCCACTTTCTTTTACAGAAGGTCTTTGGTCCATTTTTGCTAGAAATAAGGCGTATCTAGGGTTATTTACCAGGAACGGACTGGCCCTCAAGAGCAATGGGGGGGGGGGGGGGGGGGGCACTAGACTTCTTCTTTATGTGCCGTAAAGAAGGTTGCCGCAATTCGGCTATCTTGCTTTTCGAGGCTGCCAATACAAACAAGGAACTGGTACGTTGTTCACACCACAGTATAATGAAACCGTGGTCGTACGTTGTATAGCCATGATATCTTTAGTCTTCCAGGTTTCCCTCTTCCTGGGATCTTGCCTTGTATGAAAAGTTGAAGAAGATTGTCTGGTCTTGGCCCGGGTGGGCATTGACCTCTTACTGCGTAATGGGGCATAAGGGGTTAATTTCGTACCCTGTCTGAGAGTCGCTCGGGTTTGGTAGGGTCGGCCCGAAGCTCACTCATGCTTAGCGCTAAGCTTACGATAAGTATCCTATCAGTTTAAATAGTTGAACCTGTTGGCGTGTGGCGCCGGATTAAGAATAGCGTCACTCCATTTCCTTCCGTGGATGTCGTAGAAGGCGATTAAGGAAATACATTACCAGGAGACGGGCAGCAGCGTTTTCCTGAGATCCCAATCGCATACTGCGGTCGCCAACCCGCCTGCCAAGCGTGGCGATTATGGCAAAACCCCTCATGGTTAGGAAAACCATGAGGGAGGCCTATGGCCTGCAGTGGGTGTCAAATGGCTGATGATGACTCCAACTATCGTTTTGTATTCATGTATCTTGCTAGCGCGGAGTGCGGGGACAGGATTGTCACAGCGCCATTAGCGTTTGTTACTCACACGCGATCCGGTCTCCGTCCTTAAAGCAGACGAAGTCGATGAGCTGGTCAGTGGCGTTCTGCGCGAAGGCGATCTGGTCGCGGGCGGCGGGGTCTAGGCAGGGCTTCACGGCGGTCATCGTGTTGTGGATACACGTCTTCAGCTGGGGAGACTTTGCGCAGTATCTGCGGGTACAGAGATAGTGTTCACTCCTTGATACATTGGGTTCAGGAAGCGGCCACACGGAACCGTTCGCTCCCCGATACATGAATACTTATTTACAGTGTGTTGCCGGAAGGTCCGGTACTCTGAATATGAAAAATAGACGGGAATTGCACTTGGCTTGCCTGACACACAAAATAATCTGGAATAAATGCCCGGCATATTTATATAAAAAACTGAGCTGGTTTAAAGATTGCTCTGGCTATAACACCCGTGCAAAAGAATAGGATCTTCTAAGGATACCAGAGCATAGATCCGCTGGTTTCAGGGGGGGCTTCAAGTACAGGACAGCGAAAATCTGGAATACCATTCCACCTCCTCTAAGGATAAAATTATCTGAAAAAACCTTTAAATTGCAGTATCGAAAGGTGCTTTTAGAAAACCAGACGGCTCTGTACTTGTAAGGCTGACCCTGGATCCGGAGGCAAGAACATAATGCACACACGCACATACCTACACACCCTTTACTTGCTCACTCTACACACGGGAACTCTACTCTACACACGTGGACACTCCCTAAAGGTACATATATGTATATATATATATATGTATGTGTATATATGTGTATTTTATGTATATGTATGCGTAAGTGTATTGTATGTATTCTTATTATAAACATTATATTTATTCATATTATATAAGCAGTAGTATATGTATATTCTAAATTATTTTAGGTACAAATTTATATTGTAAGTTTGTTACCTTTCTCTTACATGTAAGTTTAGTTTTTAGTTTTTTTGGGTAGTGGCTGAAAATCAGCGCTGCCAAGATCACTGCGTTGACTTGGTTGCATAATGCTGAGCCTCGACCCTTTGTCGTAATATGACAATAAATGCTTTCTATTTCTATTTCTATTTTCTATTTCGATATTCTGCTCATCAATACACATCGCATCATTTTGACGTGAAACGTCTTTCAGTTCGGTAGTATGGGGTCACTTGCTGAAACCACATGAAACTTCGTGTCACGTCATGTGCAATTTATTTATTTATCTTTGAGTAGAGCAAAGTAACATTTAGTCAGATGCTCTTGACTCGTGCCGCTAGATGGCATCAGTGCCAATTCACTTACTTCTTGAAGACCTCGTCGAGTGCCCCACTAGGCTTCGCCGCTTCGATCTCCTGTTTGATCGTCTCAGCGTTGACCAGCCCACTCACGCACTCCTTCAGGTTGGTGATGGATTTCTGGAGTAAGAACATTGATTTTCATCAGACAACTGAACCTAAAATCAGAGCCCTATTTCACATATCTTGCGAGGTATCGACATTATTTATCAATTGAATCAGGATTCCAGTGCAGAATGTGTAAGAGGAAAGTTGCTAAGTTGCTAACAGGAACTTATGAAGAGATATTGTGAAGTTGTCATTATTATAAGTGGTCGGAAATGATTTCGACCGCCCCCAGGATGTCGGGTTACTGAGCTATGCGTAGTGCATGCACGGGATTCGATGTTGCAGGCCATCGTTGTTCAGGGTTGCCCTCTGGCAAACAACCCTAAACACGCAAATGGGCATTTCGATAGAATTACGGCACTAAGTACGTGTATAACATACATAGTAGTAGGTATCTACTGCGGAAATTTTGTCATTTTCCGTTTCATCATCATCTGCATCAGCCCACCGCTGCATTGGCAGCAGGTATTTGCTTTTCCTCCCCCAAATGCCAGCTCTCACGGCCCCTTGCCACGGACGCATTCACGGACCTACCGCAATTCCCTTTACCAGACTGCAATCCTTTACTTTCGCAGTCTGATAAAAATAGTTAAAGTAGGCACCTTTTGGGTTACAAAGTATATTTAGACTATTTAAGGCTGTTGTTACAGGTGGTATACGTGGCGGTCGCAAATTTTGACACTTTTAGTTATTTTAAAAAATGAAGTACTTTTTTATTTTTGAAAAACGTAATCTGAAGTCTTGCTAGATAATAAAATTACGGACAGTTTAGAAATCATAGACAGGTATTTGATATTTTTGATATCATATACCTGTCTAGTTTTAGATTAAGGAAATCTACTACTAAAATGAATAATTTTGAGTGTCAACCTTTCTATCAAAAACTGAGTATAACAAAACAAAAATCTATCTTGAATGTCCTTAATTTTATTCTGTAGCAAATCCTCAGACCACATTTATCAAAACTACTTATACTATATTTTTACAATACCTAATGATGCCAGATGTAACAGCACCTTTTAACACCGACCCAATACTGGAAGAAGAACTAATGAATTGTCAATATAGGCAATAGAGTTCATATTTGACCGACCTCAACTTCTTGTCCTTGCGCGGGCGCACCATTCTGATCACACAGCTGCTGGAACATGTTCTTGTACTGCAAAATGTCGTTAAAGCCTTCTCCTATCACGCCTGCAAAAAACGATTAGTTACAAAAACAAATAACGTGACTCCTAGTTACCTATGTTACTCGGGGTAATATAAGGATTCTAATAAAAGTCTCCACACTAGAAGTTGGAGTGGATGAAGGAAGAACGATTGACGAAACAAATATATCGAGCGAATGTGGGTGGAAGGGCCGGTAAGGGACGACCCAGACCGGCATACTTCGACAAAACAAGGTATTTATTAGAAAAGAGCAAGATAAAAAGTACCCGAAACCGGCGTGCGTACATGCAACGACTAATGAATGTCGAGATCCCCTCTGGGATACAGGCGTGAGTTTATGTATGTACTAGAAGTTATGATAGAATATAGAGGAATGAACATACATACATGAACCCTGAAAGGTTTACGCTGTTTATTTAGGCATATTACTTATTTAGACATGTATAATTCATATGCCTAAGTAAAATTGGTAAAGATAGTTAGGTTAGGTATTATTTTTCGGTGTTATTTGTACATCTACTTCCTTTCTGTAATGTATTCATTCAGTCTCTCCAAAGGTTGTCTGGAAGAGATCACTTTTAGCCGTCTGTATTAATATCTGTGTAATTTCCGTTTTTGTGTGGAATAATGTGTTCACTATTTATATTTTATTCTCTATCTATCTACATTGCTTTTTCCACTCGTGTATATAATAAGGATTAATTTTTCTACGACCTGTTAACGACACCTGAAAAAACTTTCTCCAGTATCGCTTAAGTTTAAAATTGTCAATATGATTTACGTAGATGCAACGTAATGAGATGATTTATACAACGTCCAGTGGCACCTTCACTCACGCTAGATGGGTGAAGGGATAACTAGGACGCTGCAGTTCCTGAGACGTTCGTTTTGGAGTAGGCTTGCCCAGCACCTATACCATCCTGACAGCTTGTAGTCGGCCTACCCCACAGGAAAGACAACTCAATACGTGCGGAGCCAACCAAGCCGCGGGTTTTCTCACGATGTTTACCTTCACAGTTAGCGTGTGGTATTGCTACTACAAATTCGCAGATGTATCTACGTAACTTTGAAAATAAACAAAGTCATAGGTACATGGGTCATAGGTGCCCGCACTGGGAATCGAACCTGCGTCTCTCGCTTCCGAGACCCAGGTTCGATTATTTATGTAGGTTTCATACAATCTTATATGCAATTCATACGCCGGATTAAGAATAGCGTCACTCCATTTTCTTCCGTGGATTTCGTAGAAGACGACTAAGGAAATCAATTACCAGGAGGCGGGCAGCAGCGTCTTCCTGAGATTCCAACCGCATACTGCGATCGCCAACCCGCCTGCAAAGCGTGGCGACTATGGCAAAACCCCTCGTGGTTATGAAAACCACGAAAGAGGCCTATGTCCTGCATTGGGCGTCAAATGGCTGATGATGATGATGATGAAATGCTTTGCACTATAATTTTAATGGTAATATTTAATTGGAACAATATTCCGAATATTGTCTCATGATCATGTAACGTTTCTCAAATGAGTCATGTTTCGGTTTGTGTTCGCTTCTTCTGGACAATAGGTAAATACTTATCGACAAGTAAGTAAATATTACAATATAACGATAAAAGAGGGCACTGGTCGCCTTGATAACCCCTTTCCTCGAACGAGTACATAAACGCTTAAATATGAAAATGCAAACATTTTGTTAAATCTTCCATTTGATTGAAAACAACAACTACCTACTCGGATTTACCGCTAATAGAAATACAGCGTGTAACTAAAACTCTATATTATACAACATACATGTGAGAATGGGAGGTTCTATTCGTCAATACTAGTGGTGCAATTGAGAACAATACTAATGAGTTTTTTTTGCCTTCTCTCAGAGAGAGAAACTATGGGTTTAAGTACTACGCTTGCCCACCGAAAATTGGCAATTTCAAGCGCTGAGCTATGTGAACACCTCATACACTCAGGTTTCCTCACGATAATTTCTTTCACCGCGTGTGGTATTGCTACTACAGTCACAATTTGGTCTCAGTTTAGGACCCCAAATAAATAAAAAAAGAAAGAAAAATATGGACCCGTTTTTCTACTGCTTCTCCTGTACCCTAAGGTTTTCTGGAAGAAATCTCTTACAGAGATAAGCTCGCATTTGTACATGTTATTTCTTATGTAATGTCCTGTCCTGTCCTGCTGTCCTAGTGTGGGGCCAGAATCAATGTATGCGCCTGTATGTAAATGTTTGTTTGTTTGTGTCCTATGGTTTACTAACTTAATTATGCACCTATTGTTTGTTATTATTTGTAAGGATATTGGCTTATGTGCCTACTGTATGTAATTCTTTGTAATGTTGTCAAATAAAACTTTATTAACTTTTATAAACTTATTCTTATTCTTATGTTGAATGTCTTGTGTACAATAATGTATCATTAATTAAAAATAAAGAAACTCAGCTTTTTTACTTTTATTGATAAAAGACGGTTAACATGTTCCTTTTCGCTCGGTATACCGAAAACGCAGTGAGCCAATGTCCCGTTATGCCTAGACCAAACGCGAATTAGGACAAATACGACTTAGGCCCAACACAATTTAGGCAAAACACGAATTAGGTACAATATTTTAGTTTATTTTAATACCATGTAGTCAAAAGGGTTTCTTACTCTAAATTGCGCAATTCCTGAATCACGTCAATTTCGAGTTTGTCATTTATTAGGGTTCCGTACCCGAAGGGTGCCAAACGGGACCCTATTACTAAGACTTCACTGTCGGTCTGTCTGTCTGTCCATCTGCCTGTATGTCTGTCACCAGGCTGTATCTCATGAACCGCGATAGCTTGGCAGTTGAAACACAGATGTTTCACAGATAATGTATTTCTGTTGGCGCTATAACAATAAATGACTAAAAACAGAATAAAATAAATATTTAAGGGGGGCTCCCGTACAAACGTAATTTTTTGTCCCGGCAACAGGTAAACGCTTGAAATATCCACAGAATATTTAGTTCTATATTAGCTTCGAAAACAGATTAAAATAAAATAAATAGTGAAGGAGGGCTCTTATACAACAAACGTGAACGTGATTTTTTCTCGATCTTTGCGTCTAATGTTGTATAGATAATGGTACGGAACCCTTCGTGCGCTAGGCGGACTTGCACTTGGCCGGTTTTTTATACTATCGTGTACTATCTACTGAATAATTCAGGACGCATTCTTTCTGTGCAGGACAATGATCTAGTGAGTCAGTGGCATTGGTTGTGTGCATAAAGCACGAATTCACAATTATATACAAAGAAATATACCTACCGACGTAAAAATTAAATAAGAATTGATATTTTTCTAAATATCAGGGTTTTATTACGAAAAATATCAATAGGTACAAAAAAATTCTCCTAGAACGAAAGTTGTTGTAATGACAAACTTTAACATAATGTTTTGTCGGCCCGCTGCGAAAAACTAAAAGTGACCTGAGAGTAGAACATCTACCCTCATTACAATAATTGACTGTACTCGCCACGTCTCAGTCTACCCGTGACCACGGCAGCTGCAACGTTGCCGAAACGTCTAATAAATAATTGCGGTTAAACTCGTTTAATATATTACTATGTATCAGCATCGCGAGTCATTAAAAAATACAAATGTTTTACGAATTGCGTATTATGTTAGAGCTAACCCTGAATACACCCAGGTAACTTTCTATGTAAAGTTGCCAAGTGATCCCAGCGAAAGGCGGTCCAAAAATAGCTTGACTCATCGTCATAAAGTCACATCCATTGTCTGTTCGTGTCGCAGTCAATTCGTGACCCTTCTTCCGGCGGTGACGGTGATTTATCCATTTACTACCGACGACAGCCAGCCGGTGGTCGAATACATTAATAACAAGCATAGCGTGAGGGAGTTTGAAAGTAATAGCATCGAATTTTAAGTAGGGATTTTACTACTTAAAATTCAATGGTAATCCTACATACATACATACATAAACTCACGCCTGTATCCCAGAGGGGTAGGCAGAGACCAGGGACTGCCACCTGCCACGATCCTGACAGATCACTTTCGCTTCCTCAACATTCATTAGTCGTTGCATGCACGCACGCCGATTTCGGGTAATCCTATCATACTAATATTATAAATGTGACAGTTTGTGAAGATGTTTGGATGTTTGTTACTCAATCACGCAATAACGGCTGAACGGAAACTTGGTATACAGATAGACAAAGACCCGAATTGAGACATAGCATACTTGATATCCCGGTAATGCGTTCCCATGGGGTAATATTTATTTTAAGTTTAAAATAGACGGCGTTGTGCGAGCGAACGTTGTGTTTTAAAAATTGATAGCGTTGTGCAAGAATCGTATATAAACGAATTCTGTGGCGGTACGAAGTTCGCCGGGACAGCTAGTAGTCAAATAAATTAGTCAAAAAACAAGTCGATAAAGACATAAGAACCGCCTTCAGATAAAAATATAGGCATTAAACAAAAGCTAAAGTTAAACGCTAGGTGGCGGTAACGGTATTCTTTATCACGGTATGGTTGCGTCCATGAATTCGTTGTGCTAATTGAAGAGTGATGAAAGCAGGAGGAGGCCTGTAGTGGGACACAAAAGAGGCTATAAATAAATAAAACCCCTTTCTAACAAAAATACACGAAATAAAATCGGACAACGTTGCAAAGAATAATCGCCCTTTAAATGCAGTGGGTTCAAAACACGCTTTTGCCGGTACGGTATTGTATTATTGTATTGTATTTATTAATATAAAAACAGAACATGTTAGTTACATTTGTTATAATAAGGTCCCACAAAACCGATTGCTTGGTTTGACTGTGGGTACAATAGTTTTACCACAGATTTATCTAGCACTTTTACAAAGGAATTACACACTAGCATTTTCTGTTAATAAAGATGATCATCATCATCATCATTTTCAGCCATTGGACGCCCACTGCAGGACATAGGCCTCCTTCGTGGTTTTCATAACCATGAGGGGTTTTGCCATAATCGCCACGCTCGGCAGGCGGGTTGGCGATCGCAGTATGCGGTTGGAATCTCAGGAACACGCTGCTGCCCGTCTCCTGGCAATTGATTGCCTTAGTCGCCTTCTACGACATCCACGGAAGAAAATGGAGTGACGCTATTCTTAATCCGGCGTCACACGGAATTAAGATAACTAAATTCTTCAATTGAAATTCTTGAATTCGTGGAAACTCATGTTTGGTTTGTAAAGTTTCTTGTCGATGTTACCTACTAACCGTTAAGAGGATCCAGTGGGCTACCAATGAAAAAAAGTCATATCTTTGTTACAGATCGAATATGCAAGAAGTGCCTGTTCATCATCATAAGCAGCCTATATACGTCCCACTGTAGGGCACAGGCCTTCTCTCAGAGAGAGAGTATGGGCTTAATCACCACGCGTGCCCACCGCGGATTGGCGATTTCAAGCGCTGAGGCTTGTGAATAGCTCAGAAACCCAGGTTTCCTCACGATGTTTTCCTTCACCGTTAGCGAGTGCTATTGCTACTATAACTTCACAAATGTACATAACTTAGAAAACAAAGTCAAAGGTACATGCCCGCACTGGGAATCGAACTTGGGTCTCCCGCTTCCGAGTCCAATGTTCTACCCACTAGGCTACCACCGCCGCCTGTACAATCTCTCAATCATGTTAATAGGGATTTTTAGGACCCATGGCCGTGAACCTAAAGCAAAAATCCTAGGACTGGATAGCGTCAATGCTAAAAACGGCCGTTTTCGGCATAAATGCTATCTAGTCCCAGGTTCGTGATCCTAGCTTCTTTGTCGTGGGTCCTAAAAATCACTGTTAACATGATTGAGCTATGGTACAGACACTTTTTGCAAATACGATCTGTAAATGAAGATATGATTTTTTTCCTCAGTGGCGCTAGTGTTACTCCCTGGAGCCCCTTAACAGTGATTTAGGACCAACGACCTACTGATAAACAAACCACAGAAGCATTTCTCTCTACAAAATTCACCCTAAAAACGGCCCCTGTCCTCACGATTAGTCTTTACCATTGAAATGAGCGCAAGACGTCATCATCATCATCATCAGCCATTTGACGCCCACTGCAGGTTTATAGCGCTATGTCACTAGTGTGACGGAAAATTCAAGTTATTCTATTTTGTAGCCAGATTGGAATGGTTTACATTGAAGAACTCTACAGAGAGCATGAAGTGCTGGTTCCAGCTCTAAATCAGGGCGCCCTTTGATAGACGTAACGTGATATATAATTGATATTTTAAAATAAGGCCGCCAATTGCACTGTATCTTTATAAATATTTTATGTTGTGTTTTTCGTGGTACAATAAAGAATATTCTTATCTTATCTTAATACCGAAGTTATTAAACTTCTGATTTTTTAACATAAACAACGGCGCTACCCCCCCGGGGACGCATTCTAGCGGTCTTTGCCACAAGGGGCGCCTAGAGCGGCTCCTTTCGCTCTACCTTAGGACCGGCACTGAGAGCATGCACTGCAGTAAAACAGTATTATTTAGTTACTTAGGGACATTTGTAAATGGAATGTAGCGGCATTAAGCCATTATCTTATCTAGTCTTATCTTATCCAATAGCAATATCAGTCGCTAATGGCACAATAAAAACGTGGCTGATTAGGTGTATCCAACAACCTCTGTTCTTGAAATCCGTGGTGGGTCCTTGGTCTTAAAAATTGGCTTCATAAGATGTTCGTAATCATAGAATCCGTGCTTCGCAAGGCACGTTAAGCTGTTGGTGCCGGCTGCCGTCGATAGATGGCAGTCGTTAAGCCAAGTCAGAGGCCTTAGGGCAGCTTGACAACTTCTGACAGTAGATGAGCCACTAGTCTACAAGCCTCCACCAATCCGGACTTGGCCCCCGTGGTGGAGTATGGCCTATACCTTCCTCAGGGAAGAGACCCGTGCCCCTCGGTGGGGACATAATGGGTTGATGATGAATCATAGAACACAAATGTTCTGTGGTCGTAATTCATACATTTCCTGCAACTTTCTCATACATCACTTTTACGTAGGAGTGATGGTTTCTGAGATAGCATATAGTCAGTCAGTCAATCAATCAAACAGTCTGTCTGTAAATCGGGTTGTAGTTATATTTTATTAGTAATAAGAATAGTAGTAATGCACTCAAAAAAAAAACGCCGCCGGCAATGACGCTTCGTAAGAAAGACGATGTTTGCTTACGTCTGCTTGAGGCCTGCACTGGACACCATGTATAAAACTGGACAACTTTTATAAAGCTGAGAGGTCTATAATAGATATATCTATATCTATGGGTCTGTAGTTATATTGTTTTCACGATCAGTTTTACTCATAACTTCCTCGGAGTTCATTTGCTTTGCATTGTTCAGTTTGCGTAGCACCATTCTCATAGTAAAATTTTATTGTAAAGGTCAAACCATTGACTTCGCTTATGCATAACCCATCGAAAAATCTAGGTACTTCGCAAGATGGCGGTTGACGGTGGCAGGTGCATAGATATTTTGACAAAGCCCCGCCCGCCTTCACACGATTGAAAGTGGGTTCATTTTTTAGCGTTAAAAACATAGATCTAACTGTCACTGCCTACAACAAAGATCCTCGGATTAGATTACTCAGAATTTTGTCCACTAAGGGGGCGGTCTTTGCCCTGCGTTCTATAAGAATTGAATATTGACTTGGAGTGGATTGCAGGAAGAATATAGTTGGTAGATGGATGTACATGAAGAAGAGGATCTGAAATATAATGGTATGTGAAGTAACAAATATGTACAACGAATGATTACAAGAATATAAGTGCTTATAATTACATATTACATAACGTACATATACTTAACTAATAATGTACTTACATGATTACCTACAAAATAAATACATATAAGCAACAGTACCTAATACCTATGCATTAAACGGATTATCTGGATTTCGTTTGAAGTACGAAACTCCGTTTAGAAGCCAACCGGGTTCAGTTTGCTTGTTGAAATCGGCAGTATGGTGCTGGACTGCACGTGTGACGTGAGTAGGTACCTACTTTATCGTATCCAGTGACCATTGTCCGTAATGAGATTACAATCACGTTTAGCCGTAGGTACGTCTATCTATGGCTTCGAAGAAGTTGTAGTGTATCGCGTCGTTTAGTTGCGTGGTTCATCCGCAGTCAGCCGCTTTGGGAGTCTGTTTTAAGAACCCTATGTCCCTAATAAGGGATAAGAGGAACTGACGATTATGATGATAATCCGTAGTCAGATCATCCATCATCTCGTGATCGTGAGGAGTGAGCTTGACGAATGTTTCGCGAGTGGCTAGTCTTGCTTGATGAAATTGAAATTGGTTTATTGATATATAAGAATAATTCACAATCAGAGCATATCATAACATTAATTACGGTATAACATTTAATTCACTTAAATAATTAATACATTTAATTATAGTGAATTTACATCACTGTTAGCTGTGGACTCAGATTTTTGTCTACCAAGTTATATTTACTTCACCACTGTACCTATGCATTGGATGACTGACTGATTTATCTGGTAACATGGAAGTTACTTTGTTCACATGATCACAGCGAAGATTCTTTGCTACTTCATTATTATTATTATTATTATTATTATACTTTATTGCACACAAGACTTTTAACAGGACATTACATAAGAAATTACATGTACAAAGGCGAGCTTATCTCGCTACTTTCTTCTTCTACAAATCCTAAATTTAAATGTTACTTAGGCTGGCCGCATACATTCGTTTTCCGATTTCGTTTTCCTAATGCGGAATACTGATTCGTTATTCCGTGAGCCTAGCGCAGACGTTAGTTTTTTCTTCATTTTCAAGTTCTTTCAAATTTTCCGTACGAAAAAAAAAACGTGTGTATGCGGTAGTCAATGCATTTTACATGGATTGGAAGCATTCGAGAACCCGAATACGGAAAACGAATGCGGAAAACGTGTGCGGAAAACGTACGTATATGTGATTATGAGTTTAGGTCGAAATATTTTATAACACACAGGGCAAACGTTTCATGATTTTTATAGGTGTGGCTAGTATTTTAATAATCAACATCGATTCAGCTTCGATTAGTTCACAGCTTTCCAAAATATCAAGCCTAGTTTTATAATTTTCACTTACAATAAGAGGTACATAGTTTTACTGAAATAGCTCAAAACCTGAAAACCGTTTCTTCAATTAAACCGCTTTAAAGTCACCGATTTTTATGGTTTTTTTTTCATAAAAATTAAATAAATTAACCGCGTCAAGTTGCAAAATTGTATGAAAAACAAAATTAACAATCTTAAATTTTTGCTTGTTGCACTATAGATACTTAGTGAAAAAAGGCTTTTAAGTTTTTGAGTTATTTCACGATTAAGTAGTATCATGGAGCTCGTAGTACCCAGCTTAGAGATGAGGTGTGTAGGAGACGATTTATTTAAGTGTAACTTTAAGCTCTACATAAAATTATCTTAGGAAGAGTTGAGTTCTTGTCGTAACTTCAGCGGGCTTCCTCCCAATAAGCGAAAGGCAATTAACAACGTTTGTTTCCAATATCGTAAGTAAAAACAAACCACTTGTTAGCTAATGATTTACTCACCAACGGCCATGACAATCACTAACGCCGACTTCCAGATCATTTTGTTATCTCACTGATTTATTACAACAATAAAAACGTTAACAAAGGATAGAGTAACGCTGTCTGCCACTCTCCTGGATTCGACTGAAGTTCTGTCTTAGCTTCGCAGACATTTTATAGAGGGGGGCGCTGCCGCGGGAGTATTCTCTGCCATTGTGAGGGTCAGACTCAGACGGTTAGTCTAACGTTTCTATTAAATTATAATAGAGAAATAGTGCGTACTTCTCAAGTGGGTACGGATTCATTAGTAATAGGTACTTTAAAACCAGTTGTATGTCCTTTCATGTCAGGTTTTCATTTTCCTGAACAAAATTTTACATCAAATGTTTTTCCATTCATGGTTTTCCTTTTATTTCTGACACTATGTTATTTAGCAAAAAATAATCGTTATTTCATCATACGGATCTTTCGCCTTTCGATCGGTATGATAAAGCAACAAGGTAATTTTTTTTCTCGTGTAGCGGGTTCGATTTCCGGCTCCACCAAGTAATTTTTTAAGAATCTATGAATGCAGTTTAAATTGTTATTTTAAATTAAAATAATGTCTTCTTTCAGTAAAATGTTTCCCTCCATGTGGCATAGCCGTGGAAAGCCCTGTATTATAAACCTGTAATAAAATCTCTTTGGTTGTACGTTTTGTATCTGGCTGGTTTTGATGACATTAAAAATATTACATAAAAAAAAAACAATTGGTACCTATAATATATAAAATGTATGGAAAACAACATATATACCTATGTTGTTTTCCATACATTTTAAAATTTTATTACAAAAACAAAAAAAAATGCAACGCAAGCCGCGAAAAAAAATTGTGACTTTTGCAGTTTCTGTAAGAGTAGCACAAAGTTGGCTTAATTGTTTTCAATCTGCGAATTTTGATGTCAAAGATGCACCTCGCTCTGGTCGGCTTTCGATCAGTTTTGACCCATTTGAAAACTGGGTACACAAACAAGCCCGATATTTGGGTACCACACGAGCTCAGTGAAAGAATGAACTGTTTACTCATTTGCGATTATTTATTGAGACGTAATGAAACCGAACCGTTTTTGAAGAGGTTGATAATTGGTGATTAAAAGTAGATCACGAACGACAAGAACGTGCAAAAAAGTCGTGAACCATCGATTCGGATCTCTACTGTCAACAACTGATGAGATTAAACCAAGAAGTTGAGAGAAAGCGGCCGGAATTAATCGACAGGAAGGGTCTTTCATCACGATAACGCTAGGCCTCACACATGTTTAGCAACTCAGCAAAACTTAAGAGAGTTTGGCTGGGAGGTGTTAATAAAATAATAAATAAAAAAATAAAAATACGTTTATTTATAAGAAAAGATTACAGTTAATTATGGACGATGGCGACTCCCACACTAGGCGCAGCCTGTGTCGTGGGTGACGGGTAGAACACGCACTTCATAGTTAGCACCGGTTGACAGATCGAGACGAGCGAGTAACAAGTAAGCGTGAGCAAAAACAGTGCTACTATGGACTCTCGGGCTTCCACACTAGGCCGAGCCTGTGTCGTGGACAGCCATTTGTTGTTCTTAAAGGATATTGTAGCGACGGTTTGAGTATAAAAATGTCAATGAACATAGAGATATAGGTAATAGCAATTTACATAATTCAATCGATTAATCTAAAATTTAACATAATAAAATAAATTATAAATATGAAAAATTACTCAATTAAAAACATTTTATGTACATCATGCAACATGTAATAAACTAAATTTATTTGCCCTGTAGGGTTAGTAAATTAAAAATGGAAGTTCATAATTTTGTGTGCAGCTAGTTTGTGTGTATGTATGTATGTATGAGTGTGTGCGTGCGCGTGTATGTGTATGCGGGTGTGAAAGTTTGTGTGTACGTGTATGTATGTGTGTATAGTTTTTATGCACATGTTTTGAGTAGATTTTCTATTCCAGAATAATCTAGGGCGCTCAACCACTCTAGAACTTTCTTCTTTGCTTCATTTGTGGTGGACAGTTCTATATTACACTCTTTGGTGACTTTATTGTAGATGAATGGTTGCAGGAATTCCGAGAATTTTTGTGCAAAGACCGTTTTTGTGGGGCGCTGGGGTGCTTTAAAGACTCGACGTTTGAGTAAGTCCGCATAGGCCGGGGAGCTAATGGTTTTTCTATGCTGTGTAAGAACCATTTTAAGGATGAATAGTTTGCGTATCGTGAGAATCCCACTTTCTTCATACAATGCAGTTGTTGGAAAGCGTTTAGGCTTTCTCAGCATTACCTTTAGGATCGAACGCTGTGCTCTTTCGACGCTTAGCAAAAAGGTTTTACTGGCGCCGCCCCAGCAGCCTATGCAATAGCTAAGGACCAATTGACACAATGCAGTGTAAACTAGTTTTAGGGTATCCTTGCTCGCGCTGTCCCGCAGTAGTTTCATTATATGAATAAACTTTCTTGCTCGGCCTGATAGAGATGATAGATGTTGTTTAAATGTTAGTTTTTCGTCTAATGTTATTCCTAAGTACTTGATTGTGTCGGCTCTCTGAATAGTATCACAGGAACAATTTTTGAGTGGACTGTTGCAGGTATGGATTTTTAGTGTGGAACAGGGATCTGCGGGCCGAGATGCAGCTGTTTTATGGAAACATAGGTATTTTGTTTTAGATATGTTCAACGTTAGTAGATTTTTTGATAACCATATAGCGATCTCAGAAAGCCCACTAGCAGTCTGTGTTAATACTGAGTTCCACGAGGTACCTCTAAAGATTATTGCCGTGTCATCTGCGTAACAGATAATTTTTGCCTGTGTGGATGGTATTGTATCACTAATGTCATTTAAATAAATGAGAAAAAGGGTTGGTCCCAGTATGCTTCTCTGTGGAACTCCGCATTTTACTGTCATCGGTTCCCCGATTACTTTACCAATTTTGGTCTGGAGTGTGCGGTCACTAAGGTAGCTGTGGAACCATGTAAGGGCAATTCCTCTTACACCCATATTCTCTAGTTTTTGGAGGAGAATTGGTATTGAGACAGTATCGAATGCTTTCGCAAGGTCCAAGAAAGCGCCAATACAGCAGTCACCATTATCCAGGTGTGACACGACTGTGTCAATTAGTAGTGATACTGCATCCTCGGTTGATCTTCCTTGCCTAAAGCCGAATTGGTTAGGTGAGAGGAGTTGTTTTGATTCCAGATAAGCTACAAGACGGCGGTTGACAATTTTTTCTAGGACCTTGGATAGAACCGAGAGCAGCGATATAGGCCTATAATTGCATGGGTCACTTCCATTACCCGCTTTGTAAATAGGAGTGATTGAGGCAGCTTTCCAGACGTTTGGAAAAGTGCCAGTCTCGATACTGAGGTTGCAAATATGAAGCAGTGGATTTACAAGGCTGCTCATTATATATTTCATTAAAAGCGGTTTGATACCGTCTAGCCCTGGAGCGCTATCATTTTTAAGTTGACGTATAAAGCCTGAAATTTCTTCTCTATCAGTAGGATTTATGAAAAATGAATTTGATGGAGTCGATTTCACTGGGGCTTTGGCTAGATAAGCTAGGTTAATTTCAGACTCGTTAGTTTTCTGCAGTATCTTATTGGCCAGAATGGACCCCACGGTGGTGAAATAATTGGTGCAGGAGTTAACAGACTCATGAGGGGTGGGTTTATGTGTAAGAAGTTCAGTAGCTGCTTTTTTCTTAGATGATGTTGATTCGCATATAGTTTTGATAGCTTGCCATAGTTTTTTTGGGTTTTTATTGTTGTCTATGAGAATTTGATTTTCATATTGCGATTTGACTCTGTGTAAAATATCAATGCAGTAATTTCTGTATCTGTTATATATTAGCTTAGTAGTTGGATCTTTAGGGCGTTGTCTGCAATCCATGTGTAATTTATCTCTATGTTTCATACATCGTATGAGCCCTGGAGTGATCCAAGGCTTGATATTATATTTAGAGCGGCTAGTAGTTGTGATTTCTGTGTGTTTTTTAATGACTTCATTGAGAGTCTGTGTAAGTTTGTTAGTGGCATCTTGAACATCTAGTGATGAGGTGATATTATTCCAGTCAGTTTCTTGTAGTTCTTGGGCCACTGCAGTAAAATTGGTTTTGGCTATTTCCCTCTTTTGTGGTTTGTTTTTGAAGCCTATGTCTATAGTAGCAACTACAGCATCGTGATCGGTTACCGAGGCTTTACATACCAGGCCTATAACCTGCTTATTTGTTTTTATAAAGATGTGGTCTAGACATGAGCCTTGCCGGGTTGGCAACGTAATTGCAGGCACTAGACCATGCTCTGCCATTGTACATAGGTACTCTGATTTCCTATTGTCACTTGAGTCAGCTAAGATATTAATGTTGAGGTCACCTGCCACGACCACGTGGCCGTTTCTGTTCACTTTGCTAAGTTCATTGTCCAAAGAGTCTAAGAAGCCTGATATGTTAGCTACAGAGGGTGATCGGTAGAGCGCAATAATGGTGTACTTAATTTTTGGCAAATTAATTGATAGACAGTTTGCGTCAGTGAAGGATGGCTCGGTGACCTCTACGTTCCAGGCGTCTTTTATGTAAACAATTACTCCTCCATTTTGATTTGAATACTTAGTGCTGTGAAAGTGAGTATAACCTGACATGGTTTTTATAAATGGGTTATGACCTAATCTACATTCTGTGAGTATGATGATATCAAATTCGATCCCAATTCTATCCAATAGTATCGTAAAACTGTCGAAATTGCGACTATGGCTTCTAATGTTAAGTGATATAATTTTTAGGCCGTGGTTGACAGGAACAATGCTTTTACACTGTTCAGCAATATCGGCTGCGTGACATGGAATTTCAAGCGTGTCGTCGATTTCTGCTTCAATGTCTACTCTTATGGCGGCCATTTATGATGATTTTGGGGTATTGAGAGGTAGGACTTTATTTTGACACGCGTACTACTTGCATCATTATTTTTGCTTAATGGTTTTTGATTGTGAGATGTGCGACCTAATTGTTTGTGTTTATGTGTATGGTGTGTATGTGTGTGGGGTGTGTGTGTGCGAATCATGTGAGTGATTTTTCTGACTATATGTTTATTGATATTGATGTACAGCATACAAGTAAATTTATAGAACAAATCAATTATTAATTCAACTATTAATGCATCCGCCATATAGCCCTGACCTTGCACCTTCAGATTTCCACCCGTTTGATCTTCAGAATTCTTTAGACAGTGTCAGGCTAACATCAAGAGAGGGCTGCCAAAACTACTTGTCGCGTTATTTTGATCAGAAGTCCCAAACATTCTACAGCAACGGGATTCTGTTCTGTGAACGAGATCATGTCATAGCAAAAAGTCATCGAACAAAATGGCACATATATATTGTAATTAAATGTAAATAAACTTTGAAAAAAAAAATTCTCGAGTTTTTATATAAAATGCGAAGAAACGTTTTCCCTAAAATTTATTATTTATTAGTTATTTACAAAAGAGGATTTATTGTACCAACATAAAAATGACAAACTATTTTGGTGTCTCAAAACTTATTTCTCTTTCTTTACGAATTTTACGCGCGTTTTTGTTCTCTTTTCAAAAAAACTGTTTTTTTACGTGTTATATGCCGCTTGACTCTAGTTTTCAAGACATGAAGACATGACAAGAAGGTTAGATAACTCGGGAAAAATAGCATCGTCTGCAACGCGTTCCAGATGTTTGACGTTCTTAATATAAAAGAATTCGCTAAACGCTTGGTGCGAATTCGCTAATCGCTTGGTGCGAATTCGCGGAATGTCCACGACAAATACGCGCATATGAGCCAGCCGTCTGGTTGTCCGGTGGTAAAAGGGGGATGGGGGTATACGTTCATGTAGCCCCTTTGCAGACTCTCCAAAACACATCTTGTAGAAGACGGAGTTGGTATTTGGTTGAACCATCCCATAGGTGGCTGCAGTACTCCACGCATGACCGCACCTGTGCTTGGTATAGATCCAAAAGCTGCCTCGACGTGAAGTACTGACTTACTTTATTGAGTACCCGTAGTTTTTGGCAGCAATTTTGGCTTTGGACTTAATGGAACTGCCGAAGTTAAGATTGGAGGTAATATTTATACCCAAGAGCTCTAAATGGTCTGAGATCTCTATAGATGTATTCTGGAGGGTCGGAGTCCGGGTGGAGGGACTCCGTTTAGCGGTAAAGAGAAACGACTAGGTTATCGCTACCCCAAGTGGTTACAGCCTCTAGACTCAAATTTATGCTCTCTACCATGGCCTCTCTCAAGGCGGGGGTGCGCTCTCCATCGGCCTGCACATTGGACAGACAGATACCTCGCCGTGACCGCACGTCATCAGCGTATTCAATCCAGTCGTAGGTACTTTTAGTTTATTTTCATCGTATTTCATAATAATTACAAATTTATACTGGTATTGCCTATATTGTACCTATGTAAGTATTTGTTAATATCCCGTCAAACATTTCCATGGTTTTCCCGGCACCGATTTTCCGCTGTCGTCCTCGTTGGGCGATTTCATACTTATTTTCTGAGGTTGAGTTACTGTGATATTTTGCGTAAGCATAGCCATTTTGCATTGCGTCCTCGGGATAGTATGCAATGCTCTCCCCATGCAAAGAGAGGAACCACAAAATCTTTCGAGCACCCCAGGGCCATGTTTCATAGAACTACAATTCAATTCTATTCGAAGTACATTACGTAATTTGTGGGTTAATCGACTGCAACGTGCATCAAGCTGTGACAGTAATCATGAATTGTAGTTGTATGGAATAGTCCCAGGTTACCTAATCTATCCCTGCAATGTTATTAAAGAATCATAGACGTTTCACTCGCATGAACTGGTCCGCTCGAATTATCGTAAATCTCTTTCGTCAATGACCGAATTAATGACCTAGGAGTCCTAGGAAGGGCAAACAAGCTGATAGACATAGTATTAAAAGTTCAGAAAACTATAATATCTATTATATATTTTTAGTTTTTGTTGAAGCTTTGCTGAATTCTTTGAAACATTCATTCTGAATGAAAGATCCGGAAAAGTGAACTCTGATTTCGCCCATCAAAGCTGGAATTTCAACAGTATTCTCCTCAGCATACTTCCTGATTAATTATAATACAAATGCTCTGAGGCCACAAAAGGAAGACATTGGTCATAAGTATCGTGAGACAAGTCATATCACACAACACTAAGTCATAGTAAGTAGGCATTTTACACTTAATAGGTACTTTAAAGTCAGTTTCGATCGTTCCACATTCTGATACTGATTCACCGACATGACATTCTCTACATTTTAATTCTATCGTTGCTACATATCTTCCAGCTTCTTTATGCATGAACAATCAAGTAATCCGTCGTAAATATGCGGGTATATATGAATGATTGTATTGTACAGTTCGCAGCAGGTCAACCTTTACATTTTTATTGCGAAGTCACCCGTAAGGTCCATGTCGTACAGTCGACAACAGTTCAACCCTTACATTTTTGTTTCAAAGTCACCTGTAACGTAACTGTGTACAGTGCGCGCTTGTAAAGGTTGATGTGCTGCTGACTTTACTACTTACTGAATATACAACGAAATCTTTGAAATAGTCGGAAAATTTGAAAACCGTTTCATCAGAGAAGCAGCAGTACCTAAAACCTCAATTTACTTTTTTTAATTTAAATATAAACATGAAACTTAGTGCGGCCAATTTGTACAAAAAATAAAAAAAAGTGTGTGTAAAAATTTTGAACTTTTGCATATTGGAAGGATGCGCTTTAATTTAATGATGTCAATAACACGTTGTATAAAGAATCTACAAAAAACGATAGTACACAACACAAATACCGGAGTAGGTGCAGAATAAGCCCTCTGCATTGTATAATCGGTAATGTGGGGTACTCGTGTGACCTCAAGTGTCGCGCATCGCGCTAGCGCTACCGCGCTACGCCGATAAGACGGTCACTTCAAGTCAAAGAGCTTAGGAATATGTGAATTTCTCCCGAGAAAACGTTTTTCTAAGACCGAGTCTGGAGGCTTTATTGTAATGCCGCGTACAGACTGGTGTAACACGACTCGTAATGTACCATCAATCGGCATTTCATTGCATGTTCGCTGCGAGCTTCGACGCAACGTGCGCAAGAACCGCGCACTCACAACGAACCTGAAACGCGCATCTTATTCATCGCATTGTCATCAACGTCCTTCGCGCTGGTCACTCCACAAAACCTTCACACCACCAACGCATGGAGCGCGAAAAACCACTTCTCGCTCTGACGATTATCAGTGCTTCATTATTAATTATACAATACTACTCATGAAAAAACGCCGTAGACCATGAATACGTCATTGATGTTAAATACAAAAAAATTACATTTTGTAGATTCCACCGTATTTCACTGCGATCGCCAACCCGCCTGCCAAGCGTGGCGATTATGGCAAAACCCCTCATGGTTATGAAAACCACGAAGGAGGCCTATGTCCTGCAGTGGGCGTCAAATGGCTGATGATGATGATACAGTAATTCTCGTAGGTACTCTGTGCCTCTATCAAACGAAGTTTTTCCACTCCACCATGCGTCGTCTTGTCTCTCCGTGTTCATTGCGGACGCGCGGCTCCGAAACGAAATTCCCATGTTACATTACATGTTGTGTTTCACGTTACATCAGTCTGTACGCTGCATGAGACAAAATGTCAATTTCTTATTTGGACTTTCTATGTAAAAGGGCAAACGGAAAAAATCGAAGGACAGGTGGTCTTGTTTTGTCATGTTTTCGACCTTCGAGTTTGCGACTAAGCTTCGCTCGTTTACTTTTTTTGTAAAACAAAAAACACTTAGTTACTAATTTTTTTACCCAAGTGCGAAAGAAAAAAAGGTTTATGTTTTTTGCGCATATGTATGTGCACTACATCAGACTAACATTCTTAACAAAAACCGGCCAAGTGCGTGTCGCGCCACGCGTGGTGTAGGGTTCCGTAGAAGGAGGGTACACAACTATACACAACTAAAAACTTTATCAAAGTAATTTTTGAATGGAATTTGTACGAAATTTTCCTTTGATTAGCTTGGACCGGTTGGTCAACTGTTACTTTGGTACACATTCTGACGTACCTACAGACCGACGTCGTTGGCGAATCGATGTTACTTGTAAAAATACGATTCCTTAAAAATTCTATAAACGCCGTATAAATAAGTTTGCGGTAGAGAATTTTCAAAGGAAGAATGTACCGAAATGCTTCCGTACTCGCGCTTGTCCGTTTTTTATTACTTGTTAGAATATAATAATAGTATTATGTACTGCAATAATTTTGGGTGTTTTGAAAGACATAGCAAAATTAACGTGCCTGACAATATAGCTATCGAATACGCCAGTTTGTTTTTTTAAAACGCACTTTTCAAAATTATCTCGACACAAACATGAATCTATTAGAATCCAGAGCGGTGCGTGCGCGGGTCATTGTTCTTTTAGACTGTTGGCGCATTTTTTTAAACGAGATTTCTCAACTATTTTTTTTATTTACGTTTATACTTAAAGTAATAGTCTAAATAGATGCCATTTTTTAATTACTATTTATATAACCGCGGCTTTCAAACCACCCAGAATTGAGTGTGTATAATAAGTCCTAGAATCATGCCAAGTTTGATGCTTACCATTTTTACGATCGAGCATAAACAATAAAACGTCGAAAAAACACGTTTGTTGTATGGAAACCCACATATTCTTTAAACTTTATTATTTGTTAGGTAATCCGCTGTAATAACACATATTCTGTGAAAATTTCAACAGGCTTCTACGGTTTCAAAGATAGACCTTTAAAGTTCGGAATGACGGACAGACAGACAGCGGAGGCACAGTAATAGGGTCTCGTTTGGCACCCTTCGGGCACGGAATCCTAAAAGTACCGACGGCTTGAAAGCCGCATCATATAAAATTCATTTCGATTTCAATGTTTCTATCTCTAGGTGTACTGTATTTTGTAATGTGGTTTTGTGGTTTAGAAACTCTACAAATAAAACACAAGAGATAAATTAATCAGCGTTATAGGTATATTTTTATTTCTTGTATTGTAGAAGTAGGTACATTTCCACACGTCCGTTACATTTTAAGCCTACTCGTAACGAAGTTAAGGTACAAAACAGCTTACAGACATAAAAACTTGATATGGTATCAGTATTTTTTCAGCTGCAATGGCCCGCTTTACAAAGCCGGTGAAAAAATAAAATTATTCCGTACTTCATAAACTTTACCTAGATTTGCCTAAATGTACCCAGATAAACAAACAATGTTCAAAGTAGGTATTGAAGTGCTGTACCTACCCGGGACTTTTGGATCATTAGCTGTAGAATAATTTTACTGTCAAACTTTTAAGTTTCGAATATTTTTGGTTCCCCAAATTGAGTACCTACCTAACAAAAGTTTTTCCAAAATTCGCTGTGCTGTGTGTGGTTCACTTACCTTATTTAACGATATTAACCCCCTTTTTCTTTTCCCCATTTGGTAAGGGTGGCCAAAGTGTATACAAAAAACGCTAATATTAACAATTAATAAATGGTTAGTATACAAGAAATGTTTAAAGATTAGGTACAGTCTTTGTTCGCATTTTGAAAATAAACATGATAGTTTCTCATAAATTTATATTAGTAGCGATGACCAGACTTCCCACCATCAAGATTGCTGTCAATTAAGATTACTCCCAGTGGCACACACCTGAAGATCAAAGTAAAAAATAGAAAATACGGAGTGCAGGTCTTTAGAATGATTACCGTCTAACGGTACCTACTTATACTTCAAGTGTCTAATATGTAATTAGTAGTATTTAAGTTAACTTGTGATAACTAAGTATCTAATTTCTAAATTGGCATTATCAGTTTATTTAGTGTATTTAAGTATGACAAGAAATTGCTTTGTAAAACGGGGCCTACGGAGTAGATGTTGCACAGTACATATATAGGGTGTATTCTCAGCCTAAAAAGAAGTCCGAGGTTTTGTGATTAATGTAAAAAATATTGTCGGCAAACAGCAACCGCCAAAAGCTTTTAGGATATTTTAATAAGTCTTGTGGTCTACCACAAGTTCAGAAATAAATGGTTCAGAAATAAAATTATCTATTTTAATCTTATCTGGAGCCTCGCAAAACCACGCAAAATACATTTGATATAATTACAGTAAAACAATTTAACGATTAGGTATGCAACTGTTTAGTTCGTTTAATGTTAACTATAAAAATAGTAAAGAGTAATTGAGGATAAAAAATTAAGACGGTTTTAAAATAGATTTTAAAGTTGAAAAAAAACAATTGAATAAGTATAAAATACAACACAAGAATAAACGAAACACATTCGTGTAAAAAGAAAATTGTTCCTAACACTAACAACATTCTTGTCGAACAAGAAAGTTTAATCCATAATCACAGTTATAATTTCTTATTAAATTTAATTAAGCTTATGTACCTACACATTCACCAACGAAAAAAGTAGCAGGAAGCGTCGACACAGGCCAGAAATATTCTTGGTTTCCACTGTTGCTAGGGGAAGTTATTATAGACTTTTTTTTTACAAAATTCTTGGATTTTATGAAGGATTACCTAACAAAGTCTATATTTCTTTGTATTAATTTGCTGTCCTTGTCTGGTTAACGTAACATTATAAGCCATAGCAGGTATCCTAATTTGGGACCAGGACAAGTAGTTGGATTGGGTTGACTGTGTTGTGTGGAAGTTGTTTATTAGTTTCATAATTTTACCACTTCCCCGTTGCCGTGCGCCTCTGCCACCTTTCACGCTACAAAGGGTTTATTAGGTTTAAAACTACACAATTTTCTCTTTCAGAGAAACAATGGTACTAGTACCTTTAAGATTATTTGACTCCATTTTTAAAGCAACGAAACATAATGTCTCATTTTAAGAACAGTTCATTAAAGTGAAATAAATTATTGGGAAGGTAACTAATATTTCAATCATATAAATCGTCCCATCCGTGTCTTTCTGAACATCCTTTTAAGGCTGTGTTCACATTGACAAGACTTAATAAAATACTTACTTAGGGCGACTTGTAACACGTCCTAATTACAAGTAGTTTTAGGTGGCCATTTCAATTGAATTTTGTATGAAGACTTTTATTTTAATGCTACTCAACCACCACGGCCTATGTCTTTGTTCTTCTTATCAAAAATGGAATCAATGCAGATTAACATTCAAAATCGCAGCATAATAATTAGTATTGCCAATAAGAATACAGCACTTCTTATTGATATTAATTTCTCCCTTCTTATCCAGTACCATTTTTAATCGTCCTCTCCTCTCCTTCATTTGAGACATATTTTCCAGGTGATTCGATACTAGAAACTGTTCGAGTTCATTTCTATTTAATTTGGTTTTATAAAGATTATTGCTGTTTTTTTCGATCAATTTCGAGTAAAGAGATCTTCTGTTTCGTTATGATGTTATTCTCATATCTTAGTTACTTACCTTAAACTTAGTAAGCGGAACGATGTTGTCCACGTGCTTATTTCTATCGATTATTCCAAGTCCACTGTTGCCTTTTTTTTATCATTCCTTTCTTTAAATATTTTCGCATCACAAAAGGTCCTCGAGGATTTTTGAAATGTTCCTTCCGAGTCCAAACGTGCATAATTGTTCCATCAATTAAAAGAACTTATTACTTGTCAATAAGTAGATATGGTAGAAGCATGATTTCGACGTTATTATTGCATTGAACTGACGCAAAAACTTCGCACATTTGAGCGTATATTCTTTTTGTTGCACTAATCCGTGCTGAGGACTCTTTTAAAAACCTATTTAGAGGCTAAGAATTCCACCCATGCCGGGACTTGAACCCGCGACCTATGGCTAACTGTGCCATCGCTTTCCCAACTGAGCTAATGGACAAGTGAAATTTCGAACCTCTTTACAAAATTCTCTGTACAGGCAGCGACATCTGGCTGAAGTAATTTACATAACTTGCAGCCCCGAGTACACATTTGTGCTGTTTTTTGTTTTTTACATTATTTTAAATCGCTCTTATTCACTCTTCTCAGCAAGTGAATAGAAAAATAGTACACAACGCTGCAACTTATAAAGGTAACATATAGAATACGTCCAATATACGTCCCTGTGGGACGTCTTAAATGTGAAAATATGACGCAGTCGGTATTTACCTTACCGGCAGCGCTGCGTTAATTATAAACACTGCTATAGTTAAATTTGGTAGGTACTTATCGATTAAATAGACTTCAATTTTAGTTACTTCAATTAAAGCATAACGACGATATCATAATAATAGTACCCCGCCCCTTTCTTGAATCTTGACCTCTGAGCTTGGATAAGAACTTAGCTCAGTGTGCAAACGACCTTAGAATAAAGAATATAAATACAATGCTTCTGTCTTAAAAATCTGTACATAAAGGTACAAGTAGTTATAAAGGCATACGTAGAGAAACAATAGCAATATGAGTTTTCGTACTTGTAAATCTAAATCTAAGTATAAGTAATTACGCAAATCATGCTAGAAATTGGCACTATAATACAGATTTTGTATTATTTTTAAGTATGTGCAAATGCTGATGACAACAAAACTCATACCTAGATAGGTATAGATATATGTTCAATACAAAGTTTCGATATTCTGATATCTTCCTTTTGAATCTTTTTCACCCGACCGCGAAAGCAAACTGAAATATTTCTCATGTATATAACAGTAATAACAATCACTGTCATTTGTTGCACCACATACCTTCTTGCCTTGCTAGCCGGCTAGCCGATTGTATCATTTTCTTTCCATGTTTGTACACAAATACACCCGCTTTGTAAAGTTTCGCTGTGTCAATCAGAAACTTTGACCATTTTAGTTCATTCCGTCCGTCGGTTCATATTGCATAAGCTAACATTTTGAACCAACTTACTTAGATCCTAAGGGTTACCTTAGTGTTTTTTTTTCCATTAGAAGACAGGTACAACGGAGATGTTGATAAACTTAAGTACTTTTTTACAGTTCAATGCATCTGAGTGAAATCGCACACTGATAAACATAGGCCTTTCCAAGGGCACCACACGTGTAAGTGTATATTTCTCGCCAGTCAACAATCTGTCGTCAGCCGACTTCTATCGCCAATCTGTGAGAAATTGTCTAGCGAATCTTGGTCACCACTCGAAATCCTTTCTATCCTACCAGCTATCGGTTCTTTGGTGACCAGCCCACTATCAATTCAACTAGCTCCCTTCATTCTTTGATGGATTTGGTTCTTACGTATTTCTGATACTAACCACCTACGATCCATCAAATACACTTCGATCATACCTTTCCACACCTCATTCAGCGACATCATTCAGGGACCATTACTGCTATATATTTTTACAAGTTTAAAGCACACGTTTTACCAATCTCAAGAGCTTCAAGATATTCCCATTTTAACAATCCCAGACGTCGGCTCCAACGAACATATTACTCTTCAAGTCAAAACCTTCTGTTTGTTTATAAGCGCGTTCAACAGCTTGATCCTGGCCTTGAGGGCTTTGTATTTGAGGTACTCTTCGTGGTCCTTCTTGTCGTCACGCTGCAGCTTACGGGCGTTCTGCGCCTCGAAAGATACCTCGTACTCCTTGATGGTACGACGGAGGATCTGAAACAAAGTGCCGTGATTGAAGAACCTGGAATAATTTTTGATCATCATTAGCCATTTGACGCCCACTGCAGGACATAGGCCTCCATCATGGTTTTTAACCACGAAGGGTTTTGCTATAATCGCCACGCTTGGCAGGCGGGTTGGCGTACGGTTGGAATCTCAGGAAGACGCTCGCCTTCTACGACATCCACGGAAGGAAATGGACTGACGCTATTCTTAATCCGGCGCCACACGGAACTTTTGATGATTTATTATTATTGTATTTAATATTCCCCCACAATACCTACTAATAATTTTGGGTGGAGCAAAGTTTGATTCAGTTGATCTCTCTCTCTCTCTCTCTCTCTCTCTCTCTCTCTTTGTCAGGTGATGAAGCGACGTTCGCCAGTATCTTAGCAAGTTGCAAATCCTAGTCTCTAAACTCGATACAGCCTACCCCAAAACACTCCTCCGGGATACAAACGGAGTTTTTTTATTTCGGGGAACGATCACGAGTGGGCCGCCAGCTGTTTTTGGCATAAATTTGTCGATTTTCAAGGCATCACTAATTTGTCGCGGCACAGACTGTGGAAAACTGATCTAAGAGACTGCGTTCAAACTGAATCCTCATGGATTTCATCTTATTCGGTGTACGTTATTTCTACTCACACATCTGAATTGAATTGAAAAATTCTTTATTGACTATAAAACAATTTTGTACAAAGGCGAGCCTAATACTAGGTAGTATTTTCTTCCAGCTAACCTACGTTGATGTGGAAAGTTGATGGGGTAGTGCCAGAGAAAATTATGGATCAACCTGCATCTGTGCAGTTTGGCCTCCTGCAGCGCCAGCGTCAGATCTTGCAGCAATAGCAATAGGCAGTGCAGGCCCTCGGTGGCCGGCGCTGCCTCGCGCAGTCTCTTTGGAGCAACTCACGAATTTGTGCAGTCTCTTTGGAGCAACTCACGAATTTGTGCAGTCTCTTTGGAGCAACTCACGAATTTGTGCAGTCTCTTTGGAGCAACTCACGCATTTGTGCAGTCTCTTTGGGTTGCTTCTTGCATTTGTGCTGTCTCTTTGGAGCAACTCACGAATTTGTGTAGTCTCTTTGAAGCAACTCACGCATTTCTGCAGTCTCTTTTGGTTGCTTCTCGCATTTGTGCAGTCTCTTTGAAGCAGCTGACGCATTTGTGCTGTCTCTTTGGGTTGCTTCTCGCATTTGTGCAGTCTCTTTGAAGCAACTGACGCATTTGTGCTGTCTCTTTGGGTTGCTTCTCGCATTTGTGCAGTCTCTTTGAAGCAACTGACGCATTTGTGCTGTCTCTTTGGGTTGCTTCTCGCATTTGTGCAGTCTCTTGGAGCAAGTCACGCACTTGTGCAGCTTAGCTTTCTGCAGTCATTGAGCTAAAGTACTTTAACTCAATGCCTGCAGCGCCCGCGTCAGGTCTCGCAGGCCGAGGCAGTGCAGGCCCTCGGTGACGGGCTCCTTCTCGCTACCCTAACTCGGCCGACAACGCCGTGGAGGGGCCTCGTAGCATGTGTGTATGTGTGCAAATGTGTGCATGTGTTAGTAATTCATGCATTTGTGCGGTCGCTTTGGGTGTCAAGTGAACTCACACATTTGTGCAGCTTGGCCTCCTGCAGCGCCCGCGCCAGGTCCTGCAGACCGAGGCAGTGCAGGCCCTCGGTGGCGGGCGCCTCCTCGCTGGCCTGCGACTTGGCCGACGACGCCGTGGAGGGACCCTCGTCGCCGTCCTGCCGGTGCGGCGGCGACTGCAGCGGCGTGTCGGTCGTCTGCTGGAGTGTTTACAGCAGACGATTCAGTCGGGTGAATAACAAAGAATAATAATTCAAATTAACTTAATCCTAGGATATATATCTTTTTCACTACGTTAGTAAAATGATTAAAGTTATTATTATCAAATAGAACTAAGTTCAAGTTAAATAAATTGTCACTTCCGTGGGGAATTGGCACTGATTGCTGTAACACAGGTTTTTAAACTAGCACAGCGTCGGAACTAATAGGTAGTTAATTTTATGTAAAGCATAAGCAACATTTTATCGTAAAAGCTCTGTACTTATGTTTTTGCTCAATAAATATTCTATTCTATTCTAAAGATAACCACACATTAGAAGTACTTCATGATAACTTCCACCACAGAGGAAAAAAGGTACTTCCACACAACGTAATCATTTGTCCTGGGCACAAACTAGGGTGCCCTGTGTTGTGGTAACCAGGCAAGGACGTCACAAGAACGGTACTACATCCAGACTGAGACTATTCAGATCGGCGATGATAAAAATAATTTTTTAAATTTAGATGACAACTGAAGCCAACTACACTCGATTCAGCGTCACCGACCGACTGGAGCCGAACATATCCGGTTCAGCATCCGAGATTGAGAAAAAAAAATTGCAGCGAACAAGAGAGGTTGGTGTGACAGAGAAGAGGCCTCTGCCCAACAGTGGGCTTCTTTCATGTGCTGTATAAATAGATAGATAGAATAGACAGACAGCCATTATTTTTAAGTGCCTGTCAATGGGTTCCGGCAGGTGATGATGATGCCAGGTAATATGCCAACTAACCTGAGACTCCTGTGAGGCGTCGGACGGCTTCTCCTGCGAGTCACTGGAGCTATCAACGCTGTTGAACAGCATGGCTTCGTGCTCGTGGATTGTTGCCAGCTCGCCGTTCAGCATGCCGCCCTGGAAGGTGGGTTTAGATTAGGTTAGAGCTCATAAGATACGAACTCGCCTGTCGAATACATGCCGGCAACGTATTTTGTCTTTCTCTGGGCACATCGCACGACGACCTGATTGCCTTGAACATAGTATATAGTGACGGCCAAAGTGGAGGGAGTGGGAGTTGCACATCGGTCACGTTGGAGTTGGATATTTTGGCTGTTTTTGTTTAATTATTTAATTGTCCATAATTTTCTCATTTAACATTTTTTTTCTTAATCATTTTTCGACACTCGATGCGTGCGCGTACGCAACAAGACAGCGTCGCGATGTAGGGTGGAGCCTTACGGGAGACGAATAAACACGCGGGGCTCAATGGTCACTGACTGTATGGTCGAAAGGTTGGTATATATAAGTAGCTTAAACTAGGTAACACTTTTTACACTACAAGAGAATTCAGGGCAGACTACCCGGTAAATGGAGTAACAAACATTATATTTCATCAAGCGGTCGTCTACAAAGCGAAGGATAGGTCCACATGGAGAGCACTCTACACTCATCCCCGTCATACGGGCCGACTGATTGGACGGAGATTAGGTTAGTCTGGCTATGGCCTTAGCCTATCAGACTCTAATATATGAGCAGGCTCAATTTCCTTACCAGAGCAGGCTCAAAATATTCAGGAAAAGCTGAACTTTGATAAGCTCTGATGAGCTGATTTTTATTATTTTTTTTATGTTCAAAGCTGCTTGCGTGCACGTCTCGGAAGCTGCTCTCTCACACGCACAATTTAACAGTTTAAGACCGGATTTTTCAATAGTCAGATAAAACTTGACTGGAGAATAAATCTGGTGTTGTCACTGTCTTGTCGTATGAATTAGACAGGGATAGCATGCAATTTATTCTCCAGTTACGTCTTATCTGACAATTGAAAAATTGGCCCTTAGTGATTATAATAAAATTTGTATCAAATAGATAATAAAATTAAGTTTATTCAAAACATTTGTTTTTCTTAGCTGGTACCTAGTTATTGATTGAGAAAAGTAAAAAAAAAAATTTGGAACAACTTTTCTTGATGAAAAATGAACTGTAGGAAAACAGAACTATTTAAAATTTTCGTAATTTTATTATTTGATTCTATCAAACCCTCAGACCACATTTATCAGAAGTATACTAATTTTATTACAATCACTGAGAATCTTAGATTCTGCGAGTGAGAGAGCATGCCCAACGTAATGGAAAACCTTTAGAAAACAAAAAAAAAACGGCCAAGTGCAAGTCGGACCTGCGCACGAAGGGTTCCGTACCATTATTTATCTACCTGTTGCCGTTATTAATATCGAGCAAAAAACGGCAAACGTTTGTTGTATGAGAAATATTTAAATATTTATTTTATTCTGTTTTTAGTATTTGTTGTTATAGCGTTAACAGAAATACATCATCTGTGAAAATTTCAACTGTCTAGCTATCACGGTTCATGAGATACAGTCTGGTGACAGACAGACAGCAAGGCAGACAGGCATACGGACAGAGCAGTCTCAGCAATAGGGCCCCTTACCCCTCCGGGTACGGAACCGTAAAGAGGTGACTCACAGCATCCGGCCGCGCGTTGGCCAGCGCTCGCTTGACAGCCCTGTATCTCTCGTAGAGGTGCCGCGCGGCGCCGCGGTCGGCGGAGTGTGCGGGCGGCCGGCCGCGCGCCGCCTCCAGCCGCAGCAGCGCCCGCTGCACGCACGCCTTCTCGGACGACAGCTGGCTGGCGGTCCACGCCGCCTCCGCTTGCGTGCCCCGCCCGCCCGCCTGCCGGCAGCCTTCCAGCCACTGCGGCGGAGAGGTTACTCTTTATTAACACTCACGGTTTTCCAAGCTTCCCGGTGTTGTGCCACCCGCATCCGGCGACTCCCCGCCGCCGTAACCAGGTCGTCAGACCCTCCGGTGGGGGGCCCGCCCACGCTGCGTCGCCCGGTCCGCGGTAGCCAGGTCAGAAATTTTTCGCCCCGACGACCATCAGTTCTCCGAGCTACGTGCCCCGCCCACTACCACTTCAACTGAGCAATTCTTCGAGCTATGTCAGTAACGCGGGTTCTTTTGCGGATCTCCTCGTTCCTATTCGATCACGCAGTGAAACTCCTAACATAGCTCTCTCCGTTGCTCGTTGGGAGTCACTGGATGCGGGCGGCACGAGACCGGGATGCTTGGAAAAACATGAGGGAGGCCTATGTCCTGCAGTGGGCGTCAAATGGCTGATGATGATGATGATTATTGACACTCAGGTGACTTAGGGCCGAGTTTCCCAAAACTACAATTCGTATTTTATTATGACAATTCGAGGTGCATTGCGTAGCGGAGTCCACTTGTTAACCCGTGGGTTAATCTACATCGAATTGTCATAGTAAACCCTGAAATGTAGTTCTATGAAACAGGCCCCACGTAGAAGTGGAGAGCTAAAAGCATAGATAAACTTCTCGCCGCAAGTGACTAACGATGTGATCGCATCGTAATCATTGACATAATAATTTAATTGTATTTTAAGTAATTTTATTTATTTACTCATTTACTTACTTGTTAATTTACTCATCCATTTATTTATTTAACTGAGTATTTATTGGTATATATGCACCTACTATACCGCACCCTAGCATGCTCGTAAGACAAACAGGCACTGGCTGAAAATCAGCGCTTTGGGCAAATACACTCAGAACAACGCTGAGCCAGCCTCTTGCACCAATAGGAACACACCGCAATCTATGTTAGTAAGAAGTGTTTTGTTTTTTACCTTTGTATTGTGCTAGTGTTTTAAGATTTCATATCATTAATGTTGTACCGTTGTTAATGTGTGTGTTACTGTGTTGTTGGAATAAATGGTTTTCTTTTTCTTTTAAAGGAGATGCCTATGCCCAGAAGTGGGACACTTTGGAGGCTAAGTAAACTTGACATCATTATTTCTATAACATTATGCCATTTTTATTTTTTTATGTTACTTGTTATGCCTTTTTTTTCTTGTGACATGTTTATTTGTTCCAATAAACGTCTTTCTTTCTTTCTTTATATTTGCAATGGTAACTTGGTAACAGTCGCAAATTACCATAACCCGCCGCACTAGTTAGAAACTATATTGCTACAGAGCATGGTGCAGAGTAGATTTGTCATCAACGTGACCAGTTCAGATCGCTAGGTACAGTGTGGTCAAACTAACGGTACTTATCAGTCGGCTTCTTCAGTCGACAGCTGGTCGACATTTACATTTTCTTTGCAAAGTCGTCCCTAACGTTACTGATTGGAGTGCACGTATGTAAAGGTTTATGTGTGGTCGATTATACTGCTATTCATTACTTCAATGATAGACCGTATTTAAACTTGTCAAAATCCATCGCATTGTAAATTTTGACAGCAATGAGTTTGAACAATGAAATTGTTAATTCTAAAAGAAGGTATGTCAGAGAAAATACCATCCTCTCGACTACTCACCTCTTCAATATCCTTCACGACATCCACCATCGACTTGTCGCTGTTAAGCGCTTCATCCAGCCTCTCGTCCCTTTCCTTCTGCTGCTTAGCGGCTAGCAGCTTCAGGGCGTACTCAGCGGGGTCCGCTTTGATGCAGCGCTTTTCAGCTTGAAGTCGTCGCAGGGTCTCGTACATGCGCGTGAGTTGGACGTCTGTTATGCGCTCGCTTAGAGTTATGGCGTAGCCGTTCTCCGATTCGAAGTCGCTTTCGTACTTTGCTATGCTCTTCTTTAGGACGCTTATCTGGAAGAGGCAATGTATGTATGATAGGGATTCGAGTTATTTCAATACTAGCTGTCCCGGCAAACTTCCTACCGCCACAGAATCCGTTTATGAGATTCGTGCACAACGCTATCTATTTTTAAAATACAACATTCGCTTACACAACGCCATGTATTTTAAACATAAATTAAATATTATCCCACGGGAACGCATTACCGGGATATTAAGTATGCTATGTCTCAATTCAGGTCGTTGTCTATTTGTACGCCAATGTAAATCCGTTCAGCCGTTATTGCGTGATAGAAAGTAAGAAACATCCAAACCTTCAAACATCCAAACATCTTCACAAACTTTCACATTTTCAATATTATATGTATGGTAGGATTGTCTCTCATTATTTTTTCTTGCGTTCTCCAGAGGCCAAGTCGAGTGGCATCAGCTGTATTGACGTGAAGCTGTCAGATGGGAAAGTCTGTGACTTAGGACATTCTGTAGGAGAATAAGGACATAAATTGTTTACGGAAATGGTTTATTACCTACATCAAATTCTTTTAGCGAATAGTTCATCAGTTGGATATAGTTGTGAACCCCATGCAAAGCGTCAGATCCTCGCTCTATTACCAATCTTTTTCAAAATATGTGGGTGTACTTTCTCTAAAATACCCTTGTCTCCTTAGGACTTAAAGATTTTGCAACAATACAATCCCACTAGTGCCCATCCAATCCCATCTCAAATTAACCAAATTAAAAACCACCTTGTGTAAGCTACATAAGATTCTATATTAATTTTATATCAAAATATAGCTTAGCTTAATTTAAACATAGCTTAACTCATTGGTTTTTTGGTTGATTAAAAGCATCTGTTTCGTCCAACTGATATAAAAGACAATGAACTTCTGATATCGGAAATACAGGCGAAAGGAAACCACGTCTCATGTCCTAAGCTACTATGCGGGTTATGGGGCTATTTAACTTTTACTTCCAAAGCTAAGACCTAACCTTTATGCCCTTGAATCTAGGTTCGGTTGCCCGTTATTTCATAGCAACGACGAATGCGGCTTGTACCATCTCGAAGCGGTACCCACGCGACCTGACAAGCTTAGATGCTTCGTGGATATCGTTTTGGAATACTTACTTTACATCGAAAACATGCAGATAAACTTGGCCCGCCTGATTAGTTAGTTGTAGGCGCAGTATTAACTTATTATCTTGCTCGGTGCTAGTGTACGCCGGTCTTGTAAGCCGGACAAGTGCGTGTCGTGCCACGCGCAGTGTATGGTTTCGTAGAAAGGGGGTTTTTTATCTACTTTACAGAACTAACAATTTTATCAAAGTAATTTTAGATATGGAGGTACGCTAAAAATAGTAGATTGTTCACCAAGGGCGCAAACAACATTTTTGCGTCGAGGTTGTGAAATTGAATCCAGACCGAACTGAGGCGATTCTTGCATTAAATCCCGAGCGAAGCGAGGGCTTTAACTAAGAATTGCTGAAGGAGCGAGGGATTCAACACTACCGAGACCAAAAATGATTTGCGCCCGTGTAGAACACTCGGCTTTTCACTACCATCTGAGAGGAATGAAATAAAATATAACACTTACATACCACTCAAATGTAACTTCTGGCACGAGACTCGAACTTTTGAATTGCTTGTGTTGCCCGTTTTTTTATATATTCTGGTGTTAAAAAGACACTATCATCATCGCTTGACGACATTTTTCCCAGAAAATAAGTGAAAATTCACAAAAAAAAGCGCGCCAAAGTTATTGATTTTTTGCATAGAAAAATGCGTTCCAATTTCAAATATTTGACAATTAGGTACTTAAAAGTTTTGCAGCAAAGAGTTTGGTAGTTCAGTAAGTAATTCCAAACTCGGTTTTAAAACTTATTGCTTGGGTTGGAGCGAAATAGATATAGGACGAATCCTCAAGAGTGAAAGAGAAGTCCGACTTCTTAGTAAATTCTAAATTGGATTTTGAGTCTATTTACTTTGATGCATCAACAATAGCGTGTTTTGGGTCCTAAATTTGGGTATCAAAATGCACCATTTCGAGCAGATGGAGTGAAAGATTTTTTCCGACTTTTTATTGTACCGTTTAGTATGCGTAATAAATATGTGTACCTTTACCAAATTTTAGCTCTCTAGTACTTATAGTCTGTGGGCTAAGCCGCGGACAGACAGACAGACAGACAGAGAGACAGACAGATAGATAGATGGACGGACATGGCGAAACTATAAGGGTTCCTTGTTGACTACGGAACCCTAAAGAGAGATGGAGAAAGATATTTTTAACAAGGTAGTACAGTAGAAAAACATGAAACATAAGAAAAAAAAGAAACATAAGAGAAAAGAAACAAAGATAGGCCGAATCTTCTTGATATAAAATACCAGTTCCCCCCCAGCTCTCTTTCTCTTTCACACTCTGTGTAATAGGGGTTAAAGTATGAAATTGCCGTTTTATTGCAATAGGTTCTTTGAATTGACATAGAATCTTCATGGTTTGAGGTTTTCGAATGAAACTTTTTTCAAATGGTTTCTATGATGTTCTTTTTTTAAAAAATGTAAAACATTTGAATATCGACTTTCAATTGTTTTTGTTATTCAATTTAGACAAGAAAGATGGATACTGCGAAAATTCGAGTGATTTTTGAATACGAGTTCCGACGCGGAACTAACGCGGCAGAAACAGCCCGCAATATCAATGCTGCGTTTGGAGAGGGGTCTACTAATGAACGCACCGTGCGATTTTGGTTTAAACGCTTTCGTGATGGAAATTTCGACTTAAAGAACGAGCCACGAGGAAGACCGCCCACACAGGTGAATAACGATGAATTAAGAGAGATAGTGGAAGCCGACCCTAGTCAATCTACCCAGGAATTAGCGGCATGGTTTAACGTTACCTTACCCACAATATTGACTCACTTGCGTCAAATCAATAAAATAAAAAGATACGAAAAATGGGTGCCTCATGATTTGACTGATCTGCAGAAAGAAACGCGTGTTGAAACTTGTGTTGCCTTGTTGAACCGGTACAGAAATGAAGGAATATTGGATCGAATTGTAACATGTGATGAAAAGTGGATTCTTTATGATAACCGGAAAAGAAAAATGCAATGGCTGACCCCAGGTCAAATGCCACAACAGTGTCCTAAAGCAAAAACCAAAAGTTAATTACAATCAACTCGAGCGCGCGTGGTGATTAAGCCCATACTCTCTCCCTGAGCGAAGGCCTGTGCCCTACAGTGGGACGTATATAGGCTGCTTACGTATGTATTACGATCACCAAAACTATTAAACTGTGCGAGCGAGACAGCATGCTACACGTAAGAGCAGCCTTAATCTCTCTCACCTTTTTAGTGATCTTGTCCAATCTCTTGTCCGGCTGCAGCGGGTCCCTCGGTCGGCACAGTTCGCCGTCGTCGGGCCGCGGGCGCTCGGCCGCGAAGCTTCGCCTCTCCCGCTCGCCCTCCCGGCTCCCCTCTCGCTCCCTCTCCCTCTCCGCCGCGAAGCTTCGCACCGGCTCCTCGCGGTCCAACTGCCTGTGGAGGGCCGCCAGGTCGATGCCCTCGGAACTCTCTTCGTGCTCGTACACTGTGGGGAGAGAAAGGGATGGACGAGTCAAGCGACAATCCGCCGTGCCGATGCCGATTCCCTATCTCGCTCTCTCTGTGTCTCTCTCTCTCTTTCTTTCTTATAGTGCAGCGCTACGATTTTTTCTAATAAGTTACTATCCTCTTGCAAAGCCATACTTTAGTAAGATCGTATGCAATCTAAATAGCGCACTTCGGAGAGCAAATCACGAAGAGGAACTTACACTGCGCCTTTAGTATCCGGAAGTCCAACTGCACTGCATTGTCACACCTCTTCAGCTCGTCCGGCAGACTGACGTTCTCCTTGGCCCGAGCGCTTTGCACACTCGCTTTGCCCGATTTAGATTGCACACTAGTAAGGTAGTGTGCAATTTAAATGACGCGCTTCGGAGAGGTAATTACAAAGAGGAATTTACACTGCGCCGTCAGTATCCGGAGGTCCAGCTGCGCCGGACTGTCGTAGCTCTCCAGTTTATCCGGCAGACAGCCGTTCTTCTCGGCCCGAGCGGAGTCTGCCTTTAGTTTGATAGTATGACTTTCTAAGAGTGAACGCAGTTTTTTTTCCTTTCCAAGACCACACTTTATTAAAATCGTGTGCTATCTAAGTGGCGCGCCTCGGAGAGCAAATGACGAAGAGGAACTTACACTGCGTCTTCAGTATCCCGAAGTCCAGCTGCGCCGGACTGTCGCACCTCTCCGGCTCGTCCGGCGGGCCGCCGTTCTCCTTGGCGCGTGCGGGGTCCTGCCGCGGGGGGCGGGGCGGCTGCCGGCGCCGCTTGCCGCCGTGCTGCGGGCGGCGCGCGCGCGACAGCCGCTCGGCGCGGCGCTCCGACTGGGGAACAAGGCGGGTTTATTGACTGAAAAAAACCAATGAGGTTTCGCTAATACGTACTCGTACTAGAGGAGACATTCCAAACCACTTTTGTGTCGGAAACGCAAAGTTTCCCAGAACTTTCTGATCGAAACAGCGTTTTATTAAACAGATTTCCTTATTTATTTCTTTAAATATTTTGTATAGCACGGTTCATTAAAAAGGCACTGAATAACGGAATTTGCCTTTCGCTCACACAATACAGACGGCAATATTGTATTTACGAGATTTTTGATTTGTTAATAGCAGAAAATTCACGAAAAAAAAATTATCGATTTTGAGGCGGTACGAAGTTTGCCGGGCTAAAGATGTACCTAACTTGTTTACGACGTAACATCACAGAAACTCTGTCACTGCATAAACTATTCAAACCCACTGCAGGGCAGAGGCCTTCTCTCTGTAACACTCACCTCAAGTCGGTTATAGTCATGGAGAGGCGGCGGCGGCGCCGAGGGCGGCGTGTTCCTCTCCTCGCTGTGCGGCCGCCGCTCTTTCCTTTCGTGGCCGCAGCCGGAATCGCGCCTCTCGCGGCGCTTGCGCACCTCTCGCTCGCACTCGGACGCCGCCATGTCCGTCCCGCTCGCGCGCTCGGCCTCACTCGGCCGCCGCTCGGACGCGCTCGGCCGGCGCTCGCCGCACTGCGCACGCCAAGATGTGGTTGAGCGGCTCGTCCCGTCCCTCTCGTTCCCGTAGCCCTGTCCATGTGCGTGCTTGTCACTCGTTGGCGTTCGGTTCAGAGTGTGTGCTGCCCGAAGTCTTGACTTTGGAATGCCGTCGCAGGTTTGAAATATAGTTTATGCCACACCTGGCCAAAAAGCGGGGTTTTCCGCACGCTACGCGTACGGGAAACCCCGCTTTGAGGCCAAGTGAAGACATAAAATTGTGTACACAACACGAGCTGTAAAATAGCTTGCCTGCGGGTCGGGCCTTAAACTTTTGCGATATCGGCCTTTCTTTATTTTATGGCCCTAGTTATGTAATGTACTATTTTGAGGGAAAAAATAACGTCGCTGTGTCATCCTAAGCGTCGCTGTATTTTTTACTTTATGTTATGGTCGACACCAGCGTTGGCATTTCATGTGTTTTAAAAGCTATTTAAAAATTAAAAAAATAGTTTAAAACATGCCAGCACTGTTCGACTAACAGCGTGCTTCCGTATATTGGTTCCAACGGTCGGCGTTCCAAACACATATTCGTGGTTAGTGTACAAGAATTCGGGCTACGGTGTTGAAAGTGTAGAGTTAAACTAAATATGAGTGGTCCAAGCGATGTCTATTTCGTAGGGCCGTATTTAGATTACTATTATTCGTAGTCAGTATGTGTAGGCCGTAATAAGTCTACGAACTTTGCTACGCCGTAGCGTAGGAGGCTAATTTTCTAATCCTGTTGTAGGTTTCGTGAACTTTATGTCAACGAAAACTACTTACTTCGTAAAGCCAAAATTGTATGTTTGTAAATAAACGAACACTGTCTTATTTAGTGCTACTTGGAACACCCATAACATAAAAGTATTAATGTTAGTAAATTGTAAAGCATATCGATGAGATGTGAACTGGACAGAACAGTGGCTAAATGATAACGCAATTACGATTTGATAGTGTACATGGTTGTATGTTGTCATATATATATATATATATATATATATATATATATATATATATATATATATATATATATATATATATATATATAAGAATAGGTAACTTGAGGAACTGACAGGCAAAAACATATTAGTGCTTGGAAGCATTAGGATTGCCGTCACTGAATTAATTTTGCGAAGCGTATATTAAGCGTTTATACAGGTACTTGATCACTACTATTGATTAAATTGTAATGTAATTTAAAAAATCACTACTTAAATAGAGATTGTGAAAGCCCCCACCAATTAGTAAAGAAAGATTTCCCAAAAAAAGTACCTTCAGAACATCCAATTGAACCATGATTGAGGGTTTCCCCACAATTTTCCGAAACGCTGAACTTTTTACTCATCCGTTACGTGAGGCATTCTGAAATTGAAACCATGTTTCGGACTGACACACTTCGACAAAATAATCACCGCTACTGTTTTGTCTAATTTGGAACGCATCTCTAGGATCCTGGCACAAAATAAGTTAAAAAGAAAATAAACATTAATTTAAAACTAAAAGCATACTCACAATGCAATATCTCGCTGCGCCAACTATGGAGTCGAATATCCTAGAAATATTGGCACGCCGTTGGCTGGCCAGGGTCGACCGAGCGTATCTCAGCCTAATAGAAACCCCTCCAACCAAAAACGAAAGACCTTAGCACTAACTGGGCTATTGCTTATCCTTTTATGTAAAACAAATTGAAAGAAACAAAACGAAGCGGTGGGGCGGATTCGCGCGCCGTTTTGGCGGGAACTTTGACACTACAGTTTCTTTGCGTTCCGAAAATCTTATTTCACTATGCCACTTCTTTGAACCATCATATCCCGATCTCTACACATATTCACTCTGCTCGCTAAAGTCACTGTCTTTACAGTTTATTTTAAGGAATTTACGGCTGTTTCAAGAAATGTGTTGAAACCAGTCTGTAATTTAGCATTGATGGATTGATTTATGTGTTTTGGAGCTTATTAGCTCTTCTACTCCGTCAATGGCTTCCCATTTTTCGTTTTACGCTTCGACTTTTTCTTTTTTCAACTTTTTTCTGATTGCAAATCACAGTTGTTCGGTATTTATAAATTATCGTCAGTCATTTTCAATGTCCTGAATTGTTCGTAGAACTTTGTCCGCCCTCGTAATTCACGATCTGAAACAATTGCAAAATTAAATTATTTACTTTAAGACACCGAGATCGTGGCTAGTGACAAACATATTGGTCTCTGCCTACTCCTCCGGAAAAAAAACATATATTTTTCCAATAATTTTACAATTTACATATTTCCATCCAAAAGGTATTAGGTTTATTATATGTAGGTTTATTTTCGTGATTATCTATAAAAATATTTTACATACTTTATTACAAAATGTCGCCAAACTGCGGTACAGTTTGTTGTTATTGCTCTTATAAGGTGGTACGGGGAATATATCGCACCTTCGGTAGTACAAGGGCACAACTTACAAAAAAATGGTAAAACGAGTTATGCAAAAATGCCTTAAAAACTCTCATCTATCTGGTGGGATAAATACTCCCATGAGATTCAGTTAAAAAGCAACTCATTTTAACATTTTTTGTAAGTTGTGCCCTTGTACTACCAAAGGTACGATATTAGGTCGTATTTTAACCGCTAGGCGATAAATATAATTAAAATAAAGACAACTTCTTCACGTTGAATTGAATGAACAGTAGGTATAAAACGGGAACAAAGGCTTTAAAGGACAGGAGCACAAAGCTTTACAATGTTCGCACAAAAGGTGTAGTAAAGTAGTGCTTTGTAATGCGGACAAAGGTTAGATTAACTTACGAAATGTCAATTTAAGTTTCGCTCATAATATACGTGTAACTAAGTAGATAAAGTTGGTGACATACTTCCAGAGATACGGGGAAATAGAGGATTGCAATTCGCCGAGAGTTTGAGCGACTTGAAACCACACTGTGTGTAGTTTATGTAGCCTTTGTTAACACTAGTTTTGTTTTCTTTTCAATGCTTTATGTTGGCTGCATCTGTTTCCGGTTCAGTGACCATATCCACGGCGTGTGTGTTGTATTCTATAAATAATAATAACTTCCACACAACACAATCACTTGTCCCGGTCCCAAACCAAGATACCCTGTGCTATTGGTAACCAGGCAAGGACACACATATATGGAACACGAAACATACACCAGACTGAGAAAAAAAAACATAATTTAACATAAAAGTAAAAATTAATTATTAATTATTTAAAATTTTTAACAATTTATTCAATAATCTTGAATAATATAATTTACTTTATAAATAAACAAAATTTTATTATTTGTTCCTATGAATTGCGCCACATGAATCTGCAGTGCATTCTGAGTTCCACCCTGAGTCAGCGCTTAGCGGCCTTAAATAAACTTGTTATAACAAAACCCGGAGATATACCTGCTCTATAAAAGAATTAGAAATAAAAATTGCTAAAAGATATTGCTTAGCTAGAGTTTCTACTATTAAAAATTCTACAAATATGAGTGTAGAGGCTTGCAACTAAGTATCAATCAATAAGCCCGTATTCGTCCACTGCTGAATATAGACCTCCTCCAAGGCATGCCACTTCTCTTGCTGTCACTGTCCTCGGACCTCTTCATCCGGCTACTATCAGCGATCTGCCTCAGATAGTGGGTTCAGCGAACTGGTGGGCATCTTGTGCTGCATTAATCAGTTCGTGGTCTCCACTCTCCGTCTCTACCTCATAATTCGCTATCGGTTCTATCATCTTAGTTTTTTAGCTTAGTGGTTTTCAATCTGTGGGTCGCAACCCCCAGGGTGGCCCCACGTCTTGCTCGGGGGGTCGCGGTCGTAGCCATGTCAGAGCATTGCGAATCACCAAATATGTCTTGTTAATCTAATTATTCTGAGTTGTGATGAGAACCGGTTCGAAGAAAACCGGTTTCTTAAAAACCCGATAATAACCGGCCATTACCCAAACAAATCAGTACTTTTAGTGCGGCCAGTGGCCAAGAGGAAATGCACATTTATTTTTTTAGGATAAAATCCTTATTTTCAAAGTAAGACCTGTTTTAAAGAAAAGGTAATTCAAATCAATTTATATTTTGCAACCTGAACCGACGATAATCGGTAATTTTTAGATAAAGCAAGCTGTTGGATTATGTATTTGAATGGTTTTTGCACCAAAAATATTATTGCTGTAAAATAATTCATGTACTCTTCATGAATTACTCAATACACGCCCTCACCTTAAACTTACTCATAATAAAGTTCTTAGTGAGATATGTTTTTGGATGCATGCCTAGTACATATTTTTATCATCTAAGTTTAGAATAAGTGGCATGTTTCTGTAATATCTACCGAAACCAAAATAGCTTTTTCATCCCTAGGGATGAAAAGTGATTTGAATTTGGAATGTGGATATTTCTAGTAAAAGTTCCAATCACCAAAGATCAATCACGAAGATTGTTGAACAAGTAACTGGCTGTAACCGCGAGAGAGCCAAATTAAAAATAAGTTTGTGAATAAATAAAAGTCGCGCGAAATCGATTCCTCTGCCTTTGAATTGAATTGTTTACATACTCAAATTCGGATTTTACAAGTTTTTATTAGAAATTAGTGTCTTCAAGTAGTGAGAATGAAAATATTCTAACTCCGGAGAACATCGTATCGGACGCTAAGTTGCACTAACTTATTTTTTCATAGAGGGTGATAAAAAGTAGAGTGTCAACCTCGGGAGCAACACTATTTTAAGCTCGAGTGGTGTACTTTGAATCCCTCGCTTCACTTCGTTCTGGATTAAAAGAAATACTTTCGCCTTAAAAACAGTTGTTTGCTCCTTGGGTAAACAATCTACTATTTCATTACTGATACAGATCTTGCAATCTACGAGCGCGCGGCGCCCTTAGTTGTGCGAGTGACCAATCTGTATACGCGTCAATGTAGGTGTAGAGTGACCGTACGTACGGCTCGCTCGCTACTGACTGACCGCTCCGTCGGGTACGCACACTAAGAAAAATGTGTATTTACGCTTACAACTACAAATAAAGGCCACGCGCGCTCGTAGATTGCAAGATCTGTACTCGAAAAATTGGTCTGAAGTTGCCTGAGGAGCGGGTTAAAAGTAATATTTTTCAGCCCCAGGTGCTGTTTTGCATTTGACAGTGTCAAATTATTAAAAAAACCGGCCAAGGGCATATTGGGCCACGCGCAATGTAGGGTTCCGTAGAAAGAGGGTTTTTTTATCTGCTTTACAGAACTACTTCATCAAAGTAATTTTCAATGGATTTTGTACGACTTAAGTTCATTATATTTGAGACAGCCCAGAATTTTCTCACGTTTCTATAATGAACCGTTTAGCCGGGAAAGGGGGGACGCCCTACTCTGACAAAAAATTGTGTTTTAAAGCTGAATATTTCGCAAACAGAATATTAAATCGAAAAATGGTCTTCCTACACCCACAATGTTTTTCAGCGGCCAATCCAACGATACCCCACACTATGGTGTAGGCGAGAAAAAAAAATTGCATCCGTAATTTAGGTGTAGGTTCTACCGTTTTGTCGGCGTAATAAATATGTATATATATGCCAAATTCAGCTCTCTAGTACTTATCGTCTCTGTGCTAAGCCGCGGACAGAGACAGACGGACGGACATGGTGAAACTATAAGCACTATAAGGGTACCTCGTCGACGTCGAAAAATAGTTCTATTTTCTCATTTCTATTGAAACATGTTCCAACTTTCTATAAAGCCACTCAGTTGCAGCGCGATTTAAAATTGGAATAACATAAAGTTAAGTATTAATTGAAGAATATATTTTTAAATTACTTATAATTTACTTTACTCAACTATTTCTTTAAAATAACATAGATTTAAGCAAAATATTTACCATTTTTTCAATGATGATCATGGCTAAATAGCTGGCCGGCCACAGAAAAAAATTGGCGGAAAAGCGGCAATCCGATCTTCATTTGTTTTTTTTTTTCAAGTTGTAGAGTTTTGTTTATAGATCCGTTTAGCAGAGATTTGTATTAACACAAAGAGTTCATGTGATTCAGAATTCATGATTTTATTTTCCATATATTCGTAATGAAAAGCACAGTGTTTACCTCGACCTCTCGGGACTAAATGTTACTTTGCTCCTAGGGTAACAATGTACTATTTACTTCTTTTGTGTTGTTTTTCAGAACGAAAATAGTAGACTACCTATCTACAGGACGATTTTGAAATCGTGAAAAATGTTTTGTGATATGTTAAATAAGACTCTTAAGAGTCTGTCGTCCGATACGCGTAAACAACTAAACAACTACTAAACAACTAAACAAACAATTGGCCGCCGCCGACCATAGGAAGCTCGAACTACTGTTTCTTTCGATTTTTATTACTTTTCGTCCTGATATTGATTGTTTATGTCTAAGTGAAGTAATATTGGGTAGGTACCAAAATGTTTTGTTTGATTAGTAATTTTCTTTAAAACTAGCACCGTTTCTAAATAATGGTTAGAATGTCCCTTAAAATACGGTGAACGAATTGTCAGATCATGTTTAACAATCTACGATTAATTTATTAATATAATACTCTGCAGCTAATTAGTGATAAAACATCACATAACTACCCTCCTACACACACGTGTAAAGCGTGCTCGATAACATCAGACTAATTAAATACTAGTCAATGCTGAAATCTTATTTACATACATCAGCAATGGCCTGTATCGCAGAAGGCCATATTTTTAGGGTTCCGTAGTCAACAAGGAACCCTTATATTTTCGCCATGTCCGTCTGTCTGTCTGTCTGTCTGTCTATCCGCGGCTTAGCACAACCTAACCCGGAAATGGATGGTTAATATTTTGCCAAATACGTAAACACGAGAGATCAAGTAAGGCGGCGGGCGTGATTAGAGTAATTCTAGTTTGATTACATTAAATATTTTTTTATTTTGTCTTCCTAAATAAATCCAATTGTGGGAGCGTTAAATGTAAAATCTTTAGTCAAAACTATGTACACTTGCGGTTTTGGGAGCGAGAAGTCTGAGGAGGAGTCGACGCCTTCGACACGAGACAAGAAGAAGACATACAGATTTGGGGAATAATAAGTAAGTAAGTATTATTATTATCACTACATAGATAGATAGATAGAATATTCTTTATTGTATTAGGGGTTAAAGTATGAAATTGCCGTTTTATTGCAATAGGTTCTTTGAATTGACATAGAATCTTCATGGTTTGAAGTTTTCGAATGAAACTTTTTTCAAATGCTTTCTATGATGTTCTTTTTTTAAAAAATGTGAAACATTTGAATATCGACTTTCAATTGTTTTTGTTATTCAATTTAGACAAGAAAGATGGATACTGCGAAAATTCGAGTGATTATGAGCCACCCATTTTTCGTAATTTTTTATTTTATTGATTTGACGCAAGTGAGTCAATATTGTGGGTAAGGTAACGTTAAACCATGCCGCTAATTCCTGGGTAGATTGACTAGGGTCGGCTTCCACTATCTCTCTTAATTCATCGTTATTCACCTGTGTGGGCGGTCTTCCTCGTGGCTCGTTCTTTAAGTCGAAATTTCCATCACGAAAGCGTTCATTAGTAGACCCCTCTCCAAACGCAGCATTGATATTGCGGGCTGTTTCTGCCGCGTTAGTTCCGCGTCAGAACTCGTATTCAAAAATCACTCGAATTTTCGCAGTATCCATCTTTCTTGTCTAAATTGAATAACAAAAACAATTGAAAGTCGATATTCAAATGTTTCACATTTTTTAAAAAAATAACATCATAGAAACCTCTATGAATATCCTCTATGTGCGCCCATTGGTTAATGTGCGTGACCTTCAATAGCCTCTGCATTCAACTGCAGCCTACCCTATGAAGCGTCTTCGCTTCTTAGATGTATATTTACTAGAAATACATAGAAATAGGGGATAAATAGGGGAAGTATTAACAAAGGGCAAGATAAAAAGTACCCGAAACCGGCGTGCGTGCATGCAACGACTAATGAATGTTGAGGAAGCGAAAGTGATCTGTCAGGATCGTAGCAAGTGGCAGTCCCTGGTCTCTGCCTACCCCTCTGGAATACAGGCGGAGTTTATGTTATGTTATGTTATGTTAAATACATAGAAGTGTCACCTGATAAATAAATAAATCCCATGATACGGATTAACTCTAGTATAGGATACATAATTAATCGACCATTAAAACCAATATCTTTAATCAATGTAAAATTTATATTAATTAACACTAATTAGTGTCAGTAATTAGTAAACCAAGTCATACCTACTGGATTTTGTATATCTACCGAAAATAAATATTATCTATTAAACAATTAAGTTATTGTTTCGCTTATCTCGAGCCGCGCGCATTGACCAATGAGATGCAAGTATTTGTTCCGTAGGTTTTCGACTCGTGGAACGGAGAATAGATCAACTGGGCAATAGATAATCAAGCGACAGGCCACCCCCATTTCCAGACATGAGTACTGAACATGTTTTGTACACGAAAGCAAACAATGTGGTCATCATCATTACCTTAACATTGTAAGGTAATGATGATGACGTACAGAATTACAGTCCATAGAACGTGAACCTTTACACGAGAGCACTTTAGTCGGTTACATTACGGGCTACTTTGCAACAAAATTGTAAAGGAAAAACCAAAGGGGTGAGTCTTTTAAATGTATAACTAAACTAAAAACCATAAACCGAGAGACTAGTTTGATAACTAAGTGACAGAAAAAGGGTTACCAGGGTTAGACAAAATTAAATAGTAACGTAGTCGATATCGATAATCAATATCGACTAAACTATGTGGTTTGCTAGGTTGTAAAAATTGGCGAATCTTATAAAATTTATCCTCACTATAGATGAGTTTTATAAGCTCCCTAAGTACTAAGGTAGGAAGTAAAAATCTATTGGTAGTCTACTAACCAATCGCATTCCAATGGTATAAACGTGCAAATTTGGTTCTCAAGGTCATGATTTTTTCTCAAGTTTTTTTCTTACTAGGCAAATGAATTACTTATCAGACGACTTGTTATGCGCGTGGGTAGACATGTTCAAGGCCACCTTTTTCATTCGAATTTATACACACATTATATAAACTCACGCCTGTATCTCGGGGGGGCAGACACCAGGGTTTGCCACTTGCCACGATCCTGACAAATCTCTTTCGCTTCAGCAACATTAAATTATCGTTGCTTGCACGCACGTCGGATTTGGGTACTTTTTCTTCTGCCCTTCGCTACTGCTGAGTAGGCTACGAAATAGCGTCAAATAACAGCCACTGTCGTGCCAATATCACTCTATTGAACTACGATGCGTTTGCGTTAGACTAGAGGCCCGGACCCTATTGTTTTTGAATAGATTAATATTAGCACGACAATAGCTCCTTTTTGCCGAAATATAGTAGTCTGTAGGCAATAGAAGTACAGTATAATTCTAATAGCATAACCCACGGAAATTAAATAGGCATCTCTCGCGAAAAAGATCGAATAGCGCGAGGCGGCGATTAAATTTTAACGGGTTATACCATTGGAATGCGATTGGTTTCTTACTGCAAATATTGTCATTGAAACCAATATTGCTGTACAATATGATTCCGTGTGGCGCCGGATTTAGATAGCGTCACTCCATTTCCTACCGTGGATGTCGTAGAAGGCGACTAAGGAAATCAATTACCAGGAGACGGGCAGCAGCGCCTTCCTGAGATTGCAGCCGCATACTGCGATCGCCAACCCGCCTGCCAAGCGTGGCGATTATGGCAAAACCCCTCATGGTTATGAGAACCACGAAGGAGGCCTATATCCTGCAGTGGGCGTCAAATGGCTGATGATGATGATGATGATTCTATTGAACAACTATGCATTTCAGAGACTCACCCCCAGGTGTCGATTATACCGCCAACTTGAGGAGATCGATAAAAACATTGACCTTCTGGCGGTTCAAGGTTCCGTATACCGATATCTAGGTGATTAATATTTACTTATCTACTTATAATGACAGCCTATAATCTACTTATAATCACCTTTGATAACGTTTGACTTAAATGAAATCTTTACAAAATTATCTACAGAGTTAGATATTTCTTAAATGCGTAATTCCTGAAATACGTCAGTTAGAGTTTGTGTTTTTCATAATTAACGGTCAAAGTACACACCCAATGCGCTAAAAAAATGTTACGTAAAGAAAATTCCATTAAATTATTAATAATTATTATCAAATTATGTGTTTAGTGAAATTAGAGATGCAGGCGTGAGTTTATGTATAGTATCATCATCATCATCATCATCATCATCAACCCATTATGTCCCCACCGAGGGGCACGGGTCTCTTCCCTGAGGAAGGTATAGGCCATACTCCACCACGGGGGCCAAGTCCGGATTGGTGGAGGCTTGTAGACTAGTGGCTCGTCTACTGTCAGAAGTTGTCAAGCCGCCCTAAGGCCTCTGACTTGGCTTAACGACTGCCATCTATCGACGGCAGCCGGCACCAACAGCTTAACGTGCCTTGCGAAGCACAGAACCGCTCGGAAAAATGCCACTAGCGTTAGGCATAGACGGCGACCCATCCATGCACTGAACGCGCCCTGTGTTGCTTAACCTTCGTGATCGTTTAAGATCACTCAGGCAGCCGGGGCTACGAGCTGTATAGTATGCAGGTATGTATTTATCTAGTTTAGTAAGTAGTTATGGACATACTCGTAAGGTGCCGTCTAACCATTCATGCGATAACATTTTTTGTCCTTTTTTTTCTTCTTTAATCAAAATCCAAGCATTTGATTCCAAAAAAACGGACAAGTGCAAATCGGACTCGCCCACCGAGGGTTCAGATAAATAGTTCAGGAATCAAGGCTCGCAGTTTTTTCGGAATCGAGTCTCGCAGTTCATTCCGAGCAGTTCCCGAGCTTTAAAAACATTTATTTTTTTATTTTTTATTACGGAGGGACGGACGGAGGGACGGACGGAGGGACGGACGGAGGGACGGACGGACGGATGGACGGACGGAAATTCAACAAGGTCATCCTATAAGGGTTAATTTTTTTCTTTTGAGGTACGGAACCCTAAAAATATCAAAGTGAGCTTGCTATACCATACCAATCCATACTACAGGACCTTATTAATACTACAGTTCAGACATAAAAGGCAAAAGAGCCTCTCCTTTATCGATTACATAACGGGAGGCTACGGACTAAGCCGCTACGGCGTAGTAGAAGCCAACTGCGTAGCTCGTAGGGGCTGCTACGGATCCGCTTAGTAGATAAATTTATATTTAGATTTCCTTTTTTGAACACCGTTTTGTTCTAAAATGTTCTATACATAGCACTTATTTCAAATTTTCTTTTACTAAAGCGTGAGAAAACATTGAGGTTACTCTTTGTTTTGTCACTTGGAAATGAAGAAACGCCGGGTGTTAAGCGTAAGTAATAAACGTATTTACAGTATCATTAAAAGTTAAATGCCAAGAAAACAAATAAAGCCTAGGAAATCAACGGCTAAGAAGATATTGAAAGTCACACTTTGTTGATTTTTTAAGATAATTTTAGAAAACGAATTTGAAATTTGAATGCGCAATGTATTCATCACCTCCAAAGGCAAGTAAATTAGTTTGGTCCCGCCTGCTGAGGTTAAGAATTCCACGTATGCGTCTGAGCCTTGTTTGATATATTTTAGCATCCGGGTTTTTGTTTTAAGAATAAGTTTTTTTAGTCGAATATTGTTGGTGAGATTTTGGTAAAAAGTGTTTGGAAAGTCAAAATTACCAAAACTTAATACGACTTATATGTGACAACTTACTTCAGTTTTTTTCGAGTATCACTTCGAGTCGTCAATAACTTGAATTTGAAACCGTATGGCCCCTACGCAGTCATAAAAACACACACAACGGCTTAGGAAATATTGAAGTGTAAAGTCATACGTACATTACATTCAAACGTACGCGCGATAAAAATACCCTCCTTTGCTTTCGCAGTTGGGTAAAAAGGCTATATCGAACTCTCGGCTACGCCGTAGAAGCCAACTGCGTAGCAGCGTAGCACGAATCACGTAGGCGCGCATACCGATTAACTGCTCGTTATTGGATTAAGCGTGAGAGTTATTCTAGTATCTGCAATGGTATTATTGTAGAATGTAAATTGAATAAATTCCAAAAGTTTTGTATACTTTTTTCACGTCACCTCTATGTTATTGTCCTACTTGCCTTGCGGGGCAAATGCCTCTTCCACTTCTGTCCTGAGTCTTTGTTATGTCGAACATCAGTTTCGTATACTATTTTTGTTTCATCTTGTGTTCAAAACCTTCTATACTCCTAAAAGTACGTATCAAAAATTATTTGGTGGCTACAATCGACGGATAGCTGCTGTTTATATTCTTTACTCATTGTTATAACCTGAAATTAACTAACGCTTAACCGGCTCATTCCGCAAGAGAAAACAAAAGAAATCTACCTAGATACTTTTGCTTCTATAGTATAGTTAAGTTAAGGTTATTTGATTGTAGCCCTAGTAAACTATTTACTTATTGTTATTTTCTGCTCCACACAGAAATCTGAAGAATCCTCATGCGCTGGGCCCCTTCCTAAGAACAACCTGTCAACAAATATTATAGGTGTGCTTACTGACAGTTAAATTTTGACAGTCTCATACAAATTACACCAAAAATCGACTGCCGATAGGGTTTATTATCTATCAACGAATATATTAATGGATTAAAGGAAACGGAAATTTATAACCAAACCTGTCTACTACGGAATGGCGTCATATTTATTTATTTATATGCGGTTATATAACTCACGCAGGCTGTAACGTAATCCCCTTGAATACTCAAAAATGTGGGTTAATTTTGTCAGTTAAAATCACTTTTACTATAGGGTTAATTTAAAATTTGGAAAAAACTTCACCTATTGATATACAGAAGTTCAAAGTTTAGTTTGGATAAAAAACGTATGAAACAGCAATTTTTCTGCGTGTTCTCCCCATGAAAAAAGTTATACTCGTGAGTAGATGAGGCATTCTAGTCGGGGATTGTATGGTGAGTTTGTTTATGCTGTGGTGTTTATTTGCCTTTGTGACGTCAGAAAATATGACCTGGTTGTCGGGTTCGTCGCTCCGTGGGTGTGTCGGCCGCCGCCGGGCGGAAAAGCTAGTTTGCGAGACTGTTATGCAAAAGAGAGTAACGGGAAACGGTAGGCGGAACCAAGGAGAGGTGTTTTATTCTCAGCTGTATCTAGGTTAAGTGGTAAGTGAACTGTTACGGAGGAAATTATGGCCGCAAGAAGATCTACTGTATCCGAAGTACAGCCGAAGTAATGTGGAATACCTACTTCTACCATATTTATTCATAGGCTTAAAAATTTAAGAAGCAACGTGATACTTGAAAAAAATCTGTGGCAGCTTTGCCAAAAACGTTCGATTGATGACACTTATTTCTAGGCTCTATGTCTTATTACCATTATTGAGAATTTCATTAAACTTCGTGTAGCCTCTTGACTTCGGTACTGTTTTCGTTTAAACTGGTGATTAGCATGACAAGTCCTTTGTTAACGGTTATAACCATTAAAAATAATTAAGAACGCTTGGAACGAGCGTAATTGTGTGATTCAAAATGTGTCATTAATCATTTCTACAAAAACAACAAAACTGTAATCCTGCGATTTTGACAAAAAGGAAAACACCCTGAATACTAAAACAACAAAAGCGACTAGCCCAAAAAAAAACCACAGACCCAACTCACCGAGAAATCTCATCCGAACACAGAAAACCAGACGCGTGAACCCTCCCGAAAAGAATAACACGGAAGTGGCCAGGACCGGCTTCACAGAATGGCGCCGATGAAGCAAGATGGCGGACGAACGACCGTGTCAGTTCGCGCGCTCGCATCGACTGGGGTGTATGGGCTGGCGGTGCGCGGCGGCGCCGAGCCGGCCCAGGGAAAGTGATGGCCGTACGCGGCATCGATAGACTGCAGTTGTGCAGGTCAGGCATGCAGCTGGGGCTACGTCACTGCTGCATCCTATTTTAATAGGCAAGGTTCTTGTCTAAGATCCAGAGGCAGTTGTTCACAGAACGGTGACGGAGCTGGGCAATTGGGCATGTTAGGATGAATAGACAGTACCCTATTTTTAAGCAATTAGGCAAGCAAGACCTACAGTTACCCCAGTGGCAACAAAAAGGCAAATAGGGGAGCACCTGCCAAAAAATTCAGTATCAAAATTATGTTGGATGCAAATTCAGAAGCTAAATCTTGCGTTTCATCTCCATCTACAGAATGCTTATCCTTTACAGCAAAAAAGGTTATTCACCTTTTAATTTAATTGATATTGACCACTATGGAATATTATTCAGTTGTTTCTATACTGCTACCGACAGCGAACTTAGTGTAGTACAGTAGGAAGGTACTTCATGAGACGACCAATCGTCGTTCTGAGACCAAAATGGTTTAAGAGGAATTCAGTTTCCATTTGCTTGAGCGACACAAAGGATTGAATTCACTCAAAGAACTAGGAAATATAATCTATCCACAATTACGCAACAGCACGTCCATCCAATCTAATCACAACTCTTACAGCCGATAATCCCGATTGCATATACAGGGTTATTTTAAAACAAACAATTCTTGAATACAGGATTCCAGGATAGGAATGTTTGTTGCATTTAGTGAATACAATAAACATTGCACATTACGGCCTCCTCCATTTCATCTTTAATAGTTCTCGATATTTTATATTCCACTTAACTTCTACATTTCAATTTATAAAATCGTATTTTATACTTTATTTTTACATAAACATAACACTCACGCCTGTATCCCAGAGGGTTAGGCAGAGACCAGGGACTGCCACTTGCTATGATCCTGACAGATCACTTTCGCTTCCTCAACATTCATTAGTCGTTGCATGCACGCACGCCGGTTTCGGGTACTTTTTATCTTGCCCTTTGCTAATACATCCCCTATTTGGTCGAAGTATGTCCATCTGGGTCGTCCCTTAACGGCCCTTCTTTAATTTTTACAATGTTTTAAAAATACATATATTTCATTAGCTTATTGCTTCGTTAAACCATTGCTGATTTGTCTCGAAGCTAGCATCTTCGGATAGTCCGACTTGCACCACTTTCTTAAACGTGGCTTTAAACGCATTTAACTAAAATTCTTCATACAAAAAGTCGATTTCAATGGCGACTTAAGTGACATTTAAGAAGTGGTGCAAATCGGCCTTAAAGTCAATGTTGATTCAATTTCCCTTGAGATTCCGAATCAACAACATATTGTATGTATTATGTAGGTAAATCTATTAACGTCTACGACCTATTTACTATCCAGTTATTACTTCGTGCTATCGTTAGCCACTAACAGTATTATTTCAAGAAAACCATAAAAATCATCACTACCGAACTAGTGTTTATTTGAAGATTCCCACTTAGCTCTACTACTATGTGGCTGTTACTACTGTATGGCCTTACGCTTAAAAATAACCCCGTATAAGCCTGCAATCAACCATGAAGCAAACGTAAAAACCAGTTTTATCGTACAACAATCTTATCGATAAGAATGTCCCATCTCAGGTCTGAAAACGTAAACATATCGGGCTGCGCTCACCGGCCGGCACAGCACTGAAACCTCGACCTATGTCGCTGAAAGCATCTACAACTTATCGATAAATTCCCTACGCATCGCTAATTCTATTCAGATATACATTTCCGAGCTTGAAACAAAGCCGCAATGGAAGGTAAAGGGGCTCTGGGGTCGTGTACAGGAGACGGTAGGAAGGTGAAAAGGTACATAAATACGACGCAGAAGCATAAAATAAAGACCACAGAACTCAACTGCAGCGTAATATAAAAAAACTGGATTTTCCAATAGCTTATTTCAGCAAGACAGTTGCGACACGACTTCTTTTTATTAATTTATATCATTTTATCCATTTACATTTTTTTCAGGGTTCCGTGCCCCAGAAGGAAAAACGGAACCCTTATAGGATCACCTTGTTGTTCGTCCGTCCGTCCGTCTGTCTGTCAAGACCCTTTATCTCGGTAACGCGTGGAGGTATCGAGTTGAAATTAAAACCATATAAGTACTCAGATCCACAGTCACTTGAAGCTGTGAAACAAATCAAACTTCTGAGTTGAAGTAAAAACAAGTTACGGCCGTTTATACCGCAAAAAAAACTCTAAAGAGAATCAAAATTTATAGGATACCTTCCGTTGAACTATGAAATTTGGCAAGTAATATCGTCGTAGGTATACTACACATACAGGGAAAAGATCTGAAAACTATACATTTGTAATTAAATCATAAAAGATAGCCTTTGAAGTTCGAGAAAAGCTCGAAAAAACTGCGAAACTCGATTCCCGAACTATTTATAATATGTAAGTACCTACAAACACGTAGGCAACCCTCAGTGGGTGAATCCGACTCGCACGTTACCAAAAACGTTAATACAAAAACTGGTGCTGTCGCACAAGTTTCCTTACTATCAAATTCTTTCACTAAATAATTAATTCGAGGTAACGTAATTCTCAGTAGTCATCAGTCTGAACGCCAAAAAAAAAAATCGGAAACTGAATCGGTAAAAATGTCACGCTAAGGACTCGGTTACAAAAATAATTGCATTCAATTAATTATTCCAAAAAAATGTGCAATACAAATAATGCAACAAATTTTTGCAAAGTTAATGTTGAATTATTCGTGAATAATTTTGTTAATATGAATGTTTGCGATGTTGTTTTCTTCAAGCAATCTTGCTTCGTCTACGTGGAATATATGATAGAAATCCAAATTTCTTCAGCTATTTAAACTTGATTGACAAAAATCTTACGGTGTGGTGTGAAAAAACGATTCCCTAACTTCATGAACGCCTATGAAATACTATATTTACTGGGATTGCCGCAGCCATACAGTTTGCCACAGTGTGCCACAGAGTATTTAAACTACATTTAAGGAGTGTTTTAAGGAATCATGTTTTTATAAATAGCACCGATAATTTTGACATGGGCCACTTTCTGAATTGAGAATTTCGCTGGGTAAATAGTTAACTGTAGTGCTGTCTCTTCAAATTTCTCAGAAAAGAGTATTTGTATTGTATTGTATTGTATTAATTTACTTCAGGCAGTGCCCATATAGTATTAGTAAGAATCGTGACTTATGCTATGTTAGTAATAATATTCATATGTACACATTAAATCAAATTAAATCAAATCGAATCGATTCAAACCAAATCAAATCAAATCAAATCAAATCAAATCAAATCAAATCAAATCAAATCAAATCAAATCAAATCAAATCAAATCAAATCAAATCAAATCAAATCAAATCAAATCAAATCAAATCAAATCAAATCAAATCAAATCAAATCAAATCAAATCAAATCAAATCAAATCAAATCAAATCAAATCAAATCAAATCAAATCAAATCAAATCAAATCAAATCAAATCAAATCAAATCAAATCAAATCAAATCAAATCAAATTAAATTAAATTAAATTAAATTAAATTAAATTAAATCGTATTTATTTAGTAAACTCAGTTCAGAAACCGGCCCGTAGCGGACTCTTTATTTATCCAGCCTTTGGTCTCCGTAACCAAAACTTAGAGAATCTTCAACAAAAACCTACTAACTCTTACACCCGGTATCCCGTACGCTAACAATTGGACGTTAACAGCAGTCAGTTGGGCAGAGTGCATACAAAAAACTTCGGACCTGTCAACATCTTGTTAACATACGAGAAACTGGGATTAGTTAGTCGAAAAGACAAAGCTGCTGTACCATACATTTTACTATAGTTGAAGAGACTCGTTAGTCTCTATTTATTAAATCATGATGCCTCTTCAGAGGCAGTTTATTTAATCTGCGGTCATGTCCTTTCCTTGTAAAATCTCCACCAGAAACTATTTTAATCGGAGTTTATCGAGTATTTAAGGTATCGTGTTTTTATAAACAAGACCGCTAGATTACTTGACTTGATTAGATTGACTGCCTCGTTGGTCTAGCTGTTAAGGCGCTTAGCTACCAAAACAGAGGTCATGGGTTCGAATCCCACCGGGGGGCAGCCGTACATTTGTACAAATGGCCTCAGTCTGGGTGGTCGCAGTTTGGAAAAAAAGAATCGAAAGATCCTGAAAGTACAGCCGTATTTACAGAGTACAGTAACGTGCGCGCAAGTAAAGGTTCATGTGCTACCAAATAAGTATTTACAAGAGAGTGATTTCTAAGTAATTATCTACATGAGAAGGAAGTGGCGTGCTTGGGGGAGGCCTATGTAGGTACAGCAGTGGACGAGTACCTACAGATTAACTGATTGATCTACATGAGTGAAGAATTAGAACATGATTAGAAAAATAAAATTTTCAGTTTTCCCGACAACAGTACTAGATTTTGTTGTGGTTTCCATTGGTAGCAGCTTTCGGGTCGGGCTTCAGTGGATGTTTTAACACTATATACTTTGCGTCATTCTTACGAAACCATGGCTGTCATTACAAGCACTTCAGAATTTTCCGATATCCCGTCGCGCCCCTTGTTTACTTACAAAAGTCTAAGGGTGGGACTTTTCCGAGAGGGAAAAGGATGGAGCATGCTCCAGCTGCCTCTGTCCTCGTCTGGCCGGGATCGATGTGACCTTGACAGTGGCGCCGGCGAGAAATAAAAATGTACAATAACAAAATGTATGTATGGCTGGCAGACTAGCGGTGAATAGTAAAGTTGTTATGCAGCTTCAAGTAATAACGAGGTTGGAATTTGAAATTTGTATTTGAAGTTCAGGTTTTTCAATCCGCAGTGTCATGGTGACGGAACGCTCGTGCCTTACTGAGGATTATGTTGCATAATCATGTGCCTACCCGTAAAGATATAGTTAAGATAAAGATAAAAGATTATGTATTTGTCAAACATGAGTTATAAGATTATATTAAAAAACGTCCTGTGATTGTTTTGTCTCTCGGGACTTGCAAGATCTTTTTGAGAGATCACCATGAGTTGTCATTAAAATGTATCTCTGTCACAAATTACATTTATGTCAAAGTGAGATAATAATTATAATAATTGACTAGTAAATACAACGTCAATGAGAAGGAAGAACAATAACTGCCTACATAATAAATTATACTATCGAATTTAGGGGTGTTGTACGCCTGAAATAGAGATTTATGATGATTTATTTATTGTTATTCCAATTCCGAACAAATTCGAATTCAAGATAATTTAGTACACTGTCATGCATGAGATAAGTGCAGTGCCTGTAATTTTATTCGCAGTCTGTAGGTATGGCGACTATGTTAACCACGCCTTGATGTCACTGCTCAGCCCACAGAAGCCCTTCCAGGACACAAAAACACAGCATTATGTTCATCATCATCATTCAGCCACAAGAAGTCCACTACTGGACATAGGCCTCCTCCATGGATTTCCAAAAAGACCGGTTGGAAGCAGCCTGCATGCATGCACCCTGTGCTTTGGTAACCAGGCAAGGACATCACAAACATGGAAATACACCCAGACTGAAGACCATTTCTTCAGTATCGGTAAAGTTAAATCACTTCCAATACATAACTAAGCGAAAGTATAAAAAAAATCACCTATCTAGTGGGTAGAAGTTGCCACTAGACGGTGTATAAATAATTTAAAATAGACATAAAATGGAGTTTTTTAACCTGTCTCACAAAGCAATTTCTCAATGTCAGCTTTTTAGTTGATACATTCTGCTCTTAGGTATATGCTATAAGCAGCACCAACATATCAGTGTTTACATTTTTGGCGAAGCTTAATGGCTCAGGGTCCCTTTTTCTTTTCAGAGTCCCAGAATACGTTTTCATGCAACGTGTTTACAGCATCATGAAACGCCGCCCGCCCAAACACTCGACTTTGCAACTTGGTACTAGAAGGCAAACAGACATCACATGCGTGGGTGAATATTGGATGCAACTTATACAGAAATAGAGCGCGCTGAAGCTCGATGCACAAGGGACGGTCTCAGATGGGAATGTTGTGTGTGAACGAAACGGGTTCACTATGCCACTCCAAAACACGTTTAATCGAATAACATTTCATCTATGACGACTCATCGATAGTTTGTTTGTTCGATATTTCAATTTATCCAATGTTCAGATTTTACGAATCACGTTTTTTCGGTGCTACGTTTCACCTAAGAAGTAAGTGGCCTATATATATGAATACGATCGATTTTTTGCTATTTATTTGCAAACCACGTAGATTTTAATAAGATTTTAAGCCAATAACATTATATTTCGATGAAATGTAAAGTCAGTCAAAAGAGTTTTAGGCTTTAGACAAAATAAGCCATCGATCTTTTTTATTTTATGTGAAATGAACCACCGATGTAATGTCATTTGATGTAATTAATTCTAGTTAAGATAAGCGGCCGACGAGTTGTCATAGGTGAAATGATATAAGATGAAGTGTTTTGGAGTTGCGTAGTGAACCCGAACGAAACAATTCTACTGATAATGCGTAAGGGTTATGAGCTATTAAAGACCATCTAATGAAGAAAACTACAATGTCATACAATGCGAAGTAATAAACACGATCTCCTCCAACTGATCCTGCACGGAAAAATACAAGGCTCCATCGATTTGTTCCGAGCCGCCACATCACGGCTCACAGTGACCACAATGATAGCCGACCTCCGATAGCAGATGTCATTACAAGAAATTGGAGATTGAGATTAGATTAAGGAGCCATAGGTCTAGCTGACTCTAAGTAGGTACGTAGCGATATTAGGTATAATACGGCGCTGCATTGAACCTTAGTCGGTGCGTGGGTAGCGTCGATCAGGGTTTATGAAAGTTACCTGACCATATTAAATTCAGTCTGACGTTTCAGAACATAAGGCTATAAATAATCTACCCTGTGTGACTTTTTTAAAGTATTTTGATGGCAGGAAGACCTCAAAATATTGTTAGGTATATGTGATAGACGCTGCATTAGGACGTATTCTGCTTCGCTTATCAAATGTTGTTTGTTTGGAGCTTTTTTTTTAAATTTTGTTTGTCTAAATTTGGAGTTTTTTTTTCATTGATTTTTTCTCCAATTTTGAAATGGACACCTAGTTTAACTTGTAACGTTCATTAAGTCGCAGTTTGAATACAACATTTTCGATTGATTGATTTAAAATTATTATCTCGAAAAATCTAGACACTAACGGCCTTATTTATAAAAAACACGATACGGAGTCTTCCTACTCGTACTTGCTTCGTACTTCGTACTCGCCGAGGCTTCGTGCAGTATCTGTGGGCTAATCGGCTATGCAATGTAGGTACATCAAATTGTCATAGTAAAACATGAGCGAGATGAAATCTACGAAATGAAGCCCTGGTCACGACGTTTTCCTTCACCGGAGCGTTGTGAGCGCATCGGTTATTTGGAACATGTCGGAAACGAACCCAAAAGTTCTGGGTTCGATTCCGACATGTACCAATGACTTTGTTTTCTAAGTTTCGTACATTTGTATTAGCCATACTCCCTAACGGGTTTTTAGAAACCTGAGGTGTGCACGCGCGGCGATTACGTTGTCAGGTTTTCATCATCAGCCATTTGACGCCCACTGCAGGACATAGCCTCCCTCATGGTTTTCCTAATCATGAGGGGTTTTGCCATAATCGCCACGCTTGGCAGGCGGGTTGGCGATCGCAGTATGCGGTTGGAATCTCAGGAAGACGCTGCTGCCCGTCTCCTGGTAATGTATTTCCTTAGTCGCCTTCTACGACGGATTGTCAGGTTTTAATTTTTTTTCAATGACTTTCTGGCCATCTCTCATAGAGAAAGGTTAGACTTAATAGCCGCGTATGTAGGTAATTACTTATGTAAGTTCTTATCCCGCCTGCATAACCCAACCAAGTCCCCAATTAAATAAATATGAATAAAAAGGCCACCGGCCGAAACCCACACAACTCCGCCGAACCTAGTCTCCATTGTTCTCCAAATAGCCCTGGCCTAAGGGGTTTCTACACGACAAACTTGCTGAGTTGGAAGCCAGACGAAAGAAGGTCCTTCCTTGTTTTGTAAAATAACACGCCGAACTCAAAGTCCAGAAAGTGTATTTTCCTTTTACAACTTAGCAAAACTTCTTTCATCTTTTTTCACAAAAACACACCTAATCACGTTTTTCTTTTCGTTCAAAAACAAGCTTGCAAAAAGTACAGTTCGTTCCAAAATCAATAGTGTTATTTTACTAAGATTGCTTTCTTTTAAATAATTTCGTTAAAATGATATTGACAATTCAATTACACCACTTTTAAAAAGCAAAACCTCACATTCAGGAGGGTAAAAAGCGGCAAGGACACGGAGTAATAGACTGACCCCCAGTTTCTCGTACGCTATTAATTTACTGTTTACTGTTGACCAAAGTGCATACAAAAAAAAACACTGACAGCTGTTAACAGTTGATTAACAGCTTGTTAGTGTACGAGAAACCGGGGGTGAAGGAAACAGGTATGTAGGTACCTAATTAGCTCTTTTATGTCTTGATAAGTGAAAAAGCCAAGTCAGAGGCCTTAGGGCGGCTTGACAACTTCTGACAGTAGACGAGCCACTAGTCTACAAGCCTCCACCAATCCGGACTTGGCCCCCGTGGTGGAGTATGGCCTATACCTTTCTCAGGGAAGAGACCCGTGCCCCTCGGTGGGGACATAATGGGTTGATGATGAAGTGAAAATAAATAAAATTACTAGGCAAGGGCAAACTGAAAACAGAAAACAGGAGAAGAGTCTTGTCTTTCTGGGCCCCAATTTCATAAAAGTACAATTTACGGTTTACTATGACAATTCGATGTATATTGCAAAGTTTGTTAACAAGAAGGAGCGGTGGTAGCGCGGTCTGTAGAACACTTGCCTCACATTCAGGAGGTCGTGGGTTCAAACCCCGGACATGTACCAATGGATTTGTTTTGTAAGTTACCTACACTTGTGAATTTGCAGCACCAACACCACGCCACAGTTTAAATGTGTTCATAATACTGTGACCACGCGCTAACAGTGAAGGAAAACCTAGTGAGGAAACATGAGCATCGGAGGTGTTCACATATTCACATAGTGATTAAGCCCATACTCTCTCTCTCTCTCTGAGAGAAGGCCTGTGCCTACAGTGGGACGTATATAGACTACATTATATAAAAAGTAAGAAGACTATTTCGAGATTTGATAAGCCTTAGATTTGGCCTTGTTTAAGACTTACTAGTCGAGATTTATATTTTTTAACTTTTTCATTCCTAGATTCTCGTTTGGTGGTCAAAGCTTCTCTTATTTGTTCTTGAGGTCTTATATATAAGTATATGACTAGTTGCTGCCCGCGACTTCATTCGCGTGGATAATGATTTTGATTTATATTTTTCGGGATAAAAGTTGCCTATGCGCTATTCCAGACTATAATCTGTCTCTGTGCCAAATTTCATCCACATCTGTTCAGCCGTTCTATCGTGAATGAGTAACGAACAACTTTCGCATTTATGACAGTTATTATATAAGATGTAATAGTTGTGATCTGCTTTTTAAACCAAAAAGATTAAATTTTAGGCATATTACGTACTTCCGTCGTGTTGTGTTTGGGCCTAGTCTATAGAACAAGATGCCTTTGTTATGAGTACAAAGCTTTTCGGCCTAGTAAATGACTGATTGGCTAACCTATTTAGGTATTCTGCCCTTTGTTACGGCAATGTTATTGTTGTCGTTGTCTTTTATAAATTGAGTTGAATTGAGTTTAACAATGAAGTTGGTATTAACGAAGTAATTGCTCGTAAGTTGGCTAGAGTAATTGCTCGATGTACAGTGTTGTAATGTTTCAGTTGCCTTGCCTATTCGTATTCGCCTATTTGCCTGCGATTTATAATGGTACATCGCAGGTTTTACAAAATCAGTGCCAAGGATTCGTCAGAAAACCCAGTTGATGGTTAATATTTGCAATACAAGTGGCCAATTGCGGCACCGGCTTCAAATAAGAGCAAGAATCGTACAAAAAGCGTAAGGACACGGAGTAACAGACTGAAGGAAACAGGTAGGTAAGTAATTAGTTGCATTTGTCTTGATAGATGAAAATAAGGAACGCCGAATGACGAAACAAAAGCCGAATGAAATAAGATAGATAATAGGGGTTAAAGTATGAAATTGCCGTTTTATTGCAATAGGTTCTTTGAATTGACATAGAATCTTCATGGTTTGAGGTTTTCGAATGAAACTTTTTTCAAATGGTTTCTATGATGTTCTTTTTTTAAAAAATGTGAAACATTTGAATATCGACTTTCAATTGTTTTTGTTATTCAATTTAGACAAGAAAGATGGATACTGCGAAAATTCGAGTGATTTTTGAATACGAGTTCCGACGCGGAACTAACGCGGCAGAAACAGCCCGCAATATCAATGCTGCGTTTGGAGAGGGGTCTACTAATGAACGCATCGTGCGATTTTGGTTTAAACGCTTTCGTGATGGAAATTTCGACTTAAAGAACGAGCCACGAGGAAGACCGCCCACACAGGTGAATAAAGATGAATTAAGAGAGATAGTGGAAGCCGACCCTAGTCAAACTACCCAGGAATTAGCGGCATGGTTTAACGTTACCTTACCCACAATATTGACTCACTTGCGTCAAATCAATAAAATAAAAAAATACGAAAAATGGGTGCCTCATGATTTGACTGATCTGCAGAAAGAAACGCGTGTTGAAACTTGTGTTGCCTTGTTGATATTCTATGTCAATTCAAAGAACCTATTGCAATAAAACGGCAATTTCATACTTTAACTCCTAATATTATGTGAATGTAACATAATAATATGTCTATCTTATTTCATTCGGATTTCGTCTACAAACTTTGATAATAATGGTTAAAATACGTAAAGCAATATCTACCGTTAGCTCGTCCTGAGTCATGTCATTAATTTAGGAAATAGTAACTCCTATTATTAATTACTTGACAGTATTTCAACAAATGCTTGAAACTCACGGCTGTACCCCGGATGCATAGTCAGAGACTAGGGCTTGCAAGAAATTAAAATAACTATGTTTGGATAAATACTCACCCCCAGTTTCTCGTACACTAACACGCTGTTAATCTACTGTTAACAGCTGTCAATTGACCAAAGTGCATACAGAAAAAAACCACTGACAGCTGTTAACAGTAGATTAACAGCTTGTGTACGAGAAACCGGGGGTCAATCGTGCACAAAAAGCATATACTGCATAGGTGTTTTTATTCCCGTTGATCCGATTCCGTGGAATTAACAGATTTACATTCCTAAAATGCGCAACTCCTGAAACATTCCAATTAGAGTTTGTGTTTTACCACAACTTTTGTTCTATGAATGTTTTCTTAGATTTAGGTACGTATAAGTATTTCTTGAAAGATCAGGGGTAACGTAATTATTAACGTAGTTATTAAATTCGCGCTTTGTGCGCTCTACCGCGAAAATTCACAACTTTTTTGAGAAATTTTAACAAAATAATTTCAAAAGTGTTAGAACAAAGGATGTTGCGACGTCAAACTCTAACCGACATGTTTTAGGAAATGCGCATATTAGAAACAACCAACTAATCGGTAGGTCTACTCAATTTAACTAGTTACCCACCTATTAGGTACAGACTCACCTACTCTACATCAAACTATTCCTACAGTTACATTACATTCACTTCCCCCATTCATCTTTACAGCAGCGCAACGCAGCTCTACAAAAACGCTTTTACCCCCAAAGGGTGCTATCCCTAAAGCTCCCGTACGTAACAAGTGCTAACTCTGGAACCGGGAAAGGGGTAGGGGGGAGAGGCAGTCGATACCGCTGCGCTTGCGTGGTCTTTACGTAATATTCTAGAACCTGCATTCCTTGTTTACAATTTCCAACGGAATCTAATCTCTAAGTGTATAGGAATTAGGTGCAACAAGGGAAAACGATGAAGTTGTGTAAAATATAGCATACGGGACAAAGGGATTGCTCAATGAAATGGAATTTCTAGGTAAAAGGACGATCTTTTTCTGTCTCAAGGTGTTTGAACGAGTTGGTAAGCATCTTATATCCACTAACAATTGGCTAAGTGCGTGTCGAGCTACGTGCAATGTAGGCTTCCGTAGGAGGGGTTTTTAACAGCTTTACAGAACTAACAACTTCATCTAAGTAATTTTCAAGGAACCCTAAATCGAGAAATGGTTTGCCTATACCTTCAATATTTTTAAACGAGCAATCCAACGATATCCCACATTATGGTGTAGGCGAGAAATAAAAATGGCATCCCTAATTTAGGTGTAGGTAAGGGGGTAACCTAATTTTTTTTATGATTAGGTTAGATTACCTAGATTAGAATTCTTTATTTTTGGTGTGTACCAAAAATCAAAATACATTAAGATTTAAGATCTTATTCTACCGTTTTGTCGGAGTCATTAATATGTATTTCTATGCTTTTCAGCTTTCTAGTACTGGGTAGGTTTCGGGTCGGACGTCGATTTTTTTAACACCTGTAGTCTGTACCACCAACTGACTTTTGCAAATAAAAACAATTCGCGCGAATACACTAGTGGGCTGTAAGGAAACAAGAGTTGGACTAGTTTTAGAGGTCACCAGATACTTGATAAATAGGCACGAGAAGCCTACAGCTGTGGCTAATAGTCGTGGCCTAAGCCGGGTCTGGCGAGTCTCCAAAATAGCCAGAATATACTTAAATACTATTTTACCGCTGTTTAGACTCCCCAAAGAAATATCTTACAGAGATAAGCTCGCCTTTGTATATGCTATTTCAGTAATGTCCTGTTCAATGTTTCGTGTGCAATAAAGCATAATTAATACTTCTGCACCTGGTTTACACGTTCTAAGTACGCAAGAAGTTATTTTTTAGGTCAGTTGCAAGGTCCTAGCGGTCTCTACATACCTCCGCAAAACAGGTGTGAGTGTATGTAAGTATGCATTTATTAAGGCCGACTTGCAACAGACATACATACATCATGAAGTAACTAATTGAATCTGCAACCTCAGCAGGAGTTTGATGAGAGGTCCCTGATGAAAATTTATCTGTATCATCTGAACCTCGTTTAAGACTTTTTGTCTTATAGTGTTTTTTTTTGTCTGTAGTCGCGTAAAAGATCCAAACGCTTCCAGTACCCTGGGCAACAATCAGCGAGTGCTTGGCGCTGATTGAAAATTTCTGTCAATACGACTGAGAACCTCGTTTGCCATCGATACGCTAAGAATGCTAATGCTTTCAGTTCACAACAGAAGTGACGTACTACCCCTAAGTTGCTGCAGTAAAGGCTGGTGTTCACGTAAGATCAGATAAGAATATTCTTTATTGTACCAGGAAAAACACTAACGTAAAATATTTACAATAAACAGTACAATTGGCGGCCTTATTGCTTATAGCAGTTTCTTCCAGACAACCGACGATGAAGAGTTGTTGAAGGAAAAGTGAGACGGGTAGTCGGTGCAAATACACGTATTAAGTTGTTCAGTAGTTAACTAAGTTTTAACTTAATCTTTAATGCATTTAAAAATTAATTTAGTAATAAAGTGCAAGTTAAAATTTAGCGTGCAAGTAAACAAGTAGATCTCTTACAGAGATAAGCTCGCCTTTGTACATGCTATTTCTTATGTAATGTCTTGTTCAATGTTTCGTGTGCGATGAAGTATATTAATATTATTAGATTAGAACTTTTTCTATTTTTCGAGTAAGTTTGTGATTTAGTAAAGCAAGTAAATTTCAACTTTATTTTTAAGCGGTCAGGCCTTAACACCCAATTTACCAAGCTACTAAACAGAAAAAACGACCTGTTTACTTAATCGTTAATATGCAATTTGCCACTAAAGAGCTCTCTATTAACTGTTTACATAAATCATCATCATCAGCCATTTGATGCCCACTGCAGGACATAGGCCTCCTTCGTGGTTTATCCATAACCATGAGGGGTTTCACCATAATCGCCACGCTTGGCAGGCGGGTTGGCGATCGCAGTATGCGGTTGGAATCTCAGGAAGACGCTGCTGTCCGTCTCCTGGTAATTTATTTCCTTAATCGCCTTCTACGACATCCACGGAAGAAAATGGAGTGACGCTATTCTTAATCCGGCGCCACACGGAATCGTTTACACGAATCGTTTATCTTAAATTTTAGTGACCTAAGTGTGTATTTAACACTTTTAAACTAGGCATAAGTTAGAACTTACTTAAATGCTAAAAGTCCTCTTTCCTCCCTGGGCTGAAACTATTCTAGATTTTATTGACGCCGCCCCAGGTTGGCCTCGATTTTTGAGAAAATGAGCGGGGTATTAACTGCCTGGACGTCTGGGAACGTCTTTCAGTTGATATACGTTTTTATGCTTGTGTTGTGTCCTGTATTATTGTTGAGTGGGTCAACCTTGAGAATAAATTGGTACTTATACTGATGCCCGGAGCTTCACTACGTGTAGCTTGGAGCAAAGATTCGAGAAAATCGTACAAAGAAAAGAAAGTGCTTGCCGCGTCGGTACATGTTTTATGAATAAATTCGAATAAAAAATATGGTATTTTTCTCCAGAATACTGAAATACTGTCCGAAGTATTTGAGAAAGGTGAATAAATCCTATGAAAAATCACATTATTTTCTTTTTATCGATAATTAGCTGTCCCGGCGAACTTCGTCAGCCACAGAATCCTTTTATATGATTCTTGTTAGCATGGAAACGCAATAAATAAATTGTTACAATATTATGCTACGGGAACGCTTTACCGGGATATCAAGTATCCTATGTCGCAATTCAGATCTTTGTCTATCTGTATGCCAAGTTTCATGTAGTTCCGTTCAGCCGTTATTGCGTGATTAAGTAACAAACATCCAAACATCCCCACAAACTTTCACATATTTACAGTAGGATAGGATTTCTGCAAAATCTTTATGTTGCCACACGAAAGTTGTGTGGAATGTCACCAGTACATAACACCTCTTTGTTCTAAAAGTTTTCCCAATTCGCGACAACAAGAAACACATTTTTTTTGTAGAAATGGTGTAGCTGCAGTGTTGCTAGAGCGACGATAGCGGAGCGGTAGCACGCCGGTCTCAAATTCGGGAGTGGGTCCAATCCCGACACGTACTAATGACTTTGTTTCTTATTAGTGAAGTTGTAGTAGCAATACTGAAGGAGGAAAACATCGTGACGAAACCTGAGTCTGAGGTGTTCACATACCTCAGCGCTTGAAATTGCCAATCCGCGGTGGGCACGCGTGGTAATTAAGCCCATACTCTTTCTCTGAGAGAAGGCCTATGCCCTGCAGTGGGACGTATATAGAGTACATTAAAAAAAATAGCTGCAGTGTAGCGTTTTTGGACAGCGAGTCCATTCAGGTAAAAACCTATTCATCGTTGAGAGCGGTATTTCTAAGAACAAAGTTCTCGACAAAACATAAATCAGAATCAGTGTCTGCCTACCCTTAGCATACGGAAACCCGGGAATCCCAGCACCATTCTATTCTTACCGTCGTCATTGAGAGAAATACTTGCCCGGATCGCAGAGGACGCGTGGGTCAACAAAACCCCCCCAGTGCCAGCGTACCTATGCATTGATCGTGCGAGTGCAGCGTGACCTACATCTAGGTCATTTCGCTCCCAACACCCCGTCACCTCCTCCCCCAGTCTTGCCAGGTAAACGGTAATTACCGTAGAAACACATTTTCTTGTCAATGTCAAGTACATACATACAAACATAAATTTACGCCTGTATACCAGTGGGATAGGCAGAGACTAGGTTTTGCGTGCACCGTCACGGCAAGCGCTCGTTAGACTAACTCCCGGTTTCTCGTATACTAACAGTCTGTCTACTGTTAACAGATGTCAGTATTTTTTGGCCAACTGTCAGCTGTTAACAGTAGATTAACATATTGTTAGTATACGAGAAGCCAGGGTTAAATGAGTTGCTGTAATGGGCGGTAACTTTCGCGATGTACCTCGTTGCCTGTAACCCTTTATTTTTACCCGACTGAGACGACGGTGCCCAAAAGGAGGGTAGTGTGTTTGGGTCGTATGTAGGTATACAGTGTTGTATACCGGTCATCTATTAGATGTGTCATCTGTAGTTTGTTTTGCTGCTATGGCGCGCTTAGTAGGTTATGCCAACGAAAAAAGAAAATAAAACAAAATCAACTAATTACAGTAACTCTCATAAGATTGGTCGAACTAACCTACTTAATCTCTTCATTTTCTTTAAGATCGGTCGAACTAAGTTATTTAATCTTTTAATTTACTTTAAAATTATATTTTAAAATATATACTCATATATTTATAAATTTACATTTTCATTATTATATTATTTTATTTTTCTTAATATCCATCGTGTGTGTCTTTTGTTTTTATTTGTTTTACTTATTAGGTGCCGACAGAATACCAGCGTTACAGAAGGTACCCTTTTGCTGAGTCGGGTCCTTTCACAAACGCAATGCACTGGCATTCCTTGCATGTTTATTTTTAATTTAAAATTGTATACTTTATATGAGTACTCTGTCTGTTTACTGTGTTTTAAGTGAATAAATTATTTCATTTCAATTCAGTGAATGTCCGAGAGAGAGAGAGAGAGAGAGAGAGAGATGTTTTAAGTGAATAAATTATTTCATTTCAATTCAGTGAATGTCCGAGAGAGAGAGAGAGAGAGAGATGTTTTAAGTGAATAAATTATTTCATTTCAATTCAGTGAATGTCCGAGAGAGAGAGAGAGAGAGAGAGAGAGAGAGAGAGACAGAGCGCGAGTATTGCGGATTGGCGATTTCAGGCGCTATGAAATCATATAGGCTATGAACTCAGCATAAATTAAAAAAACCAGCCAAGTGCGAGTCGCACTCGCGCACGAAGGCTTCCGTACCATTATCTATACAACATTAGACACAAAGATCGGAAAAAAACGACAAATATTACGTTTGTTGTATGGGAGCCTCCCTTAAATATGTATTTTATTTTATTCTTATTTAATTGTTTACTTTTGAAGCAAATATAGAACTAAATATTATGTGAATATTTCAAGCGTCTACATGTTGCCGTTTTAATATCGAGCAAAAAAATTACGTTTCTTGTACGGGAGCCCCCCCTTAAATAGGTATATATAGTGGCAACAGAAATACATCATTTGTGAAAATTTCAACTGCCTAGCACGGCACATGAGATACAGCCTGGTGACACAGAATCACACAGTGAGACAGACGGACAGACAGACAGTGAAGTCTTAGTAATAGGAACTCTAAAAACAATGCGAAAAACAAAGGCGGGACACAAAATCAACATTGTGACTCACCTAGGTTGGCCCCGCCTGTCAGCAGTCGACTTGTTAGTTATTTTTTATTTTAGTGTTTTACTTGACTGCTCAGTAATTTGTAATTTTAGAATGGCAATACTGGTCTCCCCTTTCACGGAGCTAAACTTTGAGACGGGTGCGGTTGGGGGTACGTACAGTAAATTTTAGTTGCAAAGTCGTCGGTAACGCAATTGAGTAGAGCGCATGGGTGTAAAGCTTAATGTGCTGTCGATTGTACACTACGCTTCGCAACGGTCAATTTTAATAAGGGGGTTAAATTTAAGATCTGTACTGACTTTTGTCTAGGAATGCGGTTGAAAATAATTAAAAAGTAGGTACCGACTTTTCTGTTTAAGGTAAAGGTACGACTTCATAATTATGTACCAGAAGAATTTCTTAAGTATGATTTTCACAAATAAAACCGGGGCGAAACTTCACTTATTTCACCGAAGTAACAGATAATTTAATTTCTTAGCACCACACTTTTTTTTCTAAATAAACTATGTACCTACTTTAATATGTTTATAACTCACGTAAATAAAATTGAGTGATTCAATTCAATCTCAGATTGATTCTAAAATTTCTTGCTCTGTCATTCATCTAGTCTCCTACATTCATGATGTCGAATTAAAACTTAGTGTCCATAAATAATAGATTTATTTACCGTCACATAACTATAGCCGACAGCTAAATAATATTTTGAACCACTACACTACAGGGTCCATATCATAGAACTACAATATATGGTTTGCTATGACAATTTTAAATTGCATAGCCGATTAATTAACAAGCTGGAAGACTCCGCTACGCTATGTACATCAATTTGTCATAATAAACTGTTAATTGTAGTTTTATGAAACGCGGCTCAGGACATCAATTTATGTCTTAGAGCCCGTACACAAAACTGCGATGCGACATTGATTCGCATCGGCGTACATAATAGTAATAAATGGATGAACCCAAAATCTTCTTTGTTTCTTTTTCCTGTATCTTCTTAGCAATAACAGAAGTGAGCACATCTTTTTACGATCCATGTCACGACCGTTTTAAAAAATACGGGAATGGAAGGAAGGAATGGTCACCGGAATAGTGGAAGGGAGATGCCTTGCCGCACGAAATCGCATCGCAGCAATTCGTGTCGCAGTTTTCTGCGTTGCGAATTCGCAACGTGCCGATTCGCAGTTTTGTGTACGGTGCCTTATTCTACTTAACTATTCTATGGTGTTCAGAATTTAGTTGAGAATTAAGACCTAAAATGGAGAGCCGGGCCTGAGGTATTGGGGTACCGGCATGTAAGTCCTCCACTGTAAAGAGTTGTCTGATTTTGCCTACTCCGAACTGTCAAATACATAGATATTTTGTCACTTTGGAGTCGTCTAAATGCTTAACTCGATAGAGTGGAAAGTTAATGACATAACTCAGAAACGATTAAACGAACGGCTGATATTCTTTTCGCGATTTCGATTTTTTTCTCATAGTAGGAGTTGTTCGTATGGTCCTATTCACGAGTACATTCCCCCATTTTCGAATAGATACAGGAATTATGTCATAAATTGACATAATCAACTGTCAAAGGTACAACCAAGCATAATAAGCATAAGCAGCCTATATAGGTCCCACTGTAGGGCACAGGCCTTCTCTCAGAGAGAGAGTATGGGCTTAATCACCACGCGTGCCCACCGCGGATTGGCGATTTCAAGCGCTGAGGTATATGAATAGCTCAGACACTCAGGTTTCCTCACGATGTTTTCCTTCACGGTTAGCGAGTGGTATTGCTACTATAACTTCACCAAATGTACATAACTTAGAAAACAAAGTCATAGGTACATGCCCGCACTGAGAATCGAACCTGGGTCTTCCGCTTCCGAGTCCAATGTTCTACCCACTAGGCTACCACCGCTTTTTTTAAGCATAGTTATCCCACCAAGAACTTGTTTTGGGCGTCTTTGTCGACGATTTTTCTTCGTAACTCGTTAATTTTCCACAATTTCTAAGCAACATGCCGCTAAGCATGAAAGCGTCTCTGATCTGAAACAGAGATATGAAACTACATCGAAAGTGGGGCTCTGCCTTAGGGAAAGTAGAAGATTCAGGGACGAAGTACTTCAAGGACACAAGGACGTCAAGCCTGAAGCCAAATTGACGGCGATCCGTTATGCAAAACGGTGTAGTTTCTCTATATCGCCTCAAGGTGTGACTGACCTCATTGATGTCAAGGGGTTATGGTACTACATATCCAGAAAATATCCCACTAGGTCAAAGTGGCGCCACCTTTACGCTATACCAAACTTCTTTCCTAAGACCTACACTCTGTTTTTAGGGTTCCATTCCAGAAGGGTGCCTAACGGGACCCCATTACTCTGCCTCCGCTGTCTGCCTGTCCGTCTGTCTGTCTGTCCGACCTTTAAGCGGCGAATTCACTAGACAGACGTGCCCGCGGAAAGTTTGTACGGGCTTGTCTGTCGCCACAATACACTACACAGACTCATCAGTTTGTCTTCTTTCTCAGCTACACGGTTGTTGTAACGATAACAACGAGACGAAGAAAAATCATAAATGCTGGTGCCGTAATAATACTGTGAGACCAAAAAAAAAGAAAAGAATTTGGTGGAAAGAATAGTTTAAAAAATATTAATTTGCTTCAAGAATTAGAAATTCATGAACCAGGAGACCAATATACAATTACTTGCGCATGGATCGAGAATCATTTGAATTTTTATTAAATCTCAAAGAGCCTAAAATTACTAGACAGAATACTAATAATAATTTATTTATATTCTTTTTGTTGCACTGACCCGTGCTGAGGACAATTTTTAGCCTCTAAATCGGTTTTTAAAATAATTTATTTAACAGAAAAACAAATTTTACCTACTCTACAGTTCGATACATAGATAATAAAAAAAAAACGTCTGTACTCGTTGCTGTCACTCTCAGGTCTGAGTTTATATTCTCTGTGGGTCTGAGAGCAGGCGCCCTGCGATAAGCATTCACGCACGGACATGTCTGTACGAACACGTGCCGCACAGAGAAAATGAGATCGCGCGGACGAGCAACGGGCAAGTCAGACAGACTGACTGCGACGGTCCTACACTAGCAAACATTGCATCGAGCGAGGTCCGAGGTCCGGCGGGCATGTGCAGATTTGCCCGCGGGCGTGTCCGTCTAGTGAATTCCCCGCTTTAAAGGGCTTTATCTTTGGAACCGTATTAGATAGCCAGTTACAAAATAATTAAAAACAAGGGGGGTCTCCACATGACAAACGTGCTTTTTTATTAATGCTCTATCGTAAAAACGGTAATACATACAGGCGTCAAACTTGGCGTGATTGTGGGACTTATATATTCTAACAAATAATAAAAAACGGCCAAGCGCGAGTACGGAACCCTCCGTGCGCGAGTCCGATTCGCACTTGGCAGGTTTTTTTCAAATACTATCACGGTCAAGATATAAAATAGAAAAATATTTTAGGTTCATACAACAATGACCGTTTCTTAAAAACAATATAATATAATATCTAAAGACAGGCCCAGCTCTTTCATACAATTTTGTAAAATCTCTCGATACATTATTGACTATAGGAAAAAGCCATAAGTAATAAAGAAAGGTGCATTTATCTAATATATTATCGAACAGTTTATATTTATTTTGCGGTTTGCATTATTAGAACAAGGTGAAGATAGGAATTATTTTACATAGCAGTTGTATTTACGGTTACGTGATTACATGTTTAGCTTACAATCATAGAGGCTAATCCAGTTCAAGTATTATTTGCACCTTTTCGTAAATAGTTCACCCAGGAAAACCATAGTATTAATTATAATCACTGCACTGTAACATTTCCAAATTAGTCCATTCTTTGTTCCAATCAGTTTTGACTCCACACTATTACATTGTCCGTTTTGTTTTTTAATTATATTTGCCACCTTAGCATTCTTTTTTCAGTTTCAAACAATCCTGGTACCACAGTTCCACTGACATCAGTTCACGATGACATACGATGGCAATGAGTGGTCAAGTAAATGAAACAAGTCGACGATCGACTACGACTTTTAAAAATCATTTTAAATTTGTTCGTTTGTTACGTGTTATTGCAAGTGTAGACGTACAAAGGCGACTTAGGTATTTGAAAAGATTTTTTTTCCAGCCAGCCTAAGAGAGGTTCTGGATAACAAAACATAGAGCGGGGGATGGCAAAATAAATCTCAAGAAAGAGGAAAATAATCAAAAAATTTCCGTATTTTAAAATGTTGTATGTGACTTTCTTTACCATTTTTCCACTTCTTAGTGGCGCTTCTTCCAATTCTCAAAACCATTGTGTTAAATAGAATTAATGTAGGACAACGACCTACCAGCAAATTGAATAAAATTATGTTTTTGAACCCAACATAATTAGAAAGACAATCCGAGAAAAAACTGACAGAACAAAATTTGTAGTAAAACACAAACAGGAACACAGAAATTGCGTATTAAGGAGATAAGCCTGTAGTTTTTAGCCGATATCTTCGCTTTGAAATTTGAGCACAACTGAAGTTTATTAGCATGATCTCGATACACGAAACGATACAGATACAATTATGTGTAGCGCTCGTCTTGCACCAGAGCGAAATCAACGGCGCGACTCAAATCGCTGCAGCGCGCTGTATCGAAACGCGTATTCCTGCTGAGAGCCGATTCCACCACTCAAACTGAACACGGTTAAATCACGCTGAGGTCAAACCCCTACAGTAGACTCGGCATTTGACTACCCTTGCGAAAATACGAAAAAAATATCTCTCTGCGGTAAGCGCTGACAAAACGCTTCTCATGTCGGCAGAACTCTGACACAGGTTTCTTTCGGTTGTTGCTTTTTTGTTTTGCTTTTTTTACACGTAGTTTTCCCAATTGACGGTTGTCAATTAATCGCCAATTAACAGATAGTCAGCGAAGGCGAAAACGGGAGTAACCATATCAGTTTAGTGATGAGCCACGTTTTTTTCGACGGTAAAATTCACGGCCTCACGTCTGCTAAACACATAGTTGTTCAATAGCACTGGAACGAAAACTGAACACTAAAACATTCAGACGTCACATAATACCAATGCATTTCTGTACATTGTAATATAATATAATACTTAGATGATGTACCAACTACCTTATTTATTTTAACAATAAATAAATAAATCGAACATTTATTCATTCAATATTTCTACATTCCCGATAACATTGCTTCCGATAATTTCTATGGAGAATCTAAGGGTGTTTTAGAATTAGTTAAGTGTCATTTGATGAAGACAAAACACTCGTATTAGACATTTGTATATGGTCTAATTACTCTAACAGGCATTCTTTTCGAAACTTCCCCAACAGGGAAATATTCTTTATTATTACTATTACTCTACACGAATGTGGGTGGCAGGGCCGGTCCGGTATGACCCAGACGGACATACTTCGACCAAATAGGGGATGTATTAGCAAAGGGCAAGATAAAAAGCACCCGAAACCGGCGTGCGTGCATGCAACGACTAATGAATGTTGAGGAAGCGAAAGTGATTTGTCAGGATCGTGGCAGGTGGCAGTCCCTGGTCTCTGCCTACCCCTGTGGGATACAGGCGTGAGTTTATGTATGTATGTATCTATGTACTCTACATGACAACTATGCATTTAAAAGACGTAGGGTCGGTCTCTGAATTGTGAATTGTGAATTGTTCTGTCACACTCTTTTCTGAAAACTTCCAAGAGACAGCACTACAGTTAACCATTTACTTAGCGAAATTCTCAATTCAGAAACTGGCCAGTAAGGCCCCGGCTAACACAGCAGGATACTCCCTTCCACTTACTGGGAGTAGGTACACTGTCGGCTGCACTGTCATAGTTCACTGTTTCCGTTTCGAGTCGTCCACACTTCTCCACCCCTTTAGCTACGGCGGGCGCGGGGCCGAGTCCCGTCGTATGATGACCAGCTAATATCGGTGGCGGCTGGGGTAAATGTTGGGGTTCTGGACATTGGGGTTGGACTGCTGCACTGGGTACCCCTGCGTGATGCTTCCGGGCTTCGCTTGCTGGAAAATGAAGCATGGTGTTTGTTTATTTTTATTTTATTCACTTAGGACAACCAGTACCTAGTACACTAATACAACATTATAATATAGTAATAACCAGTTCCTTGTCATTGAAACAAATATTGCTGTACAATATGATTCCGTGTGGCGCCGGATTAAGAATAACGTCACCCCATTTCCTTCCGTGGATGTCGTAGAAGGCGACTAAGGAAATCAATTAGCGTCTTCCTGAGATTCCAAACGCATACTGCGATCGCCAACCCGCCTGCCTGCCAAGCGTGGCGATTATGGCAAAACCCCTCATGGTTATCAAAACTGCGAAGGAGGCCTATGTCCTGGAGTGGACGTCGAATGGCTGATGATGATGATATAATAATAATACTTCCACACAATACAATCACTTGACCTGATCCCAAACTAGGATACCCTGTGCTATGGTAACCAGGCAGGGACGTTACAAACATGAAAATACACCCAGACTGAGGCCGTTTGTAAAAATGTACGGCGGTACCCAGTGGGAATCGAGCCCACGACCTCTGTTTTGGTAGCTAAGCGCCTTAACGGCTAGACCACCGAGGCAGTCGAAAACATAAAGGGTTTTAAGGTGTTTAAGTTAAGACAAATATTATAAATCTACAATTAAACTATAAACAAAATTTAATTACAATTAAGAACACATTACATAGGCACTCCTGATCTGAAAATCTGTTTGATTTTCGTGTTAGCATGAATAGCGGTGGAAGCGCGGCCAGGTCATAGGTTTGAACCCCGGCCAGTGTCCGCATGGACTTTGTTTTGAAGTTACGTGCGTTTCTGAACTTGGGGGATTACTTCTTCAGCACAACGCTGAGTCAGCTGCCTTTTGTGGCAACTTAGACATACATCTCTGGTCTTGTTTTATTTATTTGATTTGTCTGTTGTGTATTTAGTTTTGTTTCTGTTGTTGTGCATGATGTCTCTAGTTGGCATAATAAATATCTTTCTTTCTTTCTAATTTGCAGTAGCCATACCATTCGCTAACGGTTGTGGGGAAAACATCGGGAGGAAACCGGAGTGCCTGACGTGTTCAAATACAGTGGTTTTGCCTGTCTCAATGACGTGGTTCCGGTTTTGTAGACTCAGATTAATTGTTTTGGGTTTAAAAAATCAAAAATCAAAATCAAATTTTTTATTCAAAGTAGCACAGAAACTGCGACTTAATGAACGTTACAAGTTAAACTAGGTGTCCATTTCAAAATCTAGATCATTTTGGAGAAAAAAATGGACAAAAAAACTCCAAACTTAGTCTTTTCAAGTCCTTAATTTACAGGATTTATATAAATGTTCTAAAGCTCATGCATTGAACTGGCTTTAATTCCAGACATCATTGTCATCTAAATAATCTTTAATGTTACAGTAGCTTTTTTGGCACTAAGTGCGCTTCACACATTTTTTGAACCGGGTTTCTGACAAGCTTATTATATCCTTAGGGATCTTATTGTAGAAACGTATACAATGCCCCATAAAGGATGTATTAACCTTTGCCAGCCTAAATTTTGGGAACGAAAGTTTATGTCTATTTCTAGTATTTACATTGTGTTGGCTACCTACAGTTTTAAAGTCACTGATATTTTTCCTAACGTACATAATATTTTCATAGATATACTGACTAAAAATAAATTACACCTATTATTTTGTTTTCTACGTTATGTACATTCGTGAAGTTATAATAGCAATACCACTCGCTAACCGTAAAGGACCTGTCCACATATCTCAGCGCTTAAAATCGCGAATCCGCGGTGGGCACGCGTGGTGATCAAGCCCATACTCTCTCTCTAAGAGAAGGCCTGTGCCCTACAGTGGGACGTATACAGGTTGGTTTCGTATGCGCCCCGGGCCGATCCGCCTAGTGGACGCCGGGCGTAACATTGCTATATTTACCTGCATGTTGTGCTGAGTCATGAGTCGCGCCGGCTGCGCGTAGACGGCGCCGCTGCTCACAGCCGGATGGTGAGCCTCGCTCAGACCGATCAACACCTGCGGCTGTGGACAACGACATTGCATTTTTTGTTCATGGGTATCGTAAGAAAATACAAATAAGAATATGTTTATTAATATGAATTTAACACATTTTCACAGATTATGTATTTCTGTTGCCGCTATAACAATAAATACTTAAAACAGAATAAAATAAATATTTAAGGAGGGCTCCCATACAACAAGCGTATTTTTTTTTGCCGTTTTTTGCTCGATATTAATAACGGCAACAGGTAGACGCTTGAAATATTTACAGAATATTTAGTTCTATCATCATAATCAGCTATTTGATGCCCACTGCAGGACATAGGCCTCCTTCGTCGTTCTCATAACCATCGGGGGATTTGCCATAATCCCGAAGTTCTTCAAATTATAACTATTAGCTTCAAAAATAAATTATTAAATTAAAATAAAATAAATATGTAAGGGCTGCCATACAACAAACGTCATTTTTTGCCCGTTTTTCTCGACCTTTGTGTCTAATGTTGTATAGATAACCCTTCGAACCCTTCGTACGGAACCCTTCGTGCGCGAGTCCTATTCGCACTTAGCCGGTTTTTTTTTTAAACTGTCGCGTATTCTGTTCTATCGCTACTAACTTCCTCACCTGATCCTTCTTGCCGTCCTGATGCTGGTCCCTGTTCAGCATATCCAAGTAGAGCTGGGGCTGCGGCTGCGGGGCGTACAGCAGGCCGTGATGAGGCGTGTGAGGGGCGTGGGGCGTGTGGGGCGTCAGTGGGTGCTTCGCGTACAGCAGCGGGGGCGGGCGTTCCACTACGCCGACTACGCCGCTTGTTGGCATAGCGTAGTAGGCGCCGCCTTGGCTGGATCCACAGCCCGAGTACTGGGACGGCTCTGGGAAAATGTCATTATATTATTTCAGATGATGATGATGAGGATGGCCGAGGATAGAGGGAAGTGGCGTGCCTTGGGAGAGGCCCATGTCCAGCGGTGGACGAGTACGGGCTTTTTTTTTAATAACTCTTGACCCCAGTCACGCCTGATGGTAAAAGAAGACGGGGTCTAAGATGATACGTGATGTATTATTTTAGTTTTCGTGTTTGATATTATTTCAGTACATTTATTCACTGCTTTTAGCAATAAGGCCGCCAATTTATGGATTATTAAATTTTTTATGTCATATGCTCTAGTGTACAATAAAGAATCATCATCATCAACCCATTATGTCCCCACCGAGGGGCACGGGTCTCTTCCCTGAGGAAGGTATAGGCCATACTCCACCACGGGGGCCAAGTCCGGATTGGTGGAGGCTTGTAGACTAGTGGCTCGTCTACTGTCAGAAGTTGTCAAGCCGCCCTAAGGCCTCTGACTTGGCTTAACGACTGCCATCTATCGACGGCAGCCGGCACCAACAGCTTAACGTGCCTTGCGAAGCACGGAACCGCTCGGAAAAATGCCACTAGCGTTAGGCATAGACGGCGACCCATCCATGCACTGAACGCGCCCTGTGTTGCTTAACCTTCGTGATCGTTTAAGATCACTCAGGCAGCCGGGGCTACGAGCGATTCACAATAAAGAATATTCTTATCTTATCCATGACCATAGATAATCGGTCTTATTTATAAAAAGTCGATTCCACTAAAACATTATAACAGGAACTCCTCTCATAAACCAGCTTAAACTCAACAGAACATAGAGTCGAAGAGTGTTTTAATGGAATCGCCTTTTTATAAATAAAACCGTAACTTTCTAAAGTAAAGTCTCGCCGATTGTATTGTTTTAAAAATCCACAGCAAAACTTGCCACAGTAAAAATTCAATTTCAACAAACAGAAACTTTACTTACTATTCCAAAGTACGGCACGTGACATCTGACGTCCCATGCGTCCGTCCTCCAGCTCTGAAAAGGAATAAGGACTTTTGAGATTCCACACTAAATACATCTAGGTATTTAAAACTGGTAGTGAACTACCAGCATCTACGTTTGAAGGTGGCGGCAATAGGTATCCGCCATAATGTGAATGAAACCTCGCATAGGTGGGCGAGATTACTTATAAAGAAAAAAAAAACATCTATAGTGGTTTGTTTTTGCTATGAAACTTTATTTTATTAAAGCTCAATTTTATTTCTAAATAGGATGCAATAAGTTTTTTAATTAAACTTTTAGAGATTATATTTAAAACCAAAAAACAATTTTTTAAGTGGATGGATACAAATACGCTGTCTCGTGCGCAGGCTCGGCTGTCAGTATCATTCGATCATTGGACAGGGAGCCGGACGGTTGTGTCAGGAGTGTGCGTGAGTGAGCCATTGAGTATCAATACTACAGGGATAATTTATACTTACGCGACTTTCCCTCTACAACGAAAATTGTGGCTCCGATAATGTGAAGATAAGTGGGACACAAAGAAGGGATAGGTGCGACGTGACATGTACATTTTATTTTATTTATTTTCTTTAATTCAAATATACCTTTTCTGGGGTGTGTTCAAAACTTTCGAAAGCGAAGTTTATTACAGTACCTACTACCACTTTAACACCGATGTACTTGCGCAGAAACCAAATTTTTGCATGGCGCGAAAATGAAATGAAATAGTTTATTGTCAAAAGTTTAACTATAACTAAGACAGTAGCAGTAGCCACCACACAAGGTCGAGCCTGAATCGTGGTGGCCTACGTTTGAAAACATTGTGACGTTTTTTGGGTATCACCAATCATAGTGGACCACGTGAACCCGCAAACGAACCCGTCCGCTATTGGCGGATGCGTGCGCGCCATGTCTGGAGTTCGCTGCAGCGCCCGCCGCACCGTCTCGGCGGCGGCATCTTGGCAGTCGGTACTGGTCCGTCAGTACTTGTCTGAGCGAGATAGGACGACTCCAGTTGTTTTTGGATTTAAAATCTTATGCAGTTCGTTATTTCACTGATGTTTTCATTCGGTTGGAGTCGGCGGTGGGTCGCGCTATTCTGCGTCATCGGACAATGCCGAAGCGACTTATAAAAATGGTGGTACCGTACCAAATTGCCTACGTGATAGATGTGTGGGGCGCACGATTGATAGAGGACGTGTGATGTGGGACGGTACACTCACTGTGATCGGAGTAAACCGGCTGGTGTTTCATGGTCGGTTGGTGCAGGCGGTGCGCGTACATCTGATAGCTTGGGGAGGGGCTGCGTTGCCGTTTGACGCCCGCCTGCGTCGGCCCGCGCGCCTGCACCGGTTGCTTGGGAAACAAACGTTGGGCCGATTGAAAATTCCTGCATCGCGCAAGCAAAGTTTCTTTCTCACACCGTTTAAATACAATGGTTGGAAAACCACAGTGGGCCCGCTCCACCTAGACGGGCACGTCAGGATGGGAAGTTCCATCTGCAAACACCAATCCCGGGGCGGTACGAACTCCGTATCGGGAGCAATTAAAAGTTTCGCCATCTCGCTTGCACTCGCTCTCGCTAGGTAAAGCAAATTTGCGCTCTTATACCGCTCTGTAACGCGATACTGCGCTCGTGCCCTCCCCTGACATACAGACAACATGATACAAATGACAATCTCACTCTACAAATTATTACTACAGATGCCATGGATTGAAGGCGTCCAAAAGCAACCAACCGGTAGCCTGCCTCCTGAATGAGATTATCGACAACACAGCATATTATACATAAGTAGCCTATATACATCTCACTGTAGGGCACAGGCCTTCTCTCAGAGAGAGAGTATGGGCTTGATATATAATTATATATCCAACGAATTCCTTGTTTGATTTAATTCAATTAAATTTGATTTGATTCAATTTGATTTAATTTATTTGATTTAGTTTAATTTAATTTTATATGATCTAACTTTCCATTGCATTTCTTAAGAAAAAAAATAATAATAAGAATAATAATGTACACTAACAATAAATCACGCAATATCAGCACTGCACGTCTAAATGACAATACTATTTTGTGTAAAATGTCGTCGCCCACGATACAGGCTCAGCCTAGTGTGGGGACACGGCCACCACTACCTAATGTTATCTAAATATTATTGTTAATTATGTTTTAAATGGAAACTAAGATTAATAATAATTAATCCACATGCATGTAACATAATTCATTTGGTAATAAATAATTTTTTACTTTTTTTTACTTTACTTTTTTGATCACCACGCGTGCCCACCGCCAATTGGCGATTTCAAGCGCTGTGGCATGTGAATAGCTCAGACACACCCAGGTTTCCTCACGATGTTTTCCTTCACCGTTAGCGAGTGGTATATAGGAAACCAAAATATACTTAAAATGTCCGTAATTTAATAATGCATCAAACTCTCACTCAGAACACATTTATAAAAAGTTTACTTATAATAATACTATAATAAAAAAAAAAAAAAATTGTGGGAGCGAGACAGCATGCTTCATGTAAGAACCGCAATCTATGTCAATCTACTTATTTGCAGCTCCTAGTTTTATTGATGTTATTGAAACAAAAAATATCAATTTCCGATTCATTTCCTCACCTTGATTCAATTTCAACGAATACATACATATATAATATCTAAAATTACGTTCATGATAGTCTCACAACTTAGGGTACAATGGCCCAATTAACCAGTCAATGTTGCATTCTTGCTTATTAATAATTACGCAATTATTGTATTGTGTACACAGAAAGCAAGCATCTGGGCATGGATAGGCAACCCGACTGGGGCCATTTGTGGACATTGATTTACGGCAATCCTCTGGAGTCGCAGACAAGCGCTTAACAACTAGATAAATAGCAGTCAGGGCAGTGTTACCTTGTTAAGAATATGCGAGGTGAGGGGCGGAGGCCTGCCCTGCGCGGGCGGAGGCTCGCCCTGCCCTGCCGATGAGGCCATCGAGAACATCGGCATCTGAATGTTGCCCATCGGCATCTTCATCTGGGCCATTTCCCTGAGAGGAAATATGCTGCTATAGGGGTACTATTTTTTAAAGACTACAAATGTCCGTGTGCCGCCGGATTAAGAATAGACTAAAAACCGCCCAAAATATATGTCCCTGGTCATATATTTTGGACGGCCTCTACAACATCTACATGTATACATACTTCTAATTTAAAGGTATTCTTTTAAATTATTTCTAACTTTTTAATGCTGTAGTGTTTTGAAGTCTGTTTTTATTTTTTATTGAAAATTAGGGGAGCACGAGAAAAATAAACAAGTCCTTTATAACCATAATTTACCCAACTTCATTCGTTGCTTTAAAATATGAAGTTCTCAATTGGCATCTCCAAAAGTCTTCACCAAAAAATCACCAAATTATTTGGGATTTGGGATGAAAGAAGCCCACAACAGTGGAGTGGTATGCCCGAAAGGGCATAGGCCTCTTTACCGTCACACCAACCTCGCCGGTCCTCTGCTAACATGACAATAAAATATAAACAATAAAAAGAATAGATTCCCGGAATGTTCAACTTTCAAAACAGCCTAATTGGTTTTTTTACCATAATCATTGTTAATTTATGGTACAATAATTACACTGCCTAAAAACCCAAGTTTAATCAAAGTTTAGGCTCATTAAAAAATACTAGTAATGAAAACATATTGCTCATACAATGTACTCATAATTCAGTTTACCTAATAAACCATCGAAATGAAACCTGTTCAATGAACTATGTACACTTTTACTTAATTTACTACATTTAACATAGATGTACGTTGTTTTGGTCAGAGTGGAGTTTTTTTTCACGCTGCCGTTTTCTCCGCTACAAATACGGCCCGAAGGCAGTGGCTAACATAGTAACATAGTACATTGACATTCAGCAAACAGAATGTAAAATCTTTACGTTGAAATAAATTATTGATTTCTGATTATCTTAACTGATTTGATGAGGACTTACGTGGTCTCCTTCTGGTGTCGCTTCCGTACATCATCCTCGTTTAGAACTTTCTTCAGCTGCATGAAGAGCTGCTGCTTCTCTTTTTCCAGCTGCTTCAGCTTCTGCTCCAACTGCTCAATTTGCTCCTTTGTCTCCTCTGACAATGGTAACAAAGCCACAATGTGATGATTTACTCAGATGAGCAAACATTGAGCGTTCACAAAAATTTATTTGTTTATTTTCTCTTGCATTCCTCAATCACATAACATGGTGATGATGAACATTAATATTTACAACACAAATGCAAAAAGCATTTGATTGGCTATTTGCCTCTCGCTCACACATATTGCTGTAAATGTCGTGTGAGCCAGAGGCAGATAGTTGCTCAATCAAATTTATTTACTTGAATATAACACAGGCAGTAAAATGCGATGACGTTAATCCTAATGTATGTTCCTTCTGCAATGGGGAACGTGCGTCTAACCTCTGTGGTCTAACTTAGACTGGAGTGACACCATAGAAATCATGTAAATTTTTTAAAATAAAATAATAAAAATACTTATTTTGTCTGGGTTTTCGGGGTCACAAAACAATGCGAAAAATAAAGTTACTGCAATAACATAAAAACACTATTTAACGAGATAACTGAAATATTGATAAACGCTTCATACATATAAGGCATTACGTTAGGGAATGACGTCACAGTCTAAGGTCGAATTGTATGGCGCGTTTTAGTACCTACCACGTGACTATTTTGACTTTTCGACTGGTTATATTACAAAAAGTATTAGTCGCAGAGAAAAAAAAAACCACGTTTATTTAACCTTTAACGTGTCCTCTCCTATTCTATTAAAACATTTTTTAGTGCAAGTTCTTAATTAGACTTTTTTTTTAAACGGAGGAAACGGGAATTTTGATAACTAAAGGAGTTGGACCTGTTCACTTATAAATTAGTTCGATTCATTTCAAGTGGAAGATGCAGAATAAAAGACAGAAATGAGGGAGAATATATACATATACACACACAAGAATACAAAAGATAAATTAACTGTCAAGCAAACCGCCCCGAGACATACTCGAGCCAAAGGTTCCCATAACGCCGGCAGTGTTACCCCGCTGCACAGCGAGAGAGATCCTCTACATCAAGTATGCCCCAGAGCGAACGAGAACTGAATGGTCTGTTTTTGTCTTAATAATAATAATAGAATTGCTTTTACTGCCACCCTTTTAGAAAGGTATTTAGTTTTTTTTTTGCATTACAGAAGCAGAGTCATTATTTTAGGTTTTCACTGATAGTGACAATGCAGTTGTTCAAAACACACCAAAATTAGGCAATCACAATATCAAGACCGGCCAAGTCCGGGTCGGGACACGCGCAGTGTAGGGTTCAGTAGAAAGAGGGGGTTTTATCTGCTTTACAGAACTAACAACTTCATCAACATAATTTTCAATGGATTTTGGGTAGCAAGCTTTTATTGTACTGTTTTGTTGGCATGCTTAATATGTATGTCTATGCCAAATTTCAGCTTTCTCGTACTAATCGTCTCTGAGCTAGGACGCAGACAGACAGACTGACTGACGGACATGGCCAAACTCACTTATAGTTTCGTTCCTTGTCGACAACGGAACCCTAAAAAGATAATACATACTTAAATTATAAGTAAAGAAAAAAAACTTCAACACAACATGGTCACTTGTACTGGCCCCAAAGTAGGATGTATATACTGTGCCACGGTAACCAGGCAAGGTCATAGCAAACATAGAAAAACATCCAGACTGAGGCCATTTGTAAAAATTAACCTCCTCAGTTCTGACCTTGCAAATAATAATTGAAAACCATTGTTATTTTCAAGGTCATACAACACAGACACTTGTGCTGGTCCCAAAGTAGGATACCCTGTGCCACGCTAACCAGGCAAGGTCATAGCAAAGATAGAAAAACACCCAGGCTAGGGCCATCTGTAAAAGTTAACCTCCTCAGTTCTGACCTTGAAAATAACAATTGAAAAGCATTGTTATTTTCAAGGTCAGGACTGAGGAGGTTAATGTAAGTGTCACATTGGCTCCCTTTGGAACCTTAAAAATGTAGGTACCCAAACTAATGCCATTCATTAATCAATATAAGGGGCCCCTGCATCACCTGATTTATCGGTATGAGGGTATATTATGTGTGGTTTTACCTAGAGTCATAACATCCTGCCTTTCTCTAGCCTCTTGCTCCTTGCGCAGTCTCTCCTCTTCTACCTCAGCTTCATACTCTGCAAGATTAAGACCCATAGATGAGAATGACCAGGGAAATTGGAAGAGTGCTATTCCCAAGGATGAGCTCTTCGGGGCAGGATAGATAAGACACAAGGACTAGGCACCTAAGAGTACTGTGAATAAAAAAAATTTACTTCTAATGAATATTCCAACAAAATACTGCTAATAATTTCAAAATCAAGCTGTTGTTGTAGACTAGGTAGTTGGGAGTAGGGTGAGGGCATACAATACAAGTATTATGTAATCCCACTGACAGACAGAGGTTTTTGTTACATTGACACCTGGAGAGCTGTTGTAAGTCAAACTTTGACTTTGACTTTGTCTGGATATATTTCAGGTCTCATTGGTGGGAGACAAGGGATTTCACTTAGAATTCTTCAGACTTTAGTTCAGGTAAACCAATAAATTATTTATAATAAAGGCTTTGACATGTTAATTGCAAACAAATCCCAGATATGTTTTGTTTGAACATGAACTTTGCAATAAACATGTGCAGCAGAGATTTTTGTTAAATTTATCTGCAGGGCATTATAGAACTTGTGCCTCATGTGGTTAAGGTTGTGGGTTTGAATCCTGGTATGTACCATGTACTTTGTTTCCTAAGGGCAACTTGCAATAGTTAAATAACTAACTATCCAGGCATAAATACAATACAGGATTGGCAGTGTCATCATCATGCAATTTATCCATTATCATACAATTTAGTCACTGGATAGAGCTAACCCCTGGATAAACAATTAGTGCTGTCATAGCAAACAGTGTTTGCAAAGTTGTGTAATGACTTAGATGGATGAGATAATTATGTACCTTCCTTCTTTCTCTGCCTTTCTCGTATAATATAACGCTTGAGAGCGTTCCACATCTTGTTACTTTCATCATTTTGCTCATCGTCAGTAGTCGAGGTGGCCGCAGGCATATTGGCTACCGACTGCTGAGAACCACTCACGGCAGTATTCTCCAGTTTTATAACGCAATTTAATGCTGACACTAGGTTCTCAAAATAAAATAACAGTCAGTACAATTATTTACTGTATTTTTCCGAGAAAACGCTAAAATCATAGAGCAACTAATATTGCTAAACCTAAAATGTTCTCATTTTTCGTGTTTTTCCACAGATTAACTAATTTCAGTTTCTAACATGTTTCTAATTAATAGTGTTGCCATTTGATTTGATTGTTTCATAAAGTTAAAAAAATAATATTAACAGCACAGCAGAAAATAACATAAAATCTTCTCTGTTTGTCTATTTTAGGTATCACTCTTCACATTGATTGATAGTTTGATCCTAACAAAAACATTTATATAAAAAGTTACCAAGACGAGACCATATACATCACACTGTCAGTCAAAAAGACATAGTATCCCTGTAGTGTCTGTGGTCACAAAGTCATCATATCTCATGCAGAGCCAAGCTTATAACTCTACACGCCCTAACTCAACAAGCCCTAACTCCACAAAATGTACACCTTAGTCAAAATAAGTAGCTTGGCTGTTGGCCATTTCGTTATTACTAGAACTATTGTTTAACAGAAAAGTAGGGCCAGGCAATATTGTATACAATCTATATATTTTTATTTATTTTTCTTTAATTAAGTATACCTATATATGTATATATATTTATGTACATATCATCATCATCAACCCATTATGTCCCCACCGAGGGGCACGGGTCTCTTCCCTGAGGAAGGTATAGGCCATACTCCACCACGGGGGCCAAGTCCGGATTGGTGGAGGCTTGTAGACTAGTGGCTCGTCTACTGTCAGAAGTTGTCAAGCCGCCCTAAGGCCTCTGACTTGGCTTAACGACTGCCGTCTGTCGACGGCAGCCGGCACCAACAGCTTAACGTGCCTTGCGAAGCACGGAACCGCTCGGAAAAATGCCACTAGCGTTAGGCATAGACGGCGACCCATCCATGCACTGAACGCGCCCAGTGTTGCTTAACCTTCGTGATCGTTTAAGATCACTCAGGCAGCCGGGGCTACGAGCGATTTTTTAAACATGCTTTAAGCTGGCTATATACCTTTATTCATTTGTGTATGATTTTATTTGAGTATATCGTAGTTTATTCAGTGACTTAATAAACACAATTTAAGTATATGTTTCATACTGTATACATAATACGTATCCTATTGTATATAATTACTATTCTGTATTACATAGTATTCTACTATATATTTTATTGCTCACGGTTGTACCACACCGCGGTATGTGACGCTCGCGGGGAAACTCCTGGCACTGACTGAAAATCAGCGCTGAAGGCTTGACCCTCAGCATACTGCTGAGTCAGTTGCCATTTATAGCAGCAGTGACACGCCGTGACCGTTCGTTTTCCTTTCTTTTTTATAACATTTCGGTTGAAATATTTTCTTTGTTGTTTTTTTTGTTTTGTTATTGTGGCGTGTAGACGAGCCACTAGTCTACAAGCCTCCACCAATCCGGACTTGGCCCCCGTGGTGGAGTATGGCCTATACCTTCCTCAGGGAAGAGACCCGTGCCCCTCGGTGGGGACATAATGGGTTGATGATGATGATTGTGGCGTGTGCACTGTTTTTATAATTAATGTTTTTTCTTCTTCTTCTTTCTTCATTATACTAAGTCGAGCTTGCGCCGCGCTGTACATTTGCTTCTTCATCGATCACAGGCGTTACGCGTTTGCACACGTTTATTTCCATTCCCTAATTTAAAGAATCCGGGATGATTACTCAAACGCCTGAAATAATAGTTTTTTATTATTATTTAAAACATGGAGTCCCTATAATAATTTTTAGACTCACAAACTTCCATCGCCTAGTGTAAGGGGTTGGGGGGCTAAAAGTTACAAGTTTTAGATTTTTTTGTTGTTTATGTACTCGTTTGTATACAACCATACATACCAAATCATAGCTTTCTATGAATTTTGATAATCATCAGTGAGTCAGTGATGAAATCGGGGATTTTTTTATCAATAAAATCTAAAGTATAAGAGATACGCAATTGAAACTTTACATGTTTAAAGAGTTCACTATTGGCATCATATCTTGAAATTTGTTTATCTGGTAAAATTCATACCCAAGTTAAGAGGGTTCAAATAAACGACGAAGCGCTTCGAGAAAAGGTAGTACTGCTCTTGCAGGTAGTAGTTAGCTTGGTACGTCTTGGCGGGGTCACTACCGTGCGTCCAGATTGATAGATGTCAAACGTATAAAAACTTATCTGTGTGATCGCTGAACCTGAGCTGACGTTCCATTCGTAATTTTTCAGCCTCATTTTTGATAATAAAAATATATTTTTTTGTTACATACAAACAATTATTTGTGTTTGATTAGCAGAAATGGACGAGCCATCGGGTCTAAAAAAGAAAATGAAAACAGTGAGTAATGTTACAGACAGATCTTAAATTTTGCACTGCAGTTGTACTACTTTACCTGTGTATTTTACGGTATTTACGGTTTTGGTTTAGAATTCAATGTATGTGTGCTGCTTACCCTAAAGATCCTTCTGCTGAGCTCAAGCCTCTCTCAGTTCCGCCGGCTTAGCTAGCAGTTACAGCTTTTAGATCCTGTATCTTTGAATTTTCAAATACTGAACTTTTCGACTTGTTTCATGCCAGAATCGGACAAGGAATCCCTCGTTTTAGAAGTCCCTGATCTCTGACCCAGTTGGCTGTCTACCATAGATCACAATATTTGTACACTGTGTAAATCCCATTACCTCAAGAGAATGGTGCCTATTATAAGTTAATAAAAACACTAAAAATTATAGGAAGAGGACTAAGAAATAAAAATACTTACTAGTATTAAAAATACTTACCAGTTTTGGATGTCCCTCAGAATTGGCATTGGCACTGAGAGAGGGGTAGCCAGATGGATTGTGTCTTCCCCAGAATTATCTAAGCCCATCCCAGGATTATTACCTTAAGTCTGTATTTGCTTGCCTGATGTATCTAACCTGAGCTGGCCTTTTATGGCAAAATCACAAGTAATCACATGCTAGGTACTAAGAAACAGAGTTAAAAATTGTTATAATTTTAACATTATAACTTCTGTAAAGTTCTTAAAATTATCTTAACATAAAAGACAGTAACAAACTTTTACTTAAAAACTAAAGTGAAACTAAACTTTAATTGGGTTTAAAATATTTTTGACAGGCTTTTTAAATTCAGACTAAGCTATTTTTAAATAGGACTAAGCTAATAATTTATAGTGCTTACAAAGGTTTTACCACCCTAGGATGTCAGGTTTCTGCTTTTGGATTCGTTCTTAGCTGTTAGGTTTTTGCTGTGCCTGACAGGGTCCATAATGGGATACACTTACCAGTTATTTGACATCTTACTTATAAAGCCCTAGCTGTATTTGGCTATGGCAACTGTTATCTGGCTCTTGATTTTGCTGATATTTCCTCAGGCAGGTGTCTTATGCAGCTAATCTTGGCTTAGAAGGTATGTGCACACAGAACTCCCTTTAAGACACCATTATTAAAACTATGTTTTATCGTCAGGCCATCAACTCATTGCATTTTGCATCCAGATCAAGTATTGTTCTCTGCTCAAGATCAACATTATTTATCTGCAGTAAGACCCGCCATTCTAGGCAATTGAGTGTATCTAGGTGACTAAATACACTGATAGACATTGTGTATGTAACTGTAAAGGAAAACTTAGATGGTAAATGGTTTTTCCTTTCTGTCATTGTGTTTCCATTAAATTCCATTGAAGCTGTTTCAACTCCTTACTCCTACTCACAACATGAACCTGGCTAGTACAGGTAATCTGTAGAATTCTAAAGGATCGGCTTGGGCCACCATAACAATGGTTTTTAATTGTTCTTCTCAAGGTCATAAGGGTCATAATAAAACTGTGTAAATGATACAACATAAAGCTGATTAATTATTCATGGCGCTTATTTCCCAAACTATGACAATAAAGTATTGAGTAATGAAACAAGTCTTCTTGCTGTAGAAGCTAGGAAATTTTCATTCTGTTGAAATCCATGTATTTTTCTTTACTTTTAGGTACATACATTAATTTGAAAAAATAATATAATCTTATTTTATTAAGAAAGAGCCCTGCATTAGGAAACCCTGTATGGCAAGGGTTTGGGTTCTCTACACAGTATTGCATCTAGTATTAACATTATGGTGGCCACCAACATTTTCGAAGTCTTTGATATTTTTTCTAACGTACATAATATTTTCATAAATGTATTGACATGCAACTGTTAAGATGTTGGTTTTTTTAAAGAAATCTCTTAGCGAATCCCTACTACCTAACTTGTAAATAAATCGGATGGCTCTCTTCTGCAAGAGAGTCTCAATGTCTGCTGCCCGACCCTATAGTAGTATTTATTTATTTATTTTTATTTACATAAATATTGCAACATTACAGTAATTAGCTAGACATAATACATAATACTATGGAAGTAACTAAAATAAACAAGCCTAGCAGATGCAACGTCAGTGAGTTCCCTAATTCTTTTCACTGCATATGCTGCAGAGCTAAGTCTATGTGCTAATTTTACAATATGTGGACCCTATTGTAGTTTTGCATCGATTGTGATGCCCAGAAATACAGTATCATCTACAAATTCTAGTTTTTCATGTCCAATTACTATGTTGTTCTCAACTATTCTTACGTTAGGTAAGGTAAATTTAGCAGAATTTTAGAATTTAGCAGCAGTTTATTTGCCGTGAACCAATCTAGTACTTGCGAGAGAGCATTATTTGCATCGGCAAGATTATTTTCTTGTCTCCTTATTTTAAAAATAAGTGACGTGTCATCAGAAAATAACATTATCTCAGACATTTTTGTACCATAAACGGAAAACATTTATATAGACTAGGAAAAGGAACGGCCCTAAGATAGATCGCTACGTTACTCCTATTTTTACAAGTGAACCCGAGGATTTAATGCAATTTTCGTCTGCTTTTTGGACCCTTCCTTCTAAATACGATCTTAAAAGATCTAAACCTGCACCCTTTATTCCATAGTGTTTTAACTTTAGGAGTAGCGTTTCGTGGTCTACACAATCAAATGCTTTTGATAAATCACAAAATATGCCTACTGCATCCTTGCGATTCTCCCACGCGCTGAAAATATGTGTTTAAGTAACGTAACTCTGGCGTCTGTTGTATTCCGCCCTTTAAGAGTTGGTAATTATTGAAATGGGTAAGTAATTGATCTAAGATGATCCTCTCAAATATTTTACTTAATACTGGTAGTACTGAGACGGGCCTAAAATTAGTTGGGTCGTGTTTATCACCGCTTTTAAATAAGGGTACTAGTCTACTATATTTCAGGAGGCCCCGAAATACTCCCTTATCTATACATTTATTGAAAATTTTTGCTAACAAATTTTTACTGACATACCCCACAACTCCTCGGTTTTTTTTAAGATTCAATAATTTAAATTTTTTAACAACGTTATGGGGCTGAATGTAATTAAAGGAGAAATCGTGTTTGCACGAGGAGACATGGTCTTTTAATAATGTTGCTGCACGATCAGGTGACGAGTCTAACGGAGCTTTAGTCACGATTGGAACATTATTATATTATTGTTCAATTCTCATATTTAATTCCTGGTGTACATACAATAAATAATATTCTATCTACCTATCTATATATCAAAAGCTCATAAAAAATCTTATTACCGTAGATACGTACCCATTATGTAATCAGTGCAATACAAGCTCATATCATCGTTTTTACAAGAAAAAGCTCTTGATTTTTTCCGAAATCTACATTTAATGCTTAAGTACCTAGATACGTCATCAATATCATATCTCTTGTTTTATCTATGTACCTACTTTTAACACCGTTCCTAGTTAATGATTGTATCAATCAGATAACTCCAGATACAAAATACCACACACGTAGGTAATATACATAAGTAGCCTAAATACGTCCCACAGTAGGGCACAGGCCTTCTCTCAGGGAGAGAGTATGGCCTTAATCACCACGCGTGCCCAGCGCGGATTGGCGACACTCAGGTTTCCTCACGATGTTTTCCTTCACATTTAGCGAGTGTTATTGCTACTATAACTTCACAAATGTACATAACTTAGAAAACAAAGTCATAGGTACATGCCCGCACTGGGAAACGAACCTGGGTCTTTCGCTTCGCTCACCGTTCTCAGGTAATATGTACCTACTTATATATTAGAGAAACATATTCCAGTGATGGACAATCTCAACAAAATAAATCCAATCCTTAACTCTATTTCTGTTGCACGTTAGATAATTTGACAAACATGATTTTGCCTAACCATATCTGTACTGACACTTTAGTTTTCGGCTTTCTTGTAATTTTAATCTTATCTGCTTTAATAATCATCCACTTTTAAACTAAAGCCAGACGCTATTCCATCTGATACTGAGTTACTTTATTGAGTTTTATTAGTACGCCTTCGCCAGTCTGTTTGTCCGTCCGTCGATGATGACGTTGAAATGAGATTTTGAATGGGGCACTTGCGTCTAACTTAGATTGGAGTGACTTTGCTTTTATACCACTGAAATCATATAAAACTAGAACATTTTTAAAAATAAAATGATAAGAGTTTTTTTTCGTGGTTTTCGGGGTTACAAAATATGCGAAAAATAAAGTTACTCTAATAACATAAAACTTATTAGATTTCGTTTTGTCATTAAATTCTGAACGTGTTCTTATAAGGGTGTACATCTGAGGTGTACATGCATAAAAACATTATTTTACGAGGTTACTCAAATATTGATAAACGATTCATACATTATAAGCGTTACGTTAGGGAGTGACGTCATAGTCTAAGGTCGATTTATATGGCGCGTTTTAGTACCACGTGCTATATTGACTTTTTGACTGGATATATTATAAAAAGTATTACCTAGTCGCAGAAAAAAAAATTGCACGTTTATTTATGTTTTAACGTGTCCTCTCCTATTCTATTAAAACATTTTTAGCGCAAGTTCTCTATCATTTTGTTTTTGCTCTGTTTTAAAAACGTTAAGTGAGTTTTAGTTCCTATATGTTCGTATCCATGAATTTATTTCAGGCAATGCCCAATATAGTCTTAACAACAATAATGACGCCACTCTGGGCTGAATTATTACACTCGGTCCCAGCCAGCTCCACGGCTTGGGGCATTACGTGCATCGACATCCAGTGGCGCTGTATGGGGCTGTCCATCCCATCAGCCAACACTTATTATCATGCAACACAGAGATACCACAAACAGATCACGTGAAATATCTGGGAATACATCTGGATCTTCGGCTCATCCGGAATCTGCAACCATATACATGAGATTAGCTAGGCAAAGCAAGTAAACCTACTTGGCGTGCCCGACATACCTAAGTGCTAGGCACCTATGCAACCGCTACTTTCCGCCTGCGCTGGGCTGTTATAAAAAAAAAATGTTAAAATGCCTCTTTGCATAGTGATTAACTTACTGTAAAATACAACAAAGTTCCTGGTGTTTCCTACAGAAGAGCAGACAGTTCCTCCCATTTTCTGTCATAGTAGGGTAGTAAAAAATGGGTACGCTTGGTTTCCAAACAAATCGCGGGGCTGGCAACAATCTTTACTAGATGAAGCAGTCCGTGTGGTGCTGGATTAAGAATAGCGTCACTCCATTTCATTCCGTGGATGTCGTAGAAGGCGACTAAGGAAATAAATTACCAGGAGACGGGCAGCAGCGTCTTCCTGAGATTCCAACTGCATATTGCGATCGCCAACCCGCCTGCCAAGCGTGGCGATTATGGCAAAACCCTTTATGGTTAGGGAAAGGGAGTCCTGTGTCCTGCAGTGGGCGTAAAAATGGCTGATGATGAGATGAAGCAGTGAAGCCACTGGGCATAAACTGCACATACCTTACAACACACAAACAAATAGCTGAAAGCCTTTGAAAAGCAGATTGCAAATGAAAATGGGAGACACACCGAGGATTCCTTACAAACTTGTAGGTATGGTAAAGAGCTCTCCCATCACGAGAATCAATCAATCAATCGATCAAACGATCTGCGTCATTCAATTAACTATTCATTTTGGGGCACTCTAACTGTAACGCAAACGTACCTGCTGTCGACCGTACCTAGCGTGAAAATTAAGGGACTCTCTGTCCAATAGTCATCATCATCAGCTATTTGACGCACACTGCAGGACATAGGCCATCTTCGTGGTTTTCATAACTATGACGGGTTTTGCCTTTGTCGCCACGCTTGGCAGGCGGGTTGGCGATCGCAGTATGCGGTTGGAATCTCAGGAAGACGCTGCTGCCCGTCTCCTGGTAATTGATTTCCTCAGTCGAATTCTACGACATCCACGAATGGAAATTGTGTGACGCTATTCTCAAGGACTGTACAATAGTAATTATCGTGAGTATTTGCGTCACACCACTCCGTAAACATAAATATTATTATGAATAAATGTACTACGTACGAATAATAGGAATTGTTATAAATGAAATAGTACAGGGCGACCGACAACACATGAATACAATTTGAAAACTACTCTAGATCGGAATATGACAATGCGTGATTAGAAAAAAAGTGTGAAATAAAAACTTGTAATTTATAGCGCCCCTAACTGGCCAAGCTGAAGGGTTGGATATTGGCGGAAAACTTCTTATGAGATTGGCTAACTATTTACCTGAATATTTTACTTCCATTGAGCTATTAGATAAATTATACGCAGATAAGAAAATGCCCTCTTAGATCCTCAAGTAGTCCAAAATCCCTAAAACTTGCAACTTCAAGACTGACAACCAATTGAGAGATCAGGCATGCGGTTCTTCCGACCAATAAGTAAGAAATGATGGCCAAATAGCTTTTCTGAAATGGTTTGACAACAAACCAGTAATAATAGCTTCTTCTGCAGATTCCAAGCTACCTGAAAACAAATGCAGGCGATGGTGTAAGAAGTTGAAGCAATACACAGATATTGATAGGCCCTTTGCTATTCAGCATTACAATGAAAATATGGGAGGATTGGACATGCTAGATAGAGTGATTAGCTTCTACAGAATAAGAGCTCGCTCAAAAAAATGGACTGTCCGATTTATATTCCATTTATTTGATTTTTCGGCAGCTGCAGGATGGTTGGTGTATAGGAAAGAAGCCCAAATATTGGAGACTCCCAAAAAAGACATTCTTGACTATCTGGACTTTAAAGCTGAAATCGCAAATTCGTTACTCTACTTCACTCCAGCAAGAGAGCAAATACACCTGTTTGAGGAAGTCGATGACGAGCCAGTCGAAGCTAGTACATCTCGTAAAAGGAAATATATCCCTCAGCCTCCATTGCACCTGAGGACAGCCATGGCAAGTCATTTGCCAATGATAGGCGAATCTGGGGACCACATTCTTCCTTTGTTTATTTATTTCTTTTATTATCTTTCCGGCATAATATTATGACCATCCGTTTGAATGATCGCAATTGCTTTCTGAGTTTATTCAGCCGTTTCTCAAACACTTATTATTAAGAGAACAATAGGCGCGAAGTATAGAACGTAAAGGAGTTAGATTTAGTGGTTTCCGATTTGTGCTAAGTTCTTAACAGTCCTATCAAATATTCTGGGTATATTTCCATATTTGTTATGTTATTGCCTGGCTACCATAGCACAGGAAATGCTAGTTTGGGACCAGCAGCGGCCTAGCAGTAAGAATTGAATTTTCTTAGTAGGTCATCGTTAATTGTAAAAAGTGTCTTCTGCCCCAGGTCTAGATAGTTAGACCAGGGCCGCGTATCATAAAACTACAATTCATGCTTTAGTATGACAATTCGCGTAGCCAGCCATTTAGTACCGTTTGTCTTACGAGTATGTGGGTTAATCGGCTATGCAATGAAGGTAAATCGAATGTCATAGTAAACCATGAATTGTACTTCTATGGCCTTGTGGTTTCCACACTTAGACCGATATTTGGGCAATTGTACGTAGTCTCTCTCTGAAGTATGGACGGTTTCACACTAACAAGTCTAGTTTCATACGGTTACTATGGGGATACCGCCGTTTAGCCAAAGTATTTTTCGCCAAATTTTACTTCCCAATAAACTTATGGCATCAGTTTCATTTCCCAAATGAAACTTTAGCAAGTTTTCATTTCGCATTTTATTCATTTGGTCAAATTATCATTTCGCATAATTTTACTGCGTCAAGTTTTATTAAGACAAACGTTTATTATGCTAACGTTTTATTTTGGCAAGTGTTACATAGCAAATAATTGTTTGATTAAATTTATATTTCGCATTTTGTTTGTTAGGTCAGTACACATAAGCAAAAATAGGTTCGAAGTTCTGAAACTTCGGGTGTTAGTACTTTTTTAGGGTTCCGTACCTCAAAAGGAAAAAACGAAACCCTTATAGGATCACTTTGTTGTCCGTCTGTCCGTCCGTCCGTCCGTCTGTCAAGACCCTTTTTCTCAGGAACGCGTGGAGGTATGAAGCTGAAATTTATATCAATTACTCAGGTCTACTGTCCCTTGAAGCTGTGAAAAAATCAAACTTCTAAGCCAACGCAATCAAAAGATACAGCCGTTTATGCCGCAAATTTTCGACACTTGCAAGGGAATCAAAACCTACAGGGTGCTTCCCGTGAACTCAGAATCTTGAAATTTGGTACGAAGCAACGTCTTATAGCATAGATAAAGGAAAAATTACGAAAACCATAAATTTTTTGTTACATCACATAATATATTTTTTTTTAATAATTTTAAACTTACTACCCATTTCCTCATAAACGCGTAGAGGTATTAAATTGAAATTCATACCAAATACTCAGGTCTATAATACCTTTAAGCTGTAACAAAATCTAACTTCTATGTCAACGCAATCAAAAGAAACAGCAATTTAAGCTGCATATTTTGAAACTCGCAAGTACTCGCAAGGGAATCAAAACCTAAAGGGTACTTCCAGTCGACCTAGAATCTTGAAATTTGGCATGAAGCAACGTTTTATAGCACACATAAAGGAAAAATTCCGAAAACCTTAAATTTTTAGTTACATTACAAAATATATATTTTTTAATAAATATAAACTTATTACTTTTTTCCTCATGTTTTGCAATAAAAATACCATAGTTATGACTCGATTGTCGTAATGAACGAACTTTGTAAACCTTGCAGGTTTGTACGGAACCCTCGGTGCGCGAGTCCGACTCGCACTTGGCCGGTTTTTTTTATA